>CM060709.1:84936829-86136829 GCA_030686995.1 Artemisia argyi
AAATACCAATTATAGAACTATAGGGGGAGGTGAATACTGTTTTTTTGGCTTTACCGATGTTTATTAACATCAAGCCTCAAAGATCAACAACTGGTTGTATAACAATTACAAGAACCACAGTCACAACAAAAGTATATAAAGCAAGTAAAGAGATACCACGATATATACTGGTTCGGGATGGGGGTTTGCACCATTCTTACATCCATTTGTGAATCGACACTGATACTATTACTAAGTATAATCCTTTCGGTGGACAATAAATCGTTACAACTTCACTCCACTAATATGCATAAAGATTGGAGCTCACTAAGAATAGTTACTCCCAACGGAATTCCGTCCTCAGAAACCACCCACAATAATCTTGTGGTTTGACTTACTAGTAAGACCACAAAGACTATAAAGAACTTCCCTCAGAAGTATCAAACCCAAAATAGATCTCCACTGATCTAGGATTGGACACCAAGACATAAGACTCCTTTACAACCAAATCGAATGATAGAGTATTTATTGTTCCAATCAAGCCCTAACCTAGAGACTCGATTCTAATAGAAAGAGTATAGAGAAGAAGACCCTCGAAACAATTCACAAGAGTGGATTAGGTTCTTGTAAATCTTCCTTTGTGGAGATGTGTTCTTTCAAGATGATAAGAGAGGAGAAGAATTAAGAACACAAGATAGATTTGGAGGGTAGGGAGAAAAGAAGTGAAGAGGAAAGAATGAATGGCAAGGGGTGAGAAATTCTCAAGACAAGATGGGGTATTTATAGACTAAGAACTTGGACATCAGACACATGGCGCTATGCTGATGCGCTGGAGCACCGGCGACACGCCAGACTCTGTTTGTCTGTTGCTTGGTTTATAGTTACCTCGTCTTGTTAAACCCCCAAGTTCACTTCATATATGACATTTCCAATATCTTTCTAACACTTGTAGTGTGATAAGGTCAACCAAGTCAAATAGTCATTTTAGAAATAATGTTTAGTGAAGTGTTGGAAGAAGTTTTGGGGATGTTTGTTCAATTTCAAGGAAATAGAGAATAGCAATTGGAAAAAAGAGTATCTTAGGGAATTCCTCACGTGTAAATAGTTTAGTTAGAAACTAACCATGGTGAGTTGGCAGGCATAGTTAGAAATGGAAGAATATGCTAAGAGAATATTTCTTTGCTTGGGAAGAAAGTGGGTATGTTGGAGGGTTAAATTTGAATTTCAAATTCGAATACACATGCGGGATAAAGATAGCTTAGACGTGAGTTTGGATGATGTCGTGATTTGAAGCCTTTGGTATCAAATTCAAAATTCAAATTCAAATAACCACATATGTTGAAATGAAGAAGGGTGAGTTGTAAGGATGGAATGTTGATGTGTGAAATAGTGTTTAGGAGAACATTTGTGAGAGTGTATGTGCGAAATAGTGTGTGTGAGTGTAAAAGTGAAGAAGAAAATGAATAGTGAATGTATGGTGGAAGTTTATTTGATTTCAAAATCAATGATGAGGATGAAGAAGATGGTGATGTGGTTGAATGTTAGTGGTTGGATAGGAACGTTGAAAAGTGATGAGACGAAAAGTGTACCACTTTTGGGGGGTCATTTAAGCCGAAAGTCAAGATTATTTGATAAAATATTGCCATAAATTGTTCCTTTTGTCACTTTAGGTACTTTTGAGAAGAAATTTAGAAAAGGAAGCATTTTGGACATTTTTGGAGCGAAAAAGTGAAGAAAACGACAAAGTATCAAATCATGCTAGAAATTGTACCTGACGGCGTCAGGGATTGCATGTGATGCCGTCACTCTTTGACAAAGAGGTAGATAAATCAAGTTACATGTGACGCGCCAGAGAGGTTTTTGAAGAATTGTACATGATGGCGTCACCAAGGCCGTCAAGAGTAATTTGCATGTGACGGCCAAGACCAAGTTTACACATGACGACGTCAGAAGTGGATCTAGGCAATACGATTATTATTTTGGCGGCGTCAGACTTTACTCTTGACGCTGTCAAAGTGTAAAATCTATATATACTTTTCTAGTTTTCATTCATTGTGTGCAACTTTGAGAGGAGAAAAACCCTAGACGAATTTTTCTGTATTTTTTAGGGTTTCAAACCCTTGTTTCATCCATGATTAATTGAAGATAAGTCTTCCAATAATCATTCAATATGTCTATGTGTTGTTTGATTATATCTTATGCTTGTCTTCTCTTTAACATGTTAGGCTAGGTTTTCTTTGTGTTTGCTTAGATGTAATGAAACTTAGATATTGATTATTGGTTAGTTGTTTGTTTATAATTGTTGTGGATGAATGATTTTGATATTAGGCTTAAGAAAACTGGCAGACTTCCAATTGGTAACTTGCTTGACCATCTTAAGAAACATGATCGGAGGTGTACTACGATAAATTGGTTATATTTAATGCATAGGTAACTACTAATGAGGCCATGTTAGGAGCTAGTAGTCGGCTCGACACAAGAAGAGGTAGAAGCTTATAGAGTTAGGGAAGATCGTACACAGCCTACGAATGATATTAAGTAATATAACCCATCATCCATGCAATTGTAACAAACTAATCAACCGAAAAAAGATAGCTAGGGAGTAGTGAAATCTAAGTAAACACATTTTTGCTTATTATTGTTTTCGCCACATTTACTTTAAGTTCATTTTATTTTAGTTTATTTTCTATTGTTTTCGCCACATTTACTTTAAGTTCATTTTATTTTAGTTTATTTTCATTTGTAGTTAACTGGGTTAGTTGACTAGCAACTAATTCAGCTCATTCCTTCAAAACCTGAGATTTTTACTTGCTTTCCATAAAATATAAAAATACAAAAAGAATCATCCCTCACCTCTAGACCTAGTTTAATTGAGTTTTAACCCTAGCGAACACTATTCTTTGATTTGAATGATCAATCCCCCAGTACTTGCCACTATACGATACTACAACGGTCAGGTACACTGCCTGGTGGGGATTGCAAGCCTCTTGAGATCCCTTGAGAGGTAAAACCTTTTGCGAGGGTGCAATTCCATGCATCAAGTTTTTGGCGCCGTTGCTGGGGAATAGTTATTGTCTAGGTTGAAATTTCTCTTTATTAGGTCTACTTGCTAGATTCCTTTCTAGTAAGAATTTTATTTTTATTTTTATAGGTTTCTTTAGTCTATCTTTTCTTTGTGTGTTTATTCATACAATTCTCATTGATTATTCCGTTGGCCACTATAGAAAATGCGAAACCACCTCTTTCACCTAGCGAAGTCGCTTTGTTGTGTGAACAGATCGAGAATGAGATTAGGGAACTTAGATAACTCAATAGATTGGTTGATATTGAGCTTGATTATGCGCTTAGTGACCTAGCAATAGCCATGGACTTAGATAAGGAACTAGAACCCAATGACTTGGCAATTGTTGAAGATATTAAGGAAGAAGGAGATGAGGATTTAGATGATGATTATTTCAATGTATGTCCCACTAAGGAGGAAATCGCTTATTATAACAATCTCATTTGTAATCCTCGGCCTCCTTTTGTTAAGATTGACCGTAAGATTAAGAGAGGTGACCCTAAGAATGTGAAGATACCATGTATGATTGGGTATAAATGCATTGATCAAGCTTACATCGATTTTGAATCCCCGATCAACGTTATGTCTTCAAGTGTTTGTAATGATATAGTAAAAACAAGACTCGAACCTAGGAAAGATCCCAAATTCCCCGATGGAGTTTGTAATTTTGTCGGGAGAGTTAAAGGTTTACATGTCTTTGTTGCGAACTTTAATTATATCGTTGACTTTATGGTTGTTGAAGACTTGGCTAATGTTATAGATTGTCGCTTATCTCATGTTGTATTAGGTAAGCCATTTATTGAGGAGTCCAAGTTAGAATATGATCAAATAGAAGGAACGGTCCAATTTTCTAATGGAATCGATAGGATCACCTATAGGATGCCTAATAAAATGAAGGAATTTCGTTATGTGCCTCAACTTGATATGGATAACATTAGTGCAATCGAGGACATTAACGAAGAAGATAAGAATAAAGGAATGAATTTTGTTTGGGAGAAGAGGAGCCTTTACAATAAGAATTGCTTAACCCTTGGGCCTAAGTAAAAAGTTGACATGGACTTAGTTTAAAGGTTAAGGGAATCGATCGAAAAGTGGGAAAGGAAAACGTAGCCCATGACCTTAAGTCTAGCTGCAAGACTCGTAAATAAAGAAAAGCGCTTCTTGGGAGGCAACCCAAGTTTTATTTGTTTTATTTTTTTGTTTGATTTTATTTGTTTCCGTATGCATGCTTTTATTTTTATTGTTTGTGGATCATGTTTCATAATAAATTGTGAAAATGCTTTACCTTGTTGTTTGTCTTAACTTGATAAAAAGGTATTTTGCAAAAGATAAGTGTAACGGAAATCTAAATTTGGTTCGGATAAGTGCTCAAACACTCAACATTTTTGGTCAAATCTGAACTACAAAACATACAAAAACAATCAGAAATGCATCAAAATACTAAAAATATTTCAAAATTGTGTTTTACATGTTTTAGATGCAAAATGAGTAAAAACAGATGAAAAACGTATAAAGTTTGCATAATTAGCAGTTTCAGTCCCCCAACTTTCATAAATTGGCAAAACTAGTCCCTGAAGGTTTAAAATGAATAAAAAGTCAACTTTAGTCCTTGGATAATAAAACTTGTTCAATATTAGTCCTTGGATGAAAGTTTACTAAAATTGGCAACTTTAACCCCTCAACTTTGAAAAATGACAACTTTGGTCCTTAGGGTTTCAAATTTTGAAAAATTACAACTTTGGTCCTTGTGTTATTCACATGTGGCAATTTTGGTCCTTATAATAAATTTTGGAAAGTTGCAATTCAGGTTCTTATACTTTCAGAATTTTACAATTTTGGTCCTTGTTTTGTTTACTATAACCAACCGGACCCTATAATTATATAAGCCTAAAAAAAAAAAATCCAAAATGACAACAAATAACAAACACTACCTTGGCCCATTTTTTTTTTCAGGCCCAACACCCAAAACCTTAACCCTCGGTTATTAATAAAAACGGGTCAAAACTCGTTTGACCCTTCCTTTTTCTCTCCCTAAACACCATCACTCATCCCACCATTAACACCCTAATATCCAGGGCACTTTGCCCCCTCCACTTGCCTCCACAGCCTCTCCACCACCTCCATAGCCACCCCCTTGTCCCCCCAGTACAACCCCAACATTAAATTGCTCACCTACACATACCTAACCCACCCAATTGACTAACCCCAGTTTTCCCGACAAAACCAGTATCAAGGGCTAGGATCCAAAGAAATCATCCAACGGTTTAGAAAGAAGGTGGGAAAGTGAGAGAAAGTTGCCAAGGTCTTTATAAGTGAAGAAAAAGATGAAGTAATGGTTTATGTTGTGTAGTAGTAGGAGTAGTGTAGTTTATCTTAAACGCTTTTTAGTATAATCTCAATTCCAGTTGTATTTTCAGTTTAAAAACATTGTACTAAGTCTTTTTAAGTGTATTCTAAACTTAATTGAAGCACTAATTTCAGTTTAAAAACATTTGTACGCTAATCCTCTGACAAAATTTGCTTATTTTATTTTAAGTAGTTATAATTGTTGTTTATGGTTTCTTTCAGTTCATATATGCTTGTTTAATGTTAGAATATGCTTAGGAGTCAGATTCATGGTTTAGATTGACCATTTGCTTCATAAGTCTCTGATATGTGCCTTTTTGCACATATCTTTTCGTCCAATTTTCGAGTCAAAACAATCAAAAACACTCACAAATATCATTGAAATGTGTTTTTGCGTATTTCAGATGCAAAAGGATTGAAAACAAATGAAAAGCATGCAAAGTTCGCACAATTGTCTTTTTCAGTCCCTGAAGTTTCATAAATTGGCAAAACTAGTCCCTGAAGGTTTAAAATGAACAAAAAGTCAACTTTGGTCCTTGGATAATCAAACTTGTTAAAAATTAATCCCTGGATGAAAGTTTTCACAAATTGGCAACTTTTACCCCTCAAAATCCAAATTTTGGCATAAATGGTCCTTTGGAATTCAAACTTTGGAAAATAATATTCAAGGTCCTTTGGAAATTGAAAGATGGCAAATATGACCCTTGGTGATAGTTTGGAAAAGTTACAAGTCCAGCCCTCAAATTTTAAGTTTTGCACAAAATTGGTCCTTGTGATATCTTTGAACTAATACAAACGGACCCAATGTTTATATCAACCCAACAAACACAAACCCAACCTTAACCAAATCCATAAAAAAACTCACTTGGGCCTTAACAACTCCAAGCCAAAACAACCCCACTTTCATGTTAATAAAAAAATGTGCACCTCCTTTTCCCTAGTCAAACCAGTCAAACGTATCACTTATACGTTTATAATATAACTTCCACGCCTCTCACCCACTTCATCCCTAACCTGCTATTACCCAAAGTACAAACCTTCATCACTTTCACCCCTTTTACCCGCCGATACATCTCCCCTCCTCCACCTGCTACACTCAACCTCACATCAAAAGCAACCCAACACTTACGTGTTACCATCACCAATACCAATCCCACTTCTCATGCCAATTCACCAATCCAAGGCTCACAAAAAATCATCTAACGGTTGAGAAGGAAAGAAATGATGCCCAAGTTGATCCTGTGGCTGTGAAGGATAGGAAAGAAGCACAAGACAGAACCCTATGTTTTTTAGTATAAATAGTTAATGAAGTTGTAAGCCATGAGGCAATTAGGAAAGTAGTTAAGTAGGTAGTATGTAGTTTTAGTAGTAGTTTTAATTTTCTAATGCTTTTGTCCTTAAAATTCCATGCTCTTGAACTCTTTACTTAAGATTAATAAAGTTTCAGCTTTTATCCAAAATTCTGTGTCTAATTGCTCTTAAGCTTGTTATTGTTTGCAATTGTTAATTTACTATTGTATGAGTTTTTACAAGTATTTAAAGCTTATTGAAAGTTTAGGATAGTAAAAACATGTCTTTCTCTTTTCCAAATCCTAGCAGATACTCCCTTAACCGATTGTCAAACTAGGAATCTTTTTCCTTGTGACAACAATTATTACGACCAACCTCCACAATACCAAACTTTTGAAACACAACCTCAACCATTTCCTCAAGAACTTTTGCAAAATGTTTTAAATACTTTAAAAGATCTTAAGGATTTGGTTAACAAACCTGCTCCGGAAGAACCTCGTCCGAAGTCTTACAAAGAAATACTAGCTGAAGAAGTAGAAGAAGCAGCTAGAGTAAGATTTCGAATGCGTAAAACTATCATCTACGATGACGATGACGATGACGATAGTAATGATGAAGATACCCTTGATATTCGTCAAGGCTCATCAAATTCATCACTTGAAATCCCACCAACCCAAAAATCACAGGGAGAAAAGACTATGATGGAATTACTAGCAGAAGAACAAATGAAATTTATAAAATCCATAACTGCTAGTACTTCTCAACTCCCTCAGTCTGTTGTTATCACACCCGAAGTTCACACTCACTCTCTAAACATGGGGGATGAGCATCTTAGCACTGTTCCTGATAAGGAATCAGACGAATTCATAAAGTCTAGTGTTGAGAGCCTTGTCCCAATCCCAAGAGAGTCACAGGGAACTTTTGATCATATATGTGATTTACTTTCCCCTCTTGAGTGTTCGAATGATCATTTTGAGACTTTCTCAGATTTTAATGATGATTGTACATCTCATGGAGACATCGAGTATGTTGAGGCATCAGTTCCATATTCTGATGCTGATCATCTTCTTGAGGAGTTCGCCGATGAACTCACTCACATTAATCCACTTCCAACGGGAAGTGACGATGATCTCATTGACTTTGAAGCCGATCTAGGAGAAATCGAAAATCTCTTATATCATGATCCGTCACTCACTTCTTATCCCAACAGTCCACAAGAGAATGTTAATCACCTTGTTCCAGAAACTTTCAAAACTACTCTCACCAATCCTCTGTTTGAATTCGAATCTGAATTCACTTTGATTTATGATATCTTTGGTACTCAGATTGAGGATTGTGATGAATTCACAGATTCACATCTTGTGAATAATTCTCTTCATGAGGAGTTCTCCGGTGAACTCACTCATATCATGACTCCTCCGGAGTATGATAGCCAGGGGAAAATGTACTCAATCATGATCCCGGGATGTTTTTAAACCCAATGAGCTTAACCTTTGAAATCAAAATTCAGGCTAATGAGCCTGCTCTCGAGGAAGAAAATCTTATCATGATTTTCATCATGGTGTTCTTCCTTTTCTTCACCTACAGGGTGACTTCTCTTGTTCTTCACTCCTTTGGGAATGAGGATACCATCTTTGATCCCGGTATTTTCATTTACCATTATCTTGAGTCGGGTACTTATCTCATCGGTGTGGAACTTTCACGTGCTTCAAATGTTTGTCCAAACGTCTTGAATAAAAGTCCGATGGAGATTGTCTCTTCCACATCTTGCTTCCCCAAGAACCAATGAATTCGGGGACGAGTCAAGCTAGCGACTCGGTAAACAAAAACAGTAGCATGCTTAGGGTTTTCACCCTAAGTGTGGGGGAGTTACCCCTGCTGTGGTTATCAATAAAGTGAAAAACAAAATGATGTTTCCACATTTAGCTTATAATGTTGCCCTTTTACATTCAAAGAGTCGGCATAATAGCCGGGACTTTGAATATCGAGGACAATATTCAATTCTAAATGTGGGGGTGGGGGGGGGGGGGGGGGGGAATTCTAGCAAATTTTATCACATTTTACCATCTAGTACCCCCATTTTTGCCAAAAATTTTAATTTTTTTTTCACTTGAGCTTCAAAATTTTTTGTGGTTATCAGTCCGCCTTGTCTAAACAACAAAAGGATTGGCTAATCCAGGAGCAAACGGCTCTTGGTAAAGATATATCAAATCTATTTATGGCTTACAATTTGCCCAAAATTGTATGGTATCTCAACTCGCCATATCCTAAAAAGTGAAAGAGTTGGCTAGCCCGCAAGATTATGGCTTGTGGTAAAGGCAGTGGAAAAACCATCATTGGTAATCAACTCACCAAGATGTTGACTGTGTCCATCAAGAGTTGGCTAGTCCAGAAGCAAACGGCTTCTGGTAAAGACAAATCAAATCCGTTGACAGCTGGTGGTATGCTCAAAATCACATGGTTATCAGGTGGACCATAGTTCTTACTTGAATCAAAACATTTGGCTACTCCAGAAGTAATGGCTTTTGGTAAAAAGATTAAAATGCATTAAATTTTCATAAAAAAAAAAAAAAAAAAAAAAAAAAAAAAAAAAAAATTGCTAGAGACTAGTAATTGCTTAGTGTGGGGGATTTGATATGTGCCTTTTTGCACATATCTTTTCATCCAATTTTCGAGTCAAAACAATAAAAAAACACTTCAAACTGGTCAAATAACATCACAAATATCATTGAAATGTGTTTTTACGTATTTCAGGTGCAAAAGGATTGAAAACAAATGAAAAGCATGCAAAGTTAGCACAATTGTCATTTTCAGTCCCTGAAGTTTCATAAATTGGCAAAACTAGTCCCTGAAGGTTTAAAATGAAAAAAAGTCAACTTTGGTCCTTGGATAATCAAACTTGTTCAACATTAATCCCTAGATGAAAGTTTTCACAAATTGGCAACTTTTACCCCTCAAAATCCAAATTTTGGCATAAATGGTCCTTGGGAATTCAAACTTTGGAAAATAATATTCAAGGTCCTTTGGAAATTGAAAGATGGAAAATATGACCCTTGGTGATAGTTTGGAAAAGTTACAAGTCCAGCCCTCAAATTTTCAGTTTTGCACAAAATTGGTCCTTGTGATATCTTTGAACTAATACAAACGGACCCTATGTTTATATCAACCCAACAAACACAAACCCAACCTTAACCAAATCCATAAAAAAAACTCACTTGGGCCTTAACAACCCCAAGCCCAAAACAACCCCACTTTCATGTTAATAAAAAAACGTGCACCTCCTTTTCCCTAGTCAAACCAGTCAAACGTATCCCTTATACGTTTATAATATAACTTCCACGCCTCTCACCCACTTCATCCCTAACCTACTATTACCCAGAGTACAAACCTTCATCACTTTCACCCCTTTTACCCGCCGATACATCTCCCCTCCTCCACCTGCTACACTCAACCTCACATCAAAAGCAACCCAACACTCACGGGTTACCATCACCAATACCAATCCTACTTCTCATGCCAAGTCACTAATCCAAGGCTAAAAAAAAATCATCTAACGGTTGAGAAGGAAAGAAATGATGCCCAAGTTGATCCTGTGGCTGTGAAGGATAGGAAAGAAGCACAAGACAGAGCCCTATGTTTTTTAGTATAAATAGTTAATGAAGTTGTAAGCCATGAGGCAATTAGGAAAGTAGTTAAGTAGGTAGTATGTAGTTTTAGTAGTAGTTTTAATTTTCTAATGCTTTTGTCCTTAAAATTCCATGCTCTTGTACTCTTTACTTAAGATTAATAAAGTTTCAGCTTTTATCCAAAATTCTATGTCTAATTGCTCTTAAGCTTGTTATTGTTTGCAATTGTTAATTTACTATTGTATGAGTTTTTACAAGTATTTATAGCTTATTGAAAGTTTAGGATAGTAAAAACATGTCTTTCTCTTTTCCAAATCCTAGCAGATACTCCCTTAACCAGTGTTTGGCATAAGAAACTTTCATTACCCAAATCTAGTTTGTGACCCATTTTTTTATTTCAAATAGCTTCAGTACTTTCTTATTAGTAGATTGAAATTAAGTCTTTGCAATTCCATCAAGTTTCTAAGGTTTTGAGGGGGTTTTCATATAGCACTCATGTTAACTATTTTATAAAGATAGATAAGTAAGAAATCTGATTTAGCATCTTTTGTTGTTCTTTTGCTACTAAGAAGTTTAGAATGGGTTAAGTATATGTTGGTGGTTGATTTTCCAAGTCAAAACTCAACCTTTTGCCCCATTTTGACCCTGCTACACCTGCAGCCCTACAGTCTCTCCCACCCATTTCCATTTCAGCTTTTTAATCTAAACCTTGTCAAAAATTCATTCAAATTAGTTTTGGGAGTAGGTTAGCAGCTTATATTTCACTGATTGAGCTTATTTTAGGATTAGCTTTAGGGTAGAATAGCTTTTGGTTAGCTTAAAGTAGCCCCCTCACAACTGCAAAAACAGTTACACTATTTCACAGCTCTTCACTCCACTATTGTTCATTTTCTCATTACTTGGCTATTAGATCTGAAAATTGGTCCGCTCACTCTTTGCTAGCTTGTGAACGTGCGTATATTTTTAGATTAATTTTAGATTTTTTTTTTGCTTATGCAAGCCCGCGAACTTGCCCATCTAGCCCATTTTTCCCTATAGCCCCTTTAGTTTTCTTTGCTTATTCTTGAGTTGGATTGTGTTTATATGAGCTTATTGGTTCATTTACTTTGCTTATTCCTGTTCCCTGTAGCTTTTTAGGTCCCACCTAGTTTCCTTTAGCTTTACTTTCCCCTAGTACAACTTATTCATAAGCTCATAAGTGGTAGTAGTAGGCTTGTTAGGGTCTAGGTACTTGTTCAAGCTTATTTTGAATTTTAGTTTTTAATCTACTCTAGGTTTAGTTCAATTTAGGTTAGTTTGGAAGTTTAGGATTAGAATTAGTAAGTGTAGCTTATTTAGACAACTTGGAGCTGTTTTGAGCGTAATGGACCCATGATGGTTGAGCTTTTTTTTTTTTTTTTTTTTTTTTTTTTTTTTTTTCCTTGTCCTCAAAACTTCTGTTACAACAGTTAGCTAATAAGCCATTTCCTAGCTTATTTTTGATGTTTTTAGAAAAGTTATTTTTTTTGTAAAAGTTAATTAGCTTCAGCATTTTATTAGTCTTTAAAAAGAAAAATATAAATAAAAAATAGTGTAAAATTTTTTGGGATAGCAAAGGTCGAACCCCTGACCTCAGGGAAACCAAACAGACACAACACCCACACCATGCACCAACTGCCCTAGGGACTTTTTCATTTAAGTGTTGCCCTATTTAATTTATATAATGTTATAGTTTCTTTATAGCTTATTTTCTGTTTGCTTATTTAAACTGCTTTTTAATAAGCACTTAGCCCTTTTTGCAATTTTCCTAGCTTACTGTTAACACTAATGAGTTTATAAAAAAAATTCAGAATTTTCAATTTAGTTTTAGTATTTTTTTTATCTTTTTATTTAGTTTATCTAGGAATTAAATCATAATAAAAAATATAAAAGTTCAAAAAATATATTTCTTTTTCCAAAAATTTTCTTTTGTTATTAGAATCGTAGGAAAATTATTTTCACACCCGTAGGCTTAGTGTAGCATCAAATTCACTTTTTTCTTTTGCGCCTCGCGTTTATTTTTAATTAACTTTCGCGTTTTAAATTTAGAATACGTTTTAGGTTACCCTAGTTCCCGGTTATCATTCCCGTAGTATTTTAAGTAGACTTAAAGTTTTAATTAGCATTCTTTATTTGAATTCATCTTTTAGTTTCGTTTGTTTAATTTTTCGTACGTTATTTGTAATTTCTCGTAATATCACAATACCAAATAATCAAATCCATTCCTTACAAGCATTTTAATCTCGAATCTCACACGATATTGCCCATGCACACCTTGTTGGGACACGACCTGGGTGATCACTTACCCGGTATCACACATATATATATATATATATATATATATATATATATATATATATATATATATATATATATATATATATATATATATATATATATATATATATTGTATTCACGAGTTTTCGCAAGTCTTCCTTTTCCTAAAGGTTGATTAGTGAATTCCACTCACGTCTACCTTGTATATTTTTGATACGCACTCAAAAAACGCACTATCAAAATGGCGCCGTTGTCGGGGAGGTTGTGTTGCGACAATATCGTTATGATTTCAACGAATAGTGACTTGTAGAACCTTCGTCAAGAAGTTATCGTCTTCAAAAATAAAAGTATAAAACACAAAAAATATTTTTCTTTTCTTTTGTATATATATCTATCATATAAAAAATACAAAAACATTTTCCGTTTTTCTTGTTAAATAAAAAATAAGCATAAAACACACCGCCGAGAACCAAGGCAGAACACCTACCAACTGGGGGTGTGAACATTAATAAGTTCCCAAACAAAAGATTAAAACTTGCCATTGTATCCTTGTGAATTGGTGTACCTTTTTCAAAGAAGCCATTTATTTGGAAAACTAGAAGGGGGGTTGAATAGTTTTACGTCTTTTTAATTCGTTATAAAAGATAGTTTTAGTGTTTTCTTAGCTTTTAAAAACTTAGATTCGATAATATGTGATCTCAAGTCTTGCACAATATAAACAACTATCAATGAATAATATATAACAATGATAAGTAATGAAATAAGTAAGAGATGTAAAGATCGAACCGCGAGACAAGAGATTTATAGTGGTTCGGCTACAAGGACACCTTCCTTGCCCTACTCCACTCCCCGAGCACCTAACTCGAGAGTTTTCTTCACTATATCAACAAGCTCCCTTATGGCGGAGAAAACCTTACACACCAATTTACACACCACAACTTCTTCACACCTAAGTCACAACTTCTACACAACTTCTTCAAATCAATCTACTTCACAACTAACTACTCCACACCTATCTTCTTCACACCAATTTGCTTCACAACTAACTACTCCACACCTAGCTTCTTTATTACAATCTAATTCCTAACTTTTCTTCTTCACACCAAGCCACTAACTAATCACACAATCTATATATCTAGCACAACTATCTACAATCAAATATTCACAACAATCTTCACAAAGAATAATGTAAGTAATCTTGATGATGCACCAACAACTTGGATGTGGAGATCACAACAAGTTGTAATACTTCTTGTCTTGGGGGATAGACGTATTGTAGGACCGTAGAACAACCTATTTCACTATTGAATCAAGCCTAAACCTAGAGAGAGAAAGTAAGTAGAGAGAGAGAGTGGATGGGAACTCTAGTGTGTGGAATAATAACCTTGATATCACTAAATGAATCACTAAGAGAACCAACCTCTCAAATGAGGTTTACAAGAGTATTTATACATGAAGTCTAGGGCATCATCTATCTTATACATTATTACACTAATGGCCCTTAGACTTTCACAAAACATGAATACTAAGCCTAAACTTCATCATAATGATATTCTAAAGCAACCTATAACAATACGTTAATGACCGACACTTTTTATAAATAAAATACGATGCTAACAATCTCCCCCTAAGTGTTGGTCATTGAAGGTTGCGCGACGTCATCATCTTTATCTTCATACTTTAACATTCATAGCACTTGACGTCTTTAAGAATCATTAGATGAGTCATAGTACTTAGTTCATTGTTCTTAGTTTATCGTTGTTGAAATGATCAAATGATGTCATCTGCCTTTCGTCACTTCTGTGTTTGTGGTGGTTGTCTGCCATTCCAACATGCTCATACGTCTTAAGTCCTTGTCATACAAACATTTGTTATTCCCGTTCTTTCACATTGATCTGTTGCTATCCTTTGATCTTTGTGAGAACTTTCCTTTGACTTTGTGATGCATGTATGAGCATGTGGAATCTTTCGCCATGGAGATGATGTATAGCTGCAGGTAAACAGTTAGCAATAAACAACCGGTACTTACAGATAAGGAATTAGAGATCGTCAACAGCATAGTGTGAAGACTCCTTCTAACCCTTACCAAGGCCGTTCCCATATCAGATACTCCCGAAAGAGCTTACGAGACCTACTAAGTAGCTCAATGACTGGGTGAGTCGCTGGGGATCACTCCATGACTGTAGACCGTTTGAAACCACCGCGAACACTAAGCGTAACCCATAAAGAATTACCGAAGTGACCTGCTGTCGGGGCTGCTTGATGTTGACCCTGGCAGGAATTTCCGTTCAATCATTGAGAAATACATTTGTAAATTCTCTCATAAACGTTCTCGGCAGATTGCCTAGATCTGCGAAGGACTCTTAGGTTTACATCTGGTGTCCTTAATGATGAACAACCAATGTAGAAATATCATGTGTTCCTATGAGATCTTTTGATAAATCTCGGGGCTCTAGACTCGATAAGTGCACATTTGGTTTCCTATGCGGAGATTAGGGAGAGGTCTCCTGCTTCAATATCAACCATCTCTAAAAGACAAGTCGATAGATTACGCCGGTTCCCCATGAGAATGAAACAAGCTCTTTTAAGAGAACTTGAGTGGTTAAGAAGGTTTAGTGCAGTGCGTCACTGGGTCCATGACTTCTTTATCTTCAATACCGGTGTCACCTTAGTAACAACCAGTAGCATATGAATTGAACCCGGTGTCTGCCCTAAGGTTGAACATATGGAGGGCTATTTCTTTTCACCCTTTTTCATAACTTTTCTTTTTAATTCTTCAACCCCTTCTTTCTCCTTTCTCATTTTCTCCTTTTTTCAATCATACCTAAGGACTTCTAATTCTAATCTATTGGATTTGTCCTTGGGTAGATCCCTCCGGCTCTGGCGGATCATAGGACGGTTTTCCCTAACCTTAGTCACCTTATTACTCCATGAATCCTATAATTGCCATGAAACTTTTGATTGAAAATCTCTCAAAGTGTTTATGAATATAAACACATTTTTGTTGACACTTTGAGAGTTTTTGTTTCTTTTGAAGGACTCCCCCTTCACATGTGCTCATGAATTTTTTAAGAAATTTGCACATGCGTGAGGAGTTTGCACTTTTTGAATTGATCCACTTTCAGTGAACATGACCGATTCGAGACACGCTTACATCACTAGTTAGACTAGCTTGAAGTTATTACCCGTCCTGGTCAAATCCAAAGAAAGTCTCTCGATACGGTACATTCTACTCAGACAAGTCCTATTCGAGACACGCTTACATCACTAGTTAGACTAGCTTGAAATTATTACCCGTCCAGGACAAGTCTTTTCGATTACTGACATTTTAAGCTTCGTCAATTCATTGGTACATTCTGAGTCTAGCTCTTTTGAGATTCAGTCACAATCTTTAAACATCTTTGATCACATTTTAATCATGTCTTCTCCCCCTCAAAAATAGCATATCGTGATATTTTTGATATCTACTGAGTAAGAAAAAGCATTTTGGAGAGATAGACAGATTTCATTTTGCATGAATTCGGAACATTTTTGTTTTTGTACTCCCCCTTAATGATAGCACATTCTAAAATCAATTAAGGGTTTTGAGGGAGTTATCTTGAGCACTCATTTGAAAGATTTTGAAAAATCTTTTGATGAATCTTGAAAAAGTGCTCAAGATTTCTATTTTGAAAACGAGTGTTTGTTTGAAGTCTTTTTCGTTTGTTTAGACTCGAACTTTTTGAAAAAGATTTCGTCCTTGAAAATACGAGTCCATGATTTGAAATAATCAGAAGTCATCATTCGGGTCCGGGTTTCGTACTGAAGTATACGAAAGCCATTGTGAAGAAACTTTTGAGAAACGACATGTTTTTAGAAAACATTAAAAAGAACTCCCGCTCAAGCATCTGTACATATCCGTGTCATTGTTGAATAACATTTCTAGAAACGTACAGAATATTGATTTATACGAGAGACATGTCGTGAGAAGAATATTTTTGGATTTTTTGATTTTATATTGTTTTTGTATTTTTTGAAATTTTATATTTTTGTATTTTGTTTTTGTTGGTTTTTCAAATTTTGTATTTTGTTTTTTTTTTCAAAAATATTTACAGCGAAGTGATTTTGAAAACATTTTTCAAGAAGATTCGAGAAGACGTTCTAGCTCCTCAGGAGTTAGGCTTCGCATGCCAATTCGTCGAACTAAATAGTCAAACCTTTCTTTTGGAAGGGCTTTAGTAAATAGATTGGCGAGTTGGTAATCAGTCTTAACGAAAAATAATTCAACAGTACCCTCTTCCACGTGTTCTTTGATGAAATGGTAGCGGACTTTGATATGCTTCGTCTTAGAGTGATGTACGGGATTGCACGAGATGGCTATGGTACTTTTTGAGTCACAATACATAGGTATTTTGTCAAAAGTAAAGCCATAATCTGTGAGCTGTGTCCTCATCCAAAGAACTTGGGCACAACACGCAGATAGAGACACATACTCGGCTTCGGCGGTTGATAGCGCAGTACAATCCTGTTTCTTTGACGACCAGCTTACTAGCTTTTCACCCAGAAATTGTGCTCCACCTGATGTACTTTTTGCTGTAACTTGATCTCCTGCATGGTCGGCATCTGAAAAGGCTGTTAGATTAAACCCCGAATCCTTCGGATACCAAAGTCCCATGTTAATGGTTCTTCGTAGGTACCGAAAGATCCTTTTAACCTCTTTGAGGTGAAGTTCGGTAGGCTTTGCCTGAAACCGTGCTAACAAACAAATAGCAAATTGAATATCAGGTCGACTAGCAGTTAAGTACATGAGAGAACCGATCATGCTCCGATATTTCTTCGGATCGACGGGTTTCCCAAACAAATCAGCATCAGTTTTTGGTGAAGTGACCATTGGAGTACCAACAGAATCACAATTTTCCATTTCATGTTTTTTCAAAATCTCTATTGTATATTTAGCTTGATTGATAAAAATACCACGAGGGGATTGATGTATTTGTAAAACAAGAAAGAATTTTAGTTCCCCCATCATGGAAATTTCAAATTTGCTTTTCATGAGATTTTCAAAATGTTTTGAATGGTTAGGATTGGTTGATCCAAAAATTATGTCGTCCACGTAAATTTGAACGATCAAAATGTCATATTTGAATTTTTTGATAAACAAGGTGTCATCAACCGTTCCTTTTGTGAAATTGTTTTTGAGCAAGAAAGATGATAGTTCGTCATACCACGCTCTTGGAGCTTGTTTTAAACCATAGATGGCTTTCTTAAGCTTGTAGACGTAGTCTGGATGATCTTTGTCGATGAATCCCTCTGGCTGACTCACATACACTTCTTCTTTCAGAGTTCCATTTAAGAAAGCTGTCTTAATGTCCATCTGATAGACTGTGATGTTTTTGTGAGCGGCATAGGCTAAGAAAATCTGGACTGCTTCAAGCCTAGCTACAGGCGCGAATGATTCTTCGAAATCTATCCCTTCTTCTTATGCATATCCTTTAGCCACGAGACGAGCTTTGTTACGAATTACAGTCATTTCCTCATCCAGTTTGTTCTTCCACAACCACTTGAGATCAAGAACTTGTTTATCAAGTGGTCGTTCAACAAGTTCCCAACTATCATGTAACAGGTATTGAAGAAGTTCCTCCTGCATCGCTTCAATCCAAGGGTTTTCTGCCATTGCTTCCCGAATGTTCTTTGGTTCTTTGAGTCTGATTGAGCAAATATAAATGCACAATTCGAGATCAGTGGCAAGTTGTCTCCTCGTCTGAACTGGCCTTGAAGGTTCACAAATAACTTGTTCTATTGGATGGTCTTTTGTCCATTGAAACGTAGAAGGGTACCTTGGGTTTAACGTATGTGTGTTAGACGGGTCATGTAACCTTGAAGAAGATTCAGCTGAGTCTGTTGCAAACGGGTTTTCAAATACTTCTTCTCCTTCTTCTAACGCAACATCGTTTGAATTATTTGTTGGTTCTTCTTGAAAATTTGTGTTTTGATTTTGCTCATCAACTCTTGGTAGTTCAGTTTCAAGTACCGGAGTGGCTTGAGTAGATGTAGATGATGTTGAGGTAGTTGGTGCTTCAGCTTCGATTGTTGTTGATGCATCCAGTGGTGGTGGTGGTGGTTGATTTTGAGTGGGTGCAGCGGAATGTTGTTGAGATGCATTTGTCGAAGTTCCACCATAATATTCATCAAACATTAACTCGAAGAAATTTTCCAGTTCTTGTTCTGAAGGTTTGTCCGTGTTTGTTGAATGAGCTCCATTAGGCACGAGTCCTGAACTGATGTGTCCAGAAGTCTGACTGTTTGGTGCGGGTCTGATGAGGCGAAAAATGATCCGTTTTTAGGGGGTCATTTAAGCCCGAATCCGACTTTATTTGATCAAATATTGCCCTAAATCGTTCCTTTTGTGATTTTAGGTGTTTGGAGAGTGAATTCTGGAAAAGAGGCTATTTTGGACGTTTTTGGAGCATAAAGTGAAGAAAACGGCAAAGTACCAAAAATCCAAGCTGAGGATACAAGGTGACGGCGTCAAGACTTGCTTCTTGACGGCGTCAGACATGGAGAATAATTTACCGTAGATGGTGACGACGTCAGATGGAGAGGTGACGGCGTCAAAGTGGCCAAGAATAATTTACCGTGGGTGGTGACGGCGTCACATAGGCCGTCATAAGTGGATCAAGGCCGTCCGAGGAAGTTTATGGCGGCGAGGTGACGGCGTCAGAATTAACTCTTGACGCCGTCAGACTGTTTTTCCTATATATAGTTTTCTAGTTTTTTTCATTAAAGGAGAGAGAAGTTTTGGTGAAACCCTAAAGACGATTTTGGTGCCTCTTTCACAGGTTTTTCAAGGGTTCCAAACCCTTGAGACCTTGCATTGTAATTGAGATAAGTGTACTTTCAATTCAATCAATATGTCTATGTGTTGGTTGTTTATCTCTTGTTCTTGTCTCAATTCCATTATGCTAGGCTAGATCTCTCTTGTGTTTGCTTAGATCTAATGAAACCTAGATGTTGATTATGTGTTGATTACTTGTCTATTCTTGTTTTGAATGAATGATTTATATGTTAGGCTTAAGAAAACTGGCAGATCTCCAAATGGTAACATGCTTGAACGTCTTAAGAAACATGAACCGAGGCGTACTAGGTCTTTATTGGTTGTATTTAATGCATGAGCCACTGTTTACAATCCCTATAGTTGTGCTGGGTCATGGTGTAGGAGGAGATAAGAGCTCATAGAGTTGGGGAGTTATGTATGCCACCCCACGAATGGTATTAAGGAATACAATCCGTCATTCATACAAGTGTAACAAGTAATTAACATGTAAAAGATATCTAGGGAGTAATGAAGTCTAAGTAAACACAATTTCTCCAAATACTGCTCACAACCTTAGTTTAATTAGTTTAATTTCATTTTCATTATTTTATTTTAATTATATAATAGCTTTGGGTTAGTTGAATAGCAACTAATTCCGCTCACTCTTCCAAAACCCGAGATTTTACTTGCTTTCATAAAAATATAAAAATACAAAAATAATCATCTTTCACCTCTAGAACTATTAATTAGGTTTTCTAATCCTAGCGACACTATTCCTAAGCTGAACGATCAATCCCCCGGTACTTGTCACTATACTATACTACAACGATCAGGTACACTGCCTGGTGGGGGTTGTAAGCTTCTCGGGATCCCTCGAGAGGTAAAGCAAGGTGCGATTCCCACGCATCAGGGTCCTAATCCATTTTGATTAGAAGCCATTGGATTAAGCGCAGGTTCTAGAGCGTATCTCTCAGAAGCCATTTGTGAAATCTCGTCAAACTTCACATTCATCATCTCCATTATCCTTTTAGTTCTTTGATTATACACCCTGAATGCCCTCGAGTTTTCTGAATATCCAATGAAGATTCCAATATCACCCTTAGCTTTCAACTTTCCTAGATCTTCTCTGTCATTCGTCGGATAGCACAAAGCGCCAAACACGTGAAGGTAAGAGATGTCAGGTTTTCTATTGTTCACTAGCTCATATGGGGTTTTATTGAATATTGGATGGACTAGGGATCAGTTTTGAGTAAAGCAAGCAGTGGCTACAGCATCAGCCCATAAGAATAGTGGTGCACTAGAATATATCAACATTGTGCGAGCAGCTTCCACAAGAGTTCGGTTTCTTCTTTCAACTACCCCATTCTGCTGTGGAGTTCTAACAACTGATGTTTGGTGTGTGATTCCAACATCTTCGAAGTAGGTTCTTAACTCCTGATTTGTGAATTCTGTGTCATTATCTGTTCTTACAATCCTTACTGGAGCTTGAAGTAGAACTTGAATACGCTTCAGAAAAGTGATGATGATGCCTGGTGCTTCGTCTTTTGATCTCAAAAACTTTACCCATGTATATCTTGAATAATCATCAACAATAACGAGAATATACTTCTTCCCATTAATGCTTTCAACTCTCATTGGGCCACATAAGTCCATGTGCAACAAATGTAACCTTGCTTCCGAACTAGGTACGGTTTTAGGTTTATATGATGCTCTTTTGCTTTTTCCTTGTTCGCATGATGGACATAGATGATCCTTGGTGTATTTGAACTTAGGAAGTCCGATGACGATGTTGTCTTTGGCTAACTTGTTGATGGTGTCGAAATTGAGATGGGATAAACGTCTATGGCACAGCCAGGACTTAGTTTCGGTTGCCCTTGTCATGAGACAAATTGGTGATGTAGAAGCCATTTGGTTGATGTCGATAGCATACAAGTTTGTACCACGATTACCAGTTAAGAGATCATCACCAATCAAATTTCTGATAAAAACCGTGTTTCTCCTGAATGCAACTTCTAAATCTGCATTACAAAACTACCCAACTGAAAACAAGTTGTGTCCCAACCCTTCGACGTAGTAAACTCGAGTGATCAAAAAATTCCCAAACTGAAGATCTCCAAAACCCAGAATAGCTGCTACATGATCATTTCCAAAGCGTACAGTTCCCATGAATTTCCAGATGAAATTGATCAGCAGCTTTAAATTCCCGGTCATGTGCTTGGAGCAACCCGAGTCGACGATCCAAAGACATATTTCGATAACCTGCCAATAACAGAAGAATTTGTATTTGGACACCGTTTTGAGTTTGGTTCCATGGGGTTAGGGGTACAAGCAAAATCACACTCATAGACAGTTGCTACTTGTTTAGCTTGAACTATTTCTAATTTTCCATCCTTGAGTATAAATTCTCTACCCGTTGGAATCCAAACACAATGCTTAAGATAGTTCCTAGGCGTGCGACTATTAGTGGTGTTCCTAATTCTGTTAATTATGTTTCCAACAAATCTAGATTTTGCACTAGGACCTTTCAAAACGCTCTTCTGTTCAGGCGTAACATTCACATTCTTAGAAACACATTCATCATGAACATCTTTAATTAAACATTTCTTGCATTTTAAACAAACAGTATTAGAACCAGTACTTTCAACATTACATTCAGATGAATCATGTTTCTTATTAAAAAGCGATAAATTCCTAGGGTGTTCTTCTACTTCTTCAACTTTATTCTTGCTACTACTCGTAGAGGCAGGCGAGACTCTATTGTTCCTTGTATTGCTCCTAGGCTTTAGTCTGCTGCTCCTAGAGGTGCTGTCTAATCCTGTAGAAGTTGAGGCACACGCATTAGGATTTATATTGTTGTCCTTTTTAGCAACACTAGAATCTTTAGAATTATCCTTTTTGCCCTCATAAGTCTTAGATGTGGAGGCAGAGGCATTAGTGGGACTAATCCTAAAAAGGCCAGGTGCTAGAACTTTTGGTGTTTCGACAACCGCTTTTCCTTTATCAACAATCTTTTCATTTTCAAGTTTCTTAGGCAAGGGTGTTGGAGTGACTGGTTTTGTCAAATCCTTTTTCTCATCGACTTTTGGAGCAAACCGTGAAATTGACATTTTTGGTTTTTGAACCATATTTGGAACATTTGGTTTCTCCGAAGTCGATGGTTTTGCAAACTTAGTTTCCTCACCCTTCCTTTTTTGACTTTCAAGCTGAGCCCTCAAAAGATCATTTTGCTCTTTCATGTTCTTGAAAGCACGCTCATACGACAGTTTGTCATACTTGCATTCTTCCTTTTTTCGATCAAGTTGTTTAAAACATGACACATTTTCTTTTTCAAGCTTTATAAGAGCATTTTCATATTTGGAAACAATTTCGGAGGTCTCAGCTCTCAGTCTTTCATCGTCTTGAACAGAGTATGTTTGTAAAATGATGGACATAATGTCAGTGGTCATAACAGCTTCGAAGAGAGAGTCATTTAGGTTTTCCAAAACATTCATGTTTTCACGAGTATCATTAGCTTCGTTTACCAGGGATTTGTGGTCCTTGACAAAGTCGGCCGTTTCTTTTAAGAAAGCTTTTTCAAAATGGATTACCCTCGCACTGATGTTATTCAGTGGGATAGTAATTTCGTTTTCAAAAACTTTTTTCTGCTCAATATGAAAACTGGAATGCCAGTTGTTAATATCGATTGTAGTTTTAGAAGCAACAATGTTTTGAAGTTCTTGAATTCTCTTTTTAACATCATCCAGAATGTTTCTAGCCTCACTTGTATTAAAAGTGTTGTTAGACGACATTTGTTCCATTTTTAAAAGAGATTTTGAAACAATTACTTTCTTAGAAAACATTTTTGAGAATGGTCGTTGTATGGAAAACACAGATGGTTCTTTTTGTGGAAAAAAAGTAATTCCCGAAAGTTTGTTCAATTTGTTGTAATCAATGGGTTTCAAATCCTTTTGTTTCATTTTAGAAATGCTCTCTTCGACATGTTCTATCGTTTGCACAGAATCCCAAACGACGGGAGGATCATGTTTAGTGTAAATCACATTACCATTGTACAAAACATTCTGTTCTTGCTGAGCTTTCTTGAGATTACTGGGGGTGTTGTTACCAAGAGCCACTTTATCTTTAGTATGGTAAACCGGATTAGTTTGATTTGAAATCATTTTCATAGTTTGACTTGACTGACCCGACATAACCACTAATTCTTCTAAATGAGCAATCATGTGTTCTGACTCTACGATTTCGGCCAAAAGTTTGTCTTCTTTCTTTGCAAAATCCTTTTTCAACTCATCCCTTTTTTTTTCAAGATTGGTATAAGCTCTTTTTTGTTTAGAAAGTTGGTTTTGTAAATCAGAAATTTCCGCATTTAAAGCTTTTATCTTCTTGAAAGAATTAACATCAAGTGTATCAAACTTGAGTTGCAATTGTTTTTCCCTTGAAACGGAATTTTGATAACCAGTTTCTAATTCAGACAATCTTTTGTTATGAAACTCAAAAGCTTTAGCGTTTTCCTTGTAACTCTCAAGCTCAGCGGTCAATTTAGCATTCGCGGCCTTAACATCGCGATTGACCTTTTTCACTTTCTCGATTTCAATACCACAATTATTTAATAATGATTCAAATAAAGCACGTGTTTCCTCATCATTCACAGCGTGCTGTGAAACAAAGTCTCCATTATGACTCACATCTGGAGTCGCTGAAGGAGTATTGCTACTACTTGGCGTGTCCAGGAATGTATCATAAGTGGGTGCTTGCTTCTCAAAATGTTGTTCCTCATGAGGAGACATATCAAATATATCATTATTGTGACATGTGTTGAAATTTGATACCTCAGAGACTGCATTGAAGTCATAGACCGGAGGTGTGTCAGAATCTGTGTCATACTTAGCCTCCTGAAGATTTGCCATAAAAATGCAGTTCGCATCGATATCCTCTCTATCTTCCATGTCATCCATAAGAGCCATAAAATCATTCTCCTCTGCGTTCAACTGAAATCCTGCCTCATTCTTTTGTGCCAACAACACTGCTTTCTGCAAGTATGCTAGGTCTCTTTTGTTCGGCTTAGTAGGACAGTTCCTTGCCATATGACCTACATCCTGGCAGTTGAAACACTTTACCGGATTACCCTGATTTACATTTCCCAAATTCCCAACAACTGGAGCTGCAACATTTCTATTCTGATTACCCATTGCCTGATTACCAACATTCTGACCCCTCTGATTTCTAACAAACTGACCCAACTGATTCCCTGCATACTGACCATACTGATTCCCTGCAAACTGACCTGCATTCTGCATATTCTGATATCCCTGTTGATTCCCATAAACTCCAACCATTTGGCCTTCATTACCCATATTGAAACTCGGCTGAGCAAACTGCTTGTTGCGAGTGTTCGATGAGATCCTTTGGTTGTTGTTTGTTGGTGTAGAATAACGTCCTTGGAATGCCTTTGACAGAAAAGCAAACGCTTGGGACAGTGCTGCAGTAGCTTTATCATTGTCAGTGAATTCCGGTTCTTGGAATTGTGGGTGTTGCTGTTGTGGAATAACTTGTTGTTGTTGTGGGTAGAACTGTTGTTGGTAGACCGGTGTTGGTTGTAGAATGCATGATGGTTGCATGTAGTTGTGAGTGGAAGATGATGATGGTTGTTGAGTGTTCACTGGTAATGGTGTGGTGTATTAGCAATTAATGCGAGAGGATCATGATTCTTAGCCAATCTTTCTTTCCTTACTTCATTAGCCTCAGCTTGATTTTGCTTCAAAAAGTCATAGAGTTGATCATAATTCACCTTATGTAAGTCCTTTGTTTGATTGACAATTGTAACATAACGACCCCATTCTTCTGGAAGGTTATTGATGAATTTGATGTTTGTTGCAATTGGTCGAGGTGTCAACTTGTTTCTGATTAACTCATTCATCAAAGTGCAAAACCTGGTGTAGTATGATTCAATCTGTTCACCTTTAGTGGATGTGAAATTCTCCCATTCAGTAAGAAGTTTGTTCTCAACGTCTTGTTGTCCAATCTCTGTTTCATGACATATCCTTCTAACACGTTCCCACATATCATGAGCAGTTTCACAGCTGTCGACCGCAGCAAAGATCTCCCGTGGTAATCCAAGTTGGATTAAATGCATTGCCATATCATCGGCTTTGATCTGCGCCTTGTCTTCATCTGTGTAATCTGCTTCTGTTTGTACACGCACGAATGGTTGAGTAGGAGGTGTTGCATTTGGATTACCTTCAATTTGAACTTGTCTTGGCTGAAATGGACCTTTTTCTATGGATTTGATCATTAATTTGCCATTATCTTTAGTTTTGATGTAACGAAGCATGCGGCTTGTCCATGGGAGATATCCACCTTTTTCAAGCATTGGAGGTCGGTTTTCGGCACCGGCAGCATGAATGTCTTGTTGAGTTGCCATGATTTGAATTCAAAGTGAAACGTTGTTCTGAGGATCTTTTGAAAGATAACAAAGGTTGTTGTTGAAGATTAGATGTTTTGGTGAAGATGAAAGTTCGTTCTCGGTTGATCTGATTGATTTCGTAATTTCCCGCCAAAAATTGAGTATGAAAATTTTCTTTCTCAAAATTTGAAAATCACTGTAAAATCCAATTCTAAGGTTACTAGAAAATTTTGAGATTTGAAAATTTTTCGCCAAATTTTACCGAAATTTTTTGAATTTTGGCCAAAAAATTTGAATTTCGGGCCAAAATTTTCAACCTTATACCAAAATTTAAATCTCGCGTAAAAATTAAACGTTTAATCTCGTGTGAAAAATAATTTTTACTCAAATTTTCCCACCAAAAAACTCTTTGATTTAGTTTAACTCGGTAAGGATTGTGAGTGTCTAACTCGATATGTCTTAACACACCAAACTCGATATGTCTTAAAAGTTGTCAAACTCGATATGTCTTAAAAGTTGCCAAACTCGATAAGTCTTAAAAGTTGTCAAACTCGATAAGTGCTGTTTTCAAACTCGATAAGTTCACAAACTCAAGAAGTCTTAAACTCGATAAGGTCTTAAACTTGGTAAGGTTATCAAACTCGGTAAGGTTAAGAAAAATTTGGGCAGAGTATCCCTTTACTAGGTTGCCACACAGAACCTAACTCGATAAATGATTAGGTAAGAAAGGCTAACTCGCCAAAGTCCAAACTCGGTAAGACTTACACCTAACTCGATAAGACTTACACCTAACTCGATAGGTATTGCTTCCTAACTCGAAAAGACTTACACCTAACTCGATAGGTATTACTTCCTAACTCGATAAGACTTACACCTAACTCGATAAGACTTACACCTAACTCGATAGGTATTGCTTCAAACTCGCAAGTCACAAAACAGGCCTAACTCGATATACTTTCACGATGAACAGTAACCGAATTCACTTTTAGACCAAGTTTATTCCAACCAAATCAAACCTAAAACAACCTATATTATCCCTAGGCGATTGATACCACTTGTAGGACCGTAGAACAACCTATTTCACTATTGAATCAAACCTAAACCTAGAGAGAGAAAGTAAGTAGAGAGAGAGAGTGGATGGGAACTCTAGTGTGTGGAAAAATAACCTTGATATCACTAAATGAATCACTAAGAGAACCAACCTCTCAAATGAGGTTTACAAGAGTATTTATACATGAAGTCTAGGGCATCATCTATCTGATACATTATTACACTAATGGCCCTTAGACTTTCACAAAACATGAATACTAAGCCTAAACTTCATCATAATGATATTCTAAAGCAACCTATAACAATACGTTAATGACCGACACTTTTTATAAATAAAATACGATGCTAACAAGTATTCTTCTCTTGCACTTGAGAGGATGAAGTTTGAATCACTTTGAAACAAAGAATTATACACTTATGATCAAAGGATATGAGAATAGAAATGTGGATCTAGATCAGAAACTTTAGAAGTGCAAAAGGTGAGAAAATTCTGAGGAATGAACCAGTATTTATAGGGGAGAAAAATACTGTTCTGTAGCGTGGCCGGTCCCCTTAATTGATGGCCGGTCCCCTTAATGATTAAGGGGGCCGCCTAAGGAATTAAGGGGCCGCCCCTTCAGAACGTTTGTTTTTCTTGTCTTTTAGTGGGGAATATTTTTCTGGATAAAATTTGCCATTTTTGGTTGGAAATTTGAAATCATATATTTATAATGAATTAAACATATTCTTTTAATTCCAAAAGTAATTTTGTAAAAGATATAAGATGTTTAATACATTTTATAAAAATTCTAGTGATTAGAAAAATTTCCTTTGATCATGAAATGCAATAAACCCTTTGTTTATTCATACCTTAAGTGATATGGAAGCAAAGACAAATATAAACACTAAAAACTTGTTTACGTCATAAGTTTTAGATTAATGAGTTTATGCTTTGTAATTATCAAAACATCGAGACATTGTTAATATGCTAACAATGTTTTAAGACATTATTTATGTCAACAATCTCCCCATTTTTGATGATTACAAAACCTTAAACTCATTAGGTCTAAAAAATAATTTCTAGACAAGTATTTAGAGTTTAACATTCTCTTCTCCCCCTTTTTGTAAAATCAAAAAGATTAATGCTCCCCCTGATGTATGCTCCCCCTCATTTGAGAGCACCAAGGGAATGAGCTATGGAAATCTTGGCTACACAAAATATTAGAAGAGAACAAGGCACATATACATGTAAAGCAATAATTATAAAAATAGATTCATTCAAGCATCATAGAAAGCATTACAACATTTAATATGCTTAAGGCATATTAATCATAATAAAACAAAAGAAAAGACATAGTCCTATATTCCCTAAAAGAGCACTTGGACTTGCTTGCAACTCATGGTTGATTGTTTATTTGCTTGAAGGATAACATAAGCATAAAGCTTAGTTGTTAGATGGAGAAGGATATGGAGTGGGGTATGGAGCGGAAGAGGTGGACCTTACGATATTGTATCATGTTAAGGGTGGAATGGGATGAGGTCGAGTGAGGAGATATTCAATCCAAGAAATATCTTCACTCAAGTATAGGATTTGTTTTTGAAGGAAGATGCAACAAGGGCAATAGTGAGTGTGGTTTGTAACTTGATCCAAGTTGAGAGAGTGAGGAAGGCAATTGTTGTAGGGTAATGATGGAGGTTGCCCTTTGTTGCGTTGTGCAAGATGCATGACATTGAGATCACAAAGATCACGGATTTGTGATATTTCATCACGGAACTTTTGCTTTTCCGTGGTAATGCGGAGAAAGTCATTGTGTTGATATGGATGAATTGGGTTTGAGTAGTTGGAGTTGTAGTGGGATGGTTGATCAAACTTGTATGGATCATTACAAGTGGTTGGAAGATGAGATGAGTGATTTGGCATAAAGGAAGATGTTTGGCTGATTGGTCCGAAACAGTCAGATTATATTAACCAAGTAATGGTCAACAAGTCAAACAGCCTAAACCAATACTCCGGTGAGTTTAGTGTTTCCCCGGATCGTTAGATCCCAACGAGATGTGAAATCTGAAATAAAACGACTTTGAGATCAGGTGAATTGAACAGGAAAGGGTTTAAGTGATTTGTACTACTGAAATATAAGAGTGAATAGCTTTAATAAGCTAAATCAACTAATACGTTAAATCAGATAAGTACATGTGAAAAAGGGACTGAAAAACGTAAACGTTTACTAATTAAACGTAAACAAAAACAAATTTAACTTATAGTAGGATTTTGCAAGCCTTAGGGGCTTAAATGCAAATTAAATAAATTTAAAATATTTATTTTATAATTAAAAACTATTTAATTAATTATTTTTATTTAATAACTATTTATTAATTATCTAATAATTAACTATTAATTATGAAAATGTAAAATAAGTCTAGAAAATTAAAATTAAAATTTTCTAAAAATCTAAAATATTATAAAACTTATTTTAAAACTAAAATTATATTTTTCACACTATTTATCTATTTATTTTTAATTAATTATTATTTATTTATTATTTAACTAATTATATTGATTAACTTATTTATAATTACTAAAAAGACTTAGATAATTATGAAAAATTTTATAGATCTAATTAACCATCATAGGAATCCTAAAAAATTATAAAAACTTTATATTATGTATTTTTAATCTAATTTACTAATTATTATTCTATTTATTAATTAATATCTAATTAAAATAATTAAATTATGAAAACTAGTAAATGAACAGTATAAATCACAAGAAAATTTCTAAAATTATTTTATGACTTATAGAAGCTAGGAAAAATATAAAATATAGGTGTTACTTTATAAAAATATATTATGCTATTTAATTCTTATTTATTGATTAATTATTAATAAAACTATTATTAATTATTATAAATACTAAATTACAAAATAAAAATCTGAGAAAATTATTAAAAATACTTTAACCTATAAGGAAATTAATAAATATATAAAAACACAATTTACTTAATAAAAATCTAAAAATGAAAATTAAAATTAAATTGAATTAAATAGAAACTATCACTTAATTTTATATTTGTTTTTCTTGAATTTTTTTTACCAACCTATTTTATACCTAAAAATAACTAACTTTTGTGAAAGTAATAATTTTATAAACTATTAATAAGCTGTGTATAAGCTTATTATTAAGACAGTTGACCAAAGTTTGACTATGACAAGAAATAAGCTCAACTGAGCTTGTGTGGGGTCCACAAGGGTGAAACCTGGCTCACCTAAGATATTTTAACTTAAATAAGCTAGATTTGCTAATCTAAGCTCAATGGATAAGCTAAAAAGCTGAAATAAGCAATTGCTTATATGGTGACTGAGACAGAAATGGGACAGATTTTCAAGATGATTTAAGGTGGGTCCCAGTGGGTTAGAGTTTAAACAAAAGGTCAAGGGTTCAAGTCTGGTAGGAGGGGGTTTTGAAGAACCAAGATTTATGATGTGGGACCCACTGATGAGCTCAGAAAGAGCTTGGGAAGTGAGGGGTCCAACTGATTCACTCAGTTAAGTGAGTAAATGAAAATAAGCTTGAAAGCTTATTACAAGCTTTAAAACAAGCTTAAGAAAGAAAATAAAAGATTAGTAATATGTATATATAGTATATTAATAAGTATTAACAAGTTACTTCACTGGATTAAGCTAAAAAGCTTGTGAAAAGCTTATAAGCAAATCCAATAAAACTGAGATCCAAACACCAGAATAGGCAACCAAAATGGCCAAATTGAGCTTATGAAATAAGCTCAATAGGACTTATTGAATGCTGAAGTGTGAAGATGGGCTGGTAAGGATTTCAAAATACCAAGGCTTGATCAGTGGGGACCACTGAGTAGCTTGTCAAGGGCTTATGAAGATGGGTTGAGTGAGCTGATTGCTCAGTACACTCAAATGATGGGACAAGGTTCAAGCTGATTGCAGCCCTAGTGAAAGGCTTTGAAAATGAAATTTAAAGCTTGAACTGATAAGATAGGTTGCTTAGCTTCTTAATGAGCCTAAGATCACAAGCCAAAGCTCAGTGATGAGCTTATGAAGTGCTTGTGAAGTTGCTTGTTTACACTGAATGCTCAGTGTTTAGGTTTATTTGAGAGCACAATTTAAGCAAGAATAAGCAGTAACAGATAAGCAATCAAGGGCAAATAAGCACATATTTCAAGCAACTAGCCATATGGGCATCACAAAGATCCAATTTACACAGATTAACAAGTACTAATGAAGCTTATGCAAGCTTCTAAAGTTAAGTGGTAGGACTGTGCACAGGTAAAATTGGTGACTTGTGAGCTAATGTGGGGACCATACAATGGATCAGGGATCCAAATTTAAACTTGAAATATGGAGATAAGCAGTATGGCTTCCTAATAAGTCAATAATCAAGACCTAACTCTCATTGATAAGCTAAATAAGCTTGTTTGAAAATGAACATACAATCTGATTACTCAGTATACTCAGATGAAATGTACTAACTAAAAGGCTTGAGTGCTATGTCTGAATAAGCTCAAAATGACAAATTAAGCTTTGAACTAGCAATATAGCTTATTGGGGTATCCAAAAAGCTAAATTTCATACTCTGGTTTCCACTAATGTGCTTTGGAGATACCTTGAAAGTTGGTTGGGTGGCTTGGGTATGCTGAGACAGGGCAATCACCTTGCCCTGCAGCTCAGTTCAAGGGGCATTTTTGTCCAATAAACAAAATCACAAAAATATGCAAACTATGAAATTAACAAGTTCAGCTGGTAGGGTTTACTCACAACAATTTTCAGATCCCAAATCACAACACACAAATCAGAAAAATTCTTGCTAATTTGGTGAAAATCTGACTAAACACTTTTAACTTTTTAGAGAAAACTAGGACAGTTGACTTTTATGAACTTATGATTAATCTAACAACCTAATAATGTTATACTAAGATGAAATAACACCAAATTTAGCTAAAATACCTAAAGATGAACTGATATGAAGGTTTTTGGATCCTAGATGACCAACAGTTGACTGTTATGAAGATTAATTGATCATTTTGACTTTTTAACTAATTACCTATGGTTTTTATTACTTGACAGTACTAATAAAACCTAAATAGACTTACCTAGATTATAAACAACAACAAACTTGGCCTAATGCTCAGTAGAACAACCTGAGCCAAACACTCTTTAAAAGTTGCATATTGATGATTTTCAAGGTAAAACAAAGTTCTAATCCATAAAACTGATTCCAAATACTATACTATGATTAATTAAAACCAAATGAACATGAATCAACCTTACCACAAGCTTACAACTCAGATTTGCTAATTGTGAGTTTTCCACTGTGAGAATTTTTTATTTTAAGTACAAATGATATCTGATTAATAAGCTATATATATTAAGCTTTATATCATCTTAACAACAATACATAAGCATGAAAACACAGAGACCTAAGCAAATTAAGTATGTAAATAGTAGTATGAAATATTGATATGAAAACTTACAAAATGGTTGAAACTGTGAACATTAGAACCATGAACCAAGATCAATTTATGTGACTCCCATGAGTCTCTAAACCATAATCCAAGCTGCTTCCTTTCCAAAATTACTCTAAATCAGAATTCAAACCAATTTTTGGTAAAGTTTGACTTTTATTGACCAAGTTGTGTTTTGTGAGTATTAGTAATTAAGCTATTCTTTTAAGATATCTAGAAGCACTTATGAACTTCTGGGAGCTTATATGAGCTTATTTAATCCTTATAATTCACTGTAAACAACAACTAAGACATATGATATTTTTGAGTAAAAAGAAAATTTGCAAACTTGAGAATTATATATGAAACTTGAAGTTTATTATTACCAAAGATTTAGAACACACCGATGTTCAGATATTACAACTTAAAAAGATTAAAGATACAAAGAAAACTTGAAATTAAGCTAATCGACATTCATTATTTAAAATTAAAACTAGATATCTTCCACATTGCTTCCCTTCTCTGTATTTATCACTCAATAACTATCCACTAGCATCCAGATACTTTCCCACTTCAAATCATGGCTATTGATTGAGTCAAATTGATCAAAGCCGTTTAAACAACTTTTGGCGCCAAAACTGCATACGTGGAATTGGAGTGGTTCCAAAGCAATTAAAGCTTCTTGGGAGTATTAGGAAGTGTAAGGGACAAGTATTGTGGTGTTTTGGACCAAGTTGGGTGGTTTTGGGTCAATACTGTGGGTAAGTATGTGAACAGTGGTGGTTTTGGGTGGAAATTGGGTGTGAAGTGCATTTATTGTGGCGTGTTCAGGGTGAAGGAGATGGTGGAGAGTGGGTGTGATGATGAGGGTGTGAGCTGGAGGGGTTGAGGTTGAAGAACAGGTGTGGGTGTGAGGTGGAAGACGAAGAGGGAATTACGGGGTGTTTGTTTTATTTATTTACAAAGGGGGTGGGCTTGGAAGGGATGTTGGGCCCAAGTGGTGGACTGGATCTGGTTTTAGTTTTGGGTTGGGTTGGTTTTGGATTAAAATAAAACAAAGGGTCCGGTTTGGTTAATAGTGAACAACAAGGACCAATTGTGTAATTCGGGCAAAGTTGAGGGTTTGTTTGTGATTTTTCCAAACTTCAAATAAGGACTAAACCTGCAATTAACCATTAGTACAAGGACCACAAGTATAAATCTTATTATTTTAAAACTCAGGGACCAAATCTGCCAATTCCACAAACTCCAGGGACCAAAACTGTAATTTTCTGATTTTTGAAGGGTTTAATTTGTAACTTCTCAAAAGTTATCATAAGGACCAATTTTGTCTTTTTAGAATAGCATAAGGTTTATTTTTCACATTTTCCATTTTTCAAAACCTTAGGGACTATTTTTGACACTTTTCAAAGTTGAGGGACCAAAGTTGTCATTTTGTCATTTTTAAACTTTAAAGGACTTTTCTTGACAACTTATGAATCCCAAGGACCTTTTATGACATTTGTACAAGTTTTGATTTACCAGGGACTAGTTTTGCCAAATTTCCAAAGTTCAGGGACTGAAACTGTAAATTATGTGAAATGTTTTGTTTTTCATCAGTTTTCAATCCTTATGCATAAAAACACAATCCAGAGATAATTTTATATATTTCAAGGCATTCCTGTGTGTTTTCATATGTTTTTGCAGCTTATATGTAACAGAAATGATGAGTATTTACACACTCATCAATCCCCCACACTAAACTATTGCTAGTCCCTAGCAATCTATTTGAGAAAAAATTAATGGATTTTTACTCTTTACCAAAAGCCATCACTTCTGGAGTAGCCAGGTGTAAGAACTGTGGCACACCTGATAACCGTGTGATTTTTAGCAAACCACCAACTGTCAACGGATTTGATTTGTCTTTACCAGAAGCCATTTGCTTCTGGACTAGCCAACTCTTGATGGAATAGTCAACATCTTGGTGAGCTGATTACCAATTATGGATTTTCTACGGCCTTTACCACAAGCCATAATCTTGCGGGCTAGCCAACTCATTAGCTTTTTAGGATAATGGGGAGTTGAGGAACCATACAATTTTTGGCAAATTGCAAGCCATCAACGGTTTTGAGATGTCTTTACCAAGAGCCGTTTGCTCCTGGACTAGCCAATCCTGTTGTGGGTTAGACATGGAGGATTGATACCATTTATTGCATTTCTAAGTGTGAAAAAACTTTAAATTTTGATCAAATGAGGGTGCTTGATGGAACATGTGTTTGAATTCGTGAGAATCCCCCCCCCCCCCCCCCCCCACACTTAGAAATGAATATTGCCCTCAATATTCAAATCACCGGGTGTTAAACCGATAGTTAGAACGTAAGAAGGAAATATTAATAACCTTTATTTTAGGCTATTTACATACAAACTCACTTTTTTCTTTTGTTTTGAACTTTTTTTTTTTATTTTGAAGATATATACATATATACAACATGTGGGGCATCTCCCCCACACTAGGTGGTAGAAAAGAGAGAGAAATCAGAAATATGAGTGAAAACCCATATTGCTAAGCTTTTGATTACCGAGTCACTAGCTTGACTCGACCTCGAATTGATTTGTTCATGAGGTAGCTTGTTTTTGATTCCCGAGTCACTAGCTTGACTCGACCCCGAATTTAATTGTCCTTGGGGAAAGTTTGGAGATCCGGGACAACCATGTTTGGGAAGTCCTCTCCAAAGTAATGTTTCACACGATGGCCATTTACTTTAAAACATGGATCGTCATTTTGAGATAACTCAACGGTACCATATGGATAAACTTTAGTGATAGTAAATGGACCAGTCCAACGGGTTTTTAATTTACCCGAGAAGATCTTTAATCTAGAGTTAAAGAGAAGTACTCGATCACCAACGTTAAAAACGCGGTTCTTTATTTTTGAGTCATGTATTCTCTTTGTTTTTTCTTTATAGATTAAAGAGTTCTCGTAAGCCTGATCACGTAGTTCATTTAATTCATTCATTTGAACTTTTCTGTGATCACCCGCAGTTTTGAGGTCAAAGTTGGCATGTTTCAAAGCCCAGTAGGCTTTGTGCTCAAGTTCCATCGGTAAATGACATGTCTTTCCGTACACAAGCTTGTAAGGTGTACACCCAATGGGTGTTTTATAAGCTGTACGAAAGGCCCATAGTGCGTCATCCAATTTATCCGACCAGGCAGCACGGTTTTCACCAACAGTCCTCTCAAGTATCCTTTTGATACCACGATTTGAAACCTCAACTTGCCCACTTGTTTGTGGGTGATACGCGGTAGAAAGACGGTGGGTTACACCATACTTTTGCATGACTTTATCAAATTTGTCATTGCAGAAATGCGTACCGCGATCACTTATGATAGCACGTGGAGTTCCAAAATGGGCAAAAAGAGATTTAAGGAATTTCACTACAACTCGGGCATCATTTGTGGGTAAAGCTTTCGCTTCAACCCACTTTGATAAATAATCAACTGCCACAAGTATATACTTTTTTCCTTTGGATGATGGAAATGGCCCCATAAAGTCAATGCCCCAGATATCAAATATTTCACATACTTGAATAGCATTTTGTGGCATCTCATTTCTTTGTGAAATGTTTCCATGACGCTGACAAGCGTCACAGGTTTTAATGAGATCCTGGGCATCTTTATAAATTGTGGGCCAAAAGAATCCGGAATCAAACACCTTTTTGGCGGTGTAATTAGGACTATGATGTCCCCCAGTGGGTCCAGCATGGCAAGCCTTAAGAATTTCAGTGGCTTCCTGTCCATATACACACCGTCGGATGACTTGATCCGCACAGATTTTAAATAAGTGGGGGTCATCCCAGAAGTAATGTTTAACATCCTTAAAGAATTTATTCTTCTGTTGGGTTGACATCCCTTTCACAACAAAATTACCCGCATGATAGTTTGCGAAGTCGGCAAACCATGGGGTAGTAGAATCTCCACGAAAAGCAACCGCATTGAGTGTTTTGAGAGGAAATGTTTCATTTATTTCCTTTTTCTCATACACATTTTGATGAGGGTTCTCTAATCGGGACAAATGATCAGCAGCCAGGTTCTCAGCTCCTTTTTTTTATCACGAATAATGATATCAAATTCCTGGAGGAGGAGAACCCAACGGAGCAATCTCGGCTTTGCATCTTGTTTTGCAATTAGATATTTAAGAGCCGAGTGATCCGTATACACTACGCTTTTAGTCAATATTAAGTATGTCCGAAATTTCTCAAAAGCATACACCACAGCTAATAATTCTTTTTCTGTAGTGGTGTAATGTGTTTGAGCTTCGTTCATAGTTTTGCTAGCGTAGTGGATAGGCTGAAAGTGTTTCGTTTTGCGTTGCCCCAAGACTGCACCGATAGCAAAATCACTTGCATCGCACATAAGCTCGAAGGGTAAATCCCAGTCGGGGGCAATAAGAATGGGTGCCTCAGTAAGCTTTTTCTTTAAAGTTTCAAAAGCTTCGATGCACTCTGGTGAGAAGATAAAAGGAGTATCCTTTTCAAGGAGATGGGTCATAGGCCGTGATATTTTAGAAAAATCTTGTATAAATCGACGATAGAAACCGGCATGACCCAAGAAACTCCTAATACCTTTGACGGTAGTAGGGTGAGGCAGTTTTGCAATGACATCAACCTTAGCTCTGTCAACCTCAATCCCATTCTTGGAAATCTTATGGCCGAGGACAATGCCCTCTTTGACCACAAAGTGACTATTTTCCCAATTTAGACATAGATTGGTGTCTTTACACCTTTTCAACATTTTTTCTAAATTGGTGAGACATGTTTGGAATGAATCCCCAATGACCGAGAAGTCATCCATAAAGACCTCCATAGTTTTACCGATCATGTCGGTAAATATAGCCATCATGCACCTCTGAAACGTACCTGGAGCATTACATAAGCCAAAAGGCATACGTTTATAAGCAAAGGTTCCATAAGGGCATGTAAAGGTAGTCTTTTCTTGATCTGATGGATCAATGGGGATTTGAAAGTATCCTGAGAAACCATCAAGGAAACAATAGTACTCGTTCCTTGCTAATCTCTCAAGCATCTGGTCCATAAAGGGCAGCGGAAAGTGGTCTTTGCGGGTGGCGTCATTTAACTTACGATAGTCAATGCAAACACGCCATCCGGTAACCAGCCGAGTTGGAATCAACTCATTTTCCTCATTAGTGACAACAGTAATGCCACCCTTTTTTGGGACGCAATGAATGGGACTAACCCATGGACTGTCAGAGATAGGGTAAATCAATCCTGCATCAAGAAGTTTAAGAACCTCTTGTTTAATCACATCATGGATTTTTGGATTCACCCTTCTTTGATGTTGCACTGCAGGCTTGAAGTCATCCTCCATCAAGATTTTGTGTGTACAAAAATCTGGGTTAATACCCTTAATATCGGAGAGTTTCCAAGCAATTGCTTGCTTGTTTGACTTCAAGACTTTGATGAGAGCACTCTTCTCCTCAACACTTAAACCTTTAGCAATAATGACGGGTAATTTATCATCACCCTCCAAGAATGCGTATTCAAGATGAGGAGGTAAGTCCTTGAGTTCGACCTCAGGAAAATCATCAGTTTCCTCAACATATTTGATTTCCTGATTATGAAGTTGTACGGGAGGGAGTGGAGGAGAATTGTCTTGGTTTAGCAATCTCTCAAGGAGAAGAATATCTCCCTCCAGATCAATCTCAGTGTTATCAATTCCCGATGGAACTGAATCACTTTTTAGAAAAGCCTCGACCTCTTCCAAAAGGAAATCACTTCCCTCAAATGGAGTGAGAGAAGGGGAAGAGTCGGAAATGATAGGTTCAGATGATGGAGTGGCATTCCCACTCACAGAATTATGAGAATAACCAAGAAACTCTTGAGAATACTCCTCCGAAGCAATGTCTATGATATCTATTTGATTAACTGCTTCAGAATCATAATTGGAGGAGTACCTCGAGGTTTGATCGAGGTTAAATGTAACAGCTTCATTACCCACACGAAGAGTGATTTCTTGCTCAAATACATCGATAAGAGCACGGCCCGTTCTAAGGAAACCCCTCCCAACAATGAGAGGGACCCTTTGATCGGCATCGAAATCAACCACTACAAAGTCAGCGGGGAGATGAAATTCTCCTACCTTCACAAACACGTCCTCGGCAATGCCGAGAGGACGAGATATCGATCGGTCTGCAAGCTCTAAAGTCATGCAGGTAGGAGTAAGATCAGGAAGAGAAAGTTTCTTCCAAACTGAGTATGGCATTAGGTTGATACTTGCACCAAGATCGGCCAAGGCATAGCAATCAACCATTCCCGGAAATACACATGGTATTAGAAATTTTCCAGGATCTCCCAGCTTCTCGGGAAGCTTCTTTAAAAGAACTGCTGAGCAGTTCTCATTCAAGGGAGTCTTTGCCATTTCAAACAGTTTCTCCTTGTTGCTTAACAAGTGTTTGATTATCGATGCAAATTTGGGCATCAGAATAATAGCATCCGCAAAGCTAATGTCAAAATGCAAATCTTGGAAGATTTGAAAGAATTTATCCATCTGGTGACTAGCTTTTTCACGGAGCTTTTGTTCACTCAAGTGTGAGGGGTAAGGAATAGAGGAGGTAGAAGGTCTGGACTGAGGTGTTTCAACTGGAATATCATTTGGTTCAAAAACAACTCTAGGTTTTGGTTTGGGTTTCGGGACAACATGAGGTGGGACGTCTTGGGTACCTCCCTTATGAGTAGGAAGTACTTCGTCCTTATTTACCTCGATGTTATTTTCCACTACCTTGGGAGAAGAAGTAGAAGGGGTAGTGGGAACAGTAGGTCCATCATATGAAACTCCGCTCCTGGTCGTGATCGCCTTTGCATCGCCCCTCGGGTTTGCGATCGTGTTGCTCGGAAGTTTTCCAGAGCCCGAGGGTTGTTCATTTAAAGATTTCTTAATTTCAGAAATCTGGCTGACCAACAACCTGTTTGTCTCTTCTTGAGTTTTCATGAACTGCTTTAGCAACTCATCTGATGATGGTTGTGGAGCTGGGAGAATGGCTTGTGTTTGGTTAGGGAAATTTTGGACACGGTTATTTTGATTATAACCTTGTTGTGGCTGAAAATTCCCTTGATTTGGATTACCATTTCCCTGAAAATGATTTCCGGGGTTGAAATTGTTTCTGTTAAAGTTTCCTTGATTGTGGAAACCTTGATTCTGTCCAGGATTGAAATTCCCTTGGTTTTGATAACCTTGGTTCATTCTGGGTTGGTTCTGGTTCCTGTTTTGCAAATTTGGGTTTTGATTAAACCCGGGTGGTCCCATATGAGTGTTAGCACGGTAACTTGGTTCCATTTGAGGACGGTATTGATTACCTCCCTGATTTGTAGTACCGGCTAGGGCATTGGCTTCAAAAGGACTACCATCGGTGGCAGTACAATTGTAGTAAGCATGTGGGCCACCACAAGTGACACAAACTTCCACTTTTTTAACTTCAGCATGTGAAGGGTTTTGTGTGAAAGTGACTTTTTTCTGGCTTGAGAGAACCAAAGCTTGAATTGCGTCCGTGAGTTTATCTATCTTAGCATCGGTGCTAGAAGTACTCACGGGTGATGAAGAGGAAGGACCAGCACTCACTTGGGAGTGATATGGTTTTGTGCGTGTAGTGCGGACCTTGGACTTATTTTCAATGATTTCTAAAGCTTCTTTTGTGGTTTTGCTCAAAAAATTACCTCCCGCGGAAGCATTGAGAGAATCTTGGTCAGATTGACTCACACCATTATAAAACGTGTCAATTTGCATTAATTCAGTGAAACCTTGATGAGGACATCGACGAAGCAATTCTTTGAAACGATCCCAGGCGTCACCAAACGATTCATCAAACCTTTGAGTAAATTTGATGATTTCATTTTTAAGACTTGTCGTTCTGGACGGGGGAAAAAATGCGTTTACAAATTTGGTAACTAAATCTTCCCATGAGTGTATTGAACGAGGAGGTTGTTTTTCCAGCCAAATCCGGGCTGCTCCCTCAAGAGAAAATGGGAAAAGAAGAAGTTTGACTGCTTCGGAAGGGACGTTCTTGTATTTGATGGTTGAAGTAATTTTATTAAACCATCGAATATGAGCATGGGGATCATCCCTCTCAAAACCATAAAATTGGCTTGAAGTTACTAGATTTAGTAACCCGGTTTTGAGCTCAAAGTATTCAGCCACGATGGCTGGGACAACAATAGCGTCTCCGTAACCCTCAATGGGTGCTTGAAGAAGCTCATTCATCGGACGGTCTTCCGCCATGATAACTTTCTTAGGTGAAACAGCACGTTCCTCAGATACGGCTGTTGGGGCAGAACGTCTACGGTGTCTTCGAGGAATTCTGACAAGCTCACGTAAAGGGCTTGTTGACCTAGAAGAACGAGTGCGCATGCACTAGAGACGACTCTAAGAATACTTAGAGTGACGGGAAATTACAAATAGAAAATAAAATATGAACAAAAAGATGATATATAACAAAGTGTGAAAATTCAAACTCACAGATATTTCAAAAAGTCGTAATACGCAGCACACCTCCCCGGCAGCTGCGCCAAATTTTGATTGGTCCGAAACAGTCAGATTATATTAACCAAGTAATGGTCAACAAGTCAAACAGCCTAAACCAATACTCCGGTGAGTTTAGTGTTTCCCCGGATCGTTAGATCCCAACGAGATGTGAAATCTGAAATAAAACGACTTTGAGATCAGGTGAATTGAACAGGAAAGGGTTTAAGTGATTTGTACTACTGAAATATAAGAGTGAATAGCTTTAATAAGCTAAATCAACTAATACGTTAAATCAGATAAGTACATGTGAAAAAGGGACTGAAAAACGTAAACGTTTACTAATTAAACGTAAACAAAAACAAATTTAACTTATAGTAGGATTTTGCAAGCCTTAGGGGCTTAAACGCAAATTAAATAAATTTAAAATATTTATTTTATAATTAAAAACTATTTAATTAATTATGTTTATTTAATAACTATTTATTAATTATCTAATAATTAACTATTAATTATGAAAATGTAAAATAAGTCTAGAAAATTAAAATTAAAATTTTCTAAAAATCTAAAATATTATAAAACTTATTTTAAAACTAAAATTATATTTTTCACACTATTTATCTATTTATTTTTAATTAATTATTATTTATTTATTATTTAACTAATTATATTGATTAACTTATTTATAATTACTAAAAAGACTTAGATAATTATGAAAAATTTTATATATCTAATTAACCATCATAGGAATCCTAAAAAATTATAAAAACTTTATATTATGTATTTTTAATCTAATTTACTAATTATTATTCTATTTATTAATTAATATCTAATTAAAATAATTAAATTATGAAAACTAGTAAATGAACAGTATAAATCACAAGAAAATTAATAAAATTATTTTATGCCTTATAGAAGCTAGGAAAAATATAAAATATAGGTGTTACTTTATAAAAATATCTTATGCTATTTAATTCTTATTTATTGATTAATTATTAATAAAACTATTATTAATTATTATAAATACTAAATTACAAAATAAAAATCTGAGAAAATTATTAAAAATACTTTAACCTATAAGGAAATTAATAAAAATATAAAAACACAATTTACTTAATAAAAATCTAAAAATGAAAATTAAAATTAAATTGAATTAAATAGAAACTATCACTTAATTTTATATTTGTTTTTCTTGAATTTTCTTTTACCAACCTATTTTATACCTAAAAATAACTAACTTTTGTGAAAGTAAAAATTTTATAAACTATTAATAAGCTGTGTATAAGCTTATTATTAAGACAGTTGACCAAAGTTTGACTATGACAAGAAATAAGCTCAACTGAGCTTGTGTGGGGTCCACAAGGGTGAAACCTGGCTCACCTAAGATATTTTAACTTAAATAAGCTAGATTTGCTAATCTAAGCTCAATGGATAAGCTAAAAAGCTGAAATAAGCAATTGCTTATATGGTGACTGAGACAGAAATGGGACAGATTTTCAAGATGATTTAAGGTGGGTCCTAGTGGGTTAGAGTTTAAACAAAAGGTCAAGGGTTCAAGTCTGGTAGGAGGGGGTTTTGAAGAACCAAGATTTATGATGTGGGACCCACTGATGAGCTCAGAAAGAGCTTGGGAAGTGAGGGGTCCAACTGATTCACTCAGTTAAGTGAGTGAATGAAAATAAGCTTGAAAGCTTATTACAAGCTTTAAAACAAGCTTAAGAAAGAAAATAAAAGATTAGTAATATGTATATATAGTATATTAATAAGTATTAACAAGTTACTTCACTGGATTAAGCTAAAAAGCTTGTGAAAAGCTTATAAGCAAATCCAATAAAACTGAGATCCAAACACCAGAATAGGCAACCAAAATGGCCAAATTGAGCTTATGAAATAAGCTCAATAGGACTTATTGAATGCTGAAGTGTGAAGATGGGCTAGTAAGGATTTCAAAATGCCAAGGCTTGATCAGTGGGGACCACTGAGTAGCTTGTCAAGGGCTTATGAAGATGGGTTGAGTGAGCTGATTGCTCAGTACACTCAAATGATGGGACAAGGTTCAAGCTGATTGCAGCCCTAGTGAAAGGCTTTGAAAATGAAATTTAAAGCTTGAACTGATAAGATAGGTTGCTTAGCTTCTTAATGAGCCTAAGATCACAAGCCAAAGCTCAGTGATGAGCTTATGAAGTGCTTGTGAAGTTGCTTGTTTACACTGAATGCTCAGTGTTTAGGTTTATTTGAGAGCACAATTTAAGCAAGAATAAGCAGTAACAGATAAGCAATCAAGGGCAAATAAGCACTTATTTCAAGCAACTAGCCATATGGGCATCACAAAGATCCAATTTACACAGATTAACAAGTACTAATGAAGCTTATGCAAGCTTCTAAAGTTAAGTGGTAGGACTGTGCACAGGTAAAATTGGTGACTTGTGAGCTAATGTGGGGACCATACAATGGATCAGGGATCCAAATTTAAACTTGAAATATGGAGATAAGCAGTATGGCTTCCTAATAAGTCAATAATCAAGACCTAACTCTCATTGATAAGCTAAATAAGCTTGTTTGAAAATGAACATACAATCTGATTACTCAGTATACTCAGATGAAATGTACTAACTAAAAGGCTTAAGTGCTATGTCTGAATAAGCTCAAAATGACAAATTAAGCTTTGAACTAGCAATATAGCTTATTGGGGTATCCAAAAAGCAAAATTTCATACTCTGGTTTCCACTAATGTGCTTTGGAGATACCTTGAAAGTTGGTTGGGTGGCTTGGGTATGCTGAGACAGGGCAATCACCTTCACTACTACACAAAAGGCTATAAACACCCCCAAATAGAGGCTGGTTATATAAAACCCTATTCCTATGATAAAAAAACTAGTGGAAATGGAAGGAACTGAGATTGGTTTTCTTGAAAAAACCAGTTTTCATAATACAAAACGCATAAAAACTGGGTTTCTGGGTAAAAACCGGTCTTTTTACACAATCAAAGACATTGGTGTTTAGGTAACAATATGTCTCTATGCATTTATGTTACAAACACCGTTTTTGAAGAAATAACATGTGTGAGTATACTCTATTTTGAACTTCCATCCCTCAACGACTCTTCACCCTTGTACACCTAAATTCCGAAATTAATGTGCAAGTAATTATTTCGGAAAAATGGTTGTTTACTTGAATAAAAGCTAAAACACACCATATATGCTTATAAAAAAAAATCAAAACCATGATAATTGCTTAGGAAAACCTAAAGATAAAATATTTGTGTAAGACCCGTTGTTTTGATGTTTCGTATTTTTAATTTGATTTTTGATTTTTTTACTTTTTCTATAACGGGTAAGGATCCAGTGAGAAGAAAATTTTAAATGAGAAGGATGAGAAATAACTATAACCACATATTTGAGATGCATCGACTTGATTTAGATGCATCTCTATTCATTTAGATGCATCCCAATTAGTTCCGAAAAGTGATTTGAAGTGAAAACGATGCAAAGTAGTATTAACAACAAATTTGACCCGCAGAGGACGAAAAATGTATAGGATTTGTCTAACTTGATGAAATGCATCTAATATATGTATATGCATCTAATTTTTTGCTAGAAAATATATTATAGTGCATCTAAAAGATTAGGGATGCATCTAATTTAAGTCGATGCATCTCAAATGTGTGGTTATAATTATTTCTCATCCTTCTCATTTTAAGTTTTCTTCTCATTTGATCCTAAGTCTTTCTATAACATGTTAAGTTGTTGGACTTAGATATGATTAAAAGTATAAGGACTATAAATGTATAATTAATTCAGAATTAGTAGAGGTGTTGGGCTATTATACATATCGGAATGTCGACTAATCTGCCAGAATTGGTTATATATACATTATCAGTAATAAACAATCAAATTAGCTGAACCAGAGAATTTAGAGAAAGCGCGAGGCTAGCAACGACTTTAACATAAGGTGAAAGAGTTTTTTGAGCATTGTTTATGGTAAGCTTTTCCTTAATTAACTTATTCGTTTAGTTGTGGAGGTGTTTAGAAAACTCAGCAGTGGTGTTAACCGTGTTCCAAACATGATTTTTAGGTTGTCATGTTTTTCCAGTTATCGATATGTATGTCGTAAACTGCACTCAGTAAGGGATCACCTTGCTGAGTTTTATTATATGAATAAGGAAAAGTCTCAATCCAATAAGGCTACGTCCAGCTGAGTCAAAAGTCTAACCCTCCCCGAATTATATGAATAGGGGAAAACCTCACCCGCCCGTTTTACTCTTTTCCGCCGTTACCATATGTGCTTTTATTATAGCACATTTTACTCTTCTTATTTGCATAGACTGAAAATCAATTCCCGCTTAAACTTCCCCCTAAAAACCAAAAACAAAATTCATTAAGCTCTTAAACTTTCCCCAAAATATCAAAAGTTCAAAAGTAAATAAATTCCCCTAAAATTAGGTTTTCCAACACCGCCTCCCCCAATTGATGGTTCTATACTTCTCTCACGTCTCCTTTCACACCCAACTCTCCATCCACAAATACGACTCTCGCCTCTCTCATACGGTCTTGCTATGCCGTTTGATTGGAAAAAGGTAATAGTTCATTGGTACAAGGTTGTACGGAACTGATTTCTTGATGGAGGATAAAGCTTCTGAATCTGTTAGCGTCTTTATAGAATTACAGTTATTATTATTATTATTATTATTTGTATTTTGTCTTTCAGGTGTTTGCTACAAGGACTAGAAGATCCTAATTCCAAGAGCGAATTTATTGAAACGATCATTAATCATCAGGTAGTGCCTTTTCACTTTTAGAATTATGTATTTTTATGATTTGATAAAAAATTGTCATTTTCGTGATTTGATAGAAAATGCTTGTGGAATACAAATTGCATTCTCAAACAGTGGCGGACCTTAGAGGACGTGGACTTTAATAAAAAGGTCCTTTTTTTTTTTTTTTTTTTTTTTTTCTAAAAATTGATATTTCTTAAGATTAAGATAGAGATCTAAGGTTTTTACATTGTTTGGCTTTAAGGTGGCGGGCAATTTAATTTTGTGGTGGGATGCACTTTAATAAAATGGTCCTAAAAAGAGCTTTTTTACACTAAAAATTGATATTTTTTGGCGAAGAATGGAGGGCACCACCCCCCTAAACACTAAGTAGTTCCGCCCCTGTTCTCTTATCAGGTCAACCCGATATATTTAAAGCCTCTTTTTACATGTAACTTTAGCCCACGGTAAAATAGATGATAGTTACTTAGCAATCATTATTTGTTTAAGTATATTGTATAGCTTTCTAAATTGCAGGAGGTACGTAGTGATATTAATATTATTATCATTATTATTATTATTATTATTATTATTATTTGGCTTTTTCATGTTAAAGTTCATAGAACAGGTCTACTGGTATTGTTTTTTAACGAGTGTCAGACTTTGCGCGTTGTTGCTGACATATATCATTTAGTTTTGTGATTCAGTAACACACCTGGACATACTTTACATTTGATGAGCAGTTTCTGATAAGGTATTTACATTCTACGGGGAAGTCAACTGCCATTGTTTGACTACTTTGTACATGCAAAATTACAGCTAATGATAAAGCATTTTGAATATGCATTCTTGACTAAGATAAACAATACTAAACTAAAGAAAACAATAAGTTTCTCCTATACTATATGACCCGTTTAGTTGCTTTCTGTTGCGTCGACACCAAATAAATACTTTAAATTTCAACTGTTCTTTGTGACAACTTTTTACTATCCAACTGGTCCATGCAATTTTTTACTATCCAACTGGTTGTAATATAGTTTAAATATCAATATTTGAATGTTAAAGTAAGTGTTTAGACTACAATATTATTTTATTTGAACTAAACTAGGCAACCCGAATGACCCGACCCAATATTACACGGCCCGATATCAACCCGAACCTGATAACCCGATTTCTTATAGGGTCGGGTTGCGGGTCACTTTTTTCTAGTCCAAAACCTGAATGAACCTGACCTGATAACCCCGATAACCCGACCCGATAACACCCGTGGTGATACAACTTCATTGCCTACTTTTTGGTACTCTTTACCCTCCATTGCTGTTGTTGGTGGTCAGGTTAACTATCTTCTAAATGGATGATTTTCATGCAAGATACTTGCTTTAACATATGCATGTACCACTTATTTTTCATTTATATAGCTGTATGCAAGTTGTAAGTTCGGGTTGCTTCTCTAAATGACCTGTTGTACGTATCTGTTGTATAAATTTGACAGATTTCCAGGAAGTCTTAGGTGTTGGAAAGTATCGTTGGCAAGGACTGCTTGCCAAGAGGATCAGGTGTGTCAATATGTCATATTATCTTTAGCAACTTTACTGATATTTGACATTTTAGTTAAAAAAAATCCAAATTGGGCAAGAGCTTAGGATGTGCATTTGTGCTTTTTTTGCAGCTTCACAAGATAGACAATGGCAAAGAATACGCAGAGTTTCTCCACCTTTCATCAAGAAAGTTTCATGATTTTGGTCTGAGTTTTACTTCGTAAATAATTGGTAAAATATTTTTACATCCTAGTTGTTCTTTAAGGATCAATGATAATTTTATCAGACTATACAATACCATATAATATTTGTTTCAAGCGACGCACTACAAATAATAGATTTTATTTATTACATCATGCACTATATAACAATTGTAGCGATGCTGTAATGTGTAGCTGCTGTGAGAAAAGAGATTCAGATGAGACTAACAGGGAAATGGGGCAAACCGAACAAATTTCAAGTGTCCTGATTCATCTTATTTTCTACTCTCCAAATGGTAACTTAATGATAATCAACAGCACCATTGCAATGTAAATTTTACTAGCATAGGCCTATAGCAAATTGGCTAAGCATGTTTTAATGATAATTTTGATCTTGACAGTGGTCAATTTGACGCTGGTTGATCTTCCTGGCTTCACAAAAGATGCTGTTGGTAAGTAAAGCAGAAAAAATTTCACTACTAAAACAAATCTTTGTGATACAAAACGAGCTAATTCTAACTAAAAATGTTGAATGAATGTAGATGGTCAATCTGATAGAATCGTACAAGATATTGAGAATATGCTTTGTACCTACATTCAAAGGGTAGTATGATTTGATATGCTGACTTGTATATGCTAATCGATTTATGTATAGGTATCTTGGCGTGACGAGCGTCCATTAGAGAACAAAGAGTTGAACACCATCATTGGTGCATTGTTTACATGTGGCGTGATCGATCATATGGCTAGTTACGTTGAATTATAGTATTTTTCTTTTTAGTTTGTTGAATTCTAGTGGTTTAATTTGGATTTTGTCTAGGATTTATGTTTTCTTAGTTGAAGTATTATCTTTATTTACTTTGTTAATTTCGACATTTTTGGTGTATTTAAATCACTTTATATATATTTATTGCATTTATATGTCTTTATTTTGGCGAGTAAAATTGTATATTATGGAATTTCAAAATTTTAATTTTTTTTTATAAACACGATTTACAAAAAGACAAGTTTTGATATAAAAACATATCTTTTTACTCTATATAAAGACAGGTTGAATGATTCTATAAAGACAGGTTGTCGGAGAACCAGTGCCAATGTACAATAAAAACATGTGTGTTTACTTTAATATAGAGACCAATTCTTAGGAGAAAACCGGTTTCGATGCTTCTAATTGAGACAGGTTGTGCAACCGGTTTTTATATGTTTCGATTATAGAGATACCCCCCTTCAGAGAGTGGTCTCAAAACCACTCTTCATGTGCCATTTTGACCGGTTTATGTGAGATTTTTTGTAGTAGTGCTTGCCCTGCAGCTCAGTTCAAGGGGCATTTTTGTCCAATAAACAAAATCACAAAAATATGCAAACTATGAAATTAACAAGTTCAGCTGGTAGGGTTTACTCACAACAATTTTCAGATCCCAAATCACAACACACAAATCAGAAAAATTCTTGCTAATTTGGTGAAAATCTAACTAAACACTTTTGACTTTTTAGAGAAAACTAGGACAGTTGACTTTTATGAACTTATGATTAATCTAACAACCTAATAATGTTATACTAAGATGAAATAACACCAAATTTAGCTAAAATACCTAAAGATGAACTGATATGAAGGTTTTTGGATCCTAGATGACCAACAGTTGACTGTTATGAAGATTAATTGATCATTTTGACTTTTTAACTAATTACATATGGTTTTTATTACTTGACAGTACTAATAAAACCTAAATAGACTTACCTAGATTATAAACAACAACAAACTTGGCCTAATGCTCAGTAGAACAACCTGAGCCAAACACTCTTTAAAAGTTGTATATTGATGATTTTCAAGGTAAAACAAAGTTCTAATCCATAAAACTGATTCCAAATACTATACTATGATTAATTAAAACCAAATGAACATGAATCAACCTTACCACAAGCTTACAACTCAGATTTGCTAATTGTGAGTTTTCCACTGTGAGAATTTTTTATTTTAAGTACAAATGATATCTGATTAATAAGCTATATATATTAAGCTTTATATCATCTTAACAACAATACATAAGCATGAAAACACAGAGACCTAAGCAAATTAAGTATGTAAATAGTAGTATGAAATATTGATATGAAAACTTACAAAATGGTTGAAACTGTGAACATTAGAACCATGAACCAAGATCAATTTATGTGACTCCCATGAGTCTCTAAACCATAATCCAAGCTGCTTCCTTTCCAAAATTACTCTAAATCAGAATTCAAACCAATTTTTGGTAAAGTTTGACTTTTATTGACCAAGTTGTGTTTTGTGAGTATTAGTAATTAAGCTATTCTTTTAAGATATCTAGAAGCACTTATGAACTTCTGGGAGCTTATATGAGCTTATTTAATCCTTATAATTCACTGTAAACAACAACTAAGACATATGATATTTTTGAGTAAAAAGAAAATTTGCAAACTTGAGAATTATATATGAAACTTGAAGTTTATTATTACCAAAGATTTAGAACACACCGATGTTCAGATATTACAACTTCAAAAGATTAAAGATACAAAGAAAACTTGAAATTAAGCTAATCGACATTCATTATTTAAAATTAAAACTAGATATCTTCCACATTGCTTCCCTTCTCTGTATTTATCACTCAATAACTATCCACTAGCATCCAGATACTTTCCCACTTCAAATCATGGCCATTGATTGAGTCAAATTGATCAAAGCCGTTTAAACAACTTTTGGCGCCAAAACTGCATACGTGGAATTGGAGTGGTTCCAAAGCAATTAAAGCTTCTTGGGAGTATTAGGAAGTGTAAGGGACAAGTATTGTGGTGTTTTGGACCAAGTTGGGTGGTTTTGGGTCAATACTGTGGGTAAGTATGTGAACAGTGGTGGTTTTGGGTGGAAATTGGGTGTGAAGTGTAACAATTCACAATTTCAGGTTAACTTTTATTCCCGAAAATTTCACTATTCACTTTTTACTATTCACTTTTACTATTCACATCCAAAATTTTTATTTCATATTCTCGTAAGTTAAACTATTTTAACGATAATCCGAGAGTTTGACGCTCGTCGGATCATTTCTGCAAAAATCACAAAGCCGTGTCCGAGATTTACTTTTAGGTTTAAACGTCATTCCAGCATCCCGATATGTCCATAAAACATTATAAACAATAGAAATATGATTTTCTCTCATTTTAGGAAATTTCAAAAGTTTTGGAATTTTACGTTTTTCAGTTTAGCGTTTTACGCGAATTACGCGTTTTAGACCCGTGTTTCCAGTTTTTAGCAGGGTTTTAGCACCGATAGAACCTACCACTCATTTTATATTTTATTATGGAGTATATTGACATGTTTAACCATATTTATAAGTTTCATATTTTTAGGATACCCGGTTTTACGTTTCGTGGCCTAAAAACTTACGGTTAGCAATTTACGGAGTCAAAACTAGCTACATACTTAGGATATTATCATCCAAAGACCATGACTACTCATCTAGTCACCCTTATCCATTCCAAACCGACCTAGGGGTGGGGGGAGTCACCATGTGTGGTTAAATCTTGACCATTGATTCTTTAGATCATTACAAGTGTCTTAAACTAACCATGGTTAAATTCTAACCCAATATATGGTTAACTATTTTTCCTACCCTATAAATACCAAGCTAAAACACATAGAAAACTTGCACCACACCTTCTTATAACCTTCAAGTCCTAAAACCTAAGGCACTTTTCTTATATTTTGTAAGAAAGTTAACTAGTTTTTGAAAGAAAACTAGTGTTTGATCTTCAATCTTGGAAATTTTCTAAGAAAAGTTGTTATAACTCTAAAGTCTCCAAAAAGACGTAGTTATAATCTTCAAATAGCTTTGGACTTTCAAGAAGGCGTCGTTATAATCTTCAAATAACCACGGTTTATCATAGATTGCAAAGAGTGAAGCTAAAGTCTATCAAAGTCCGTACCTTACTAGTTACTTACCTTTCTTTTAGAAAGCCTCAAGTTGTAAGCAAATCCTATTACACTTTCTTGCTCATTATCATTTTCGTGCTCTTTGTGTTCCTTTCATGCTATATATGTTCTTGTTATTGTGTTCATGCCCCTACTCTTTTCGTACTTGTTTTAACTATTGGGGGGGATACATGCTCAACTACTTGTTTACTTGTACAAATACTCAAAACGTCTATACTTGACTGTGTTATACTTGATTGCTTACATACATGACTGCGTTATACTTAATTGCGTTATTCTATTTATTGACGAGTAGTTGTCTTTGGGAATTGACTCCCAGTTGTCTTTGGGAAGTGGCTCCCAGTTGTCTTTGGGAATTGACTCCCAGTTGTCTTTGATACATCCTAACATTTGCGAATGTTTGGATACATCATAAAAGTGAGGTCTTCGGAGATGAAGTAGAGACTCACTACTAATTGCTTAATTGTCTTGATGAACTTATACATGTCTTTATTATACTATATGTTAGCAGTGGGTTGTGAACACACAGGTTACAAGTCTCTTATGGCGGGACTTGTAACTGAGTGGATTCTCAATGCCTTTGCTGTGTGATCATTCTTTAAGGCTTTTCAACTGTTTTAAGACAAACTCTATGAACTCACCAACCATTGTCAACACAATGGTTGGTGAGTTGGACAACTTTCGTTCTGGGACAAAGAAGCTCGAGCCCTGAAAACGCTTTTCGAGTGATAATTTCTTCAAATTATTAACAGCCCATTTTTAGACCAAAGTCACTATATAATAGTTATGTTTTACTAAGACCAAGAGGTCTAATGACCTAAAGCCAAGACCACAACCATGGCTAAAGCCAAGGTTGAGTCTTAAGCCCATGGTAACAATGACCAAGGTCACGGCAAAGCCACGGCTAAAGACCATATAACTTTTAAAGATCAAAAAGCTTATATATATATGTTATCAAATACTACAATAGTAGGGAGCCTCATGTGAGGAGTTCATTAAGTAAGCCGTCGAGAGGAGTTGTGGATTTACGAATTAAAGTGTCCTGGCTCCTCGAACGTTTACTCCATGACTTCTGAATTATGTCGGCCCGAACGGTAGTAAGAGATGTACAACCTATACATGTTTCATAAACGACTTATATTCAACGACTTACACTATAAACTAAGTACTACATCATGAACATTATGCAAGACATATATAGGCAATTCTTCGTATTCTTAGACGTTACTCCAAACCTAAGTCGCAACGTTCTATTATAGGCTGCTCTTAGAGACTTTCGCGATTCGACTATCACTATCATTTCTCATTACATAAGCTTAAGGTGAGTCATAGCCCCTACTCTTTTCGTACTTGTTTTAACTCTTGGGGGGGATACATGCTCAACTACTTGCTTACTTGTACAAATACTCAAAACATTTATACTTGATTGTTTTATACTTGATTGTCTTATACTTGATGGCATTATACTTGATTTCATACATACATGACTGTCTTTTATCTTTGGGAAGTGGCTCCCAGTAAACTTATATTTTTGGGAAGTGGCTCCCAGTTTTCTTTGGGAAGTGGCTCCCAGTTGTCTTTGATACATCCTAACATTTGCGAATGTTTGGATACATCATAAAAGTGAGGTCTTCGGAGATGAAGTAGAGACTCACTACTAATTGCTTAATTGTCTTGATGAACTTATACATGACTTTATTATACTATATGTTAGCAGTGGGTTGTGAACACACAGGTTACAAGTCTCTTATGGCGGGACTTGTAACTGAGTGGATTCTCAATGCCTTTGCTGTGTGATCATTCTTTAAGGCTTTTCAACTGTTTTAAGACAAACTCTATGAACTCACCAACCATTGTGTTGACACTTTAGCATGTTTATCTCAGGTTAGTAAGGCGATAGCTAGTGCGTGGAACTTAGAGTCAAGCTGCATATTCTGAAGACTTACGCTTTTTATCATTTACCATTCAAAACATTTTGTATACATTTTTGGTATCGTACTTTGGAATCTCATGTTTGTAACTTTGAATTCATTAATCGAATGGTAACTTTTCAAAACGTCTCATTTAGAGTTCGTTTTCTATAACTTGTACTTTGTATTATGAAGTAGCACCCCTATGACACAGTCTTCCGCTGCGGTATTTTGGGGGTGTTACATGAAGTGCATTTATTGTGGCGTGTTCAGGGTGAAGGAGATGGTGGAGAGTGGGTGTGATGATGAGGGTGTGAGCTGGAGGGGTTGAGGTGGAAGAACAGGTGTGGGTGTGAGGTGGAAGACGAAGAGGGAATTACGGGGTGTTTGTTTTATTTATTTACAAAGGGGGTGGGCTTGGAAGGGATGTTGGGCCCAAGTGGTGGACTGGATCTGGTTTTAGTTTTGGGTTGGGTTGGTTTTGGATTAAAATAAAACAAAGGGTCCGGTTTGGTTAATAGTGAACAACAAGGACCAATTGTGTAATTCGGCCAAAGTTGAGGGTTTGTTTGTGATTTTTCCAAACTTCAAATAAGGACTAAACCTGCAATTAACCATTAGTACAAGGACCACAAGTATAAATCTTATTATTTTAAAACTCAGGGACCAAATCTGCCAATTCCACAAACTCCAGGGACCAAAACTGTAATTTTCTGATTTTTGAAGGGTTTAATTTGTAACTTCTCAAAAGTTATCATAAGGACCAATTTTGTCTTTTTAGAATAGCATAAGGTTTATTTTTCACATTTTCCATTTTTCAAAACCTTAGGGACTATTTTTGACACTTTTCAAAGTTGAGGGACCAAAGTTGTCATTTTGTCATTTTTAAACTTTAAAGGACTTTTCTTGACAACTTATGAATCCCAAGGACCTTTTATGACATTTGTACAAGTTTTGATTTACCAGGGACTAGTTTTGCCAATTTTCCAAAGTTTAGGGACTGAAACTGTAAATTATGTGAAATGTTTTGTTTTTCATCAGTTTTCAATCCTTATGCATAAAAACACAATCCAGGGATAATTTTATATATTTCAAGGCATTCCTGTGTGTTTTCATATGTTTTTGCAGCTTATATGTAACAGAAATGATGAGTATTTACACACTCATCATTAGCCAATGTTGTATGGTTTGTAAAGAGGATCAAATGAATGTCCTTGTGAATTTGGTGTAAAGTTTGGGAAGTAAGTGGTTGGTGGTGTGGAGTGATTTCCAACTTCATTTGTTATGATGGATTTGTTTCGAGGGCTTTTTCTTTGCCAAACGGGTTTTTCCGTCATTCTTACAAGCCTTGAGGCTTTTGGTTTTGGTTTGTTTGGAGAAGCCATGAAGGGATGAGTGAAGAGTTTTGAGGATTGGGGGTATTTATAGTGTAAGATTTGTGTGTTTATGGATGGATAAAGTTTGTTTGGGAGATTAGGACAAAATGTGTTAATGAAAATTAGGAAATGTAGGTTGAAATGGGCTAAAAAGCAGAAAAGATTCTGTAAACCCGACCATCAGATGGCCGGTCCCCTTAATTAGGGGGCGGTCCCCTTAATGATTAAGGGGGGCGCCTTACAAAATTAAGGGGGCCGCCCATCTGGTGATTTCCATGTTGCCAGAATTGGGTTTTTGGCAGAAAATTTGCAGAAAGGTTGTGTGTTTGGATTAGAATTCAAGCAAGTTCAATTCCTTTAGGCAATATAGAATCTAATCTAATCAAGATATATCATGCATGCAAGAACACATTGGCAAAAGAGCAAATAATCAACACATAATAAGCAAGAGGAGGTAAGTAAAGGCAAGATCACTTAAACTTCCTAAGGAACCTATCTTAGATTAAAGGCAAAGGCAACTAGTGAGTGAAAAACTAGTGATGGATCAAGATGACAACATTATTAGTGAATTTGTCCTAGTGTGTGTCTATATGCAACAAATGTGGAGTTGTGATTGGTTCGACTCCTAAATGCAAAAAGAAATAATGATCCTAAGAAACAATCCAAATGATCTCCTTGATTTAACTTTTGCTCGATCATGAATGTCAAAGACATATATTAGATTATATACCTTGACAATTTATGTGAGAGTTTATGCATGATTTTGAAAAACAATGTTTTTAGTATTAGTCAACAATGCAAGGAAAATGATCTTCATGTGATTCCTAGATGTGAGAATAATTTTTAAAGAAAATTGATTGGGTTTTACAAAGGAGTTTATGCAAAGAAAATAAATTTTCTCAATCTTTAATTTTGTACGAAATCGATTCCTAGACTCAGAAAAGATGAAATGGAAGAAAAATAAATTTTATGCAAGTATAAATTTGTATTAATTCAATATAATTTAGTCAACTTGTTCCATCATTCCTAATCCTAAACGCAAGTGGTTGAATAATTCACGCTTAAGGGATTTTGTGAATATATCCGCAATGTTGTCTTCCGATGCAACCTTTTCTATAGATATATTTCCTTTTTGTACATTATCCCTAAGAAAATGGTGACGTATTTCTATGTGTTTAGTCCTAGAGTGTTGCACCGGATTTTTACTTAAATCTATCGCACCTTTGTTATCGCACATAATGGGGACATTTTCTAACCTAATGTCATAGTCTACGAGAGCTTGTTTCATCCATAGTGCTTGTTGACATGCCTTTCCAACGCTTACATATTCGGCTTCGGTGGTAGAAATAGCAAGAGCGGTTTGCTTCTTTGAAAACCAAGATGTTAGACAACATCCCATAAATGTGCAAATACCGCTAGTGCTCTTTCTATCTACGTAGTCTCCCGCATGATCCGAATCCGCATAGACGATGGTTTCTATGCCGGATCCCTTAGGATACCATAATCCTAAGTGTATAGTGCCTTTAATGTATCGGAAGATACGCATAACCGCTTCTAGTTGAGAGGTTTTGGGATCCTCTTGAAAACGGGCACAAAGGCAGACACTAAACATGATATCGGGTCTACTTGCCGTCAAGTATAGTAAACAACCTATCATTCCTCTATACTTGGTGTTATCTATGGACTCACCTTCATCATCCTTTGTGAGCTTTACTTCCGTAGACATGGGAGTTTTCACGGGTTTTGAGTCTTCTAGGCCAAATTTCTTAAGCATTTCCTTAATGTACTTAGATTGGTTAAAAAATATTCCATCTTCTAATTGTTTTATTTATAATCCTAGGAAGAAGTTAAGTTCACCCATCATACTCATCTCAAACTCATCATGCATGATTTTGGCAAATTCATCACACATGTCTTGACAAGTCGATCCAAATATAATGTCATTAACATATATTTGGATAATGATGAGATTTGGGTCTTTCCTTTTAGTGAAAAGAGTGTTATCTACCATTCCCATGGAATAATCATGTTTAATAAGAAAAGCTTTTAATCGATCATACCAAGCTTTGGGAGCTTGTTTGAGTCCACACAAAGGTTTCTTTAACTTATAAACATAATCAGGTTTTGCGAAGTCAATGAATCCTGGAGGTTGTACCACATATACCTCCTCATTGATAAAACCGTTAAGGAATGCACTTTTCATGTCCATTTGGAATAACTTAAAATCTAGGGCGCAAGAATAGGCAAGTAATATCCTAATCGATTCTAGTCTAGCTATGGGGGCATAAGTTTCGTCATAATCAATTCCTTCTTGTTGATTATAACCTTGGGCAACTAACCTAGCTTTATTCCTAGTAACTATTCCATTCTCATCTAACTTATTCCTATATACCCATTTGGTTCCTATGATGGTCATATTCTTTGGATTTGTGACTAATTCCCAAACATCATTTGCCTTAAATTGATTTAATTCTTCTTGCACAGCTATAACCCAACTTTCATCTTTTAAAGCCTCGCTAATATTCTTAGGTTCTATTGCTGAGAGGAAACAAAAGAAATTGTTTTTATCTTGGGCTTGTGACCTAAGGGTTCTTTGGTTAAGATGTCCTATTATATTATCTAATGGATGTGATCTAGATTCTTTAATATTAACAGTTTCGTTATTTTCTAAGTGAATGTCTTCATTATCATTTCCTATGGGTTTTGTTTTACTAACCTCAATAGCTTCATCTTCGACTAAATCATCATCTTCTAAAGGTAATGTTTTAGGAGGTGGTAGTGTTTCATCATATGTTACATTTAGTGATTCCTCTACTTTCATGGAGTGTTTGTTAAGTATTATATATGCTTTGCTATTTTGAGAGTATCCTAAAAATATTCCTTCATATGATTTTGGATCAAACTTAGTGAGGTAATTCTTAGTGTTTAGAATATAACATTTACTTCCAAATACCCTAAAGTAGCTTATGTTTGGTTTTCTACCTCTTAATAACTCATAAGGAGTTTTTCCAAGAATTCTCCTAATTGATACCCTATTTAAAATATAAGTTGATGTATCTACGGCGTGACACCAAAATTTTTGTGGGATGGATTGTTCATTTAACATAGTTATACTCATTTCTTGTAGTGACCTATTTTTTCTTTCTACTACGCCATTTGATTGAGGAGTACGAGGAGCGGAGAAATTGTGAGATATTCCATTTAACTCACAATATTTTCCGAATTGTACTTCGTTATCAAATTCCCTACCATGGTCCGTCCTAATTGCAACTATTGAGCATCCTAATTTATTTTGAATCATTTTACTAAATATTTCAAATTTTTTGAAGGCTTGGGTTTTGTCACTTAAAAACCTAGTCCACGTGTATCGTGAGTAGTCATCTACTATTACTAAGGTATATTTGTTTCCTCTATAGCTCCGCACAGCGGATGGACCAAAAAGATCCATATGTAATAATTCTAGGCACCTAGTAGTGGATACTATATTCTTAGCTTTGTGACTAGCATGAGCTTGTTTTCCAATTTTACATGCATCACAAAAATGCTTGTCATATTTTAGATTAGGCAAATTTCTAACTAATTCCTTAGAGGCCAAAGATTGTATTTGTTGCATTTTAGCATGTCCTAATCTCCTATGCCACAATGTAGAGTTTTCATCTAGATTCGTTAGGCATATCCTATCCTCAGGCCTGTTTCCTAGTTTCATAACATATATGCCACCTTTCCTAATTCCTCTACCTATAATTTTTCCATTCTTAACTATTTCGATATCCTCTTCGGTAAATGTGACTCTACATTTATTATCACATATTTGTCCTACACTGAGCAAGTTATATGTTAAATTATCTACATGCTCTACATTTTCAATAGTAAGTGAGTCTTGAGAAATCGTACCTTTGCCAATGATTTTTCCACGTAAGTCACTACCGAAAATAACGTTACCTCCATTGTATGCCTTGTATGTAGAGAATAGCTTGCGGTTCCCCGTCATATGCCTCGAACATCCGCTATCTTTGATCCATTCGTCAGGTTCCAAGTCAATTCCTAAACATATTTCGTCGGTTTCTTTTGCCATAAAACACTTTTCGTCTCTTGGCTTTTCAACTTCTTCTTTATCACTATCACTCCATGTTCCACTAACAAAAGCACCTTGATTTTCATAACCCGGTGGCTTTAGACATTTGCCAATGATATGATTTGGACTTCCACATCTGAAGCACTTTTTTTTCCCGTAGTTGTCACTTCTATTTCTTTGGAATGCTTTTCTTTCATCTCGTGATGATCTAGTGAATCTTCCTCGTCTCTTGAAGAATTTCTTGAATTTTCTTATGGCCATTGCATATTCTTCTCACTTGAATCATCATCATCACTAGGTTCCTTTTTGGCTTTTAGAACAATGGATTTGGTTTGTTCTTTCTTGACTTTGTCCGTTTCCGAATCTCTTCTTATGATTTCTTCATGAACCTTTAAGTTGCCGATTAGTTCATCTAGTGATAACGTCATCAAGTTCTTTGATTCTTCAATTGCCGTGACCTTAGCTCGCCATTTTGGATGCAATGCCCTAAGAAATTTCCTAACACAATTTTTACTTGAAAATGTCTCATCAAGTGCTTTTAAACTTGTGATAATAGTGTTAAACTTAGCAAAAGCATTATCAATTGATTCCTCTTCCGGAATCGTAAATTTTTCGTATGGTTGTACAAGAAGATCTATTTTATTATCTTTGACTTGGCTATTACCTTGGTGAGTAATTAGTAAAGAATCCCAAATTCCTTTGGCAGTTTTACACATAAAAATTCTTTCATATTGTTTGCGTGGTAACGCATTATAAATGACCATTTTAGCCTCATTATTTTTTGCTAATTTCTTTTTCAAATCATCATTTTGTTTTTCGAAAGATACAATTTCATCTATTTTAGTTTCAACATTATATTGAATAGGAGGAAAATCACCAAAGGTAATAATATGCCAAAGATCAAGATCTTTTGATTTCACATACGTTTCGAATCTATTTTTCCAATATAAAAATCCATCACTTTCAAATAGTGGTGGTCTTTGCATAGATTGCCCTTCTAAATATTTTTCAGATTCCAGAGATCGTTACAAGTTTTAAAATACAATATATTTTAAAAGTCTTGCTAGACGTGGCTCTGATACCAATTGTGGAAAACTAGAAGGGGGGTTGAATAGTTTTACGTCTTTTTAATTCGTTATAAATGATAGTTTTAGTGTTTTCTTAGCTTTTAAAAACTTAGATTCGATAATATGTGATCTCAAGTCTTGCACAATATAAACAACTATCAATGAATAATATATAACAATGATAAGTAATGAAATAAGTAAGAGATGGAAAGATCGAACCGCGAGACAAGAGATTTATAGTGGTTCGGCTACAAGGACACCTTCCTTGCCCTACTCCACTCCCCGAGCACCTAACTCGAGAGTTTTCTTCACTATATCAACAAGCTCCCTTATGGCGGAGAAAACCTTACACACCAATTTACACACCACAACTTCTTCACACCTAAGTCACAACTTCTACACAACTTCTTCAAATCACTCTACTTCACAACTAACTACTCCACACCTATCTTCTTCACACCAATTTGCTTCACAACTAACTACTCCACACCTAGCTTCTTCACAACAATCTAATTCCTAACTTTTCTTCTTCACACCAAGCCACTAACTAATCACACAATCTATATATCTAGTACAACTATCTACAATCAAATATTCACAACAATCTTCACAAAGAATAATGTAAGTAATCTTGATGATGCACCAACAACTTGGATGTGGAGATCACAACAAGTTGTAATACTTATTGTCTTGGGGATAGAAGTATTCTTCTCTTGCACTTGAGAGGATGAAGTTTGAATCACTTTGAAACAAAGAATTATACACTTATGATCAAAGGATAAGAGAATAGAAATGTGGATCTAGATCAGAAAGTTTAGAAGTGCAAAAGGTGAGAAAATTCTGAGGAATGAACCAGTATTTATAGTGGAGAAAAATATTGTTCTGGAGCATGGCCGGTCCCCTTAATTAATGGCCGGTCCTCTTAATGATTAAGGGGGCCGCCTAAGGAATTAAGGGGGCCGCCCCTTCAGAACGTTGTTTTTTCTTGTCTTTTAGTGGGGAATATTTTTCTGGATAAAATTTGCCATTTTTGGTTGGAAATTTGAAATCATATATTTATAATGAATTAAACATATTCTTTTAATTCCAAAAGTAATTTTGTAAAAGATATAAGATGTTTAATACATTTTATAAAAATTCTAGTGATTAAAAAAATTTCCTTTGATCATGAAATGCAATAAACCCTTTGTTTATTCATACCTTAAGTGATATAGAAGCAAAGACAAATATTAAGCACTAAAAACTTGTTTACGTCATAAGTTTTAGATTAATGAGTTTATGCTTTGTAATTATCAAAACATAGAGACATTGTTAATATGCTAACAATGTTTTAAGACATTATTTATGTCAACAATTTCCATTGTGATTATTGGTTTAAGTTCGCAATTGTCTTTTTTGAGTTGGTCTCGTTTTAATTGATGTGTTTTTCGAAAAACCCAAAAATAATCTTCGTCTCCTATACGTTTAATTATTATCTTCTCATCCTCTTTACCGTTTAATTTTTCTTCTCACCCCTCGTTAATGTTTAATTCTTATGTCGTCACTCGACTATCACTGTTTTCATTGTAAAGGTCCGGTGGATGACAATCTTCGTTGTTACAAGTGTGGGTGTGAGCGGTGTGGAAGTAATATTAGAGACGGATTTTGTAAATTGTGCAAAGCATATCCGAATGCTTTCAATGATTCTCAAAATTCTTCCGACCACCCCTCACATCCCGAAATACGTACTATTAATGGCAAACCGTCAAGAGTCGATCCACACCTCTCACGATTTACGATTCGAAGTTTATCAAGCAAACGTACTGAGCTTAAAACGGTGACTAAAATAAACAACTTGTCTGATCATCACGTTTGTCAAGAACAAAAACCGGGGACCATAACGGAAGTGGTGGAAATTCCTAGCTCTCAGAGCACACCACTTGTCCCACCTCCAGATTTTTCAAAATGTTCTTCGAGATTTGATAATCACTCGAATTATTTTGTTGATTCTTTAAATGGTCCGATTCCTTCTCTAAGGCAATCGTTTATTCCTTGCGTCGGTTGTGGTGAGCCGCTTTTCGGGTTGCCATGTCGTTGGTGCACGTGTGAACGATGTGGTAATGATATTCAAAACGGAAGTTGTTTGTTTTGTGGTTTGAGTAATTCATTCGCTTACGATTCTAATCATAGCTTTTGCAATGAGCCACAAAACAATTTCATTTCATATGAGCATAATCCGTATTATCAAAATTGCAATGCCGAATCGTTTCAAAATGCACCAACTTCACAACAATACGGTTGTGAGAATTGTGGAGGTCCCATTTTAGCACCGATTGTCAAACTAGGAATCTTTTTCCTTGTGACAACAATTATCACGACCAACCTCCACAATACCAAACTTTTGAAACACAACCTCAACCATTTCCTCAAGAACTTTTGCAAAACGTTTTAAATACTTTAAAAGATCTTAAGGATTTGGTTAACAAACCTGCTCCGGAAGAACCTCGTTCGAAGTCTTACAAAGAAATACTAGCTGAAGAAGCAGAAGAAGCAGCTAGAGTAAGATTTCGAATGCGTAAAACTATCATCTACGATGACGATGACGATAGTGATGATGAAGATACCCTTGATATTCGTCAAGGCTCATCAAATTCATCACTTGAAATCCCACCAACCCAAAAATCGCAGGGAGAAAAGACTATGATGGAATTACTAGCAGAAGAACAAATGAAATTTATAAAATCCATAATTGCTAGTACTTCTCAACTCCCTCAGTCTGTTGTTATCACACCCGAAGTTCACACTCACTCTCTAAACATGGGGGATGAGCATCTTAGCACTGTTCCTGATAAGGAATCGGAAGAATTCATAAAGTCTAGTGTTGAGAGCCTTGTCCCAATCCCAAGAGAGTCACAGGGAACTTTTGATCATATATGTGATTTACTTTCCCCTCTTGAGTGTTCGAACGATCATTTTGAGACTTTCTCAGATTTTAATGATGATTGTATATCTCATGGAGACATCGAGTATGTTGAGGCATCAATTCCATATTCTGATGCTGATCATCTTCTTGAGGAGTTCGCCGATGAACTTACTCACATTAATCCACTTCCAACGGGAAGTGACGATGATCTCATTGACTTTGAAGCCGATCTAGGAGAAATCGAAAATCTCTTATATCATGATCCGTCACTCACTTCTTATCCCAACAGTCCACAAGAGAATGTCAATCACCTTGTTCCAGAAACATTCAAAACTACTCTCACCAATCCTTTGTTTGAATTCGAATCTGAATTCACTTTGATTTATGATAATCTAATCTTTGGTACTCAGATTGAGGATTGTGATGAATTCACAGATTCACATCTTGTGAATAATTCTCTTCATGAGGAGTTCTCCGGTGAACTCACTCATATCATGACACCTCCGGAGTATGATAGCCCGGGGGGAAATGTACTCAATCATGATCCCGAGATGTTTTTAAACCCAATGAGCTTAACCTTTGAAATCAAAATTCAGGCTAATGAGCGTGCTCTCGAGGAAGAAAATCTTATCATGATTTTCATCATGGTTTTCTTCCTTTTCTTCACCTACAGGGTGACTTCTCTTGTTCTTCACTCCTTTGGGAATGAGGATACCATCTTTGATCCCGGCATTTTCATTTACCGTTATCTTGAGCCGGGTACTTATCTCATCAGTGTGGAACTTTCACGTGCTTCAAATGTTTGTCCAAACATCTTGAATGAAAGTCCGATGGAGATTGTCTCTTCCACATCTTGCTTCCCCAAGAACCAATGAATTCGGGGACGAGTCAAGCTAGCGACTCGGTAAACAAAAACAGTAGCATGCTTAGGGTTTTCACCCTAAGTGTGGGGGAGTTACCCTTGCTGTGGTTACCAATAAAGTGAAAAACAAAATGATGTTTCCACATTTAGCTTATAATGTTGCCCTGTTACGTTCAAAGAGTCGGCATAATAGCCGGGACTTTGAATATCAAGGACAATATTCAATTCTAAGTGTGGGGGTGGGGGGGGGGGGGGGGGAATTCTAGCAAATTTTATCACATTTTACCATCTAGTACCCCCGTTTTTGCCAAAAATTTTAATTTTTTTTTCACTTGAGCATCAAAATTTTTTGTGGTTATCAATCCGCCTTGTCTAAACAACAAAAGGATTGGCTAATCCAGGAGCAAACGACTCTTGGTAAAGATATATCAAATCCGTTTATGGCTTACAATTTGCCCAAAATTGTATGGTATCTCAACTCGCCATATCCTAAAAAGTGAAAGAGTTGGCTAGCCTGCAAGATTATGGCTTGTGGTAAAGGCAGTGGAAAAACCATAATTGGTAATCAACTCACCAAGATATTGACTGTGTCCATCAAGAGTTGGCTAGTCCAGAAGCAAACGGCTTCTGGTAAAGACAAATCAAATCCGTTGACAGCTGGTGGTTTGCTCAAAATCACATGGTTATCAGGTGGACCATAGTTCTTACTTGAATCAAAACATTTGGCTACTCCAGAAGTAATGGCTTTTGGTAAAAAGATTAAAATCCATTAAATTTTCAAAAAAAAAAAAAAAAAAAAAAAAAAAAAGTCGCTAGGGACTAGCAATTGCTTAGTGTGGGGGATTTGATATGTGCCTTTTTGCACATATCTTTTCGTCCAATTTTCGAGTCAAAACAATTAAAAACACTTCAAACTGGTCAAATAACATCACAAATATCATTAAAATGTGTTTTTGCGTATTTCAGGTGCAAAAGGATTGAAAACAAATGAAAAGCATGCAAAGTTAGCACAATTGTCATTTTCAGTCCCTGAAGTTTCATAAATTGGCAAAACTAGTCCCTGAAGGTTTAAAATGAAAAAAAATCAACTTTGGTCCTTGGAAAGTTAGCACAATTGCGTATTTCACCCACTTCATCCCTAATCTACTATTACCCAGAGTACAAACCTTCATCACTTTCACCCCTTTTACCCGCCGATACATCTCCCCTCCTCCACCTGCTACACTCAACCTCACATCAAAAGCAACCCAACACTCACGAGTTACCATCACCAATACCAATCCTACTTCTCATGCCAAGTCACCAATCCAAGGCTCACAAAAAATCATCTAACGGTTGAGAAGGAAAGAAATGATGCCCAAGTTGTTTTTGAGTATAAATAGTTAATGAAGTTGTAAGCCATGAGGCAATTAGGAAAGTAGTTAAGTAGGTAGTATGTAGTTTTAGTAGTAGTTTTAATTTTCTAATGCTTTTGTCCATAAAATTCCATGCTCTTGTACTCTTTACTTAAGATTAATAAAGTTTCAGCTTTTATCCAAAATTCTGTGTCTAATTGCTCTTAAGCTTGTTATTGTTTGCAATTGTTAATTTACTATTGTATGTGTTTTTACAAGTATTTATAGCTTATTGAAAGTTTAGGATAGTGATCGGCTCCAAACGGTCAACCTAAATTGACCAATGTGAGTGGTCAACAAGGTCAAACTGCCTAGAGTCAATCTCCGCGGAATATAGTGGTTTCCCCGGGTCGTTATGTCCCGGCGAGGTGTGATGGTTATTAAAAACGGGTTTGTGATCGGGTGAATTTGGACAGGAAAGGGGTTTAAGTGAGTTTGAATGAATACGTTAAGGAAAAACGAATGAGAACGATTTAAACACACTAGATTAACAATAACGCGAAACCTTATTAACCGAAAACGTAAACTGAAAACTTAAAATCAGAAATTGCTTATACGTAAGCAGAAAAATAAGCCAAACGGCTTAAATAGAAGCTATCACTTTATTTATGTTTTTGGTTTTTCTTGATTTAACAAATTACTTTTAATAACGTAACCTAAATTTAAAAATGTGAAAGTTATTTAAATAAAACGCGAGTTAAAATTAAAATAAACGCGAGTACGCGAAATAAAAAGTGAAATTTAAGCTACGTTAACCCTACGGACATGAAAATAATATTTTTACGATCCTAACGATAAAAGAAAATTTTTAGAAAAAGAAAATTAATTTTTACACTAATTAATTAATTACTATTTAATTACTAATTAATAATATTTAAATTACACTAATTATGAAATTAAGCTAGAAAAATGAAAATTTAATTCTAAAAATTCTTAAATAATATAAAAGTAATTTTAAAACTAAAAATATATTTTTCCTACTTTTTATCTATTTATTATTAATTAACTATTATTTATTAATTACTAAAACTACTTTTGATTTATTAAAAATACTAAAAAGGCAAAGAAAAATTTGAAATTTTTAGGAAAATTCTAAATTACAATTAGGAATTTAAGAAAAATAAAATATACTGAAAAAGAAGCTACAATAAGCAGAATGGGTAAAAAGCCAAACAAAATAAGCACTTATAAATAAGCACTTATCAAGAAAAATGGCCAAAAGCTCAAAATCAGTTCAAGTAACTTTAATGACCTTAAAACAATTCAATATAACCTAGGAAGCACACAGAATAAGCAGAAACAAGAAATTAAGCACTATCCAAAGCTGAATCCAAACAGGCCGGAGAGGGCACTTTCAAGGCAAATTTAAGCTATCTAAAGAGCTTTAAAGGGAAAAACAAAAGCTACTAGCCTATAAACAACCTAGGGGGGGGATCACAAATCAACATAGATAAAACCAATTTGCTTAATATTGCCCAGGTTGTGCTACTTTGAAAATGGGTCAGTGTGGGTGCAACCTGGGTGTAGGGCAGTCCCAAGGGCTAACTTAGGCTTGAAAAATAAGCTAGGAAAAGATAAGCTGATGAAACAAAAAGGTAACTCACCTAAAGACAAGTTACCACAGATCATATAACAACAAGTTAAGTAAATTTGAGGCTTGTTAAGGTGCTTAGATGGGTACTAGCATGAAGGCAGTTGAGTGATCCAATGAGCTTTTGAAATAAGCAGCCAACAAGTATAAGCCAAAAATAAGCAATACCAACTAACACAATTAAAATAAACAAACACCAACTTTAAGTAAACAACTAACAACAACAATTAAAACTACAAATTCAATCAACATGAAATCACAAGGCTCAGGTTATTAACAAGCATACAGCAGCAGATCCCAAAAGAAAACAAAGAAAATGGCTCAAATAAGCTGTCAAATAAGCAGTATGGAAAATCCTAACTCTTAAATCCCAACTACCAACTGGAAAGATTCCTAAAGCAACAAGAATTACAGCCCTAAGCTCAGATTTGAGCAATCTAATGTCAAATGAAAGATGGGTCAAAACAGCTTGAGCTGCTGATGTAGCAGGGTCAAAGTGGGTGAAATGTGGGATTTTTGACTAGGAAAATTAAACACAGGTTAAGTCTAAATCACAATCCTATTTGGCACTAATGAGACTCAAAACTAACAACTAAAAGGGCATATTTGGGTCAGTGGGCTGCTGATTCAGTAGGTCTAAATGGGGTATACTTCTGACTTGCAGCCTATTTGAAACTACTAAGGACCATAAAAAGTAAATGTAAGCTCTAATTTTCAAACTCTAAACTACAAACTAAGTATACACCTAATTACCTATATTAATTCTAACTACGGCTAGTCTAAATTTAATATTAAAATGTGCTGTAGGGGATTGTTTGAAGCAGGGGTTGAGTGGGTAAAAATGGGATTGTTGACTGATGGAAACCTGAACACCAATCTATAACTAACTAAATGGAGCTATTATTAAGCAATCCTAATAACTAAGAAGCCTTAAATCAGATTTTATCCTACATACTTGTGCAAGCAGATTTGGTTTTGTGACAGAATACCCAAATGAAAATTTTACCAAGTCCAACAAATTCTTTGAAACTCAACCATTCTCCAAAAACTTGACCAAAATCTCATGTTTAAGATTTAACTCAAGTAATTTCAGGCAAACCTTTTTACCAAAACAATCTCATCACCCTAAACTAAACTAATCCAAACACTACCTTAAATTTGAAAAATGAGTTTTAGACTAGCAAACGCTAAAAGAACCTGAGAATAAGCAAGGAAAGCATCTGACCATATTAAGCAAAGTCTAAAAAGTAACATTAGGTTGGAAATTAGTACTAATTAGGCTGAACTAGACCTAAGCTTATTTTATTTTATTTATTTATTTATTTATTTTTCTTTTGGAATTCTTGAGTTTTCAAATGATAAATAGGAATAACTAAATTGAAAACCACCTACAAGCAATAAAAGTAGTGAAACACTAAAAATGGGCACATGGAAACAAGCAGACAGCCAAATAAGCAGTTAAAGAGCAAAAATAAGTGAGCAGTGAAAAATCAGCAGTTAAGCAAACACAAAGTTTTAAACTTTTTTATTGAATTTAAAAGGATTACAACTAAGGTTTCAAACTAAATTACTTAAAAGTTAAATTAAGAACTACTCCTACACTACATTTTCTACTCTAAAATCCTAATGCCACAAATTGGCTTACAATATTTTCTAAAAATACTAAGAAAAATACATTGAACCAGGGGCTTTGTCGTCTTTCTTTTCACTTTTGTGTTCCCTGCTTGTCTGGTGTGAGACAGCTTTGTACCCTAGGAAACATCTCCTAGCCATTGATTGCCTGCTTCTTCATTCAGCCTTAGATTAGAGTTGGTGTTATATGAAGGTGGGGGACAGTTGGTTGTAATTTAGGGTTGACTTAGGTTTAGGTATAGGGTGGCTGAGGATGGTTGGAGAGTGGGGGAGGGGGACATAAATGTTGAGAGTTGCAGGGTTAGGGGCTGCTTGTTTTAGGCGGGGAAGAAAAGGGGGTGGGGTTTGACTTCTTTTGACCCGACCATTTTTACAAATAAAATGGATGGTGGGCTGGGGTAATTGGTTGGCTGGGCTTGGGTAGTTGGTTTGTGGTTTGGTTTGGCTTATGAAATAATACACAAGGGTCCGTTTGTCGCTTAGTGATAAAACAATCAAGGACCAAAATTGTATATATGCTGAATTGGAGGGACTAAAATTTCCATCCATCCAAAGTTAATATAGGGACCAAGTTTTCCATATACCAATAACTCATGGACCAATTTTCACATTTTCCATTTTTTGAAATTCCCAAGGACTGATTTCGCCAAATTCCAAACTGCAGGGACCAAAAGTGTAATTTTTCCAAAGTTTTTGCCTAAGGGTTAATTTTGATAGTTTTTGACTTCTAAATGCCATAGGTTGACTTTCCTTTCAAAACAAATGCTCAGGGACTAGTTTTGTAAATTTTTGAAAGTTGGGGGACTAAAACTGCCAATTGTGTAAACTTTGTTTGTTTTTCATTGTTTTTGCTCATTTTGCATCTGAAACGTATAAAATACAATCCCTGGGATATTTTTAGTATTTTGATACATTTCTGAGTGTTTTCGGATGTTTTGGCAGTTTAAATACGATAAAAATGATGAGTGTTTGAGCACTCATCAATAGTAAAAACATGTCTTTCTCTTTGCCAAATCCTAGCAGATACTCCCTTAACCAGTGTTTGGCATAAGAAACTTTCATTACCCAAATCCAGTTTGTGACCCATTTTTTTATTTCAAATAGCTTCAATCCTTTCTTATTCGTAGATTGAAATTAAGTCTTTGCAATTCCATCAAGTTTCTAAGGTTTTGAGGGGTTTTTCATATAGCACTCATGTTAACTGTTTTATAAAGATAGATAAGTAAGAATTCTGATTTAGCATCTTTTGTTGTTCTTTTGCTACTAAGAAGTTTAGAATGGGTTAAGTATATGTTGGTGGTTGATTTTCCAAGTCAAACTCCACCTTTTGCCCCATTTTGACCCTGCTACACCTGCAGCCCTGCAGTCTCTCCCACCCATTTCCATTTCAGCTTTTTAGTCTTAACCTTGTCAAAAATTCCTTCAAATTTGTTTTGGGAGTAGGTTAGCAGCTTATATTTCACTGATTGAGCTTATTTTAGGATTAGCTTTAGGGTAGAATAGCTTTTGGTTAGCTTAAAGTAGCCCCTTCACAATTGCACATACAGTTACACTATTCCACAGCTCTTCACTCCACTATTGTTCATTTTCTCATTACTTGGCTATTAGATCTAAAAATTGGTCCGCTCACTCTTTGCCTGCCTGTGAACGTGCGAATATTTTTAGATTAATTTTAGAATTTTTTTTTACGCTTACGCAAGCCCGCGAACTTGCCCATCTAGCCCATTTTTCCCTACAGCCCCTTTAGTTTTCTTTGCTTATTCTTGAGTTGGATTGTGTTTATATGAGCTTATTGGTTCATTTAGTTTGCTTATTCCTGTTCCCTATAGCTTTTTAGGTCCCACCTAGTTTCCTTTAGCTTTACTTTCCCCTAGTACAACTTCTTCATAAGCTCATAAGTGGTAGCAGTAGGCTTGTTAGGGTCCAGGTACTTGTTCAAGCTTATTTTGAATTTTATTTTTTAATCTACTCTAGGTTTAGTTTAATTTAGGTTAGTTTGGTAGTTTAGGATTAGAATTAGTAAGTGTAGCTTATTTAGACAACTTGGAGCTGTTTTGAACGTAATGGACCCATGATGGTTGAGTTTTTTTTTTTTTTTTTTTTTTTTTTTTTTTTTTTTTTTTTTTTTCCTTGTCCTCAAAACTTCTGTCACAACTGTTAGCTAATAAGCCATTTCCCAGCTTATTTTTGATGTTTCTAGAATTTTTTTTTTTTTTTTTTTAAAGTTAATTAGCTTCAGTATTTTATCAGTCTTTAAAAAGAAAAAAAAAATAGTGTAAAATTTTTTGGGATAGCAAAGGTCAACACCCACACCATGCACCAACTGCCCTAGGGACTTTTTCATTTAAGTGTTGCACTATTTAATTTATATAATGTTATAGTTACTTTATAGCTTATTTTCTGTTCGCTTATTTAAACTACTTTTTAATAAGCACTTAGCCCTTTTTGCAATTTTCCTAGCTTACTGTTAACACTAATGAGTTTATAAAAAAAATTCAGAATTTTCAATTTAGTTTTAGTATTTTTTATCTTTTTATTTAGTTTATCTAGGAATTAAATCATAATAAAAAATATAAAAGTTCAAAAAATATTTTTCTTTTTCCAAAAATTTTCTTTTGTTATTAGAATCGTAGGAAAATTATTTTCACACCCGTAGGCTTAGCGTAGCATCAAATTCACTTTTTTCTTTTGCGCCTCGCGTTTATTTTTAATTAACTTTCACGTTTTAAATTTAGAATACGTTTTAGGTTTCCCTAGTTCCCGGTTACCATTCCCGTAGTATTTTAAGTAGAATTTAAGTTTTAATTAGCATTCCTTATTTGAATTCATCTTTTAGTTTCGTTTGTTTAATTTTTCGTACGTTATTTGTAATTTCTCGTAATATCATAATACCAAATAATCAAATCCATTCCTTACAAGCATTTTAATCTCGAATCTCACACGATATTGCCCATTCACACCTCGTTGGGACACGACCCGGGTAATCACTTACCCGGTATCACACACTGTCACACCCCCAAAATACCTGAATGGCAGCGGAATGGAATACCTGGGGGTGACTGTCATAGCACCATAGTTACAGTTATATTGAAGTACCTAAGTGTCGTTTAGAAAATACAGCGTTTGATCATTAAAACATTCAGAGTTTACAAAGCTTAGGTCCCAAAAGAGTTTGCCCAAAATAGTTAAAATAAGTTCAACAAGATCAAACGTTTCATAAGTGCAGAAAATATGGTGAGACGCGTCGACTCTGCGACTCCATGAAGGTCCAAATGTATGCAACATGAGCTACCTTAATAACCTGAGAAATACATTGCGAAAAACGGTCAACACGAAGGTTGGTGAATAATCATAGGTTTATAAGTAAATCGTAAGTACATAAGCCACAAGTAATAAGTAAACCAACAAGAATGTCAAAAAGCTACATTGTCTCTTAAGCTCATGACCCCGAAGCTAGACTTAGTAATGCCCCACCAGAGTGTTTACCAGACACTCAATTCGTTAAGACATGAAATGCATTCGTCCCGTTGGAGCAACCCAACGCGAATGGAGGCGTCACCCTCGATAGATCTATCCACTCACTCCCGCTTAGTACTAGAAATTAACGGTCCATGATAATAAAGGGGACTTGTCAAGACGTGGTAATAAGGCAACTTAAGCAATGTATGGAATTTGTAATACATGGGCATGTACAAAAATAATTGTGCAATGTATTCTCCCCCGTGGGATTTAAAATCAAATAAGTAATTAAAACGGGGCTATGAAGACTCACCTGGAGTGATAGTACAAAGATGGTACAACGATGGTAAAGTAATCGGGACAATGAGGCGCGAGTACTAGCCGCAACCTAAATGAATAATCGTGATCTAACTTAGATCAAGCCGTAATGAAATGAATGCACATGCACATGATACTCATACCACTCGTAATTTGGAAATACTAGTTATCGTCATGGTAAAATAGTTTCCATACTTAGGAAAAATAGGTCTATTTAGAGAAGTATATAACTTGTCATATTAACTCGTACGAAAATGTTAGCGTTATAATCCTCTTATCGGAAACCTTAAAATAGCGTCGTTAAGTCGTATAAATATACTCTTGGGTCGTACGTATTCATTTGTTAAGAATATAGTCATTAGTAACGTTTCTAGAAAATATACCATTTAGTACGTACATTATTATTTTTATTTGTGACTATATATATATATATATTTTTGACGATGTTAAAACGGGTATAACTCGGTCGTTTTAGGCTCGTTTTCCTTGTTCTTTATATCCACGGATTCGTTTTTGTATATACTAGTATATTTTTGATAACTCGGCTCCTCTAGGTTACGTTTAATGCCTCTATTTACCCGTCGAAATCTGCCAAACAGCAAGCAGTTTTTACAAAAATAGTTTTCGTCGTTAAATTTGCAAAAATCATATCTCCTTCGTTATAAGCTCGTTTTAATCCGTTCTTTCGCCTAAAGTTTCATTTTTAAAAGTATTTTCTAAATCTTTGGTCAAAAATTAGCCATCAACCACTGATTTTCCCACGAAATCAAAATAGGGACAGTAGGTATTTCAAATGTTTCAAAAATCGTTTCTAGGGTTCTAATCTAGTTCCATCTTCATCCAAACCACTTTCAATCACCACAAAACTAGTCTAATCCTACCATACACCTTCTTAGGGTGTCATGGGTCCTTAAACATCATCAATCCGCTAGGTCTAACAAGGGTCTAAACAAAATCACTTTCTAGGGCTTAAAAGTTAAATATATACAAAATGGAGTGGTATAAATCATTATATGCATGAGTTCTTGTAAGAAAAGTATATAACCATAGTAATAACTTGTAAAAATTATAAAAATGAGTTTGTTAACTTACTTGAAGGTTTAGGGAGTTTGGATGATGAAAACCTACTAATCCTTGAGTTTCTATTTCAAAACTCCAACAAGGATGGCTAAGTGAACAAGTTTACACCTAGATCTTGGAAAATTTGTTGTTCTCGCTTCTTGGATCACCTAGGTCGATTTACACCATAGAGAAAATGAGAGAAAAACTTTCCTTGAACTTTGAAAATATTATGAGAAATGAATGTGAAATGGGTTTATATTTTGGTTTAGACAAAAGTTAGGTGTATAATTAATGTGTGTTGGTGAGTCTTGTCTAGAAAGTCTTGGAGGGGGGGGGGGGGCGGCGGTTATGAAAGGAGGGAAAGGGGGGTTTATGTTGGGTAATTATTTAGGGAGTTAGTGGTAAGATTTTGTAGTATTTGGTTAGTTTTAGGTGTAATCGGGTACCGGGTTTGCTAGAAATAAATTTTATTAAAGTTATTCGGGACATAATAAAGTCGTAAAAGTTGTAAAAATATGTTGGGTACAAGTATGGAGAGTTCGGGTGATTATTGTTTAATTTGTTTGTGAAAACCGTCGTTATTAAATTAGACGTACGATACGTAATAAATAAATTTCCAAAATAGCGGGTAACTTAATATTATAATTTTTATATTATAAAAATGAGTATAAAAATATATTGGGATAATAGTCGGGAGTGTCGGACGTGTTAGCCACATTTATAGTTCGCGTATTAGTGTTTATTTAAAATAAACATACGTAAATCGTTACTTATACCAAAAGTATTAATTTAGTTATCCTACGAGTGGAATAGTATGCGAGTGCCATAATGAGGATATGCAGACTATTTCTAGTCTATATGAAGTGTCCCAATGATAATGCATGAATTCGCTCCTGAACCAATACGGTTACGCGAATTTTTGAATACCCGTAAACTATGTTTACGATGAAATGAGTAATGCACGTGAATAGTGGTTTTCTCTCGGAAATGAATAGTGTCTAGTGAATAGTAAAATTTCTGAACGCTTCTCAGAATATCAAATTGACCTCGAAAACGATGAATAGTGATCGATGAATAGTAAATGATGAATAGTAACTTGTGAATAGTAAATTGTCGAGGTTTAGAAAAATGACCGGAAATTACGAGTTGTGACAGTCTTCCCTTCTAACAGGAACTTCGTCCCGAAGTTCAGTTTTGGTTGGTCTCTGAAGTATATTTGGTAAAAAGACGTGGATACTTGAGTTGCATTCGGTCCTCTCGTTCCCAAGTAAATTCGGGTCCTTTTCAAGAATTTCAGTGAACTTTCACGATAGGAATTTGACTTTGCTTCAACCGTTCGACCTCATGGTCCATGCTTTCTACTGGTTCTCTTACCCAGTTTACGTTTGTCTCAAGGTTGGATTCCTTTCCAAATGGGATTATGATTGACTATTCTGAAAGTCATTTCCTGGAATTTGCATAGGAGAAACATAGTTGTGTAATCCGGCTGTTCCTTAACAAGGCTCAAGTCTGACGGCCACTAGGCCTACTCTGTCTGAACTATTAAGTGGTCCAGTGTATATCGGTTTTAACTTTCCAAATCTCTCCGAATAATATCATGCCTTTCCTAGGCAGAACTTTCAACGTAATCTGGCTACCAACTTGAGGTTTTAATGGTTTACAACTTATAGAATTTGTAATTGATCCTTGACTTGTAGGAAATTTCTAGTTATTTCATGAATGCCTATTGGAATAGTGAGTTCGGCTTTTTCCGAGTTTGGTTCATCAATAGATGATCAGTGCTTTTTCAGGTTTATAATGTAATATGGGTAATACATGTTGCTGAACTCTGTCAGAACTCAAATCTTAAATGTCAGCTGGTCGATTCTAACATGAATCTGAAATGGTCCAATATACTTAAAGGTTCAATCTCTCGTGTTACCAAAATCGTATCATGCCTCTCTAAGGCAAAGCTTTCAACTTAGTTCGTTCCTTCCCGTGAATCTGGTTAGTTTGCTGTTCAAGGATACCCAATCCGTATGATGTGCGTCATGTACCAACCTAACCTCTATCAGTTTCTCGTTTCTTGTAACGGGTTCTTGACTTGTGAAATTTCCTTTGTTGTTCCATAGTTTAGTTCTAGACCAGTGAATTTAACTTTCCGATTTCGGTCTGTAAATGGGTAATTGGTACTTCGACCATAAAGTGCCTCAAATGGTGTAGTCTCTACGCTCGTGCGATAACTATGGTTGTAAAAGAATCCGATTTATGGTAAATGATTAGTCCAACCATTTCTAGAGTCAATCACTCATACTCTGTGTATAACTTTCCTATGTTTGAATCGTTCTCTCGTTATGACCATCGATCTGAGGATGATAGGCGGTGTTTACATCTTAATGAGGTTCCGAAGGAAATCTTAGAATGATTGTTAGAAATCTGAGGTGATTCGATCACCTTTATCAGGAACAATTGAAATAGGTACAATAAATCTTGTGACTAATTCCACAACGTTACGTCTTTCGAACACGGCGTTATACGAAGAAGATAGAATATGGGTAACAATGTTTGATTCTTTGTGTTTTGGTCTAATGGATTGCTAAGACATGTGTCATTCTTTGCCTACTGTGCTTGGTCTCCATTACTGACGTTTGTAATCGTTCTATGGTGTTCCTCCTAATTTCCTTCATCACATATTCAAATATTTCTTATTGTCAAGTCACAAAGCCCTAAATGCATAAGCGACGTAGCATGGTGATTGGTTCTCAAAATTTATCTCGCGATTTTTGAGTTTTTGGTCGAAATCTTTTTCTGAATAAACGAATTTAGAAAATGGAGCAAATGGTTTACTAAATAATATCTTTCTTGATGATTCAAAATTCAATAGTTAGGAAATGTGACGCGGTTTTCAAATAGGTTGTGAATAGGACTGTTTACCAAAGTTTGATGTTTATATATTTCCCATTGTACAATGGTTTAGCTAAATATTGGTTAAAAGGGTCGTATTTGTTCAAAATAGGCAATTCAAAAATTATTTTCTACGAGATATGTGATTTGGATAAACACAAATTTTAAATCGACTTTACTTAAAGTGAAAATACTATCAAGGATAAAATAGTAGGATAGGCAATGTTCGCATAATGCATAGATGTCTAACGTTCAGTTTCTGATATTGGACGGTACCTATTGGTGGTTATCTGGCAAAACTACAAGCCTAGGTATTCAACCAACTTAGGTCTTGAGACGGTTTATCGTTGAAATTGCCATCATGATGGCAATATGAGGGTTTCAATTGATACTATGTTGATGAATTTCCGTATTGTCTTCACATGTAGCTGGGGAGATATTCTTGAGTCTGATGTCTGTCTCGATGTATAGGTGAGGTTATCTAGAATTTCCTGAGAACATAACGCTTTAGGGGAATCTATATCGATATCCATAATTCGAATCAATCATTCTTGTCGTAAACTCACTGCAGGGAAGTTTGCGTATGGATGAGACCATGTTAACTCAAAACACTTTACAGTATCGGTTAGGAGGCTTGGTTTATTCCCATGGTGTTGCTTAGCGTACCTTCACAATGTGTTTGATCCTGTAGATCAGTCTAACTAGTACCTTTGAATAATAAATTGGACAACTAGGTCAGAGATGGTGGGTCGGATGGTCCAGTGGCATTTTAGAATTGTTGTTGAGTCATAAATTGTCTTGGTGTATACTTCTAGTCTAGGTTAGTAGTTTCGTAACCCTTTTATTGTTTTTCTTGTATCAAGGAATCCTCCTAGTACTTAATATGGGAAGTCTCTCCTAAAGAAGTCAATGGAAAGTCCAACTTAATGGCTAAGTAGGGGACAGGTCGGGCAAGTATCCAGGGAGAATTTGTCAGAAAGAAACATTTATAAAAGAGTTTATTTGTTTAAAACGCTTTTGGATGAAGATTGTTATTAACAATACTTTAAAAAGTAACTATTTCCTTCATGGCATAATCCTTCCTGAAGTATACATAGGTGATCAGGCTATGTATAGTTGAGGACTAATGATGCGATGCTTGATTTTGTCAAAATAATATTATTTTTCTCAAAAGTTCTAGATGGTGTTCAACGTTTTGTTTCGAAGAATGGTATTCTAGTCATTTTCTTTCAAAGTAATATAAAAATTGTTTCGCGTAATAATAGTAATTATTTGGCGTAATATCGGAAAAATCAGTTTATAGTACGGTAACAAAACGGTTTATATATATATATATATATATATATATATATATATATATATATATATATATATATATATATATATTTTTGAAATTTGGTAAAACAATTTCCCCATAAGGTATTAAAATAGTTTGAAACTAAACTCGTTGGATGATTTATTGGATACATGGGTAAATCCTATGGATTGGTAATAATCTACTAATCCGTCAAGTACGAAATCGGTCAAATCCCTAATAAGACAATGGTATAATGTTGCTAAACGATTGAAAATTGCGCAATTGCAATAGAAAATGGAATAAACAAAGGCTACGGTTATCACAGAGGTAACAAAAGATAGTCATTACATTAGATAGGAAAGTGCTTAATACTACTAGGTTACACCGACGTACTTATGGAAAGTACCAAAAGAAAGTACAACCCTAGAGGGCTCGAACTATGGTTTTAAAACATGAACTGCCTCCTCCAGTTCCGGTCTCTCAACACCGGGCATTCACTCTTGGAGTGTCCCACAACTCCACATTCAAAACATGTTATTGATGGTTTCTGATTATCACCCTCAGTTGGAAACCTGCAGTCCCTGGTTTTGTGGTTAACCTTCTTACAGTTGCCACATGGTTCCGGGCAACGTCCTAGGTTATGATGATGTTGGCACTTTTCACACTTAGGTAAAATACCAAGGTAATCATTCTTTTCCTTTAGACCTGTAGCATTAGGTTTAGCAACTCCTTGTCTCTTGGGTGGTACTTGTGTGGCATTCTCACCTCGGTTGTTGTTCCACTTCCTTTTATTGTCACTTTTTCTTCCTAAGATCTTGGGGTGAGCTATGCGTTCCTTTGCTTCGATCGCCATCCTGATTGCTTTAGGCATGGTATCGGGTTCCAATGAGTTGACCAACAGACGAATTTCAGGAGAAAGTCCTCCGATGTACCTTTCAAGTTTCTTGCTTTCTGGTTCATCCATTGCAGAGCCTAGTCGAGCGAAATCATAGAAAGAAGCAGTATACTTAACAACATCATCTCCTACCATGGTAAGGTTTAGTGTTTCCTGTTCAATTGCTTGTAATTCGCTTTTCATACAGAACTTCAAACTCATCATCCTTTTTAGTTTCTCCCAAGAGTGTGAGTAAGCAGCATCAACTCCTACTACCTGGACATACTTAGTCCACCATTTCTGGGCATGCTTCTGAAAGGTGCAAGTGGCGAACTTAACTTTGTCTTCCTTACGGCAGTCACCACTTTGAAAGATTGTTTCTAATTCTTCGAACCATTTGAGAAATTCTTTTGTGTCTATATTTCCACTAAAGGAGGAGGGATTACAACCCATAAATTCCACGTGAGTAAGTTCCTTGGTGAGGGCGGTAGTTACGTTCCTGGCAATGAATTGTCCAACAGCGGCTTGCGTCATACTTGGAGTGGTTTGCTTAAATCTATTTCCATCAAATCATAAGAGTCCATGAGAATCTATTGGTAATAAGGATCATCCTATTCATAACACATGAATATAATACATGAAGGTTTCGGTCTATATGGACCAATATCATAGATAGCACAACCATTCCCCTATAGTAAAGTCAATACTTGGTGATTCCATTTGTACAAAAATCAAAATACTACAAGTTTCTTTGAACTATGCCACACCTCTCGGGGCTAGGATAATAGTAAAAGCTAGTAAAGATATAAGTCTAGTCTAAAGACTTCCTGTAATCCTTCTAGGTGAAATCAGGTTTATGGCATCATAAGGTCAAGATAGTCCTGAAGTGGTGTCTGTAGTTGTACATCGATCAAGTTCTAGATAGCGTAGGTTCTAAACCATTCTTGAGGAACCTGCGGATGTTCCTGTTGAGTCCGTAATCTTGGTATTATCCACAAAGTGTTATCTAATTCGTGGCAAGTGGAAATGGAAAAGGAAACTGACAATGGTGGTATTCTAAAGGATGAGAATAACATTGATGATGATGAAATTCCAGTGATGAGTTAGAAGATAATGGTGATAATAGTGAATGGAATACTACCCTCTTTCGCGCTATCTCGCGACATCTAAGAGGTAAAGCTGAAGTACGCACTATGGGACGACCAATAGTGTAATAAGTAACCAACGGTGGTGGTAGTACCTAAGTAGTAAGCGTCCTACTAGTGAAGGAAAGAAAACATGCTATCTCCCTTGTAATAAGCATCCTAATAAGTCCATTAAAATTAAGTCTGAATACTCTACCAAACGGCATTCTATGTATAGGCTGAATGAGAACCTTGCTCTTATGACAATTCAATAGTGCTAATGGTGGTGTAAGTACAGCTGGTGGTATAATGGTAGTGGAAGATGACAAGGCATCTTCAATGTCGGAATCCGACGAAAGGATAACAGCGTGGGTATCTGAAGACATGTCACTTGTGAACCAGGTCAATATAATCATATATATATATAGGAGTATGGGTATAAGTAACTCGTACAGTGTGTGCGTAAAGCAACATGTATAGTGAATATGCACCTATGATGAAATGATGAGATGCTATGACGATGTGGTTATAGTCTAGGGTCCAAGATACATCCTAGTTCGCTATAACCTTAGCTCTGATGCCAATCTGTCACACCCCCAAAATACCTGAATGGCAGCGGAATGGAATACCTGGGGGTGACTGTCATAGCACCATAGTTACAGTTATATTGAAGTACCTAAAGTGTCGTTTAGAAAATACAGCGTTTGATCATTAAAACATTCAGAGTTTACAAAGCTTAGGTCCCAAAAGAGTTTGCCCAAAATAGTTAAAATAAGTTCAACAAGATCAAACGTTTCATAAGTGCAGAAAATATGGTGAGACGCGTCGACTCTGCGACTCCATGAAGGTCCAAATGTATGCAACATGAGCTACCTTAATAACCTGAGAAATACATTGCGAAAAACGGTCAACACGAAGGTTGGTGAATAATCATAGGTTTATAAGTAAATCGTAAGTACATAAGCCACAAGTAATAAGTAAACCGACAAGAATGTCAAAAAGCTACATTGTCTCTTAAGCTCATGACCCCGAAGCTAGACTTAGTAATGCCCCACCAGAGTGTTTACCAGACACTCAATTCGTTAAGACATGAAATGCATTCGTCCCGTTGGAGCAACCCAACGCGAATGGAGGCGTCACCCTCGATAGATCTATCCACTCACTCCCGCTTAGTACTAGAAATTAACGGTCCATGATAATAAAGGGGACTTGTCAAGACGTGGTAATAAGGCAACTTAAGCAATGTATGGAATTTGTAATACATGGGCATGTACAAAAATAATTGTGCAATGTATTCTCCCCCGTGGGATTTAAAATCAAATAAGTAATTAAAACGGGGCTATGAAGACTCACCTGGAGTGATAGTACAAAGATGGTACAACGATGGTAAAGTAATCGGGACAATGAGGCGCGAGTACTAGCCGCAACCTAAATGAATAATCGTGATCTAACTTAGATCAAGCCGTAATGAAATGAATGCACATGCACATGATACTCATACCACTCGTAATTTGGAAATACTAGTTATCGTCATGGTAAAATAGTTTCCATACTTAGGAAAAATAGGTCTATTTAGAGAAGTATATAACTTGTCATATTAACTCGTACGAAAATGTTAGCGTTATAATCCTCTTATCGGAAACCTTAAAATAGCGTCGTTAAGTCGTATAAATATACTCTTGGGTCGTACGTATTCATTTGTTAAGAATATAGTCATTAGTAACGTTTCTAGAAAATATACCATTTAGTACGTACATTATTATTTTTATTTGTGACTATATATATATATATATTTTTGACGATGTTAAAACGGGTATAACTCGGTCGTTTTAGGCTCGTTTTCCTTGTTCTTTATATCCACGGATTCGTTTTTGTATATACTAGTATATTTTTGATAACTCGGCTCCTCTAGGTTACGTTTAATGCCTCTATTTACCCGTCGAAATCTGCCAAACAGCAAGCAGTTTTTACAAAAATAGTTTTCGTCGTTAAATTTGCAAAAATCATATCTCCTTCGTTATAAGCTCGTTTTAATCCGTTCTTTCGCCTAAAGTTTCATTTTTAAAAGTATTTTCTAAATCTTTGGTCAAAAATTAGCCATCAACCACTGATTTTCCCACGAAATCAAAATAGGGACAGTAGGTATTTCAAATGTTTCAAAAATCGTTTCTAGGGTTCTAATCTAGTTCCATCTTCATCCAAACCACTTTCAATCACCACAAAACTAGTCTAATCCTACCATACACCTTCTTAGGGTGTCATGGGTCCTTAAACATCATCAATCCGCTAGGTCTAACAAGGGTCTAAACAAAATCACTTTCTAGGGCTTAAAAGTTAAATATATACAAAATGGAGTGGTATAAATCATTATATGCATGAGTTCTTGTAAGAAAAGTATATAACCATAGTAATAACTTGTAAAAATTATAAAAATGAGTTTGTTAACTTACTTGAAGGTTTAGGGAGTTTGGATGATGAAAACCTACTAATCCTTGAGTTTCTATTTCAAAACTCCAACAAGGATGGCTAAGTGAACAAGTTTACACCTAGATCTTGGAAAATTTGTTGTTCTTGCTTCTTGGATCACCTAGGTCGATTTACACCATAGAGAAAATGAGAGAAAAACTTTCCTTGAACTTTGAAAATATTATGAGAAATGAAAGTGAAATGGGTTTATATTTTGGTTTAGACAAAAGTTAGGTGTATAATTAATGTGTGTTGGTGAGTCTTGTCTAGAAAGTCTTGGAGGGGGGGGGGGGGGGGGGGGGTTATGAAAGGAGGGAAAGGGGGGTTTATGTTGGGTAATTATTTAGGGAGTTAGTGGTAAGATTGTGTAGTATTTGGTTAGTTTTAGGTGTAATCGGGTACCGGGTTTGCTAGAAATAAATTTTATTAAAGTTATTCGGGACATAATAAAGTCGTAAAAGTTGTAAAAATATGTTGGGTACAAGTATGGAGAGTTCGGGTGATTATTGTTTAATTTGTTTGTGAAAACCATCGTTATTAAATTAGACGTACGATACATAATAAATAAATTTCCAAAATACCGGGTAACTTAATATTATAATTTTTATATTATAAAAATATATTGGGATAATAGTCGGGAGTGTCGGACGTGTTAGCCACATTTATAGTTCGCGTATTAGTGTTTATTTAAAATAAACATACGTAAATCGTTACTTATACCAAAAGTATTAATTTAGTTATCCTACGAGTGGAATAGTATGCGAGTGCCATAATGAGGATATGCAGACTATTTCTAGTCTATATGAAGTGTCCCAATGATAATGCATGAATTCGCTCCTGAACCAATACGGTTACGCGAATTTTTGAATACCCGTAAACTATGTTTACGATGAAATGAGTAATGCACGTGAATAGTGGTTTTCTCTCGGAAATGAATAGTGTCTAGTGAATAGTAAAATTTCTGAACGCTTCTCAGAATATCAAATTGACCTCGAAAACGATGAATAGTGATCGATGAATAGTAAATGATGAATAGTAACTTGTGAATAGTAAATTGTCAAGGTTTAGAAAAATGACCGGAAATTACGAGTTGTGACACACACACACACACACATATATACATATATATATATATATATATATATATATATATATATATATATATATATATATATATATATATATATATATATATATATATATTGTATTCACGAGTTTTCGCAAGTCTTCCTTTCATAAAGGTTGATTAGTGAATTCCACTCACGTCTACCTTGTATATTTTTGATAAGCACTCAAAAAACACACTATCAGTCTCACTAAACTGTTAACAGAGGTAGTGTTTGGATCAGTGAGGTTCACTGATCACCTAGGTGTTTCAGTTGTAGTTTGTGGTTTCAACATGTTACTATAGGACACATTAGGTCATTCTAAGTTTAAAATCTAGTGTCCATGTGAGTAAAAGTCAAAAACCTAGTTGGTGGCCTCTAATTTGTCAACTGTTGGGATTTTGGATCCCATGATCAATCACATACTTGCACAAGTTGTTTTTAAAGCTTAATCTAGTCTTATCCTAGGTTATAACATCAATTTCCATCATTAGGATCCAATTAAACTTCAACAAACTCAACTTTTCATGTTTTCTATAAAAGTCAAAAATCTAGTTTGGGCAGAAAACCTAAAAGTTGCAAGAATTTTAGGGAATTTTGTGATAGGTTTTAGGACCTGAGCTTTTCAGGGATAGTAGTCTCCCAGCTTAATTTTGAGATTCCATTGTCATTGTATTTTTAGAATTTTTTGTGTTTGCCCTGCATTGCTCTAAACACACCTGCAGGGGGAGTGACCTCCCTTGCACCACCATTCAGTTTCACTCACCCAACTTCCCTCCATTTTCTAGGGCATATTAGTGGGTCCCCTTAGATGACCCTTAGCTTATTTTGAAGCTTATCTGACCAACATTTAGGATCAAGTTCCAATTTGGACGCTTGAACCCCCATGTGGTCCCCACAGTAGGCTGCAAGTCCACCTATTGGACTGTTTCATAATCAGTTTGGGTCATTTGCTTTTTGCTTATTGGTAGCTTAATTTTTTGTGCTTTTCTGGTTCAATAGGTTTATTTCAAGCTTCCATACCTCTGTCTTAGCTTAGTTGTTCTTGGTGTGGCTTTTTATAAGCTGTTGCATGCACCACGAATCCTAATAAGCTTAATAAGCCAAACCTGTCAAACCATTTGGCTTCTCATCTGCTTATTTTTGAATTCTGAGCAAAGTCCCTTCATTAAAGTTTCACATTTTAAGTTTTTAAATAGTTTTGAAAAAATAAAATCAGAAAAAATCAAATTTAAAAATAAGTGATAGTTTCTATTTAATGTGGTTTAACTTTTTAATTTTCCTTTTTAGATTTTTCTTAAGCACTTTGCATTTTTATACTTTTCTTAATTTTCTTTGATATTCAAGTACTTTCAGTAATTTTTCTAGATTTTAATTTTGTCATTTAGTATTAATTAGATTTAATATTAGTTTTATTAATAATTAATTAATAATTAAGTAGTAAATAGCATAATTTGTTTTTATGAAGTAGCACCTAGTTTTTATATTTTCCTAGCTTTTATAAGTTATAAAATAATTTTAGGAATTTTCTTATAATTTCTAGTGTTAATTATCTAGTTTTTATAATTTAAATAGTTTAATTAGTAATTAATTAATATTTAGTTAAATAATTAGTAAAATAGTTTAAATATAATTTTTAGAAACTTTTTATAATTTTTTAGGATTCCTGAGATGGTTAATTAGTTTTATAAAAATTTTCATAATTATCTAAGTTATTTAACTATTATTAGTAATTTAAAAATAGTTTAAATAGTTTAATTAATATAATTATTAATTAATTAATATAAAAATCACAAAAAGACAAAAACGTATATTCTTAGTTTTAAAATTTGTTTTTAGTTATTTAATAATTTTAGAAATTTAATTTTCATTTTTCTAGTATTAAATTAATATTATATTGTATTTAAGTTATTTAAATATTAATAATTAGTATTAAATAGTATTTAATTAATATTAAATAAGTAATTAGTATAAAAATTTATTTTATTTTCCTAAAAATTTTCTTTTATCCTTAGGTTTGTAAAAAAGTCATTTTCACCCCCTGAGGGTTTTCAGATTTCAGTTTTCACTTTTTGTTTCGTACGTTCGCGTAAATTTAAATTGAACGTACGCGTTTTTAGGTTTTACACGATTTGGGTTTTTCAAATTTTACAGTCTTGTTATACTAGCTGAATTAAGCTATTTCCTTGTAGATTCCTTAGTTCAAATCAATCACAAACCCTTTCTTGTCCAAATTCACCCGATCACAGATCCGTTTGATAACCATTCACACCTCGTCGGGACATAAAGACCCGGGGAAACCCCTATACTTCCACGGAGATTGACTCTAGGCTGTTTGACTTGGTTGACCATTCCTTTAGTCAACTTAAGTTGACTATTTGGAGCTAATCAAATTTTGGCGCCGCTTCCGGGGAGGTTGTGCGCGATATTCTGAACGGTTTTGCGTATTAGTGAATTGGGATATACACTCATTGAATATTTACCATCCTTGTTCATAATTTCTTATCATATAAAAACAAAACAGTTCACGAAAACATTTTGAAATCAGTTTTCAACGAACACAAAAAAAAAAAACCCAAAAACATTTTCTTTCTTATTTGTACAAAATGTTTATCCAAAAACCCAAAAATATTCACCTTTACCCTCTTACATCTTTGATTCTTCATTCCTTACCCTCTATAAACCTTTGATTCTTCCTATGTCATATCCATACCATTTTGGTTGCCAATGGTGTGGTGGTCCTCATAATGGTGGGAATTGTCCCGGCTGTAGCATGGTAGAGTCAAGAGATGGGTCTGTCTATAACCAAGCTCCCTATCCTTACCATGACACATCTGACTCATTCTACCAACCACCACATCATAGATACTGACATATCTGTATGAGTTTTGGGGAGGTCCTCACCAAGGATTTGAGTGTCAAGCCGGAAACACGTTTGTCTATGAACAGTTTTCGGGAGACAATCAGAACTTTGGTTATGACCAATACCCATATGATTCACCAAATCTTCCACAACAATCATTTTGTTGTGATTACTGTGGAGGTCCACACGTCAGCTCAGATTGTCAAACGGTGAATCCATTTCCTTGTGACAATTTTGACACACCTTATTATAACCAACCTCCACAGTACCAAATGAATCAAGCACTTCTTCCAGAAATGCAAAATATAATGAAAATCGTTGATGAACTTAAGGGTTTAGTTAAAGACTTTGCCCAAAGAAATACTCATCAAAAATCCATGGAAGAATTGCTAGCTGAAGAGCAGGCTGCTAGAATAAATTCCCAAGATGCCTACGAAAAATCTGTTAGGGAATCAATTGCAAAAGAAAAAGCAGCCAGATCTAGCTCTCAGTTCCGTTTTATTCCTGATGACAGTGATGATGAAGATACACTTGATATCCTTCAATTTTACAAAGGTTCATCAAGTTCATCAATGGATATCCCAGCAGTTGAGATTCCATCTCAAACAACTGCTATCATACCCGAAGTTCACACTCACTCTCTGAACATGGGGGATGAGCATCTAAGCACTATTCCTGAAAAGGAATCGGACGAATTCATAAAGTCTAGTGTTGAGAGCCTTGTCCCAATCCCAGAAGAGTCACAGGGAACTTTGGATAATATGTGTGATTTACTTTCCCCTCTTGAGTGTTCAAACGATCATTTTGAGACTTTCTCAGATTTTAATGATGATTGTACATCTCATGGAGACATCGAGTATGTTGAGGCATCAGTTCCACATTCTGATGCTGATCATCTTCTTGAGGAGTTCGCCGATGAACTCACTCACATCAATCCACTTCCAACGGGAAGTGAGGATGATCTCGTTGACTTTGAAGCTGATCTAGGAGAAATTGAAAGTCTCTTATATCATGATCAGTCACTCACTTATTATCCCAACAGTCCACAAGAGAATGCTAATCACCTTGTTCCTGAAACATTTAATCCGACTTTCACCAATCCTCTGTTTGAATTCGAATCTAAATTCACTATGATTTCTAACAATCCAATCTTTGATGAGGATAGTGATGAGTCTGTAATGGAACATGACTTCACAGATTCACATCATGTGAATGATTCTCTTCATGAGGAGTTCGCCGGTGAACTCACTCATATCATGACTCCTCCGAAGTATGATAGCCCGGGGGGAGATGCTCTCAATCATGAGGATTTTCAAATTCCCACCCTCCCTCCTGGGATGTTTTTAAACCAAATGAGCTTAACCATTGAAATCCAATTTCAGGCTAATGAGCTTGCTCTCAAGGAAGAAGATCTTATCATAATTTTCATGGTTTTCTTCCTTTTCTTCACCTACAGGGTGACTTCTATTGTTCTTCATTCCTTCGGGAATGAAGAAATTATCTTTGACCCCGGCATCACCGCTTATAGTTTATACTATCTTGAGCCGGGGTACTTATCTCATCGGTGTGGAACTTTCACGTGCTTCAAATGTTTGTCCAAACATCTTGAATGAAAGTCCGATGAAGATTGTTTCTTCCACATCATGCTTCCCCAAGAACCAATGAATTCGGGGTCGAGTCAAGCTAGCGACTTGGTAAACAAAAACAGTAGCATGCATATGGGGTTTTCAACCTAAGTGTGGGGGAGTTACCCCTGCTGTGGTTACCAATAAAGTGAAGAATAAAAATGGTGTTTCCACGTTTAGCTTGTAATGTTGCCCTTTTACGTTCAAAGAGTCGGCATAATAGCCGGGACTTTGAATATTGAGGACAATATTCAATTCTAAGTGGGGGGGGGGGGGGGAATTCTAGCGAATTTTATCACATTTTACCTTCTAGTACCCCCGTTTTTGGCCAAAAATTTAAAAAAAATTTCACTTGAGCTTCAAATTTTTTTTTTGATTATCAGTTCGCCATGTCTAAACGACAAAAGGATTGGCTAATCTAGGAGCAAACGGCTCTTGGTAAACATAACTCAAATCCGTTGACGGCTTGCAATTTGCCCAAAATTGTATGGTATCTCAACTCGCCATATCCTAAAAAGTGAAAGAGTTGGCTAGCCCGCAAGATTATGGCTTGTGGTAAAGGCAGTGGAAAAACCATAATTGGTAATCAACTCACCAAGATGTTGACTGTGTCCATCAAGAGTTGGCTAGCCCAGAAGCAAACGGCTTCTGGTAAAGACAAATCAAATCCGTTTACAGCTGGTGGTTTGCTCAAAATCACATGGTTATCGGTGTACCATGGTTCTTACTTGAACTAAAATATTCGGCTACTCCAGAAGTAATGGCTTTTGGTAAAGAGATTCAAATCCATTAATTTTTCTCAAAAGATTGCTAGGGACTAGCAATAGTTTAGTTTGGGGGATTGATGAGTGCTCAAACACTCATCATTTTTGGTCAAATCTGAACTGCAAAACATACCAAAACACTCAGAAATGCATCAAAATACTAAAACTATTTCAAAATTGTGTTTTATATGTTTTAGATGCAAAATGAGTGAAAACATATGAAAAACGTATAAAGTTTGCATAATTGACAGTTTCAGTCCCCCAACTTTCATAAATTGGCAAAACTAGTCCCTGAAGGTTTTAAATGAATAGAAACTCAACTTTAGTCCTTGGATAATAAAACTTGTTCAATATTAGTCCCTGGATTAAAGTTTACTAAAATTGGCAAATTTAACCCCTCAACTTTGAAAAATGACAACTTTGGTCCTTGGGGTTTCAAATTTTGGAAAATTGCAACTTTGGTCCTTGTGTTATTCACATGTGGCAATTTTGGTCCTTATAATAAATTTTGGAAAGTTGCAATTCAGGTTCTTATACTTTCAGAATTTTACAATTTTGGTCCTTCTTTTGTTTACTATAACCAACCGGACCCTATAATTATATAAGCCTAAAAAAAATCCAAAATCCCAACAAATAACAAACACTACCTTGGCCCATTTTGTTTTTCAGGCCCAACACCCAAAACCTTAACCCTCGGTTATTAATAAAAACGGGTCAAACCCCATTTGACCCTTCCTTTTTCCCTCCTTAAACACCACCACTCATCCCACCATTAACACCCTAATATCCAGGGCACTTTGCCCCCTCCACTTGCCTCCACAGCCTCTCCACCACCTCCATACCCACCCCCTTGTCCCCCAGTACAACCTTAACATTAAATTGCTCACCTACACATACCTAACCCACCCAATTGACTAACCCTAATTTTCCCGCCAAAAGCAGTATCAAGGGCTAGGATCCAAAGAAATCATCCAACGGTTCAGAAAGAAGGTGGGAAAGTGAGAGAAAGTTGCCAAGGTCTTTATAAGTGAAGAAAAAGATGAAGTGAAGGTTTATGTAGTGTAGTAGTAGGAGTAGTGTAGTTTATCTTAAACACTTTTTAGTATAATCTCAATTCCAGTTGTATTTTCAGTTAGAAACATTGTACTAAGTCTTTTTAAGTGTATTCTAGACTTAATTGAAGCATTAATTTCAGTTTGCAAGTTAATTATAGTTTATGTTATTTTGTTCTTAAAAATCTCAAAACCACTTAAAGTTGTTATTATTGTTGTTCAGTAGTGATATAAGCTCACTTTTACTTACTTATAAGCTTACACAAGCTTAGAAAGCCTTTTAACTCAGTTAGGTTAGAAAATAAAAATAAAAATACAAAAAAAATTAGGAAAAATAGCAATTAAATAAGAAAATATGTGCTCATGGTGGAAGAAGCTTGAAGCAAGGGAGTTGTGGAATGCTCTTGGGTTAGGTGCCTCATGGGAGGCTATAGGATGTGTTTGTGATTGTTCTTGGTCCATTGTACCACTCAGTATCCATCTGTAAGCTAATCCTTTGATTTGCTTATTTTATTTTAAGTAGTTATAGTTGTTGCTTATGGTTTCTTTCAGTTCATATATGCTTGTTTAATGTTAGAATATGCTTAGGAGTCAGATTCATGGTTTAGATTGACCATTTGCTTCATAAGTCTCACTAAACTGTTAACAGAGGTAGTGTTTGGATCAGTGAGGTTCACTGATCACCTAGGTGTTTCAGTTGTAGTTTGTGATTTCAACATGTTACTATAGGACACACTAGGTCATTCTAAGCTTAAAATCTAGTGTTCATGTGAGTAAAAGTCAAAAACCTAGTTGGTGGCCTCTAATCTGTCAACGGTTGGGATTTTGGATCCCATGATCAATCACATACTTGCACAAGTTGTATTTAAAGATTAATCTAGTCTTATCCTAGCTTATAACATCAATTTCCATCATTAGGATCCAATTAAACTTCAACAAAGTCAACTTTTCATGTGTTCTATAAAAGTCAAAAATCTAGTTTTGGTAGAAAACCCAAAAGTTGCAAGAATTTTAGGGAATTTTGTGATAGGTTTTAGGACCTAAGCTTTTCAGGGAGATTAGTCTCCCAGCTTAATTTTGAGATTCCATTGTCATTGTATTTTTAGAATTTTTTGTGTGGGCCCTGCATTGCTCCAAACTCCCCCTGCACCATTATTCAATTTCACTCACCCAACTTCCCTCCATTTTCTAGGACTTATTAGTGGGTCCCTTTAGATGACCCTTAGCTTATTTTGAAGCTTATACGACCAACATTTAGGATCAAGTTCCAATTTGGACCCCTGAACCCCCTTGTGGTCCCCACAGTGGGCTGCAAGCCCACCTATTGGACTGTTTCATAATCAGTTTGGGTCATTTGCTTTTTGCTTATTGGTAGCTTAATTTTTTGTGCTTTTTTGGTTCAATAGGCTTATTTCAAGCTTCCATACCTTTGTCTTAGCTTAGTTGTTCTTGGTGTCGCTTTTTATAAGCTGTTGCATGCACCACGAATCCTAATAAGCTTAATAAGCCAAACCTGTCAAACCATTTGGCTTCTCATCTGCTTATTTTTCAATTCTGAGCAAAGTCCCTTCATTAAAGCTTCACATTTTAAGTTTTTAAATAGTTTTGGAAAAAGAAAATCAGAAAAAATCAAATTTAAAAATAAGTGATAGTTTCTATTTAATGTAATTTAACTTTTTAATTTTCCTTTTTAGATTTTTCTTAAGCACTTTGCATTTTTATACTTTTCTTAATTTTCTTTGATATTCAAGTACTTTCAGTAATTTTTCTAGATTTTAATTTTGTCATTTAATATTAATTAGATTTAATATTAGTTTTATTAATAATTAATTAATAATTAAGTAGTAAATAGCATAATTAGTTTTTATAAAGTAGCACCGAGTTGTTATGTTTTTCCTAGCTTTTATAAGTTATAAAATAATTTTAGGAATTTTCTTATAATTTCTACTATTCATCTTCTAGTTTTTAAAATTTAAATAGTTTAATTAGTAATTAATTAATATTTAGTTAAATAATTAGTAAAATAGTTTAAATATAATTTTTAGAAACTTTTTATAATTTTATAGGATTCATGAGATGGTTAATTAGTTTTATAAAAAATTTCATAATTATCTAAGTTATTTAAGTATTATTAGTAATTTAAAAATAGTTTAAATAGTTTAATTAATATAATTAGTAATTAATTAATATAAAAATCACAAAAAGACAAAAAGATATATTTTTAGTTTTAAAATTTCTTTTTGGTTATTTAATAATTTTAGAAATATAATTTTCATTTTTCTAGTATTAAATTAATATTATATTGTATTTAAGTTATTTAAATATTAATAATTAGTATTAAATAGTATTTAATTAATATTAAATAAGTAATTAGTATAAAAATTTATTTTCTTTTTCTAAAAATTTTCTTTTATCCTTAGGTTTGTAAAAAAGTCATTTTCACCCCCTGACGTTTTTCAGATTTCAGTTTTCACTTTTTGTTTCGTACGTTCGCGTAAATTTAAATTGAACGTACTCGTTTTTAGGTTTTACACGTTTCTGGTTTTTTAAATTTTACAGTCTTGTTATAATAGCTTACTTAAGCTATTTCCTTGTAGATTTATTAGTTCAAATCAATCACAAACCATTTCTTGTCCAAATTCACCCGATCACAGATCCGTTTGATAACCATTCGCACCTCGTCGGGACATAACGACCCGGGGAAACCCCTATACTTCCACGGAGATTGACTCTAGGCTGTTTGACTTGGTTGACCATTCCTTTGGTCAATTTAAGTTGACTGTTTGGAGCCAATCATTTTCTAAGAACGGAATTGAACATGAACCACAACAATATTAAATGAACATGTATACTAGTATTTGTTTGAGTCATAATGATGTTTTGCAGGAATTCCAGGAATTAAAGCGTGAGTTTTTCCAGAAATTTTCTGGAAATTTAACATAAGATTTATGTCAGAACACTCTGACGGCGTCGGGTGTAAAAAAGATCTGAAAAATTTTGCGAGTTTTGTTTTTCTACCAGAGTCTTAAAGTTTTTGTTAATTCTTCAGTTTTATAAACTCCAGGAAATCTGCAAACATTCATTCCACAAGCATTATATCCTTATCATATATATAGATTTCCGCCGATTTTACGCGAGGTTTGCCTTGATTGTTTTCTCAGGTTTAACAGTTTATATTGGACAAGAAGATGATTTATATTTCTGGAGGGAAGCTTTCAACGTTCATTTTCTTGGAGGAGGATTTAACCATGTTATCCATTTATCCACACCGAACGAATCAGGGGAGTATATGTTTCATTCTTTTACCTTCATTACTTTTACATCCTTTTTATTGAACATTGGGGACAATGTTCAGCCTAAGTGTAAGGGGATAGTAAATGATGATACCTTAGAGAATGCAATTGCACTTGATTTTGAATGTTCAATAGTAGGTGTGTAATAAAACTAAGAGAAATACTTGTTAGGGCAATTTTAGTGCCAAATTTAAATTTTTTTACAACATTTAGGACTGAAGCTTTAGCCTTAATGAGCGTCTCATTGATAGGAGTTGTATAACTAGCACAAAAACCATACTGCTTGATATGCGTTTTTGAGTGCGTGTCAAATTAATACAACGTAGACGTGAGTGGAATTTACCAATCAACCTTTAGGAAAAGAGAGACTTGTAAAAACTCGTGAATACAATATATATATGTGATACCGGGTAAGTGATTACCCGTGTCGTGTCCCAATGAGGTGTGAATGGGCGATATCGTGTGAGATTCGGGATTAAAATGCTTGTAAGGATGGATTTCGATTATTTGGTATTGTGGAATTAAGAGAAATTGGAAATAACGTACGAAAAATTAAATAAACGTAACGAAAATGCAAATTCAAACAAGGAATGAAAAGTAAAACTTAAAAACTACTTATAATTCTACGGGAATGAGAATTAGGAAGCTAGATAACCCTAAAACGTAATCTAATTTGAAAACGTAAAAGTTACTTTAAGAAAAATGCGAGTGCGCAAATTAAAACGTGAATTTAATGCTACGCTAGTCCTACAGGTTTCCAAATAATTTTCCTACGAGCTAGATGACAAAAGAAAATTTTAGAAAAAAGAAAATTAAAATTTCAATAAAAATTCTATTTATTATGATTTAAAAACAATTTATCATTAATTAATACCTAATAAATACTAAAACATTTGAGAAAAATCTAAAAAATTTTTGGAAATTAAATTAAACTAATACTAACCTAAGAAAATTACTAGATCAGAAAAAACTACCCAAGATAAGCTTTGGTAAGCTCAAACAGTCAAATAAGCTAATAAGGCATAAAGGGACAACTATTATGAAGGAATTAATGAAGCAAATAAATTGAGTAAAGACCCCTAGGGCACGCTGGTTATCTGTGTTGTGTTTGTGTGTGTTCAGTTGTGAGCCAAGGGACACAGGTTTATATCCTGCCCTTGAATTTTTTTATTTTTATTTTATTTATTTATTTTATTTTTTTTTGCAAAACTTTTTTTTTTCATTTTTTTTTTTATTTTTGCAAACTTTTTAAACCATAAACATGACCAACTTTTGTGAAATGAATATTTCTGAAAAGCTTAAATAAGCTTGATGCAAGCTTATTAATTCCACAGATTCAAAGTTTGAGTTTTTGAAATTTAGCAACTAACAAACATCCCAATAAGCTAAACCAAATAAGCCAAGGAGCCAAAAACCAAACACAAACATGACAACATCAACAATCATCAACAAGAAATATCAATAGTACGACAAGATCAAGCAGCTTAAAAAGAACTCAACAAGCTCAACTGTTCTAAGAATAGACAGCAGCATCAGCCAAAAGGGAAAATAAGACTCAAAATTAAGCTACCTAATAAGCACTAGAGGGGAAATAAAAAGCACTGGCCCATAAACAACCTAGGGGGGGGGGGGTCCTGGAACAACAAGAATCTCAACCAATAACCCAGAATTAACCAACTTATGGTCAATTGAAAACTGACCCAAACCTATGCCTACTAGGTCAGGGGAGATTTGGGTCAAATTGGTGACTTTGGACTTAAATTTCAATGAGCAAATGAGGTAGAAACTCAAAATTTCTTTTTGATTCAAGCAAACAAGCAACCAATGAACACTAAACAACAATTGTTATTTCTTTTTAACCAATATTAAACCCTACAACTGATCTTGAAAAATGACCCATATCATTAGTCCTGAAAATTTGACTTTTAAAATTTTGACAAAAGTTGACTAACTTGGGTTTCTGATGGACCTATGTTGTTGAATATGTTGTTTTAGGCTACAATAAAACTAAATCTAGCAATCTAAACACTTCCTTTATTTAAAATGAAGATTTGGCAGTCCTAATCCTAATTTTTAAGCTGTTATTAAATTTTAAAGGTAATTTGACTTTTTATCCTACAAACTATCAAAGCAATGGTTGAAATGATCTAACTAGAGTCTAAGAGTGATGTCTAAGCCACTTTTAACCAATAACAACAACAATAATAATGATAAAGAAGCAAAACCAAACACTCCTTATGAAACAATTTTGAGCAAATTCTGAGGCAAAACAATAATTCAAGCAATGAGACAGCAAATCTAGCATACTCTACTCACCTATGAACACAAATTGAAAGATTTCAACAACAAATAACAACAATAGCTTCTTAGCATAGATTATGCAAATATTTATGAAAGGATGATCTTATAAAAGGTCCCAAGCGCAAAACCAATGAGAACCAGAACCAATATCCTTATCCTAACACTCCCATTAGTACTAAACCAAATACCATTCAGCATAAACCTGCTCCATTCTTCTTCTTCTTCTTCTTCTTCTTCTTCTTCATGTTTTATTTATTTTTGATTTTCTGTGGATTTTTCTCTTTTTTTTATATTTTTAGATTTTTTGTTTTGAGGCTCAAAATAACAAATAAGAAGCTTAAGGGAGCTTTTAAGGCATTTGGAAGCAATAATTGAGCTTAAACAAAAACTTTTGCTAAAAACTTAAATTTTAAGAGAAAATGAACAACAAGTTTAACTTGAAACTGACACTCAAATTAAATTAATAAAAAGGATTACAAGACTATTTTTAATTTACTGAATTATTAAAAACTAAAAAAGAGATGCCTCAAATGCTTACAGGAGTGTCCTATTTATACTAAAATCCTAAGCTAGGGTTTTTCTCTTCACTTGAGCTTCTTCTGTAAGAGAAAATATCACAATTTTCATCCTTGTGCTTTGTTTATCAAATCCCACTCGTTGGATTAAAGTTAACATGATCAAAGCCTTCAAACCCATTTTGGTGCCAATTTGAAGTTGTGAATTGCTGACCTATCAAAGGGTTAGGTAGGGGTATGTGAGGAGGGGGAAAGTTAATAGGATGGGGAATGGTGAGTTTGGAGACTTTTGAGGTAGTGGGGTGGTGGAGTGTTGCAGTGGTGGTGGTGGTGGTTTACCCAGGGGGTAATGGAGGGAGTGGGGAAGAAGGGTGTGAGGTTTGACTAGTGTTGACCCTGCACGTTTTATTAAAAGAGGAATGGGTTGTTTTGTTTTGGGCTTGGACCTTGGATGGGCTAAGGATTGGGTGGATCAGGCTGGGATATTTGATGGGGTGGTTTTTGGGTGGAATTAATAATATCATTAGTCCGTTTGGTTTGTATTATTTCACAAGGACCATTTGTGTAATGTTGCAATAGTCGAGGGTGAGAGGTGTAATTTTTCCAAACTTGATTCAAGGGTCATTCTTTCCAAGTTCCAATAATCCAAGGACCATTCATGAGATTTCCACAAACTAATTTCCCATGGACCATTTTTGTCAATTCTAAAAGTACAGGGACCAAACTTGTAAACTTTTGAAACTTTTCACCAAAGGATTGATTATGACAACTTGTGATTTCCAAAAGACATTTGTTGATTTTTCTTCCAAAATAAATGACCAGGGACTGATTTTGTCAAGTTTTGAAAGTTAAGGGACTGAAACTGCCAATTATGCAAACTTTGTTCGTTTTTCATCTGTTTTTAATCATTTTGCACCAGAAACATATAAAACATAATCCAGGGATATTTTCTGTATTTTGAGGTATTTTTGAGTGTTTTTAAATGTTTTTTGCAGTTCAGATAAGACAAAAATGATGAGTATTTACACACTCATCAATCCCCCACACTAAACTATTGCTAGTCTCTAGCAATCCTTTATGAAAATTTAATAGATTTGATGTCTCTTTACCAAAAGCCATTACTTCTGGAGTAGCCAAATGTTTTAGTGTGATACTTTGGTACATTGATAACCAAATGATTTTGAGCAAACCATCAGCTGTTAACGGATTTGATTTGTCTTTACCAAAAGCCGTTTGCTTTTGGCCTAGCCAACTCTAAAATTATCATCTTGGTGAGTTGATTACCAATTATGGTTTTCCACTGCCTTTACCACAAGCCATAACGTTGTGGGCTAGCCAACTCTTCATTATCAAAGATATGGTGAGTTGAACACCATACAATTTTTGGCAAATTATCAGCCATAAACGGATTTGAGATATCTTTACCTAGAGCCGTTTGCTCTTGGATTAGCTAGTCCTTATGTTAGGCATGGTGGACTGATAACCATTTGTTGTGTTAGTGCAAAGCACTTCCACCAAAATATTTTTTTTGGCCAAAATGGGGGTATTATGGCACTAGAAGGTACAAATGTGATCAAATTCGCCAGAATTACCCCCCCCCCCCACACTTAGAATTGAATATTGCCCTCAATATTCAAAGTACTAGCTATTATGCCGACACTTTGAAACGTAAAAACCTTTGATTTGGGCAAGTATGGGAACACCATTTTTAATTTTTTTTTACTTACAAACAACAGCAGTGGTAACTCCTCAACACTTAGGTGTTAGAAAAGAGAAAGAAGTTAGAGAGATGGGTGAAAACCCATGTTGTGCTAATGTTTTTGTTCACCGAGTCACTAGCTTGACTCAACCCCGAATTCATTGGTTCATGGGGGAGCAAGATGTGGAAGAACAATCTCCATCGGGCTTTCATTCAACATGTTTGGATAAACATTTGAAGCGTATGAATGTTCTACCTCGATGATAACCACCGGTATTCTAATAGTGAAAACTAGTAGAAACGATGGGGTCAAAGATAGTATCCTCATTCCCGAAGGAGTGAAGAAGAAGAGAAATCACAACAATTTTGATGAAAGGAAGAAAGATTTTGGAATCTATTTCCTTGATGTTAAGCTTGCTTTGATTAATTGGAATGTTAACATTTGAGGTCTTTGGTTTTGTAAAAATCCCGGGAGGGAGGGTCGGGATAATTTCATCCTTAAGAAATCTTTCATGATAAAGAATGTCTCCCCCTGGGTTATGATCAACGTAACCATGAGTGAGTTCATTGTTTAGATAAAACAGATGGGAATCACTTTTCTCCAGAACTAAAAGTTCCTCGGATGAGGTTTGTAACTTAAAATTCTTATCGGGAGTCATTTTCATTGTAGAATGAGTTTTTACATCATCGAGTATTCCTGGATTGAACACTTTGTTTTCACAAAAAAATTATGCTCGATGGAAGACTCGGCAAAGGAAAGTGAATCACCCTCGAGAGGAGATAAATCGTGAGAAACAATTGTTGGTTCATCAATACGGTTTCCATTTTTGGTTTCTCATTATCAAAGGTATTGTCCTCACAAGATTCACCATACAAAAGATTTTTCCATTCATTTTGATTGGCTCCAAAGTCAAAGAGATCGTCATCACTTTGTGAATCATCAAGCTTGGAGTTAGGATAAGAATCGAGTGATGGATCATGATACAAAAGACTTTCAATTTCTTTAAGGTTGGATTCAAAATCAAAGAAATCATCGTCACTTCTTGGTGGAAGCGGATCGATGTGAGCAAGTTCATCGGCGAACTCCTCAAGAAGAAAGTCAACAATAGAAGTGGTATTGCCACTACTATGCTCTTTGGATTTAAGGAACTTAGAAGAATGACCATCGGAGGAGAAATTAATAACATCAATGCTTTTAATAGAATGTTTCTTATGCTTGAAAGCATCGGTATGAAAAATCATTTTTTCATTGTCAATCCTCAAGGTCAAAGTGTTCTCATAATGATCAACTAGGGCTTTTGTTGTACGCAAAAATGGTCTCCCTAGGATGAGAGGAACTCTCGGGTCAACTTCATAATCAACTACCACAAAGTCGGCTGGGAAGATAAACATATTCACACGAACAAATACATCTTCAGCTATACCGACTGGGTGAGTAATTGATCGATTAGCTAATTCTAAGGTCATATGAGTCGGTTTGAGTACTCCCATTCCAAGTTGTTCATAAATTGACAAACGCATAAGGTTTATGCTTGCCCGTGAATCGGCTAGGGCATTGTAAACCTCTTGATCTTTTAAAGAACAAGGAATGAGAAATTTTCCAAAATCTTCAAGCTTCTCGGGAAGCTCTTTTAGAAGGACGGCTGAGCATTGATCATTAATCGGTGTTTCAGCCAGTTCAAGAAATTTTTCCTTATTGCTAATGAGACTCTTGAATGTGGAAGCAAATTTCGGCATGTAGAGAAGAGCATCCACAAAATTAATGTTGAAGTGTAGTTTTTGAAAGATTTCAAGAAACTTCTTCATTTGGATATTAGTTTTATCACGGAGTTTTTGATCATAAAGCCTTGAAGGATATGGAATTGAAGGCTTAGCAATGCTCTTTGGAAAAAGAAATTCAGGAATTGAAGTTTGGACGACCGAAGGTTGGACGTGTGTGGTACTTCGTGGGCTTGAGGAATGCACCTTGTCCTTTGCCACCTTGGTTTCTTATTCCACTTCCTTCACGGGAGTAGGAGTAGGAATCGAGGGTCCATCATAAGATTTACCACTACGAACGGTAATAGCTTTCAATTCACCCTTCGGGTTGGGAATGGTATTTTCCGGGAGAGTACCCGAAGTAGAAGATTGATTCATTTGACCCATGAGACTAGCAAACATGTTCTCAATCTTGCTTTGAGATTGTTCAATCTTGTGATTAGTGTTTCGAAGTTCATTTTTAAGCTCATTGCCTTGTCTCGACATTGAAGGTTGAAAATCATTCTTCAAAGTGTTGATTTGATTTTGCATTCCCCTCATCTTAGCCTCATTTGCTTTGATGTAATTAGAAAGTTCACTTGAAGCAATATTAGGAGCTTGGTAATTAGGAGCTTGAAAACCTTAATTGAAATTCACCCCTTGATTTGGAAATTGGTTAATTGGGGCATGAAATTGATTTTGAACATTTTGATTTCTCGGTTGATTTTGATTGAATTGATTTGGATTATTGGGTTGAGAAAAGCCGGGTGGACTATTTTGATTCTAGCACGATAGTTCGGGTCAACTTGAGGATCGTATTGGTTACCTCCTTGGTTGTAAGTCCCGGCTACGACTTTTACATCAAATTGACTACAATCGGTGGTAGTAAAATTGTAATATGCATGAGGTCCACTACAAGTGGCACAAGTTTCATCAACCGCTTTGACTTGAGCGGGTGAAGAAGTTTGTGGTGATGATAGTTTCTATTGCTTGGAAAGAACTAATGCTTGAATAGCTTCCGTGAGTTTGTCAATCTTAGCATCGGTGCTAGAATTGTTCACGGGAGATGATCTAGACGAGGTTGCATTCACTTGGGAAACAATGGACTTGTTTCATGAAGTACGAACCTTAGACTTGTTTTCAATTATGGCTAAAGCATCTCTGGGAGTCCGATTCAAGAGATTTCCACCTGCGGCATTGTTCAAAGAATCTTGATTGGTTTGGTTCAAACCATTATAGAAAGTATCAATTTGGTGCAATTCGGAAAAACCATGATGAGGACTTTTGCGAAGTAAATCTTTAAAATGATCCCACGCCTCGCTAAAAGACTCATCAAAGTTTTGAGTAAACTTTATGATTTCATTCTTTAAGCTTGTTGTTTTAGACGGGGGAAAGAATTCATTCACAAATTTCGACACGACGTCTTCCCATGTCTCAATAGAACGAGGGGGTTGTTTTTCGAGCCAAATTCGAGTCGTCCCCTCGAGAGAAAAAGGAAAAAAGAAGAAGCTTGATCGCTTCTTGAGGGACGTTTTTGTATTTGATGGTGGATGTGATCTTGTTAAACCATCGAATGTGAGAATGAGGATCATCCCTCTCAAAACCGAAGTATTGACTCGAAGTTACTAATTGTAGCAACCCGGTCTTTAGTTCAAAATTATCGGCAACGATTGCCGGAACAACGATGGCCTCTCCATAACCCTCGGTGGGTGCTTGGAGATGCTCAGACATGGTACGATTATCGGCCATGTTTGGAGGAATAGTACGAATCTCGGGTTCGACTATTAGATTGGTACGTCGTCGATTACGCCTTCTAGGAATGTTGTTGAGCGATTGTAAAGGACTTGATGACGTAGACGAACGAGTGCGCACGCACTATAAAAAACAACTCAATTAAAACAAGGCCAACTTTAAAGACAATTATGAACTTAAACCAACAATCACAAACGCAAGGTTAACTTTTAAAGAAAAATGCACAAAGGAGCGGGAGAGAAGAATGGATCTCTCGCTAGGGCGAAGTTCGTTGGATCGCCCTATACCGTTTCGACTCCTCTTAAAGTTTGTTTATCGTTTAAAAGTTTTCCAAAATGCAAGTGATACAAAGTCAAGTTTTGAATCTTTAGTTTGGGAACTTATCAATGGTCATACCCCCAGTTAGGTAGTATTCTGCCTTGGTTTTCGACGGTTGCTTTTTTACGTTTATTTTAATTTAAACAAAGAAAACTGAAAAATCTTTTTGTATTTTTATATGATAAATATATATACAAAAGAAAAGGAAAATATTTTTGTGTTTTATAAGTTTTTGAAAACGATAACTTCTTGACGAAGGTTCTACAAGTCACTAATCGTTAAAACCGTAACGATATTGTCGCAACACAACCTCCCCGGCAGTGGCGCCAAATTTTGATATGCGTTTTTAAGTGCACATCAAATTAATACAAAGTAGACGTGAGTGGAATTTACCAATCAACCTTTAGGAAAAGGGAGACTTGTAAAAACTCGTGAATACAATATATATATGTGATACCGGGTAAGTGATTACCTGCGTCGTGTCCCAACGAGGTGTGAATGGGCGATATCGTGTGAGATTCGGGATCAAAATGCTTGTTAGGATGGATTTTGATTATTTGGTATTGTTTAATTACGAGAAATTGCAAATAACGTACGAAAAATTATAATTCTACAGGAATGAGAATAAGGAAGCTAGGGAACCCTAAAACGTAATATAATTTGAAAACGTAAAAGTTACTTTATGAAAAACGCGAGTGCGCAAATTAAAATGTGAATTTAATGCTACGCTAGTCCTACGGGTTTCCAAATAGCTAGATGACAAAAGAAAATTTTAGAAAAAAGAAAATTAAAATTTCAATAAAAATTCTATTTATTATGATTTAAAAACAATTTATCATTAATTAATACCTAATAAATACTAAAACATTTGAGAAAAATCTAAAATTTTTTTGGAAATTAAATTAAAATATACTAACCTAAGAAAATTACTAGATTAGAAAAAGCTACCACAGATAAGCTGTGGAAAGCTCAAACAGTCAAATAAGCTAATAAGGCATAAATGGACAACTACTATGAAGGAATTAATGAAGCAAATCAATTGAGTAAAGACCCCTAGGGCACGATGGTTATCTGTATTGTGTTTGTGTGTGTTCAGTTGTGAGCCAAGGGACACAGGTTCGAATCCTGCCCCTGGCACTTTTTTTTTTTTTTTTTCTTTTTTTTTTTTTTTTTTGCAAAACTTTTTTTTTTTCAATTTTTTTATTTTTGCAAACTTTTTAAACCATAAACATGACCACCTTTTGTGAAAGGAATATTTCTGAAAAGCTTAAATAAGATTGATGCAAGCTTATTAATTCCACAGATTCAAAGTTTGAGTTTTTGAAATATAGCAACTAACAAACATCCCAATAAGCTAAACCAAATAAGCCAAGGAACCAAAAACCAAATGTTGAGTTTGTTAGACTCTTTGGACCGTTTTGAGCATCTAGGGTTAACAATAACAATGATAATAACATGCAGCGGAATAAGAACAAATCAAAGTTATTGACAACAAGGTTTTTCCCAATCACCTCCAATTATTATTTGATCAGAATAATAACATGTTACCTAAATGTAACAGGGATCTAAGACACCTAGATCTTGAAGGATACGAACAACTCTAACCAACTCTAGTCTAGGCGTTTATATTTTACGCCCTAGACACACACACACTTTTCTTAGTCGACTACATTATGGAAGACTTAATAATAAAACCTGTACCCTATGTCTCTTTATATAGAGAGATATTAGGGTTTACAAAGAGATAAGAATAAAACTAAAATACAGAATATTATCAAAATCGTTTCAACATAATAAGTTATTTCTGTATCTTTATTCTTTGTAGCTTTCTCTCTTTGTCATCTTTAGCCCTTCTTGTTTCATTCTTTTATTTATTTTGTCACATCAAATCTAGAATCCCAACAATCTTCCCCTATTTGATGATGACAAAACAAAGTCGTGTACGAACTTCCCTAGAGAAGTTGAGATGTAAACATCTCCCTGAATGAAACAAGTTTGTCTTCCCCTTAATCCATGCCACGCCACTCCAAAATTTCTTCCCCTTTTTGTTATCAACAAATGAGAATGTAAGCAATATAAACTTCCCCTCGAGTGGTGCATGTAGATCAATTGATTAAACACATCATAATATGCTTCCCCTGAAATCAATGTGTTAACCATCTTCATGATTCTTAAAATCTGTAGGTTCTTATGTAATGATCACTGATGAAGAAAATCAAATATAACGAATTTGATGAAGAAGTAGAATAACCCAAACTTGTGTCTTATGTCTTATACTAACCATGTGACTCCAAACTTATACCCAAGACCAAATATAAGTAGACCACGATCCCTTGATAAATCCTCATCTTCAATGAGACACTGAGCACTACAATGTAACTCCTTTAAGTGCTAGCCAATGTGTGCATAAAGCATCATAAGAAAAATCACACATTGCTAGATTCATCAAGCTGTTGTAACCACCGTATAAAACAAACAAGTTACCTCCTGCTATAAGGTATGATAAGAACACAAACCTGTGAAACTCAACTACAACATCAACTAAGTGATAATCAACCTTCTTCGTAATCAATTAATTAAATAAACCAAATACGAGCCTTTTTAAATCTTTAAGAACAAAAACCAAAATCTTCCTGTGTGTGAACCAATTTGTGTGTGTAAAACCATCTACAAACTAATCTTTAAATGCAGCATCAGAATAAATCTTTCGAGTAGTAGAATCTAATAACTAGTAGCAGAGTCTCGAAAGTAGCAGTAGTATGCAACAGCAGAATCACAAAGCTAGCAGTAGTTTCAAACATGTAGCAGCAGAATGATTTAATGATAGCAGTAGAATGAATTTGAGCAGCAGAATGAAGATAATATTAGCAGTAGCATAACAGTATAGCGATCAAAGTTCATGACCATAAAGACAACACTTTAAAGTGTCGCGAAAACCCCAAAATCATCAAAAATCGCTCATACACCTCCACAACTGTTTTCGTTCATGAATTTTCGACACCAAACAATGTATATCCAACTTCCATGATGAATTATAATAAGTAACAGGAATTCATGAAGTTGAAAGAACATAGAAACCCTAAAAATCGAATTACAAACCCTTTGTCTGCAGCAATTTTTGACACACCAGAACTTTCACATAAACGCTCAGATTGAAGATCCCGCCGGTGGAAATCTTCCTTAATATATAGAGAAGCTCGAGTAAAAATTTCAGCCCGATCCAACGGTTAACGAAGGAGATATCGCTGTTTGAAAACTGACCTGCAGAAAGTTACGAAAATTGAAACCAAATTCGATTTTCTTCTTCGTTCTTCGACTAAAAACCTTGTGAATCCCTAAGTAATGAGCTAACCTGTCTCTGATGCCAAATTTTGAGTTTGTTAGACTCCTTGGACCATTTTGAGCATCTAGGGTTAACAATAACAATGATAATAACATGTAGCGGAATAAGAACAAATCAAAGTTATTGACAACAAGGTTTTTCCCAATCACCTCCAATTATTATTTGATCAGAATAATAACATGTTACCTAAATGTAACAGGGATCTAAGATACCTCAGATCTTGAAGGATACGAACAACTCTAACCAACTCTAGTCTAGGCGTTTATATTTTACGCCCTAGACACACACACATTTTTCTTAGTCAACTACATTATGGAAGACTTAATAATAAAACCTGTACCCTATGTCTCTTTATATAGAGAGATATTAGGGTTTACAAAGAGATAAGAATAAAACTAAAATACAGAATATTATCAAAATCGTTTCAACATAATAAGTTATTTCTGTATCTTTATTCTTTGTAGCTTTCTCTCTTTGTCATCTTTAGCCCTTCTTGTTTCATTCTTTTATTTATTTTGTCACATCAAATCTAGAATCCCAACAATCTTCCCCTATTTGATGATGACAAAAAAAAGTCGTGTACGAACTTCCCTAGAGAAGTTGAGATGTAAACATCTCCCTGAATGAAACAAGTTTGTCTTCCCCTTAATCCATGCCACGCCACTCCAAAATTTCTTCCCCTTTTTGTTATCAACAGATGAGAATGTAAGCAATATAAACTTCCCCTCGAGTGGTGCATGTAGATCAATTGATTAAACACATCGTAATATGCTTCCCCTGAAATCAATGTGTTAACCATCTTCATGATTCTTAAAATCTGTAGGCTCTTATGTAATGATCACTGATGAAGAAAATCAAATATAACGAATTTGATGAAGAAGTAGAATAACCCAAACTTGTGTCTTATGTCTTATACTAACCATGTGACTCCAAACTTATACCCAAGACCAAATATAAGTAGACCACGATCCCTTGATAAATCCTCATCTTCAATGAGACACTGAGCACTACAATGTAACTCCTTTAAGTGCTAGCCAATGTGTGCATAAAGCATCATAAGAAAAATCACACATTGCTAGATTCATCAAGCTGTTGTAACCACCGTATAAAACAAACAAGTTACCTCCTGCTATAAGGTATGATAAGAACACAAACCTGTGAAACTCAACTACAACATCAACTAAGTGATAATCAACCTTCTTCGTAATCAATTAATTAAATAAACCAAATACGAGCCTTTTTAAATCTTTAAGAACAAAAACCAAAATCTTCCTGTGTGTGAACCAATTTGTGTGTGTAAAACCATCTACAAACCAATCTTTAAATGCAGCATCAGAATAAATCTTTCGAGTAGTAGAATCTAATAACTAGTAGCAGAGTCTCGAAAGTAGCAGTAGTATGCAACAGCAGAATCACAAAGCTAGCAGTAGTTTCAAACATGTAGCAGCAGAATGATTTAATGATAGCAGTAGAATGAATTTGAGCAGCAGAATGAAGATAATATTAGCAGTAGCATAACAGTATAGCGATCAAAGTTCATGACCATAAAGACAACACTTTAAAGTGTCGCGAAAACCCCAAAATCATCAAAAATCGCTCATACACCTCCACAACTGTTTTCGTTCATGAATTTTCGACACCAAACAATGTATATCCAACTTCCATGATGAATTATAATAAGTAACAGGAATTCATGAAGTTGAAAGAACATAGAAACCCTAAAAATCGAATTACAAACCCTTTGTCTGCAGCAATTTTTGACACACCAGAACTTTCACATAAACGCTCAGATTGAAGATCCCGCCGGTGGAAATCTTCCTTAATATATAGAGAAGCTCGAGTAAAAATTTCAGCCCGATCCAACGGTTAACGAAGGAGATATCGCTGTTTGAAAACTGACCTGCAGAAAGTTACGAAAATTGAAACCAAATTCGATTTTCTTCTTCGTTCTTCGACTAAAAACCTTGTGAATCCCTAAGTAATGAGCTAACCTGTCTCTGATGCCAAATTTTGAGTTTGTTAGACTCCTTGGACCGTTTTGAGCATCTAGGGTTAACAATAACAATGATAATAACATGTAGCGGAATAAGAACAAATCAAAGTTATTGACAACAAGGTTTTTCCCAATCACCTCCAATTATTATTTGATCAGAATAATAACATGTTACCTAAATGTAACAGGGATCTAAGACACCTCAGATCTTGAAGGATACGAACAACTCTAACCAACTCTAGTCTAGGCGTTTATATTTTACGCCCTAGACACACACACACTTTTCTTAGTCAACTACATTATGGAAGACTTAATAATAAAACCTGTACCCTATGTCTCTTTATATAGAGAGATATTAGGGTTTACAAAGAGATAAGAATAAAACTAAAATACAGAATATTATCAAAATCGTTTCAACATAATAAGTTATTTCTGTATCTTTATTCTTTGTAGCTTTCTCTCTTTGTCATCTTTAGCCCTTCTTGTTTCATTCTTTTATTTATTTTGTCACATCAAATCTAGAATCCCAACAATCTTCCCCTATTTGATGATGACAAAAAAAAGTCGTGTACGAACTTCCCTAGAGAAGTTGAGATGTAAACATCTCCCTGAATGAAACAAGTTTGTCTTCCCCTTAATCCATGCCACGCCACTCCAAAATTTCTTCCCCTTTTTGTTATCAACAGATGAGAATGTAAGCAATATAAACTTCCCCTCGAGTGGTGCATGTAGATCAATTGATTAAACACATCGTAATATGCTTCCCCTGAAATCAATGTGTTAACCATCTTCATGATTCTTAAAATCTGTAGGCTCTTATGTAATGATCACTGATGAAGAAAATCAAATATAACGAATTTGATGAAGAAGTAGAATAACCCAAACTTGTGTCTTATGTCTTATACTAACCATGTGACTCCAAACTTATACCCAAGACAAAATATAAGTAGACCACGATCCCTTGATAAATCCTCATCTTCAATGAGACACTGAGCACTACAATGTAACTCCTTTAAGTGCTAGCCAATGTGTGCATAAAGCATCATAAGAAAAATCACACATTGCTAGATTCATCAAGCTGTTGTAACCACCGTATAAAACAAACAAGTTACCTCCTGCTATAAGGTATGATAAGAACACAAACCTGTGAAACTCAACTACAACATCAACTAAGTGATAATCAACCTTCTTCGTAATCAATTAATTAAATAAACCAAATACGAGCCTTTTTAAATCTTTAAGAACAAAAACCAAAATCTTCCTGTGTGTGAACCAATTTGTGTGTGTAAAACCATCTACAAACCAATCTTTAAATGCAGCATCAGAATAAATCTTTCGAGTAGTAGAATCTAATAACTAGTAGCAGAGTCTCGAAAGTAGCAGTAGTATGCAACAGCAGAATCACAAAGCTAGCAGTAGTTTCAAACATGTAGCAGCAGAATGATTTAATGATAGCAGTAGAATGAATTTGAGCAGCAGAATGAAGATAATATTAGCAGTAGCATAACAGTACAGCGATCAAAGTTCATGACCATAAAGACAACACTTTAAAGTGTCGCGAAAACCCCAAAATCATCAAAAATCGCTCATACACCTCCACAACTGTTTTCGTTCATGAATTTTTGACAACAAACAATGTATATCCAACTTCCATGATGAATTATAATAAGTAACAGGAATTCATGAAGTTGAAAGAACATAGAAACCCTAAAAATCGAATTACAAACCCTTTGTCTGCAGCAATTTTTGACACACCAGAACTTTCACATAAACGCTCAGATTGAAGATCCCGCCGGTGGAAATCTTCCTTAATATATAGAGAAGCTCGAGTAAAAATTTCAGCCCGATCCAACGGTTAACGAAGGAGATATCGCTGTTTGAAAACTGACCTGCAGAAAGTTACGAAAATTGAAACCAAATTCGATTTTCTTCTTCGTTCTTCGACTAAAAACCTTGTGAATCCCTAAGTAATGAGCTAACCTGTCTCTGATGCCAAATTTTGAGTTTGTTAGACTCCTTGGACCGTTTTGAGCATCTAGGGTTAACAATAACAATGATAATAACATGTAGCGGAATAAGAACAAATCAAAGTTATTGACAACAAGGTTTTTCCCAATCACCTCCAATTATTATTTGATCAGAATAATAACATGTTACCTAAATGTAACAGGGATCTAAGACACCTCAGATCTTGAAGGATACGAACAACTCTAACCAACTCTAGTCTAGGCGTTTATATTTTACGCCCTAGACACACACACACTTTTCTTAGTCAACTACATTATGGAAGACTTAATAATAAAACCTGTACCCTATGTCTCTTTATTTAGAGAGATATTAGGGTTTACAAAGAGATAAGAATAAAACTAAAATACAGAATATTATCAAAATCGTTTCATCATAATAAGTTATTTCTGTATCTTTATTCTTTGTAGCTTTCTCTCTTTGTCATCTTTAGCCCTTCTTGTTTCATTCTTTTATTTATTTTGTCACATCAAATCTAGAATCCCAACACCAAACACAAACATGACAACATCAATAATCAACAACAAGCAACATCAATAGTACGACAAGATCAAGCAGCTTAAAAAGAACTCAACAAGCTCAGCTGTTCTAATAACAGACAGCAACAACAGCCAAAAGGGAAAATAAGACTCAAAATTAAGCTACCTAATAAGCGTTAGAGGGGAAATAAAAAGCACTGGTCCATAAACAACCTAGGGGGTCCTAGAACAAGAAGAATCTCAACCAATAACCCAGAACTAACCAACTTATGGTCAATTGAAAACTGACCCAAACCTATGCCTACTGGGTCAGGGGAGATTTGGGTCAAATGGGTGACTTTAGACTTCAATTTTAATGAGCAAATGAGTTAGAAACTCAAATTTCCTTTTTGATTCAGGCAAACAAGCAACCAGTAACCACTAAACAACAATTCTTATTTCTTTTTAACCAATATTAAACCGTACAACTGATCTTGAAAAACGACTCATATCATCAGTCCAGAAAATTTGACTTTTAAAATTTTGACAAAAGTTGACAAACTTGGGTTTCTGATGGACTATGTTGCTGAATATGTTGTTTTAGGCTACAATAAAACTAAATCTAGCAATCTAAACACTTCCTTTATCTAAAATGAAGATTTGGCAGTCCTAATCCTAACAGTTAAGCTGTTATTAAATTTTAAAGGTAATTTGACTTTTTATCCTACAAACTATCAAAGCAATGGTTGAAATGATCTAACTAGAGTCTAAGAGTGATGTCTAAGACACTTTTAACCAATAACAACAACAATAATAATGATAAAGAAGCAGAACCAAACACTCCTTATGAAACAATTTTGAGCAAATTATGAGGCAAAACAATAATTACATCAAATCTAGCTTACTCTAATCACCTATGAACACAAATTGACAGATTTCAACAACAACAACTACTTAGCATAGATTATGCAAATATTTATGGAAGGATGATCTTACAAGAAGTCCCAGGCACAAAACCAATGAGAACCAGAACGAATATCATTATCCTAACACTCCCATGAGTACTAAACCAAATACCATTCAACATAAACCTACTCCATTCTTTTTCTTCTTCATTTTTATTTATTTTTTGGTTTTCTGTTGATTTTTCTCTTTTTTTTATATTTTTATATTTTCTGTTTTGAGGCTCGAAATAACAAATAAGAAGCTTAAGGGAGATGTTAAAATAGTTGGAAGAAATAATTGAGCTTAAACACAAACTTTTTGCAAAAAACTTGAATTTTTAGAGAAAATGAACAACAAGCTTAACTTGAAACTGACACTCAAATTAAATTAATAAAAAGGATTACAAGACTAATTTTAAAGTTACTGAATTAATAAAAACTAAGAAAGAGATGCCTCAAAGGCTTACACGAGTCTCCTATTTATACTAAAATCCTAAGCTATGGTTTTTCTCTACACTTGTGCTTCTTCTGTGAGAAAAAATATCACAATTTTCATCCTTGTGCTTTCTGTTAGGATCTATATCTTGATAGATCTCGAGCCAATAGATCGTTAACCTACTAATGTAATCACCAGTAAGACTAAGTTAGATAATCTCTGTGAGCTTGTAATTATTGCGGAATATAAAAACAAACTTATATACTAAACTTGATCTTCTATAGATCAATATACTTTTACTAATAATGTTATGAAACTCGTACATAATACAAAGACCTAGGGTTCCTTATATACTAGTGGAAACCCTAACCTTTCTTACAAGAAACAAATAATAATAAACTAATAGAAGATATTCTACATATCTTGTCCTAAATTACATAAGTTCTATCCACGGTTTAACTCTATCCGTAGGATCTCTATACGTCCGCAGGAACCAGTCATCAGCAGAAACACTCTAAGCTTCTGCAGGAACCTGTCAGCAGTATCTTCAATAATTCCTTACAATCCTCCCCTAATCTTGAATTTGACACAGTTAAGTTCAAGATTTCTTGATAGATCGCCAATAGCACAAACAAGAGGATTAAGGATGAACATCAGTAGCAAAGAATCTTCATAAGTAGAATCTCTATGATCAACAAGTATTTTAAAAACACCATTCTTTGCAACAACACATGATCAAATGTACATCAAAATAGTTAGTTTCATACTATTCTCATCACATCCAGGTGTGTTAACTCCTGTGAGAAGTGAATCATTGAAAATAATGGATTTGATGTCTCTTTACCAATAGCCATCACTACTGGAGTAGCCAAGTGTTCTCAGTTAATAAACTATGGTACACTGATGACCCAAACAATATGATTTTTAGCAAATCATCAGCTATAAACGGATTTGAGAAGTCTTTACCATTAGCCGTTTGCTCAGGACTAGTCAATTATTGATGAAAAATCATCTTGGTCAATTGAATACCAAATATGGTTTTCCACTGCCTTTACCACAAGCCATACTCTTGTGGGCTAGCCAATTATTTGGAATCCAGAAAGGAAAAATCCATGGTCAATTGACAACCATTTCAACTCTTAGCAGTAAAGCATGGGTGAGTGGATAACCCTATGGTTTTGAGCAAACCATTACAGCTAGCAACAGATTTGATGAGTCTTTACCAAAGCTGTACCTTTTGGACTAGCCAACTTTTTGATGGAATAGTCAACATCAGGTAAGTTGATGACCAGAGAAAATGTGATAAGAATCAACACCAAACCTGCAAACAACATACACAAAACTATACAAATATGTCAGTTTTTTTTTTCTTTTTTTTCTTTTTTTCTTTAAAAAAAAACTAGAAGAAAAGAAAAAAAAATGTACAACAAAGAACCATACCAATACCAGCTCATTGCAGATATGATTCCATTTGAATACCATAATTAGTTGCTAGTTCCTGCTTAGTCAAGATACTTCTTCTGATGAACCTTATCAATTGTTCAGCAAGATGAAGATCATTCTCAGTCATATCCAGAGGAACAGAAAGTTTGGCCTCCAGCATGAGATTCGTCACTTCCATTGTAATTGGGTAAAGAACATCAGCCCAGCAGTCTAAGGTCTTACCAATGGTTGTAACAATCATATGAACATTAGGAAGAGGAAAGAACTTCCAATAATCAACCACCCATGTCTTCTGACCTTTCCATACTTGAAACTTCACACCAGAATCACCACGATGAGAATCACACAGTATCTGTAAATCTCCCATCAAATACATTCCAATTACTTCAGGGGAATGAGTTTGATAATAATTGGTAACCCAGTCATAAAGTGAGAGAAGATCTTGCTTGTTCACCATGTGCAATATCTGACTCAGAAAAGTGAAGGTCTTGGTAGAGCCATCTTGTCTGTGAAGGACATTCACTTGTCCTTGACCAAACAGAGAATCAACAAGTTCCCATTTCACAATTTTCTCCCAAACAACTGGATCTTGGCTATCATCAGAATCATAGTCAATAAAAGTACTATCCTCTAATGGAGCATCCTTAGAAGCCTTCCTCTTTATAGCTTTAGTCTTTCTCCTAGTGCCAGTAGTAGCAGGAAGTGAAAGACCATCAGCAGGTTCTTCTTTAGGCACTTGTTTGGAAGCATCAGAAGTAACTTGTGCTGAAGCATCAGCAGGAACATCTGCAGAATCATTATCAGGTACTTCTATTGGAGCATCTGCTGAAGCATCATGTGAAACATCATGTTGAGCATCAGTAGTATCAGGTTGAGCTTCTGTAGTATCAGGATGAGAAGCTTCAGGAGTATTAGGATGAGAAGCTTCCGTAGAATCAGGGTCTGGAACAACATTTGAAGGATTAGCATCAGGAGTATCATCCATCTGAGTTAACACAGAAGGAGAATGCACTTTCTCCTGACCACCAACAAATGACCCAATGGACTCAGTAGGCTGATCAGCAAAATCATGAAACTTAGTTCTCTTAGCAACAGGCCCATCCAAGAGTCTACCCCTTATCTCTAAGACATCTTGGACATGTATACCAGAGGAATGAAGATTGGAAATGATTTTGTCATAGTAGAAGGTGAGCTGTTTATCTGAAAATCCCCAAACATTCTTTTGAGTCCATCCTGACCCAAACATAGAACATCCTTGATTCTTGACAAATTGCCTCATATATTTCTTGATTTCTACTTTTGTCCAAGGTCTTTCCCTGAGATGTTTAGCTTTTCTCTCTTCCTCCTGTTGTCTCTGCAACTTGCCTCTTTCAACCATCATTTGGACAAAGTCAGGGTTATTAACTCCAAGCACAAATTCACCAAAATTAGGCTTAGTAGCAGCCTGTTCAGCCAAATTTTCCCATTGCTCTGCAGAAAGAGTCTTAGCTATTTCATCTAGTTCCTTTTGTCTTTCAGCTGGCAGAGTACTAGTAAATGAAGTTCCCATCTGATCCAAATCAGCATGTATTTTCCTAGCAAGTGCTTCTGAGGCTTTCATATCCAACTGAACCTTTGTAGCTGCAACATTCTCTTTATGTTGCCATTGTACAGCAACAAGCTTACTAAGTTTTTCATTAGCAAGTTCCACTTTTGACTTTACTCTTGAAGAAATGTCCTGGTCAACCATGATGGACTTTCCTTTGTCTTCCTTAATTGAAGTAATCTCAGGAGGAACATAAGTCTTGTCAGTAGAATCATCAGGACAATAAACTTGGATATCTGCTGATGTGTCATGAGTGCCCACTTCTGGCATAGGATCAGGAAAAGTTTCCTTCCTAGAAGCATCAGCAGAAGTCTTATCAGCAGAATGCTTTCTCCTGACATAAGTTACTCATGAATTCTTTGGAACACTTGTATCAGCAGAATGAACAGCATCAGTAGCTGGTGCAGGCCTAGCATCAGTAGAATGAGTAAATGGTGCAGGCCTAGCATCAGTAGCATTCTTCTGAACACTATCCAATGTGGTAGCAGCAAGAAGTTCAAGGCCTTCCAAATCAATTGTGTCAGATGCTTTAGTAGATTCCTCATCTGATTCATACACAACACCTTGTTTCTTCCTTTTCTTGAGCTTAGCCTCCAACTTCTTAACTCTTCCAATGAGAGTCAGAACAGCTCCACTAAGATTCTTTTTGGTGAAATTCAGATCATTCTCCAACTTGTCCACCTTAGTTACATACCTGTTCAACAAAGCAGATACAGAAGTAAGAGTAACAGGACCTGCAGTTCCACCAACAGGGATATCTATGGCATTGGAAGCATCATTGGTCCTGTAAGTAGAATAATCTAAATCTACATCTACATCTACATGATCCTCAAAATGAGGTCTCAATGGACTAGGTGTTGGAAGTCTTGTATATTGTGGTGAGTGTACAGGTTGGCCAGGGCCTAAGTTCTCATTGAACACATGCTCATGAGAAGTAATATCCATTGGTGAATGTACAGGTGTGGGTGACCTAGTAGAGGGTGGTGGCTGAACATCAGGAGCAACTGATGCACTTGCATCAGGAGCAACTTCAGTCCTGTTAGGAGAATCCTCTAATGCTTGAGAATCAGGAGAATCCTGACCACCAGCAGCTGCATCAGCAACCACTCCATCAGGGGAATTGCCCACAGGGGCATCAGCAGCTGCAACAGCAGCTACTCCATCAGGAGCATTGCCAGCAGACAACATAGCAGGGAGTAAGGGTCTGTGTTCTCCTGTAAATTTGATTTTCATTTGAGAAAACAACTTTTTAGATAAACCCTTAACAGGCAAATGGGTAGGGTCATTGGTCTGAATGCCTAAAATAATTTGAAGAAACCTAGGATACATTAAATATTTAAGTTTGGTATCCTTAACATTGCCAAGCATTTCATTGAATATATACTTAGAAAAGTTAAAGGTTCTTCCCTGAGAGAGACACACAATGGCAAGAGCAATGTCTGTAGAAAATTGATCCCATCCACCAGACTTAGAACTCATACACTGAAGCAAAGTGTATGTTAAAAATCTGCATTTAGGGCAAAACAAATTCTTGTACCACACTTTCCCATCACCACTATAACCAGTAGCCCGAAGACCTGCAAGTATTTCTTCCTTAGGCAAATCAGTCTCCCCACCTTCATCATCCAATTGTAGTTGAGTTCTGACCAAAGATTCAGTAACCACACATTCTTCCCCATCTACCATAGCCACAATCTCTGTTGGTCCATCATCAACAGTCCTGGTACTTGCCGTTCCCCAAAATTGTACAACCAGAGATGCATGAATAACACTTGGATAATGGATCAGGGCATAATGAATCTTGGATCTTTGGAGAAATTATATCATTCCCACATAATCTTCATCACCCTTACCACGACCAAGAAAGGCATGTTTGTTATGATCACCTTTGAAAAGTAGTTCAGCAATTGATTGAGAATAAGAAATTAGGGTTGGGAGTGCTGAAGAATGGTGAAATGGTTTTAAAATTTTATAGCGAGAGGGAATCAGTTAATTGTGAGTGGGATATGCACGTCGTGGCTAATTATGGAAGTTACCAAACGTGGAATGAAACTGATATGAATTATTGGAAAGTAATCTTTGACCAATAACCGGCTTAAAAAGATCCCAATTAAACTGACACGTCAGCGGAAACCAAGTCGAACGGCAGAAACCAAAATGGTCAATCCATAGAAATAAGTCAATCGTTGACTACGGCAACCATGTATGAATCAGCACTATCCGCAGTATCAATCAGCAGAATCACCCCTTCAGTGGTAACCAAATATCTTTGAAAATTCTCTTTATTCAAATTTCAAATTACCCTTAATTATCTCCAAACTACCTCGCATTTATGGTAATAAAGACACGCGATTTGGGTGATCTTTATAAATAAAAGGTAATTATCCCCAAATCTCACCACACAATACAAATCCCTAATTTCAATTCCTCCAATTAAGAACCATGGCATCCAATCCAAGCATCATCAACCTTTCTTCTGACTCATCTGATTCATCTGAATTAGAGCTGGCAAATCGTGTCTTAACAGGTCTTAACAGGTTCTGAGCGTGCGAATATCATAAGTTTCAAACATGAAAACGACTCGTTTAACACTTGGTTTTGGTGGTTTGAGTATGACAGATATACGTTTTATGTATCAAAAAATTGAATATTGAACCCTATAATACTAAAAACAATTATTTTAAAAAATAAAAAAATTACATAGTACATTTTTTCCCTTAACAGGTCTTAACAGGTCCTAACAGATACCCAATTTGCCAGCTCTAATCTGAATCACTAACATCTTCACCACCACTCAGAATGCCAACTCTTCCACGGGGTCTCACAAAAGAGCAAGCCAAAAAGAAGAAACATGATATACCTGCTCCAAGTTCATCATCATCAGAAGATCTTCCACCATACCCTTCTGAAATTGATGATCCTGAATACCAGAGAGAGATGGAGAGAAAGTGGAGTGCATTGGAGAGGGCAAACAGAGTTCCCAATCCTAATGAGTCTCCCTTCATCTTCACTTCTTCTGATGAAGAGGATAATGAGAATGATGCACTCTACAACCCCACAACCCCTGAGAAGCCCCAGTCCTCTCGTCCAAGGCGACCATCAAGAGGAAGAAAATTAAATCCCCCATTGCCAAAGACAAGAAAGATTGTGATGGGGTTGCCCTGTCCTCAGTGGCAAGGAATCTTCAACATCAACAACAAAGGCAAGGAGAAGATAGTTGAAGGCAAGGGCAAGGGCAACATAGAATAGGAATACTAGGATTGATAGGCTTGTATTGTTTGTTTGAAACTTTCAATCTTTTTGTTCTGTTTTGTACTTTAGAAGAATCAATAAAAATCTTGCCTTGTTTGTTTTTACTTGATTTTAATTCTTCTAATAGATTTGTATTCCCCTGAATAAAGTGATCTTTAATAAACCATCAGTAGGAACACACTTAAGAACAAAATAGATATTATCAGCAGCATGTGGTCAAACCCATTTACTCTCATCCGAAGAATCCACTTAAGTGGACAACTTGCACAATTAGTAATTGCTACTGACTCAACTACCTCCCATTAACTTGCATTTACTCACATTAATCCCAAATCAAGTCTTTATAAAGAAGTCTTCAAGGCATAAGCTACTCACAACCCATTAGTACACAAATAACATCACACCAAAGTCTTTCTCAACACCCCAATCATGAAACCAAACCCCAAAATCATTGAGATTTCTTATGATTCATCATCAGACTCCACCTTTGACACACCTCAAATCCAAAGAGCATACTACTACCTTGGTGAAGGTCCTTCTGAATTTTGTCCATCTCATACCTCATCAGAAGAAACCAATGAAGAAGAGGAAGCTCCAACTCCTCTAGCTATGGTTGTCCCTGATTTTACTCCTGTCATAGCATTCCTGGCAAGTGAAATGGAGAGGGTTTGTGCAGATATGAGGAAGATCTCTGTTCCTGAAGAACCACAGTCCTCAAAGAGGAACAAGGGTCCATTGAAGGTTGTCCTTGGTCTTGCTGCTCCCAAGCTCTGGAACAAGGACATGCAATCCAGAGGGGTCCACAAGAGGATACCTGACCCAAAGGACTTGGGCAAAGGGAAGAGAAAGATGGAGTAGAAGGTTGGGTCTTTGGGAGGTGGTGATGTGTTGTTAAATGATGTCTTTTGTAATCTGTCTGTTGAATAGTGTTGTTGTGGATGTACTTTGTTTTCCATGAATAACGAAAGATCTTGTTTTTATGTCTTTTACATCTGATTCCACTGATAGAAGTAATGTAGATCTTTGTACATCAGCAGGTACATGACCTGCAACCAAACATTCAAACAGAACACCAATGACAACCATAATAATGTACAAAATTAGTAAGAAACCTGCCAAAAAAAGTTAGTAAACATAATAATCTACACAATATACAACATGTACAATCCTCCCCTGAGGCTTATGCCTCCCCTCAAACATAGCATTCAAGGGTTAACCATCCCAATGGTGACAACTAGGTGATTAAACCTAGGTCCATCAAAAGCTTTTGTTAATAAATCAGCCACATTATCATCAGTATGAATTTTAAGCACTTGAATTAGATGCTTCTCATTTACATCTCTTATAAAATGGTGCCTAATTTCTATATGTTTAGTTCTCTGATAAAAAATAGGATTTTTAACAATAGAAATAGTACTTTGATTATCAATGTAGATTTTAGTGTTCATAAAGTTAAACCCATAATCCAACATTTGATTCTGAATCCAAAGTACCTGACCACAGCAATTGGCAGCAGCAACATATTATGCTTCAGTAGTAGAAGTAGCCACTATGGTTTGTTTCTTGCACTGCCAAGAGATGAGTCTTCTACCAAGAGATTGACAACCTCCTGTTGTGGATTTCCTATCCAAATTAGCTCCTGCATAATCACTATCACTGTATGCCTCCAACACAAATGGTGATTCCCTTGGGTACCAGAGGCCTAGCTTGGGTTGGCCTTTGATGTACTTGAAAATCTTCTTCACTGCATTCATGTGGGAAGTCAGTGGAGTGACTTGATGTCTTGAGCAAGCACTGACAGCAAAGGTAATGTCAGGCCTAGAAGCTGTGAGATACATGAGTGATCCAATCATGGATCTATAGAGATGAACATTCACAGCCTCATCTTGTTCATTTGGATTCTTAAGTTTGGGTGGTTCATAAGGAGTAGTAGTAGTCCTCAAGAGTTCAAAGTCAAACTTTTTCAAAATGTCTTTAACATACTTCTACTGATGGATAAAAATCCCTTCAGGTTGTTGTTTGACTTGTATCCCTAAGAAAAAGGTTAACTCCCCCATTGCACTCATCTGAAATTCACCTTTCATCAATTCTTCAAATTCCTTGCACCATGCTTCCTTTGTGGATCCAAAAATAATGTCATCCACATAGACCTGTACTAGAATGATGTCCCTGGAGTTTTTCTTAATAAAGAGAGTCTTGTCAATAGCTCCTCTTCTGTAGCCATGCTCCTAAAGAAATGTAGACAATCTAGCATACCATGCTCTTGGTGCTTGGCGAAGTCCATAAAGTGCCTTGACAACTTTGTATACCTTCTTAGGATGATGGGGGTCTTCAAAGCCCTGTGGTTGAGTAACATATACCTCCTCTTCAATTTTGCCATAGAGGAAGGCACTCTTGAGATCCATCTGATAGACCTTAAACCCCATATATGAGGCAAAGGCTAAAAATAATCTAATTGCCTCAACCCTAGCAACTGGTGCAAAGACCTCAGTGTAGTCAATCCCTTCTTCTTGTCTGAAACCTTGAGCCACCAATCTTGCTTTATTTCTCACCACAATACCTCTGGCATCCCTCTTGCATTTTAAGATCCACTTGTTCCCAATTGCAATTTTCCCTGCAGGAAGATCAACAAGTACCCAAACATCTTGATTCTTGAATTGTTGCATCTCTTCCTGCATAGCTTCAACCCAACTAGGTTCACTCAAAGCCTGTTTAATGTTTGTTGATTCAACTTGGGACAAGTAACAAGCAAACAAACAATGCTTCTGATTTGTGTGATTGTCTCTTTTCTGAGTGGATACATAAGTTAGAAATGCACATTGCCCAAACTTGGTATTCTTAATGGCACTCCTGGTGAGAACCATAGCATTTGGATCACCAAGTATATTATCTTGTGGATGAATGGTGTTGATCCTTTTTGTTGCAACAGTATGAACATCAATGGAGGTATCAAGATTGGTTAGTGTAGGAGCAAAGTCTTCATCATAAGAAGCTGATTGAAAAATGCCATCACCTTGCTCAACATTAGCAAGATCTGAGGGAATTGGAAACCTGCCAAAAGGTTCCTCCAATCTTGTGGAAGTTTCAGTGGAAACAGGAACTGCAGCAGAAATGCCTTCAGCAGAATCTCCATCAGCAGCATCAGCAGATGTATCAGCAAAACTAGGTTTTCTGCTCTCTTCAACAGCAGCTTGTTTTAAGAGGGCTTCAGTGTCTTGAGCAAATTCAAGACCAACTCTTTTAGCTTCCTCAGCAGCTGCATGATCTTGCTTTTTGAGTCTAGCAAGATCTTCTGCATAGGTTGAGTTTTCCACATCATCAGCAGATTTGACATCAGAGGCTTCTTTGTTAGGAGGATCTGCTATTTGAATTGGTAGAGTAGTTACAACAATAGTGGGTTCATCACATTCTGAATCACTGTCTGAATCATCCTGTAGGGTACCCGCACTGTTAGAAGATGACACTTGTATACCTGCAGAGGGGTTAGTTTTGTGTCTAGCATACCCCAAATAATCAGTTAAGTAATCAAGGTCAAAATACCATCATGACCTTTTCCCTGAACATTTTCATTCTCTGTTGGGAATAAAATGCACAGAGTAAAGAGTCTGCCAGAAGAGCCTGCTAGTGATAGTTAAGCCTGCCTTCTCATTTCTGCTGATGTTGAAGATATTCTAACAGTACCTTCTGGGTAAGAATGTACTGCTAGTTAAAGAAGGTCCTGCCATTTTTCACGACAAGTTGCTATATTTTAATTAGAGATATTTACTTGTATTATTAGTCTTTGTACAAAGTTATACGTTTAGTAGAAGTAGTACAAAAGACTCAGTAGATATAATGGAGTGTTTTACCTTGAAAGGTGTAATATTAGGATAAGATAAGCCTCTATTATATTATATTAAGCAACTTGACCACTTGTAATAAGGGCTCCTTATGCTATAAAAGGAACCCTTAAGACACCTTCTTAGACATATCAGACATATCTTTTCTTACAGCTTGCATAGCTTTCCTATGCATAACTTCCATCCTTAACCTTTTCACGTATCAAAGATTCAAGGTTACACTTGTAATCCTGGTGATAGTTTAGATCACCTGTATTATTTCATCAATAATATTGAATCGTTTTGTGTTATTCTTGTTGTGCTCATTCTCTTTTACTTACTCACCACCTTTGTTCCTTTAGTGTGTTTTAGTAGATTTCGCATGCTAAATCACATCCATTCATAAATATCCCAAACACATTATTAAGATTAACATCCCAAGTGTATGAACGAATCCCTTCCCACAAGTGGTATCAGAGCGAGGCTGATATTTACGACATAAAAGAACAAAGCAAAAATGGATGTTGAGCACATTCAAACCAATGTGGCTGCAAAACTTCCATTACTCAAACAGAATGAGTTTGAAATGTGGAGACTGAGGGTTGAACAATACTTCTAAGTGCAAGACTATGCACTTTGGGAGATTATTGAAGAAGGAAACTCATTTAAGCCAGCAACCACCACCTCCACAGTAAATGATGCACTTGTCACAACTGTGCAAGTAAACCCAATAACCGCTGATGAAAGAATTCAAAAGAGAGATGATCTTAAAGCCAGGAGTATGCTTCTCATGTCTATTCCAAATGACCAGCTTCTAGTCTTTAACAAATACAAGTGTGCTAAAACCCTTTTTCAAGCTATTGTGGCTAGATTTGGTGGTAATGATGCCACCAAGAAAACCCAGAAAACACTTTTAAAGCAACAGTTTGAAAACTTTTCAGCTACACCAAATGAGTCTTTGGACAGCATGTTCAATAGACTACAAAAGCTTTCTAGTCAGTTAGCCATTCATGAAGTGATTATATCTCAAGAAGACTTAAACTCCAAATTTGTTAGAAGCCTACCCTCTGAATGGGCCATGCATGTCATTGTCTGGAAAAACAAACCAGATATTGATTCCATGAGTCTCAATGATCTTTACAGCAACTTTAAAATAGTAGAGCATGATATAAAGAAGTCTACTAGCTCAAGCTCAGGAAATATGGCATTTATGTCATCTCATGGTCCTTCCAAGAAAGTTGATGAAGAAGATAGTAGAGAAGAAGGTACTGCCAACACAAATTTTGGTACTGACAGTACTTCCAGCAGTACCAAAACCGTTTTAGATGAAATAGTTGGTTGTGCTTTTCTAACATCACAACACAATGGTTCCACATTGACCTTTGAAGATCTTCAAGAGATCAGTGATGATGATCTTGAAGAAATGGACATAAAATGGCAGCTTTCACTTCTTAGCATGAGGGCTAAGAAATATTTGATGAGGACTGGAAAGAAGATTGTCATCAATGGCAATGAACTTGCTGGGTATGACAAGTCTAAAGTGGAGTACTACAACTGCCACATGAAGGGTCACTACTCAAGGGAATGTAGAAGACCAAAGAAGCAGGGTGATAAGGGAAGAGGTTTTGAGAATAAGAACAGGGAAAACAATGAGAACAAAAGCAAAGAAGTGGACATCACTGAAACAAAAGCTATGGTAGCTATTGATGGGCTGGGTTTTGATTGGAGCTTCATGGGTGAAGAAGAGTCATCCTCAAATGAAATGGCTTTAATGGCTCTCTCCAATCCTGAGGTACAAATTACTAAATGTTCTGCTACTTGTGAAGTTTTTAAAGAACTAGAAATCTTAAGAAAACTTTATGATGAACTGAAAGAAGAACAAAGAAAAACCTATCAAGATCTAGTTAATCATAAGTGTGGTATGTCCAAACTTGAGAAACAGATAATTCACTTTAGAGAAAATGAACTCACCTTTTCTGACACAAAAGCTATTCTTAATAGAGACATATTTCTTAAAGATGCTGAAATAAACCTGTTGAGAACTGATTTTGCTAAAGTGAAACAAGCAAAAGATAATATTCAACTAACTGTTACAACATTAGAAAATGCTTCTGCATGTACTAAAAGTATAGTTGAAAACCAAATGAACAAGAAAATCAAATCTGGGATTGGATACAAAACATTGCCACCTCCTTACAGAGGAATTCCTTGTCCCCCAGGTTTAGATCTTGCTGAATCAGGTCTACATGAACTCACAAATAAACCACTAGAAAAAGTAAAACCTGTAGAAAATAGTGAACCTTTTGAGAGTACAAGTGATACTTCACTCTCAAAAGAAAAGGTGCTCGCTGATAAGAGCTCAGATGTCACACCTATTGAAGGTTGTACATCTGATGACAGTGGAAAAGAGACAGTTTCTAAGAAAGGAAACAAAGTAGAGCCAAGCAGTCCTAAAAGTGTAGAAAGTATCACAAAGACTAAAGTTGTTCTAAAAACAGTTGAATGTTGTGCTAAATGTAATAGCAAACCTAGAGGTAGTCAGAGAAATTGGAACAATCTTAAGTCACATCAACTTGGTGATAACTTTGTTTTGTACAATAAGGCATGCTATTACTTTGGTAGTTTTATCATACTCATGCTTATTGTAACAATTGGGTTTCTGGGAGTACATCAAGGGCTAAATCAAATAAAACAAACCCCAGAAAAGGCTTTGTGAAGTCTAACACACCAAAAGTCAATCATACTGTTAGACCAAATGAGCCTGTTTTCCCAAAATTCACTACTAAGGGTGCAAGAAATACTTTCAAACATGCACCAAAAGTTGTGAAAAGTCATATTGAAAGAAATTTTGTGGATAAAACTCATGACTGGAGACCAAAACCAAAAGGTCCTGCTAGACCATATGGTCCTGCTAGACCAAATGGTAGACCAATTGGTACTGCCAAATTTGGTACTGATAGACCAAAAACCACAAAATGTGTCAAAAATGAAAATGTTGTTAAGTCCTCAGCATGTTGGATTTGGAGACCACTCCAACCAAATGGTGCATCAACAGTCCTAAAAAGGTTTGATTACATTGATGCACGAGGCAAACCCAAGTCAGTCATGGCTTGGGTACCCCAAGGAAACTAATATGTGTATACATGTGCAGGAACATTCAAATGATATTGCAGATCAAGGATATGTAGATAGTGGATGTTCAAGGCACATGACAGGCAACATGTCTTACCTCACAGACTTCAAATCATTTGATGGAGGGTATGTTACCTTTGGGGGAGGAATCAAAGGAAAGATTACCGGTAAAGGTACAATTAGAACCAGTAAATTAGATTTTGAAAATGTGTACTTTGTGAAAGAACTACAGTTTAATCTCTTAAGTGTCTCACAAATGTGTGACACAAAGAACAAAGTTCTTTTTATTGACACTGAATGCATTGTACTTTCTCCTGATTTTAAAATTCCTGATGAAAGTCAGATTCTTCTTAAAATCCCTAGAAAGAACAATATGTACATTGTTGATTTAAAGAACATTGTTCCTAAAGAGAGTTTAACCTGTCTAGTAGCAAAAGCCTCATTGGATGAATCTATGCTTTGGCATAGAAGACTTGGTCATGTAAACTTCAAAACAATCAATACAATTGCAAAATATGATTTGGTTAGAGGTTTACCCAAAAAGATTTTTCAAAATGACCAAACTTGTGTTGATTGTCTAAAAGGCAAACAACATAGAGCTTCTTGTAAGCCCAAGACCCATAACTCAATTTCTCAAGCTTTATACATGCTTCATATGGACCTTTTTGGTCCTACTTCTGTTAATAGCTTGAATGGAAAAAGATATTGTCTTGTTGTTACTGATGATTACAGCAGATTCTCTTGGGTTTTCTTTTTAAAAACTAAGGATGAAACAAGTGAGATCCTTAAGTCCTACATTACAGGGATAGAAAACCAAATTGATAAGAAAGTAAAAGTAATTAGAAGTGAAAATGGGACAGAATTTAAGAATAGAGTTATGGATGACTTTTGCAAAGAAAAAGGAATAAAAAGAGAATATAGTGTAGCTAGAACCCCACAGCAAAATGGAGTAGCAGAAAGGAAAAATAGAACACTTATTGAGGCTGCTAGAACAATGCTAGTAGATTCTAAGTTGCCTATTTCATTTTGGGCTGAAGTAGTAGGTACTGCTTGTTATGTACAGAATAGGGTTCTTGTGATTAAACCTCATAGAAAGACTCCTTATGAACTTTTGTTTGGTAGAACACCATCTCTAAGTTTTATGAAACCTTTTGGATGTCATGTCACTATTCTCAATACCAAAGCTCATCTAGGAAAGTTTGAAGGAAAAGCTGATGAAGGCTACATGTTAGGGTATTCTTTGCAAAGTAAGGCCTATAGGGTGTACAATAAATGCACTAGGCTAGTGGAAGAAAACCTGCACATAGAGTTTCAAGAGAAACTACCAAATGTTGCAGGCATTGGACCAGATTGGTGTTTTGACATTGATAAGCTTTCAGAATCTATGAATTATGTGCCTGTCACAGGTACAAATACTAATGATAATGCAGGTCATGAAGACAATGTTGAAACATCTAAGGATCAAGATTACATCTTGATGCCAATTTGGATAGGATTGGTGATGAGTGTCTAAATACTCATCATTTTATACCAATTTGAACCCACAAAAACAACCAAAAACACACAAATGACTCACAAAATGTTACAAATTCATCACAATGTGTTTTATATGTGATTCAGGTACAAAAGATTGAAAAACAAGTGAAAAATGCGCAAAGTTCACACAAATGTCGTTTTCAGTCCCTGGAGTTACAACAAATGTCAAAACTAGTCCCTAAATGCTTTAAATGAATGAAAAGTCAACTTCAGTCCTTGGGAAACCAAAAATGTTCACAAAACATCCCTGGATTAAAGTTTACACAAACTGGCAATTTTTACCCCTCAAGTTACAAAATTGGCAAAATAGTCCTCGGGTATTCAAAACTTGGAATTTACAAAATATACCCTTGTACTATTCATGAACTTACATTTTGGAACAATTTTACAAACTTTTGGGAATTTACAAGATTAGTCCCTAAAAATCCAAAAATTACATTTAAGGTCCTTTTAAGTTTTAAATATTAAATAAATACAACTTTGGTCCTTGTGTAATTATCTTTTGGCAGGTTTGGTCCTCATATGAAGTTTGGAATATTGGCAAGAATGGTCCTTCACAAAAATCAGAAGTTACAACATTGGTCCTTGGGCTTTATAAGCTTAAAAAACCAATCCGGACCCTTTATTATTAACCAAATCCAAACACAAAACAAAACCAGCCCACCAATCAAGCCCAACACCAATACCCGGCCCACTCCCCTATTAATAAAACCCTCAGTCAAATAGTCAAACCCCGCCAAACCACTACTACTGTTCACCCTCCACCTCCACACCTGTAATCACCAAACCAGGTGGTTTTTACCACCTGTCTTCCCCCTCCACTTGCTCCCCCAGCTCACCCCTACTCCCTGCCACCTCTCAATACTTTCCCACTCCACCATAAATGCTTCCCCACCATCTCACACTCCAACTCTTCACCTTTTCCCCTGTTTTCAATAATACTTGGTCCCAAAGCCTCAAAAAGCTTCCTAACTTTCACCCTCCACCTCTACATGCATACAAGATGCATTGATTACACCCAAACCGCCTCAAATTGTCAGAGTGACTTTGGCGCCAAAAGTACATTTAAACGGCCAAGATCAAATTGAGCATATCAATGGCTATGAATGAAGACAGAGCATAGGAGTGGTCACCAAGCATTAAGAAGGCTATAAAAGAAAGAGAGAAGGCAGAGGAAATACTCACCTTGGCCTTAAGCCATTGTCATGTAGACTTAGTGTAATCTTAGTATAATCTTTACATGCTTTCTTTAATTAAATGTCATTTACTGTCTTTATTAGTGTAATGGAACATCAAATAGTGTAATGAAACACCATCTTTTCAGTTTAATGCAAGTCACCTTTTATAATTTCATGTCTTTTTAAGTTATCATTTAAATTCATGTCATTTAAATTTCATGTTGTTATAGTTGATTATAATGGACTCTTTAAGTCATGTAGGCTCCTGACAAAGCTTATTGAAGCTTTTAGATACTCTAATCAGTTGTGGCTTTTAAAACCAAAAATCACTAAAAAAATAGAGAAAAATAGAAAGAAATTCAAAAATAGAGTTCTAGTATGATCTCAGCAAGGAGCATGGTTCATAATGGATGGCCATGGTTTAGTTGCCTCATGGGAGGCTGTAGGATGTGGTAATGGTTCTTGGTTCTTTGGTTCTCAGTCCATTTCACCTTGTAAGCATTTTTATTAATTTTGCATTTCTTAATTTTAATCTTTAATTTGTGTTGATTTCTTTGTTTCTGTGTTTAATTGTTATTGTTTAATGATAATATAGCTTTATGTTAGCTTGTTATGTTTTGTAGTTGTTTAAGTCTAGGATTTTCGTTTTGACTGTGTGAATTTTGGTTTTTGATAATCAAGGTATAAGCTAGTGTGACTACTTGTTTAAACGTATAAAAAGTCCTAATTTAACAGATGAAAGCTTTTTGATTTAATGAAATTGGTTTATACAAATTATTGGAATGAAAATCTTATTTTTAGTTAATTTAAGGTGTGTTTGGCATTACTGATCCCAGGGTGTTTAGATAGATATAAGTTGTTGTTATTGGTTAATATCTGATACATGAAGTTCTTTGAGGGTTGACAGTCCATCAAACCTATTATGTATTCACTTAAAAGTCAAAATCATCTTCTTTGTCTCTCATTTAATCACTGTGTGAATTTGAAAAGGCTAATCTCACCAAATCTGTTTAAATGTTATTACTTTTTGTTAGTTTCATGTTCTCTTAGCATAATATAGCTTATTCAATCTTTAAATTCAGATCAAAGTTGATCAAAGTCAACTTTGATCATAAACTCAAAAAGTCAAAATTTCTTAAACCTGTTTTTGAATAAACTTTAGATTTATGTGTAGCCTTTAATACTTAGTTTTAGACTTTGTGTTTTTGATATGTTATAGTTTAGCTGCTCACCTTATTGTATGATTTTTGTCAATTTTTATTTAGCTTATTTACCAGCTTAAAATAGTGCTTATAGTTACATGTTTTTGCCCTGTGTCACCATTGGGCTGTCAAGTTCATGAGCTTGTAAAAGCCTCATGACTTGACCCAACTTGGTGTTTTTGGCTTGTTTGTTATGTGTTAGTAGCATACTTGTTAGGTGTAAGCTTATTTGTCTGTATTAGCTTAATTAGGTAGCTTAAACCAACCCAACTTTTTGTTAACTCACCACTCATCACACTGAAGCAAACAGTGTGATGAGTTGATTTTCACAAGCTCTTAAAAAGTTCCTCATTGAGTTTCAGCTTATGTGGTATAGCTTCATGTAAAGCTTAACTACTTATCGTGATACCTCAGTGCTTGTTGAGCTCTTATGAGCTTATTTGATAAGTTGTGTGATGCTTGTTTGTTTGCCCAATCACAACACACCCCTGAGCAATCAGGGGTGTTACACCACTTCCACAAGCTCACCACAAGCCCCTTAGTGGTCTAGAGCTTATGTAAATGAGCCTCATGTGAAGCTCTCCTACTATACTCTATGACCCAGTGCTTAATTTACCCCTTGTAGCTTATTCACACAAGCTGCAAGCAGCTTAAACTTATCACCACTAGAAAAGTAATACTGAATCATCAGTATTTCTTACCAAAACTAGACATTTTCATAAGCTTGCAAAAAGCTTAATACTTTGAACCAGCTGATGAATTAAAGTTCCATGTGGAGCTTATCAATTAGGCTTTAAGGTTCAGTGCTTAAACCCCTTGTTGCAGCTCATTTACTAGGGCTGCAACAAGCTTTTTGTGAGTCCCATGTTCTGAGTACTTAGCCTTTTAAACCATATCACTCAGGAAATGGATGGTTTTCATAAGCTTCTAAAAAGCTCATCTGTGTACCAAAATTGATGAGCTTTGGATTTTTGGAAAGCCTACCACCTCAGCTTGACACCCCAACTCTTGTTTTGGTCTTGTGAGCTTAACCCGTCAGCTAAATTTGATCAAATATATAGTTGCAGGGGTGTTTGGAACTGAGGCATCAGGGAAAAGCTTATTTGCTTATTATGAGCTTATAAGTGATTCCCTGATCACAAGCTTTTGTAAATATATATATAATACTTGTTTAAATATATTTTATCTTTTACTTCATAGTATGAAGCTTAATATAGGCTTAACAAGCCTCCACTCAATCCAAGTCAAGCCCAAAAAGGCTTGACTGTCTAAACCTTAAGCTTGTACTAATAAGCACTCCTCAGTGCTTATTCATGTACATACACACATATTATACTTGTATATACACACACATAACTTAGTTTCACCTTTGTATAACTTTTTAGAGCTTATTCTAAGCTTATGAGCCCACTGAGAGCCCAAAAGCTCAACTGTGTGACTCATAAGCTGTGAAACAGCTTATTTATAGGTTTTATAAGTTTAGTTCTCTTAATATATGTATATTATCAGTATTTAGTTAATTTCATAAAAAGAAAAACCAAAAAGAAGCCCTTTTAAAGCTAAGTGATAGCTTCTATTTAGAAGGCTTGTCACTTATTTGCTTTATTCAAGCTTTTTCACAAGCTCATAAGAAGCTCAGTAGTGGATCATATCCATTGAGCTTTTGCATTTTGAAAAGTCCTACATCCCAACTTTCCATCTCAGTTTTCATTTTGAGCTTATAAGCTTATTCCATGAGCTTATTTTGACTAAAAAGTTGACTGAGAAGGGTGTTTGGTTGGCTGTGAATGTGGAAATGCTTATTATAGCTTATAGCTTATTTCCCTTAGCTTATTTAGTTAATTTATATTACTTTAGGTATAATTTAGTAGATTATAGTTTATCTAACTTTAGGTAGCTTGTTTGTAGCTTTTAGTTTATTAAAAGTCCAAATTTGGCCTTTAAGCCAACTGTCATGGAAATAAGCTGTTACAGAGCTTATTTCCAAGTTTTGTAAAAGTTGTGTTTATTAAAGTTTAATATTTTTATTAGTTAAGTAGGTTTGTAAAAAGAAAATTAAAAAAAAATAAAAGAATTGCAAAAATGGGTGTGGGTTAGATTCGAACTTGGGACCTCTCGCTAGTAAGCATGCATAATCCCCACACCCCTTCCAAATGCTCTGGGGCACCAGTTCCGTTAAGCTTTGCACCCTCAATGTATTTAACCCTTTTTGACCCCTTTGGCTTATTTGAACTGCTGAGCTTATAGCAGCTTATTGGGATAAGCTGTTGCCACAAGCTTATTTTTCCTAGCCCCTTTATAATATTATTTAGTTTCTGTAATTTTTTCACATTTTTTTACTGTACATTTAGTATATATAATAATTAATATAATTTACATAGGTTTTAGGATAGAATAAGTATTTAATTTTTAAAACTGTTTATTTATAATTTTTATAAACTTTTTATATTTTTTATGTATTCCTGAGATGATTAGGAAGTTTTATAAAAAGTTTCATAATTTTATGAATAAGTTTAGTATGTATAATAATTAATTTAGTTTAATTAGTTTAATTAATAAATAATAGTTTTTAATTTTGTTTTCTTATTTTTGTACATAAAATATAGTTTTTATATTTTTCTTAGCTTCTTATAAGTATATTAGATTTATGTAAAAAGTTTTAGATTTTTGTTTGTTAATTTAGTATTTATAATAATTAAATAATAGAATTAGTAGTTTAATAATAGTTAATAATTAATAACAAATAGTATACTTGTATAATAAATATATTTTTAGTTTTAAAATTTCTTTTATATTATTTTAAATTTTTTCTAAGTTTTAGTTTTATTTTCTTAGGTTTATTTTACATTTTCTTATATTTATGTAAATTAATAAATAGTAAATAAATAGTTATTAATAATAATTAATATAACACTTGTAAATATTATTTTAAATACTTTGTAAATATAGTTAGTTATTTTATTTCTTTTTAATTTGCATTTAAGCCGTTCAGGCATGCAAATTCCCTCTTTGGGAAAGTTGTGTTTTATACGTTACGTTTACGTTTATTTAAACTTAAACGTACATTTGTAAATAGTTTATATTTTAAGGTTTCTGATTGTACGTTTCTTAATTGAACTAGCTGTGACAGAGCTATTACTATTCACATTCAGTGTTAGTCAATCAGATTCCTGTTTTCCTATACTAATATTATTTTCAACAATTCACAAGTCATAGTATTTAGAATATCACGCCTCATCAGGACATAAACGATCCAAGGATATTTAAACCCTTGGTAAACTTGCATTCTCTCCCGGGCTGTCGCCCGTTTACTTTTATTATTAGGTTATCCATTTTATAAACAAGTGGGTGGCTTATAAATAAAAGATGTGTAGTCCGGGAGGAATCAATTGGATTCATCTTCAAGTCTTGGAGAGCCTTCAAATACTACAAATGAAGGTGTTGAAGATGATCATGGAACTCAAGATCAAGGGAATCAAGAAAATTCTTAAAATGAAAATGGTACTGCCAATTCACAAGATGGTACTGCCAGTTCAACAGATGGTACTGCCAGTTCACAAATTGGTCCTGCTGAACCATTAAATGTTCTATCAGATGATTCCTTACCAGAAGATGCAGGGATTGGAAATCTTCTAATTTCCTATGATGTTCCTACAACACACAACCCAAGAATTCTCAAAGATCACTCCATTGAAAATGTGATTGGCAGCATTGATTCTGGTGTTAAAACAAGAACTCAAGTCTTATCTTCAGACAAAGATGGGTTTGTCCTAGCTGTGTATGAAGAAAAGAACCATGAAGTTGCCCACATATGCCTGTTTTCATGCTTTCTCTCTCAAGTGGAACCCAAAAACATTACAAAAGCCTTAGATAACTCAAGCTGGGTTGAAGCAATGCAAGAAGAGCTACTTCAATTCAAACTGCAGAAGGTTTGGGTACTGGTTGATTTGCCCAAAGGTTACAGGGCAATTGGAACCAAATGGGTTTTCAGAAATAAGAAAGATGAAAGGGGAATAGTGATTAAAAAACAAAGCCAGATTGGTGGCCCAAGGGTATACTCAAGAAGAAGGAGTGGACTATGAAGAAGTTTTTGCTCCAGTTGCAAGAATTGAAGCAATTAGGCTATTCTTGGCCTATGCGTCTTTCATAGGCTTCACTGTCTACCAAATGGATGTCAAAAGTGCCTTTTTATATGGTACTATTGAAGAAGAGGTGTATGTTTCACAACCTCCAGGCTTCATTGATGCAGAATATCCAGACAAGGTGTACAAGGTTACCAAAGCTCTTTATGGTCTACACTAAGCTCCCAGGGCATGGTATGAAACATTGGCTTTCTATTTATTGGAAAATGGATTTCAAAGAGGTAAGATTGATCCAACTTTGTTCATCAAAAGAACCAAGAAAGATATCTTGCTGGTACAGATTTATGTTGATGACATTATCTTTGGATCCACAAATCAGGAACTGTGTGTAGAGTTTGAAAAACTTATGCATAGTAAGTTTGAAATGAGTTCCATGGGGGAACTTACTTTCTTTCTGGGTCTCCAAGTGAAACAATCAAAAGAAGGCATATTTATCAGCCAAGATAAGTATGTAGCAGAGATCCTAAGGAAATTTGGGTTTGTAGATTCAAAGGTTGCAAGTACTCCAATGGATCCAGAAAAGGGGTTACTCAAAGATGCTGAAGGTGAAGATGTTGATGTGCACAACTACAGATCAATGATTGGGTCCCTAATGTACCTTACATCATCAAGACCAGATATCATGTTCTCAGTATGTGTATGTGCAAGGTTTCAAGTCAATCCAAAAGTTTCTCATCTCACAGCAGTCAAAAGAATCTTCAGATACCTCAAGGGCCAGCCAAAGTTGGGTCTATGGTATCCAAGGGAATCATCTTTTGATTTGGTAGCTTATTCAGATAGTGACTATGCTGGTGCAACCCTAGACAGAAAATCCACAACTGGTGGATGTCAATTTCTTGGCTGCAGACTCATATCATGGCAATGCAAGAAGAAAACAATGGTGGCAAATTCTAAAACTGAAGCAGAATATGTTGCAAGTGCAAGTTGTTGTGGACAAGTTCTTTGGATCCAGAATCAATTGCTTGACTATGGGTACAATTTTCTTAACACCATTATTTACATTGACAACAGCAGTACTATTTGTATCATTAAAAATCCAGTTCAACATTCAAAAACAAAACACATTGAAATCAGACACCATTTCATAAGAGATTGCAATGAGAAAGGATTAATCCAAGTTGTCAAAATTGATTCTGAAAATAATTTTGCAGACCTTCTCACCAAAGCTTTTGATTTAGGTAGGTTTAAATACCTGGTAGCAGGTATTGGTATGATAAATCTTTGAAAAACATGTGTTTTGTATATAAATAAACAAGTTCTGGCCTCTAATCATGGTACTGCTAGTTAGTCATAAGGTACTGTCAGTACATAATTAGTACTGTTAGTTCAAAGTTTGCTCTGTTTTTGCTCATCTTGATGTTTAAATGTTAACAATGCTATAAAACATGTGTTTTGCACTCTATTTCTTTTGGTTTACAACTAACCATTTCAGGTTACTCAAGCTTGTTAACACAATCAGGATATGGAAATGGTAATCAGTTCACCAAGTTTTTCAAAAACTTTTAGAACTGACTAGTCCAAAGCAAACGACTCTTGGTAAAGACTTCTCAAATCCGTTGATAGCTGATAGTTTGCTAAAAACTATAAGGTAATCAGTTCACCAAGTTTCAAAATCTTAAACGAACTGACTAGTCCAAAGCAAACGGCTCTTGGTAAAGACTTATCAAATCCGTTGATAGCTGATAGTTTGCTAAAAACTATAAGGGATATTTTCTAAAATTTCAAAGGGACTGCCAAGTTTTATTTCAAAACAAGGTACTGGTAGTTCAAATTTTAGTACTGGTAGAGTAAAATGGTACTGCTACATAGCCGTTGAGTCTGTCAGGTTAAAATATAGCCGTTGTCTTTAAAGGGTATTTTTGTTAATTAATCATGTTTTCCTCGAATTAAGGATATATTATTATAATAAAAGATCTTTTTGACCGCCTCTTCAATTACTTATCCATATCTTTTATAGTCGGTCAAAAGTCATTTTTTTTCTCAAAATCAATCCTTATCACAATTCACACTTACCTTTCATCTTCTACCAGTACAACAATAAAATCCCACCATCAAAATCAAAATTTTCATCATGGCTCGCCTAAGTTTTGTCAAACGCCACAACCAATTAGCTTTTCTGGAAAAGTCTGATGACAATGAAACTTTCCATCAAGCAATTGATTTTCTAAACAATTCTTATGTCAGGTTTGCTTTACTCGTGAATCCCACTATTTTTGAATCTCAAATTTCACAATTTTGGAGAACTGCTAAACTTAACACTCTTGAGGATGGGATTCAGGAGTTAATGGTCAAAGTGGATGGTAGAACATTGACTTTTACCGAATCATCCATTAGAAGACACCTTCGTTTGGATGATTCAGATGGCATCAGTCAACTACCTGATACTAAAATATTTGAAAATTTGACAAAAATGGGGTATAATGTAACTTCTACAAAGCTTACATTTCTTAAAAAGCATTTTACCCCTCAATGGAGATTTTTGATTCACACCATCCTTCATTGTTTAAGCCAAAAGAAAACCTCATGGGAGCAATTTAGTGGTAACTTGGTTGCAGCTCTCATTTGCCTGGCAACAAACAAGAAATTCAACTTTTCAAAAAATATTTTTGAAGGAATGGTTAAAAATGTGGACAGTGAAACAAAGTTTTTGATGTACCCAAGGTTCATTCAGTGCCTCATCAACAAATCCAAACATTTGTTACTTCCCCCAAACAAACCTTTTAAGACTCCAAAACTTACACACAAGGTGTTTTCAAACATGAAAATTGGTTTTCAAGGGGAAGAAGTACCACTTTTTGAGGAAATGTTACCACAACATTCTGAAGAACCATCAACATCATATGATCATTCATCACCACATCCATCGCCAGTACCATCCCACTCAGCAATAGTACCATCAGTCACACCACCATCATCAGTACCTTTACCATCTCATCAACAAACACAAACACCATCTGCAACATCACCATCATTATCACATCATAACTCACCACCACAATCTCCTCCACAACAAAGTGTAGATGCTCTGACTATCAAGGAATTAAAGGAGCAAGTGCAGCACTTGCAAACTTCACTTGAAAGTCAAAACAAACATTTTACAGAGATCAACACCAAGTTAATTCAGAGGGTTGAGAAATTAGAGTTGAAGGTGAAATTGTTGAAGGGTAAAGGGACATCTCAGTTGGTTGTTTCTAGTTCCTCAAGTTCAGATGCAGAGGGTTTGGGTCTCTCTTCCAAAAAGGGGAGGATGGGTAGTTCTAAAAATGAAGATGAGATTCAATTTCAGTTTCATGAAGGAGCTCCAGTGATTGATGAAGAGCCTGCTATTCAAGAAAAAGAATCTGTTAGCTTGAAAGATACTGCTGAAAAAGATGCTGCTGAAGCAAAGCAAGATACTGCTGAAGCAGAGCAAGATACTGCTGAAGCAGAGCTAGAGCCTGCTGGGATTCAGAGGTTATTAGCTATGAATTTAAAAGGTTCTGATCAATTGTCCTACAAAAGAAAGAGAGGAGCACAGCCTCAGGGGAGGTTTCTTGTTTCTGATGAACAATCAGCTGCTCCAAGTCCAGTATCATCACCAAAAGACAAGGGCAAGAAAATCTTAGTTGAAGACGAACCAAAGCCTAAAAAGATGAAGCAGAAAGAGCAAGCACAGTTGGCTGTAGATGAAAAATTGTCCAAACAACTTCATGAAGAAGAAGTCATAAGGGCTGAGGAAGAATCAAGAATGCTGCAAGAAAAGTTTGATGCTCAGTTACAGTACATCATTTCCATTGATCCAATTATAAGAGGTGAAGCTTACACTCTGGTATGTGATGAATCCCTTAGCTCAGATGAAATGACAATCAAGCTCAATGATTTCATCACCAAGAAATACAATCAAGAGGCATTAGATGATGTCTATCAGCAGATTCAGAAAAATTAGAAGAAAGGATTTAAAATGCCACATTCTGAAGCAGATCAGAAGAAGTTCTTCCAGATTTATCTAAAAAGAGAAGTGAACATGAAAGAACATCAACTCAAAAGTAAATCTTTTGATGAATTGAAGCTGCTATACTTAGAGGCTTATAGAAGAAACAAAACCAGTTTTCTCATGGATACTCAAAGGTCTTTCAAAGGAAGAAAAGATGATCAGAAGGAACAAAAAGAGAAAGCAGAAATGCCTCCTGTTCAGTCAAAATAAATGGTTGTCCATGGTCCACAAATTGTTTTTGCTGAACCCTTACATGCAAGGCATCCAGTTATAGATTGGGAAATCTACAATGATAAGTTTGGCAAAGCATGGAAGATAACAAGAGATGGAAACAAGGTTGAGATTTTCAAGAACTTTGAAAATCTACTCAGAGCATGTAGCAGAATGGATTTAGATGAATTATGGGTATTAGTTCAAGAGAAGCTGAAATCCAAGTACAAGCCAGATGCAAAGGAGCAAGAGCTATGGGTTGAGTTCAGCAGACTGTGTGATCCAAATCCTACTGATACTCATTGGAAATTTCCTTATTATGATTTATCTGTTACATGGGAATACTTCAGCATGAGTCATGTTCATCATCTTTCCACTCAGAGTGGAATAGAGATCTTTATGCTAGGTGAGAAGGAGTATCCTTTAAGCTATGAAGTATTATCAGTCTTGATCTCCAATAAGCTTTTGTGTGAAGAGGAAACTAATGCAGTCAAAAGATTGAAGGAGAGCATACTTGATCAGTATGAAAACCTAAGGAGAAAGAAATAAGGTTTTTGGAAGAGTTCCCTCAAATCCTCAAGGTATGAATTTTATTCACAAAGAAACTTGGTTATTTTAAAAAGGAATAACAAGTTTAGGGGAGGATTGTTGGGAATAAAATGCACAGAGTAAAGAGTCTGCCAGAAGAGCCTGCTAGTGATAGTTAAGCCTGCCTTTTCATTTCTGCTTATGTTGAAGATATTCTAACAGTACCTTCTGGGTAAGAAGGTACTACTAGTTAAAGAAGGTCCTGCCATTTTTCACGATAAGTTGCTATATTTTAATTAGAGATATTTACTTGTATTATTAGTCTTTGTACAAAGTTATACGTTTAGTAGAAGTAGTACAGAAGACTCAGTAGATATAATGGAGTGTTTTACCTTGAAAGGTGTAATATTAGGATAAGATAAGCCTCTATTATATTATATTAAGCAACTTGACCACTTGTAATAAGGGCTCCTTATGCTATAAAAGGAACCCTTAAGACACCTTCTTAGACATATCAGACATATCTTTTCTTACAGCTTGCATAGCTTTCCCATGCATAACTTCCATCCTTAACCTTTTCACGTATCAAAGATTCAAGGTTACACTTGTAATCCTGGTGATAGTTTAGATCACCCGTATTATTTCATCAATAATATTGAATCGTTTTGTGTTATTCTTGTTGTGTTCATTCTCTTTTACTTACTCACCACCTTTTTTCCTTTAGTGTGTTTCAGTAGATTCCGCATGCTAAATCACATCCATTCATAAATATCCCAAACACATTATTAAGATTAACATCCCAAGTGTTTGAACGAATCCCTTCCCATATTCTCCTCTAAAAATCTTAGGTTAAGAGTCTCTTCTATCTTCTTTGCAACCAAGTTATATACCCTGTAAGCCTTGCTATGAGCTGAGTAACCAACAATATACCCTTCAGCAGCTTTTGCTTCAAATTTGCCTAAGTGATCACTAGTGTTTAGAATGGTCACCTGACAACCAAAAGGTTTCAAGTGTTCAATGGTAGGTTTCTTCCCTGTCAGTAGCTCATAGGGTGTCTTATTATGAGGTCTAGTAATCAACACCCTATTCAATACATAACAAGCAGTGCCAACTGCTTCAGTCCAAAACATGGTGGGAAGTTTAGAGTCACCAAGCATAGATCTTGCAGCCTCTATAAGGGTTCTATTCTTCCTTTCTGCAACCCCATTCTGTTGTGGAGTCCTAGGAGTGCTATAGTCTCTTTTAATACCCTTTAAACTACAAAGTTCAATGAGATTAGCATTTTTGAACTCTGTCCCATTGTCACGCCTAATACCCTTAATCTTCTTGTTAAGTTGATTTTCAATGAAAGCCATAAATTCTTTTAGTGCCTGAAAGGTTTGATCTTTAGTCTCCAAAAAGAATGTCCAACTGAATCTACTGAAAGCATCAGTGATTACCAAACAGAAGTACTTATGTTCAATACTCCTAATGGATGTTGGACCAAAAAAAATCCATATGAAGTAGCTGCAATGGTTCTGAGATTGTGCTCACAACAGTAATGGCCTTATAGGAAGCTTTGTGTTGCTTACCCTTGTTACAGGCAACACAATTATGCTCATTGGTGAAGATCTTGGAAGGAAGTCCATGAACAAGTCCAACTTTAGCACGCTTGTTGATAACTTTGAAATTAACATGTGCCATCCTTCTATGCCATTTTGTAGATTCATCCAAGGATGCTTTATCCACCAAACATGTTAGATCACCTTTTGGCTTGATATCATTCAAGTCAAATGTATAAAGATTATGATTTCTTGGAGCCTTTAGCAATGATTGTCATCAGGTATTTTGAACTCAGGTGAAAGAATGAGACAACCTTCTTCAGTGAAAAGTACAGGAAGCTTTTTGTCACAAATTTGTGAAATTGAGAACAAATTGAATCCTTGAAGCTCCTTCACATAGTAGACATTCTCAAAATCCACCTTTGGAGTTCTAATGGTTCCTTTGCCAGTGATCCTTCCTACTCCACTTCCAAACCTCACTATACCTCCATTAATTGGCACAAAGTCATGTAGCTTCTCCTGATTCCCAGACATGTTTCTTGAACAGCCACTATCAACAATACCTAAGTCTTTATTAAGAAGAGGATGTTCCTACAACAAAAAAAGTTAATATACAACAACATTAATAGTTAAGAGACTTAAGTCATGACAGACTTGAGCCTCCCCTGTGGATCATTATGATGTACCCAAGAAGATGAATTAGATCCACAATTCTTCCTGGAATCCCTGTAGTTATATGGTCTTTTATATGTCCAAGAACAATCTGCTGAGGACTTTCAGCAGAATCCCAATTAGCCCTTCTTATAAACATTGGGTCATTATATCCATACCAATGATTAAATCCATAAAATGGTTTTGACCCATATCTATTTCTATTGGTATTCATATATCTACTAGCAGAAACAGACCTATCAGAAGGAACATACCAATCAGCAGGAATGGAATGCATTCTGCTGACATTGTAATTTGCCTGTGGAACTAATGAGGGTTTGGTACAAGTGTTAGTCCACTTTTGTCTAGGTCTATTATTAACCACAGAAACACCCATCCTCTTATGATGAAAATCACAATCCTTAATCAAATGCAATTTTCTACCACAAACAAAACACTTCTTCTTCTTAGAAGATTTATTAAATCTAAAAGATGTCTTATTAAACACAGAATTATTCAAAGAAACACCAGAAATAGAATTGTTTTGCAAATACTGAAAGGAATTGTTTTCAAAAGAAGTAAATAACAAGTCTTCAAAAGAGGCTGTCTTAGAAGGAACTTCATTAGCAGCAACTTCAGAGTCCACAGACTTGTAAGATGACTTGTTAGAAAGCTTTATTGAGGACTTGGGTGAGTCTGACTTGGTCTTGGAGTCACAGCTGGCATAACTAGAGGTCTCTGAGGTCTTGTCCCTGGAAGAACAAGATACATAAGTGTTAGAATCATTACTAGATATACTTCTAGAGTCAGGGGAGTCATTGATCCTAATGCCAGTGTTTTCCTTTGATTGTGGTAAGTCCAACTTATGGGATGTAGGCTTAAGGGTTCCTATGGTTGGAGGGTCTTCAGAGTTATTTGGCAAGTCTTTAGACTTTTTGCCAAACAGATGGTGTGAACCATCAAAGTCAGAGGTTTTGGTGGTAGGCATAAATACACCTCTGATAGGTCCTGGTACAGCATGCATCTCACCTTCCTTTAGATAGTTTATAGGGACAGAATAATTATGATTTTTCTTATCTAAATAGTGATTTGCTTCTGGACCAACATATTTTTTAAACCCTAGACCTATCTCAGATGTTACAGACTTACTACTGTAGAGTAACCTAGATAATTTATCACCTGAAACTAGCCACTCTTTATGCCTAGCTACTTCTTTATCCAATTTCTCTTGCAAAACACCTTTCTCAGACTCAATTCTAGCTTTTTCTTTTTTAGAAAACTTTAATTCATTGCTAGTACATTCTAAATATCTACTTAAAACTCTAATCTTTTCCTCATAAGCCAATTGATTTTGCTGAAACCACATCTTCTGTTGTTCTAAGGTTTTAAAAGCTTCTTTGTAAGTTGCAGCTTCAATAAAACACTCATTATATTTTGGTTTCATCTCATCATAAGCTTCTTTTAGAGTTGTATATTTAGAATCACAATCACAAACACAAGTAGATACCTGAGGAGAGATTCCCATGAGGCCGAAGTCATCATCACAACTAGCCATGCAAGAGATTTGAGGAGAGCTGCTTGTTGCATCTTCATGCTCATTCCAGTCAACACCAGCATCTATAGCAGTTTATTAAGGCCTTTGATTCACCAGCCTCTACCTCTTTCTTCTTGTATGCTGAGTATCTGGTTTTAGCTTCACCCTTCTTGGTTGTGCACTCTCTTGCAAAATGGCCAATTTCTCCATAAGCACAGCACTTCACTTTCCTTCTGTCAAACCTAGCTGCATCTCTACCATCAACATTGAGCTTTTTACCAACCTTTTGCTCAAATCTTCTGACCTTGAGGGAGAGCATTGCCATTTGCCACTTTAAGTCCAACTCTTCTAAAGCAAGTTCATCAATCTGCTCAAAATCTTCATAGGCTATTTGTTGTTGTTTATTAACTTCAGCAACAAATGAATGAAGTACATCTTCCATCACATTACTAATCTTTGGATGAGTTATTGGATTAGCATTTGAAAAAGACAATGTGGTAATAGGAAGACTTTGACTTGGAGTGGATGGACTTGAGTAAACTCGTGGTACTGGGGATGGACTTGTATAGGTATGTGGCATGTAGTTTGAGTTAGAGCTGACAAATGCAGATTGTGAAAGAGTTGCGCATATGGAGAGAATCCCTTTATGTCGCCTTCCAAAGCTCTGAGTTTGTTGTACAAGTCATCAAAACTGAGGTAGCCCATGCCACCTTTGGTTTTCAATGATATACTCACCTGAGACCATGATAGAGGCAAGGCTCTTAGAAACCTGGAATTCACCTCCTCATTGTCATGTCTGGCTAGAAGTTGATTCAAGTGACTCAGTATCTTCTGAAACCTATCATAGCCTTTGTGGAGACCTTCTTCTTCAGTTATTTTGAATTCTTGGAATTCTTGTTTCAACATACTCTTTCTCATCCTTTTTGATTCATCATTCCCCCCAAATCTAGCTTTTATAGCCCACCAGATTTCTCTTGGATCAGTCATGGAATGAAAATCTCCCATGTGGTCATCAGGAATTGCTTGCAGCAATATAGTTTTTGCTTTGTTCTCCCTTTGTATAGCAAGAATTTCTTCAGCAGAAACAGGTTCCAAAATCTTAATTTTGGCATCAGCATCAACAATTTACTTTTTAGGACGACAGCCATTGAGTATAACATTCCAGAGGTTATAGTCAACACTTGCAATCCAGTTTTGCATCTTCATGGCCCAGATCTCATACTCATCCTTCCTGAGAAAAGGAAGATTGGCATTGCTGTTAGAGAAGGCCACCTGTTGTAGTTGTTGAGTGAGAGAGCCTGCTTCTGAGAGAGTAACATCACTGCCTGGTTTGTCTCCCATTGGTACTGAGTGAAAAGTTATGTGATTGTGTTGAGGTTACAGAGAGTATCTCGTGGCTCTGATACCACTTTTTAGAATCTATATCTTGATAGATCTCGAGCTAATAGATCGTTAGCCTACTAATGTAATCACCAGTAAGACTAAGTTAGATAATCTCTGTGAGCTTGTAATTATTGCGGAATATAAAAATAATCTTATATACTAAACTTGATCTTCTATAGATCAATATACTTTTACTAATAATGTTATGAAACTCGTACATAATACAATGACCAAGGTTCCTTATATACTAGTGGAAACCCTAACATTTCTTACAAGAAACAAATAATAATAAACTAATACAAGATATTCTACATATCTTGTCCTAAATTACATAAGTTCTATCCACGGTTTAACTCTATCCGTAGGATCTCTATACGTCCGCAGGAACCAGTCATCAGCAGAAACACTCTAAGCTTCCGCAGGAACCTGTCAGCAGTATCAGTCAGCAGTATCTTCAATAATTCCTTACACTTTCTTGATCTAAACCCACTCGTTAGACTAAAGTTAATATGATCACAGCCTTCAACCCCATTTTAGGGCCAATTTGAAGTTGTGGATTGCTGACCTGTCAAAGGGTTAGGTAGGGGTATGTGAGTAGGGGGAAAGTTAGTAGGATAGGGAATGATGAGTTTGTAGACTTTTGAGGTAGTGGGGTGGTGGAGTGTTGCAGTGATGGTGGTGGTGGTGGTGGTTTACCCAGGGGGTAATAGAGGGAGTAGGGAAGAAGGGTGTGAGGTTTGACTAGTGTTGACCCTGCACATTTTGTTAAAAGGGGAATGGGTTATTTTGTTTTGGGCTTGGAACTTGGATGGGCTAAGGATTTGGTGGATCAGGCTGGAGTATTTGATGGGGTGGTTTTTGGGTGGATTTAATAAGATCAGTGGTCCATTTGGTTTGTATTATTACACAAGGACCATTTGTGTAATGTTGCAACAGTTGAGGGTGCGAGGTGTAATTTTTCCAAACTTGATTCAAGGGGTCATTCATTCCAAGTTCCAATAATGCAAGGACCATTCATGAGATTTCCACAAACTAAATTCCCAATGACCATTTTTATCAATTCTGAAAGTAAAGGAACCAAACTTGTTAACTTTTGAAACTTTTCACCAAAGGATTGATTATGACAACTTGTGATTTCCAAAAGACCTTTGTTGATTTTTCTTCCAAAATAAATGCTCAGGGACTGATTTTGTAAAGTTTTGAAAGTTGAAGGACTGAAAATGCTAATTATGTAAACTTTGTTCATTTTTCATCCGTTTTTAATCATTTTGCACCTGAAACATAGAAAACACAATCCAGGGATATTTTCTTTATTTTGAGGCATTTCTGAGTGTTTTTAAATGTTTTTGTAGTTTAGATAAGACAAAAATGATGAGTATTTACACACTCATCACCGCTCAAAATTTTCCACCCCAAATATGTGAGGTTCGCCCTAGATTTGTTAGGAAAAGATGCTCATGAGTGTACCGGTAGTACTTAGATTCTAGAACATGCGTTAGTGATACATCCCGAGACCGCTTGTCAGACTACATTCGTGTAGTTAGGATTTACTACATGATAAGACGCATTAGGATAACCCTTGTGTTTAAACCTGTATCATAATTACTTGACCAATAAAGTCATAACTACTTGACTAATAAAGTCAATTAATTTTTCCCACACCTTTGCGATGTACTCATTTTTAGTACACGATACCTCTCCTATACCCCTCCGAGCATATCTTTTCGTTTCTAACTTTAAGCATTTTACTTAAAGGAAGAATTTGTTAACAATCCACCCCAAATGTGCAACCAAATTGCCTTAGCCTTCCTTGTATGCACTCATCTTTAGTGCATTATTGTTATATGTTTAAACCCTTAGTTAATTGTCTAATTAATTACATGGTTGCTAAGTCGAGTCATATCTTGTACATATCTTTTTGGGACGATTGGGACTCATGGGTAAAGTATTAATGTTATGAAGTAATGGGGAAGAAGTCGATTATATTACCCCCCACATGTGCGTTAATCTTAAAACGTACTCCAAGTGTTTTGATTATTTTAATTCGAGTAATTAGAATAGTTGATTGTAAAGTATGTAAAAGTTCAAATGTAAGGGGAATGCAAATTCCCTATGATGTATTATTTTGGATGGTAGGGCAAGAGTGTATGCAAAAAAAATAAATAAATAAATAAAAAAAAAAAAAAAAAAAACTCGAAAAAGAAAAAGAAAAAGAGAAAAAACATGCGGACTACCATCCCGTTTCCTTTTAAGTTTATTTTATGTTTTGTTAGTTTTTGATTAGCTTAAGTCGAGTGGATTCTTGGCTTAGCAACCCCACATTGTACATGTAATTGACCAAGATGATTAACTCGCCACCAGTAAATATTGCCTTTATCCAACAAAACCGTGTTTATCATATCCCTACACCTCCCGTTATAACCCTTTTAAAAGACCTCTTTGATAGTTTATCCTAGGTGCTTACGCCAAGTGGTGGAGGTTTGATCCTTTCCCAAGCCTATCGTAATCTATTTGCTATGACAAGTAGTGAGAGATATTTTCCATTTTCATATTGTAATATATACTTTTATTACACCCGAGAGATGTGAGTATCTAAACACTATTTGTGAGGTGCTAGTGTATAATTTCCGTGCTTGTTTTTGGTTGAAGTAGAACGATTATTTGTTGCAACTACTTTTATATTAGTGTTAAATCACCCCTAGCTTGTATTTTGATTAGAATAAAAGCGCATTTGCTTGACGACAAGCAAATCTCAAGTGTAAGAGTATTTGATGAGATGAAAAGTGTACCGCTTTTGGGGGTCATTTAAGTCCAAAGTTGAGATTATTTGATCAAATATTGCCCTAAATCGTTCCTTTTGACATTTTAGGTACTTTTAAAAATAAATTTAGAAAAGGAAGCATTTTGGACGTTTTTGGAGCGAAAAAGTGAAGAAAACGACAAAGTCTCAAATTTATGCTGGAAATTGTACTTGACGACGTTAGGAATTAAGTGTGACGCCGTTACTCTTTGACAAAGAGGTGGATAAATCAAGTTACACGTGACGCGCCAGAGAGGTTTTTGAAGAATTGTACATGACGGCGACACCAAGGCCGTCAAGAGTAATTTGCATGTGACGGCTAAGCCCAAGTTTACACATGACGACGTCAGAAGTGGATCTAGGCAATACGAGTATTACTTTGGAGGCAAGTTGACGGCGTCAGACTTTATTCTTGACGCGGTCAGAGTGTAAAATCTATATATACTTTTCTAGTTTTCATTCATTGTGTGCAACTTTGGTAGGAGAAAAACCCTAGACAAATTTTTCTATATTTTTGAGGGTTTCAAACCCTTGTTTCATCCACGCTTAATTGAAGATAAGTCTTCTAACAATCATTCAATATGTCTTTGTGTTGTTTGATTATATCTTATGCTTGTCTTCTCTTTAACATGTTAGACTAGGTTTTCTTTGTGTTTGCTTAGATGTAATGAAACTTAGATATTGATTATTGGTTGGTTGTTTGTTTATAATTGTTGTGGATGAATGATTTCGATGTTAGGCTTAAGAAAACTGGCAGACTTCCAATTGGTAACTTGCTTGAACGTCTTAAGAAACATGATCAGAGGTGTACTACGATTAATTGGTTATATTTAATGCATAGGTAACTACTAATGAGGCCATGTTAGGAGCTAGTAGTCGGCTCGACACAGGAAGAGGTAGAAGCTTATAGAGTTAGGGAAGATCGTACACCGCCCTACGAATGGTATTATGGAATATAACCCGTCATCCATGCAATTGTAACAAACTAATCAACCGGTAAAAGATAGCTAGGGAGTAGTGAAATCTAAGTAAATACATTTTCTCTTCTTATTGTTTTCACCACATTTACTTTAAGTTTATTTTATTTTATTTTATTTGCATTTGTAGTTAATTGGGTTAGTTGACTAGCAACTAATTCCGCCCATTCCCTCAAAACCCGAGATTTTTATTTGGTTTACATAAAGTATGAAAATACAAAAAGAATCATCCCTCACCTCTAGACCTAGTTTAATTGAGTTTTAACCCTAGCGAACATTATTCTTTGAGTTGAACGATCAATCCCCCGGTACTTGCCACTATACTGTACTACAACGGTCAGGTACACTACCTGGTGGGGATTGCAAGCATCTTGAGATCCCTTGAGAGGTAAAACCTTTTGCAAGGGCGCAATTCCACGCATCAAAAAGAGAATATTTAGAAGATTTGTGTGGGAATGTAGGAGACAAAAGGTAGAATGATATAGTAATGTTTTTGTTAGTAGTGAATGAGTTTCTGCCCTTGGTGGAACTGCATCGGGATTTCTTGGTATGGTAATGGTTCTGAACACATAAGGTCCATCCATGATACACTTAGTCATCCGTTCACCCATTTCCCATTTGCATTCGATGTACCTTAAGAATCTACTTGACCACTTAAGATAGTTTCCTTTCCCGAGCATCGGTGGACGTGCTTCAGAACCAGCATCAATAATCGATTGTTGTCCATGTGAGAGTGTTTGAGCAATTAGTTGAGACATTGTGTACGGTTGTGGTACTTTTTGAGACATTTGTGTGTAGTGATAAATGGATCTTTTTAGACGAAGTAGATGTGTTTAATATTTGTTTTGATGATTTATGTTTAATTACGAATTAAGTTCATTTAGAATTCGGTTAATAACAAGGTCTCAATCGGAAAGTCAAAGTTCAAGATTAATATGGTTTAGCATTAGCGAAGTAGTTTAGCTTTGTAGGTTTAACGAAGTAGTCAATAGTAATGAAGTGGCCTAGAATCGAAGTAGGTTCAATGAAGTAGCCTATCTCACTAAAAAGGTTTTGACTTTCCTATCTCGCTAAAAGAGGGTTTTGGCTAGCTCAATCGGAGCATAGCTCGCTATTTGTCCTATCTTGCTATCTTTCCTTGCTCGCTGAAAAACAATTTTGAACACAAACTCACATGAAATCAAGTAAAACTACCTTTTAAGCGATTTTTGATCAATTTCTTTTGTAAACCTAGTTTTTAAGTGATTCAAATCTTGATAAAAACTAAGTCTTTACAAGATTTAAGCGAAGTAAGAACATTTGTTTTTGAACTAGCGAGATACGATTAACTTTCAAAAAACGCACCAAAATGTTTGACGTTTCTGTTGTTTTGAGCGAATAAAACCACTAAAGAAATGTTTTTTGGTGATGAAAATGAACCATAAGCTAGATGTTATAGATCAAATCAACCAAGAAACACTTTTAGCTTATCATTTTAAATCGTACATCGCTGGAAAAATAAAAAGCGAATCGTATAACACAAATCTAAACTAAAACACAACTAAGTCATCTTTGAAGCTCTTGATACTAATTATAGGATAGGTCTTACATATTGTTATCATCGCACAAAGAATCGTTAGTATTTGACAAGAGTAGAGAGGTAGAGAGATAGGAAGCGAGGTAGCGAGGTGAAAGAAAATGAAACACTTTATTATAAATAAGAAAAAACACACCAAGCCACACCCTCACCACAACTAATGAGGGGTATTTATACTACTTTTCCAATGAGGTAGCAAGTCTACATCGTTGGGCTTTCTACTTAGACAACTTAACGGGCTCGTTCATACTAAACATTTACAAAATATTAATAATATTACAAGGCAAATAATAAACACTTAAGAACGATTCCTAACAGATTTGTTCCAAAATGCATTTATATACAAATTGTTAACCACGACCATCCGCCCTCCCCTCTGCACCATGTTTCTCCTAATTAAAATTGTTGTCTATTTGATCTATGGTTAATAAGTTTTATGTTGAGTTTAAAAGCAGGGGTTAAACATGAAGATAAACTGAAAATTGCACGAAAATTGTTTTAGGTGACACTTTTTGTCAATTATACTTGCTATTAAGTTACAACTTAGTGAAAACTAGCCTCGAGCACTGGAAAATATTAAAATGCCAACTTGCAATTATAAACAGAAGTTATTGTGCATAAGCATACCATACCTTTTCTTACTGTCAACTTATTATGCTTCTGACGAACCACAAACAACCTGAAATGTACATGAAAACGCCGTATCAACCACCTGTAGAAACTAAAAGAAACATACACAAAAATTCTTGTATGTGAAATTATCCATGTTTTGGAAGAAGAAAAGGATATGTGATACCTTCGAAACCTTTCAAATCTTTCAGCATATTTATAGCAGCACTAAAGAATGCTAGTGCTACTCGTGAAGTGAAACCAGTTGGGAGCTTTATGCATCACTAGTGAGTCCGTGGTAGTATCTGTTCTTTGAAATCAATGTGGACCCTAGATGGAAACACATGATATAAGAATCAAGAGAAACAAATATGTATACATGCACACACAATAAACCTGTTTAGGCTCATTAATTGGTTATGGTGAGAAGTATTTCAGTTAAAAACTATTAATTATCCACTTTTAATTACCTAGGTTTTGTATCAAATGATGTCAGTATATGAGCCATTGCTTTTCATATGAATATTTGCTCCAAATAATGTAGAGATCCTTTTGGTGAAAGGAATACGAGGGAAACTGTCCGTTAATCGCTCAAGAGTAGACATCCCTCTAGACGAAACTGATAAAAGCAAACTACTAAAGGTAACAAGACATAAAAGGAGAAACCTTTCCTGAAGAAAGATTCAATAACTTTCATGGTTCCTAGTATTCCTACCCACCACTGATTTAGATTGATATACATATATATATATATATATATATATATATATATATATATATATATATATATATATATATATATATATATATATCTATATTATATATAACAGGAGGCGTTACACCTCATTGTCCAGTCATTGCCATGTAATTCATTTTCTGCCATCTCATCAGCCATGTCATCACATTGTCGCCATGTAAGCAATTTTTAAATTAATTTTATGCCATGTAAGCAATTTTTTAAATTAATTTTATTCCATTCCAAATTTAATCCGAATTAGTGTTTTTCTCAAATTTAAACCGAATTAAATTTGGCTAAAAAAACATGCTAGCTACTAGAGTCGAACTTGGGTCTATTAGTTCACAAACTAATGCTTCAACCAATGGAACAAGCTAGAAGTTGTGATAGACAATTCAAAATCAAAATATAATGTCTTAAATCCAATAATAATCCAAAACATATTATCCATCTTTAAATTTACGTAAAAAAAATTATCAGTTTATTCATAATAACTTTGTCATGTTTTCCTCTAAACCCTAATATCATGTTTTCCTCTAATCCCTGATCGACAAAAAAAATCATCAACCGACCATGGTGGCTGAGGTATAACTGATGTTTTCCTCATAACCCTAATGATACTTTGTTACTGACAAAAGTACGTCTCCTTTTCTCAAAATCCTTATCTTATGTTTTTATTTATTGTATTTGCAGAACTATGGTGGAGGCTTTGTGTCTATTTTGGCTTGACAAGGTTTTGGTAAATCTCTTTTTGATAACTTCTACATGAATAAAGAAGTTGGGTACGTTTGGTTCATGTCAATGTAATAACTGTGACATTGTGTTAGAGTTGTTTAACGTTTACAGCAAGAATTCGCAGCAAGAAGCTCATGTAGCGTGTTGAACATCAGCAGTTTTGTGGAAATTTTGCGTTACATGAAGACACTACTTTGCGTAGACTATTTCAGAACATGTGTGCAAGTTCTTCGGGTACGTGTTAGTTGGTATATAGGACCTTAAAGTTTCTTTGTATAACATTCGTTTTAAATACCGTTAAGTTAAAATGACTTCTCAAACATTACAGGTATTTAGGAAGAGATTACAGAATCTGTTGTCGCTAATAATGAATCCAAAGAGTGTGAAAATTGAGATGTGTGTTTTTATTTGTGGCTTCTTAACTTCATGATCATGTATATAATGCAAATATGCTTATAAAGTTCACTGACAAATAATGAATGATTTTTGTAGCCAAGGTTTTGAGCAACGCTCGACGTCCCAAGGTACTTTGCATTGCCAATTTCTATATGTGTCAATATAGCAACCCTGGTTTTTAAATAATGCTACAACATGTATTAATTTTAATTGTTGTAGGCGTTTGTGAAAGTACAAAACCAAATTTACCAAGTCAGCTGCGGCTACTGAACGTGTACACTTTATGGAGCAAACCTCACGATAGGTAGCCCAAGGTGTATTCAAGCTCCATCGCGTTTGTGTTACGTCATTTATATGCAGAACATATATAATTGTTCATGATTTTGCTCATTATAGTATGTAACGGTTTATTATCACACCTTTATCCATATCTTCCAAGCACTGTATTTATAAGAATCAAATGACGGAAATTTATAGCCACTGATGTGATCATGATGATGAATTTGGTTTTAAGCTGCTTTAACCGCTACCACTATTGAAACATTTGCTGCTCGGTTAGCTGATGTTATAGCTAACTGCCTCTTCTTTGTTGATAGTGATGGTGGTTGAAGATAAGAGTGACAGTGATGTTATAATTCTACATGGGTCCGAATCGGTCATTCTTAGTTTTGTGTGGGGTTAGGTTTGCTAGAAGTCTGATGTTTAGTTTTGTGATTTATGCAGTACTGGGACGAGGCAGAATTTCTATTTCAGATTTTTCAAAAGGTAGGTGCTCTGAATATCGCTGGTGGAACTATTATTGTGGAGACCGTTGTGTGGTTGGATCAGGAGGCGGATCTGTTGGGTCAGTATTAATTATTCATATGACTTATGGAACTTTCTGTTTATATCTTACGTAAAAAGGTAGCAAAGTTAGTTGGTTGGTCGATTCTGCTGGATAATATCGGATTTACAAAAAATAAAATGAAAAAATGTCTAATATGAAGAAGGGAAGTACTGATGTTTCTGATCAAGACATAGAGCCATTTGTTGAGGTTGACCCGTCAGGAAGATTTGGTCGGTACCCTGAACTTTTAGGCTCTGGTGCTACGAAAAATGTCTACAAGGGATTTGATATGGAAGAAGGTAGAGATATTGCATGGAATCAGATCAAAGTGAACGCGTTTGATGGAGTCGAGTATGCTAAAAAGAGACTATATTCAAAAATTAAACTGCTAAAGACTTTGAGGAACGAAAACCTGATAGTTCTTTATGGTTTCTGGAGGAACACTGAGAACAACCACTTGAACTTTATTACCGAGGCATGCGTATCAGGAAATCTTAGAGATTACAGGAAGAAACACAAGTGTGTCTCATTAAAAGTCTTAAAGAAGTGTTCAAGACAAATTCTGAAAGGTTTGGATTATTTGCACACCCACGAGCAATGCGTCATTCATAGAGATCTCAATTATAGAAACTTCTTCATCATTGGGAATAATGGAAAGGTAAATATGCTCTTTGATTTCAAGTTTCATGTTTATTTGTACATTTTATTATATGTATGTTTGGTTTGAATATGGGATCGGGAGTCTTTGGTAAGACGATTACTGACTTCTAATGTACATGAACAGGTTAAGATTGGTGACTTCAGTTTAGCCTCAGCAGTAGGAAAGAGCCACATGCCTCATTCCGTGATAGCGACACCAGAATACATGGTACCCGAGCTGTACGACGAGAATTACAATGAGTTAGTAGACATATATTGCTCAAATATACCACAAAGTTAGCAAGGGTGTGATGCCTCTAACTTTAAACAAAGTTAGCGATGATTCAGCTGTCCAAACAGCACAGTACGCTACAAGCTTCTTGACTTTGGTGAATCTGCAAAAGAAGTTTTTAAGAACTATGAGACACTGGAAACCATTGAGCGGCTGAAAGTGATGTACACAACTTTTATTCTGTAACTGGAGTTACAAAACCAAAGCTAAATGCCTTGAAAAATGGAGCAAGTTCTGCTGCAACAGAGGCTACTCAGAAGAGTAATCCAATATCTAGAATCCAGGCTCACATACATTTAAGACAGATGCTATCACACCTACTCATGAAAAAGGTAACCGGATTGTACATTAATTTTCATATTGGCATTGGCTGCGGCTTATGGTATAATTCTAATGAACTCTTATATTTGGCAGCTCAATTGCACAACGTTAGTAAGGGAGCAGTGCAAAAAGAAAACAAAAAGAACGTATTGCATGTATTGAGTTGAACCTAAATTGTATTGTAAGTTTATAAAGCCTATTTACGTTAACTTTGATGATTTTCATAAAGCCTATTTACATTAACTTTGATGATTTTCATATTATCATCAAGTGCTTGAATTCTTTTTTTTTTCAATTCTTTGTGGAGCAATGCTCTTCATATCTTAGTCATTCATTTGATCTACATTTACTTAAGTTAGAATTGGTTGCAGACTTGTAGTAGGCCAGTAACTACCCGCACTCAATCAGGTAGCTGGTGAAGGAATCTGCATCTGTCTTTCAGTCCTGTGATGGCATCAAAGAAGGAATTATAGGGCATTGCTTTTCTCTATGTACGGAGACAAAGACGACGATGATATGAAACAAGATGATAGTGGCAACAAAGCTGTTCCAGTGAAGAATAAGGAGCAGGGTGAAGTGAGTGGGAGTGAAGCTGCAGATATGGACGAAGATGATAAAGTAGTCGATAATAAAAGCTATGGTTATGGAAAGAGTATTGAAGCTAATGACAGCAGGATGTCGGTTACTATAGATAGGTTAACGTCACCTCCAGCTCAACAAGTAATTGGTTTAGAGCCAAGTAGAGGTAGGAAAGGGACTTTTAACAATTGTTGATTATGGTCATGATGAGGATGCGTTGTCGTCTGAACCGGAGGAAGGGAAAATAGCAGCAATAGGCCGTGTAATGATTGGGGCAGAGCTTCAAACTGTAAATGGAAGACCACCAGGAACTGTACAACTATTAACGCCAAACACGCAATCAACTCCTCAGACATCTGAACATGTTGATCAGTTACAATCAGATGCAATGAACTATAAAGGAAGTGAATCAGAATCTTCAGCACCATAAGAAGCCGTTAATATTGCGGAAGATGGAGAAAAGGAAATGGATCCCTTGGACAAGTTTCTCCCTCCACCACTAATGAAAAATTACGGATGAATTGCAAGAAAAGATCATCAATTTTCTGATGCTGAAAAAGAAAACTAGGAGAAGCTTTAATTCAGAAGTGCGCAATAGGAAAGAATATCGCAACCCGGACTTCTTGCTACACGTTGTAACTTATCAGGACATTCATCAGACATGATTATGACAAAAGTGACTACTATGATGAAAGTGAGGCAGATATGAAAAGGGAATTGGAGAGGAAAGAGCAAGAGAAAAAGGAAAACCAAAAGATTGATTTTCTTTCTGGCGGAACCCAATCAGTAGCTTTTCGACCCATTTTCACTTCATCTAATCGGTTAGGTTTCTTTTTACTATTTTGACCCATTTGAAGTAAAATATAACCCAAAACCAACCCGTTTTTTGAAATACATGACATGTGATATATTCTTATCATTTGAAGTAAAAGTAAATATATTTTTGTTTTGTAGTCGATTGAAGAAACCCTTGTGATCGCGATTGACAATGGCAACTTTAGCGAAACCAGAAAACACCTTGAAGCAAGCTGAGGGTCAGATGCATTTTACCATTCAAATTATTCGGGAGGGGAGACTAAATAAGAAATCCAAGTGGGATAATGTAGATGGGGACATGAGACACCCCATAACCACAAGCTCACAGAACTCTCTGTCAAGTGCTGGGTCACATGCAGCACTTCTAACTGCTGCTAATGCTGGGAGTGGGTACACAACATTTGTGCAACAAAGACGGAGAGAGGCAGATGAAAGGTCTAGCGACAGGAAGTCAGATAGGAGATCATGAATGACCTGTATCTACTCCAATCATGACTCTGAAATTAGAAAGAATTTCTTCTTTTTTTAAATGAGGTTGAACATGAGATTAATACTGATTTTATACCCAATTAGAAATTCTAAATTTTACGTTATATTTATCATGAGAATTTCTAGAGAACAAAGTTAGAACTATAAGTAAAGGGGTCAACATGTCGCCCCTCTACTCATAACAAAGTTATTTATTAGTTTGACCCGTTTTAATTTTAGTACCTGTTTAGTTACCCCATTTGACCCGTTTTAGATAGCACCGAAGATGCAATAATGATTTATTATCAATCAAATATTTGGGAAAGCGATTGTGGTGTTTTTTAAGAAAAGTTCAATGTCTTATTTACCGACCCAGTTGGCCTGTTTTAGATAGAAGGTGTAACACTTTGGCTCATTTTTGACATTATGTGTGTGTTCTTAATCATGTTTACAGCCTTACAGGTAATGGAGTTATAATTGGATGTTTTCATTTGGCATGCTAAACGGCTCAAAAAGAAGGGGATAAAGAATGTCAATGTTGCTGTGGTTACTTGGTCAAACTGGGACTGTCGAGTCATGCTGGAATCAGAATGCGTATTCAAGAAAATTCGTAAGCCTCCTTATTTGAACTGGTATTTAGATATGCATTTTAGGGAGAGTAAAGCCTATCAAACTTCTATCCGTGTTATAGACCGCTGTCCAAAAATGCTCACTGGATTTTGAAGCAAATCTTGGTGATTTCTGTTACCTTAATTTGTTTTGTTTTAATAGAAGGATACTCAAATTTGAAATACAGTTAAAGATGGTTACTCTGTGATGCTGTAAGTAACATATAAGTGGTGGCATGCTAACACTCATGTTTCAAAATTTCAGGTTCATAAGATTTTCGATCTCTATGCTATTCCCCATCGAAAGGCAATGTGGTATTTGCCTATTTGGAAGTCTTAGAGGCTTATAAGCTGTTTTATCAACCCTTTATTGAAGAAGGTTTACTGATTAGCGATAATTGATCAAACAGTTTGTCGTGATAATAGTCATGGCAGTAGTTCAGTTCAGCGATTCCCTGAGGTAGTATAACATTTGGAAATACATAAACATGCTCTGTGTCTATCGTTATTAGTATTGAAAATATTTATGACATTATTAAGATCTATCTTATTTAGGGGTTATTTAAGCATATGGCAGCATTTGGAACTCCTAGAGGTCCATCATTCACATCTCAGAGAAATGACTCTTTATCGTATGACTGTGTCCGCAAGTCAATGCCACGTTGCAAGTGTCTGCCTTTTGCTTCACCATCACTTGGTGCACCTCACACCTGCTTCAACTTGGATGCAAATAAATGTAGTAATGACTGTTTTTGCGGTATATTCTCAGACCATGTAGGACTACATGCACCAGATTGAAAGGACAAACCGTGTAGGATCAAATGGCCGGGCTACTTTGTTGTTTATAGACCGTGGTATGGTTTTCCACTCTCAAACTATTCCTTCTTTTAAATTGCTTCCCACACGACCACCCTATGATACATGGAAATTGCAACATTTGACCGAAACCTTTCTATTTATTTTATTAGCTCAGCACGTGCAACAACCAAAAGGTATCTCCTATAGCTCAATAATTCACATGTAAATATAGTTAAACCAAATATTTTGACCAAAAAATTTATGAGGACTAGCAATTACCTCTCATAAATAGGCTGCTTATTTCATATGTGATATGTAACCTATTATGAATGAATTCATTTGAAAACTACTAACTATTTTTTTTTTCTCTTTGTGATATTGGGTTGTTCACAAAATAAGAAAATCCAAACACTATTTCTAGAAGTACTTTATAATCAGCTTATACGTAGTTATTTTATCAGATGCATAAGTGGGAAAAAAATGAGTGATTTTAAACATAAGAAACCACATATGAGCAGATGACAAATTTAAACAAAAATCTATGTTTTCAGCTTAAGAAGCATGAAGATTCGTCCACATTTCCGGAAGCATTCTTACAAATAGCATTTGTGGTAAGTGACATATTTAAACTTATCTAAATTGTTAATCCCGCCAAACCGTGTAAGTTCTTTACATTTTGTATTGCATTTCAGTGTTCTACAAACCTGCTTATTAATGGGTTGCATTGGGTTATGATTTGTTTCAAATGGGTCAAGTTTAAAGATTTAGCTAATAGGCGATCGGGAATAGTTCAACTGAGTTGGAACTTGAAAACCATCCAAAACATACTTTACTATTATTAATGTTAATTGCAGTCTTGAGTCAGAGATTGCCATTCTGGAATGAGTTAGAAGTTTGACCTAAATTATAGTAGCGAGGTATGTTATCATTCTTATGAGTTTTCACCATTTTCATTAGACAAACTCGATCTCCAATTATCTTCATGTTTAGGAATCATTGGAGCCTTCACTCGCTGTCACCGCGTACATCAATGTTACCTAACCAAACCATCTCTATAGAGTTTCAACCTGAGTTAATATATTTAAATACCATCTCTATAGAGTTTCAATCAGAGGTGCCAAAAACACCACTCTCGGTCATAATAGCAATATTAGACCAATCCTTTTGGATGAAACATACCATAGAGGAGGCCAAGGAATATGGTTTAGCCAACGAACTTGAGATGAGAAATGGGCTAGATGGCTAACGGGTTAAAACATGTATTCTTCAGTACCCTTTTGATACAGGTTGGGTTTAGTCGGAAATACTTTTGGTTCAAAATTGTTGACACTATTATAAATAGTTAGTGAATATCTTATTACATGAGTCATATTTTTCAATATCAATCTATTACTATGAATAATTTGGGCACTTTAATCAACCTTCGACCCAATTGACCCATTTCCTTTTAAAGTAGTTTTTTGTTTTGCCTGTAATGCCAAATCAACCAATGTGTATGTAGCGGGGTTGAAGTTACCACCTTAGAGCATCATAAATTGGCTATAAGGCATGAACAAATGAATATATGATGTACTTTATGGGGAGTGTAGGCTACTAAAGAACTTCGAGCTGCCTTAGAGAAGCTAAAAACAATGTACGGTTCGGGTATTAAAACTTTAGATGACATAGCTGATGAGCTTGATGGGAATTCACAGTCAATATTTGGACATTTGAATTCTCAAGTCTCCTAATATTCTTATGCTCTTGGGGAGGTTGTCATAGTTTTCATCTAGGAATCTAGACACTTATATTGGCACATCACACTTCATTTAGCTTTGTTTGATGTCCAGTTTTTCAAGGGTATTGCATCAAAAGCTGAGAACTTGCCTAATGATCTTGAAGACATTCTCTACAGTTAAGAAAATAAACTAACTGCTTATGCACAATAGCAACGCAAGGTAAGATTATAAACTAGCATGATGTACCTTCAGAATTTCTTTCCCTACACTTGTAATGACGCCCCTGACAGTGATAAGTAGTAAGCACTATTTTTTTTATTTTTTATTTTTATGTTTTTTTAAATTTTTTTAGGGAGCACTATTTGAACACAAAATAATTTATTGATTTTGTAGCAAATGAGCTAAAAGCAAGACTTGTGAGAAAATCAATCATTATAAGTATTATAACCACTTTTATAATCTAATAGTGAATTAATTTAAGATCAAATTGACAAAAGTAATTTCGGGTTCCAATCGTTGATATACAGATAAAGTCAACGGGCGACTAAGCTTAATATTAATAAATACGCGGAAGGTTTTATGTTTGAATTTAGCTAAGCTTTTTAACGAACATTCCTATCGATATATGGATGGTTATGGTCAATTTAATGTAATAAAATGTGCTTATAAGAGTGCTGGGAGAGATCGCCCACGTTTCGAGATTATATTTCCTTTTACATTACATAAACTTGGTTTGAATTAAGTGGTGGAACTGATTATATAATTTGCGGTGACCTATGGCGGTATGGCTAAGAATCCTATAATTGTATCAACTCCAGTATTCATTTTTAGAATAACTAATGTATTAAGCATTATAATATTAAAATAGTTGTAAATTGATTTTCTTAAATGTGACACAGTGTGTAATCTTTAAGCTCATACATTTAGCAAAATGCATTTTCATGTATTTATGTATTTTGAATAATGATCATTTGTAGCACTGAAGTGTTTCCTGATTGAAGCAACTTGAATATGACGAAGAAAAGCAGTTGTAACATTTTTGGTGTGTTTGAGAGTTATTTTTGGTGTTTGCACCCGTGTTTAATGATCTGCCTTCACAGTTGGATACTACAATTCCTATAGAACAAATGCATATAATGCACACATGGCTTGATATATTGTGAATCTACTTATTAGTGTTCAGATTAACAATGGACATCCTTAAGGACATCATGGAGATTAGGTTGATATGGAAAGATATGTTCCAACTATATAGACAAGTGTCATTTTATAACCATCTTGAAATCCATATTGCCTCAATGTTAAAATTGTAGGCTGATTTATATATACTTTATATACTAGAATACAAATCAAAGTGTGTGAATTCGATACCTCTAACATGTGTTATGCAACATGTGTATCCTTAGTTGACTCGATTTAAAAAGGTAGGGATCACCGCTATTGTGGATAAATGTACACTTTCCAACCTTTTCTAACCACCCTTTTTTTTTTATTAAAAAAAATATGGCAACGATATTTATAAGTCATGCCCGCCCATCGGGCGGGCTTCGACATCTAGTATATATATATATATATATATATATATATATATATATATATATATATCTAGTATATATATATATATATATATATATATATATATATATATATATATATATATATATATATATATATATATATATATATATATATACCTTCTTTATTTATAAGTTGTACTTCGAATTAAGATAATCACTCATTTGTTGTTTAACCAAATTAAAATCAGTCATTAATAAAACTTAAAAACATTCGCAACTTGCACATATGGATTATACATGTACTACGTCATAAGCAATCTCCACAATTCATTTTGAAACCAAATTAAAATATCACATCAGCGACAAAATTCAAGTACATGCCCAAACTCCACGGGTCAACAACATTTAATTTTTTTTCGAGGAATAGAGCTTGGTTTTGTGCTAGTAAACATGGTTATATACTCCTTTTTAGAACACAAACTTCTTTTAGAGCCTGGTTTTCACTAAAATCGGACTCTATTAAGGAGGCTCTATTTCACAGTCTCTAGTAGTATGTTGATTGTGTACTCTATTGTTGATCTCAGTGCAAAGCCAATTATTTCTTTTTTATTTTTTTTGACGTGGGTGTTCAGACAAGCACATGGATTATATGAAGATACCGGAATAGAGTTTGTTTCAATCCAAAACCACCTTGAAAATATACTCTTGGTGACATGATCAGGATTTTATCTTATTCATAGATTTTACATAAGAGTAAAAAGATCAAGTCCTAATTGGAATTTTGGATTTATAATCCCAAACTTAATAGCACAATTATCGTGTAATCCTATGTTATAGCTTCTTGTTAGTTTTAATGAAATAAATGTATTATTTCTGATAATTTAAGTTAGTGATATGTTTTAATAAGTGCGTACTGATAATAAAATGATTCAAAATGATTAGGTCAAAGTCTAATCGAGTGGAAACATAAGTTTAAATATTTAAGGCTAAAATGAGAAGGTAATATTGTGGATTGACTATTTTAGAAGCAGTTATGTTATTAAGACCCTCTATGATGTGACGATAGGGGGATTTGGTCAAAATAAACAACCATAATGAACACCGTATTAACCCGCAATGCACAGGACCCACGAAACCTCCGTATAAGAGGGTCCGTATTATTGGTTTATGGACATTATTTTTGTAGTCGTATGTTAGGATCAAACTCGAGATCACGGGATTGCACACTTTACTTATAAGACTCGATGTTTAAATAATTAATATAATATGTTATATCTAATTATTTAATTCACAATAAACGACTAAAGAGCGTTATGTAATTAATGGAATTGACTAATTGTCGATAAATGACAACGGGATACGAAGAAAATAAAACAAGACAAGAGAAGGTTCTAGAAATCTTGTTTATGGCCAGACAATGGAATCCCACATCGGAAACCATTGTAAACTTGATCTCAACCATAAGGGTATAAATACATCCCTATGTATTCATCCCTTGGTACGCTTGATTTCAATAGAAGGCCAAACTTCTTCTTTTCTCCTCTCTTGATCATAGGTCGATGAGCGAAGCCCCAAGAAAAGGGATTTGCGAGTAACCTTGAACATTACAAAGTTTTTGGTAAATCTATTGTGATCAGGAAATAGCATTCACGTCGAATCACTATTAGTACGTGTGTACAAGAACGTGATATAACCACACTATTGGTTATATCTTGGATTGAATAATAAAAAGGTAAGGGGTTATTCTTACAATCCACAAAACCCTAATTAGGGTTCATAAGTTGAAGATTTTATTTAATTGATTCTTGTTCGGGCTAGAATTACAAAGGTGCGTTTACTATTTATTATTGATTAATTAATTACATGTTATATGATCTTGTTATAATTGTTTCCGCTATGTTTACTTGATGTTAGTTGGTTTATTTATATGCATGTCATGATTATATAATTCCAACAGTGGCATCTAGAGCCGTTATAATGTGTAATTAATTATCGAAATGCATAAAAATTGAATATTGATTTGTTTAGTTACATGTTTTTTAGGGTTTCATATTCCTAACCCTAATTTTTTTTGGGTCGATTGACTCTAATAGTTTTTTAGGGTTTTGGTTTTGATTTTTAATATGATTAGAAACCCTATGATGTCATGTAATTGTTTATGAATTTTAGTAAACGATCTAGGTGCAATATGTTAATTGTTAAGCATAATCCATGAAAAGTGCATATTTGCATGGATTTAATTGTGTGATGAATTTAAATTGTTTAAATTGGATATATATATTAAAATTTTAATTTATATCGAAACATGTAAATTTATTAATAGATGTCGAATTGGAAAAGACTCTAATATTAAGTAATCAATTACATGCTATGTGGTGTTTGTTTAGTTTTGGCTTACGCAATCGATTTGTCGATGTATGTGGATCTTTTTCCTTGAAGAAAAAAGCCCTAATTGAATAAATACGTTATACACCTAGTTTTGATTATTAATAGGATTATTGAATTAAATTTGCATGTGGCTACATGTTTTATATATATTTAATTGTTATGTTATGTATACGTTTATTTGGTTGTGTTATTTTTTATTATGCATTACTTGTTTTTTGTTTATTATTGATGTGAGACATGTTTATAAACGAAAAAGGGTAATATTTTAATAGAAAGATAATATAGACTAAATAAATGGCGAAATTTTTTTTGTCTTAAGAGTTAAAATTTCAAAGTTTTAGTTGATTGATGTTTTTGTACAATAGTGTGTGAAAGGCGGACCGAAATCGCCATACAATGTGCCTGTAGAGAGGGGTTTTAAAAGATCATGCTCCTACCGGTTCTCTACAACCGCTTGTGTGCCGATCTAGACTTACCTATATCACTATTTAACGTACACTGTCATCTTAAGGGTGAATTGACCACAATTCCACATTGATTATCCGAAACACTAAGCTTAAGGGCTTATGCAAAAGTACGATATAAGTGTACGATAATTGATGGTAATTATATAATTGGTGAACCCGATACCTCTATCAAAACTTTGTTTTTTTACTCTTAGTGAATTGGTGATTAAAATTGTTTTGTAAAACCAATGTTATGAAGTTGTATGCATGCTTCTTCATACATTATGTTGATTACACGTCAAAGTTAATACCCTTATAAAATTAAGTTGAATGCCATCTAATTAAGAACACTTGAAGTTGTAGTTTACGTCATGTGAAAGCTTGGCTAGATTGCAATGGAGAGGTAAATTTCATAATTTCATTGCTAGCAGATCATCTGATGTAATGGAATTATGGGTTTGACGTTTTTAAGTTAGACGACTTAAATTGAGTAGGAAGTGAGAACTTGGACTCAAGGCATTAGATGGGGATGAAACATGCTTACATTTCAAAAGTTTTGTGAATGTAAATCCCATAATGATATAGGAATTGCAATATGATATTGGCAATTATTGTTCGACAATTACCTTGTTGAATACTATCATAACTAGCAGATCAACTAATGTAATGGTACTATGTCAATTAGGATCCTAGCTTTAAGAAAATAATATGGTTTATATGGATATTTACCAATGGGTATTTTATTTTCTTAAAGATCTAATTATCGAAAACACTGAAATTGAATTTTGTAATTTTAATGTATTAATGCAACGTTCAAGCCATAAACGCACTTTGGGCTTTGGTAAATTTTGTAATTCTGTTTTCAAACAAATGTTTGATTAAGAATAATTTACTTAAAAGACAAAAGAAGTCTCCTATCTATGAAAGTAGAGTGAGATACAATCCTATTTCTTTTCATGAATGAAAAAGGATAATAGGAATATTAGATATGTCTAAATTCTAATATAACTTGTAGCAAATTTTTTAATAGTTAAGATAATTGCATATTTTCCAAAAGGATTTCATCACCCTCATTCGGTGATTAAATTCTTAGTAACAAATATGATATTTGGTTAACAGAAAATTATGTATGACATTTTATGAGTTATTAGAAGCTAGACTAATTACCGCAAAATGTTAAAAGACAAACTAGTTGTTTTGACTATTTAAAAGGTACTACATACATTGTAGGATGGTAGACCTGTTAAGGACGAAATTGCATGCCCAATTTTTCAAGTTAATAGCATTTGGTGGATAGTCCATCATTTACATAGTAGGATACACTCTTTAGTGCATAAGTAATTGTTATGTATGGACATTCAAAGGTGTAGGAAAGTTAAAAGCATGCTATTTTCTTTCACTGGATATGAAACATTTATAATGTTGTCAAATTCAGTGGGAGTATTGTGTACTTATTACTGAATAAGGAATTATTGTAATGATCTTTAATTCAGTGGGAGTTACAAGCTTTGACATCTTGGTAGCTAAAGATAATTACTTTCCAAAAAGTAGACACTCATACTTTTAAGGTTAGTCTTATACGTTTCCTTACTAGACATTGTTGTTCTACATCTACTTGTTATGCAAAAATCTATGACACAATCATATTGATCACATAAACAAATGCATTGCGTATTGTTTATCAACTATGTTAGTGCAAATATTACGATATTTAATCTATACACTCTCGTTTGTTTTGATTGATGACAAACGTATAACTTGATACATAAAGTAAAATGTACAAGTTACTTGTAATCATAGTTTGTCTCAACATATATTCAACATCTCTCAACGTCTCGAGTCATTGTATGCTACAACACAGGTTCGTACATGTTTGTTATGTGGCATTATGATCAAACCCCTTGACCAACCATTAAGAATGACTAAAATACTTTTAGAGTCTTTAAGTATTTTAGGTGTCAAAGTACACTTTAGGTGTTAAATAGAATAAGTGCCACATTAGGTGTCTAGATAATATTAGTAAGTTTACAATCTATTAAAATGTGTCTTATAACAACATAAGTACATAAAACAATTTTAGTAACTTACGAAACATTATATAGAAGCTAACACATACATTCTCTAAGTAACTTACATGTATACTTTTATTTACAAGTTAATCTAAAATGAAAATGTAACATGTGCATTTATGGAAAGGTTGAGTGTTTGACTTTCCATAAGACTTTTTACACATTTTAGTATTGTGTGTTGACTTGTAGAATCTTGATTTGGCATGTCTAAACTTGGAAAGAAACTTGTAAGATGTGTCATAGATTTTGTTTAGACTTATACACTATAATCTTGTAGTTGACTAGAAAATCTTGATTTGAATAGACATAAATATAAAAAGATATTTGGTTTATGTCTTTGTTAGTTTTGCCTATAAATAGGATTTCATGATTTACTTATGAACTTGATGAAAAACTACACACATGTAGATAGATAGAAAATCATGTAGAAACATAAATCAATCACCCTTTCCATAATGATCATAATGCTTCTAACTTTCATTATGTTGTAAGCATATCATACTTCATGATCCATCAAGAAGGTTACAAGATCTTGAAGTCATCATTCATCAAAGCATACCAACATATGAAGATTCAAGGGCACTTGACATCTTCAATGATTGAAGATTTCTTTTTCAAGAAGTGCATTTAGATTAGGCATCTATATCCATTAGACATGTATGTCTTGGATCATCATTGTATCATCACAATATAGATTAGATGGTTTATGTGTTTGTGCCATACAACACAAGGTTTCTATGTTGGGCCACAAAATATAGTGGGAGTGGTTGTACCCTTGGGAAAGAACTCGATATCTAGCTTAGTGTCAGAAATATTATAGGCGACGATAGAAGTGGTTGTACCTTTGTAAAAGAACCTGGTATTTAGCTTTGTACCGGATAAAGTGTAAGCAACGATTGTAAGGTTTTCTCTGCCGTGAAGGGAGCTTGTTGATCTAGTGAAGTAACTCTCAAGTTAGGTACTCGAGGAGTGGAGTAGGGTGGAGAGGAGATCCGTGACCGAACCACTATAAATCCTCGTGTTCGGTTTGCTCTTTCTTTTACTTATTGCTTTACGTTAATGTTTGTATTATGTGATTGCTTGTGTTGTGACTTGTCGATAACATCTTTCATATTAGAACAAGCTATAAAATGGATATTTGATACAACAAGTTTAAAGAGTTTTAAGCGGTAACGTATTCAACCCCCCCTACGTTTTCACAATTGGCATCAACGTTTCGTAGCTCTTATTATCAAAACAAATAGTTTTTAAAATAGAGCATAATCCATGTATCAAACTACCATTGAAGCAGAATATAATATGAAAAATGTTTCACTAAGTATACTTATAAATTTTGTTGTTAAATGTGACTTTGTATACAAGCTTGAAGATGTCCTTGAAAAATAAAAGAAAACATTTCTTAAAAATGTGTAAGTGTCAAATTATGTGGTTAGAGCTAATGTACGTAAAATACAGTTTTAAAAGGAGTGTTTGGGTTAACTATAAATTTAGTTGAAAAATCACCTCCGTAAATGTTTAGATAAGTCACATAAGAAGTAATGATATTAAAATAGGTGTATTATATGTTTACTAACAAATCTAGTAAGTCCAACACATTTTCGCTATGCGAAATAAACGTTTTTTGCATTTTGTGACATTTTGTTACAGCAGACCCCACAAATCACACAGAACCCTCTGAAGGGTGCCTTGCCCTTTGGAGAAAGGTTCCTTGGTCTGCACAGTATACAGTTTTTGTCAAACTTCAAAATTTCATAACAAATTAACCGTAAGTCCGTAGGAGTTGCGCCACCTATCATTTTAAAATTAATTGAGTCTTCTTTCTTTTAAAAATAATTTCATGGCCTATATCTAATCTGAAGTCAAAAGAATAAACCAAATACTATAGTGTGTCCAAAATATTAAGTTTTATTTTGACGTAGAAACTCAAACTTTTGAGTTAGGAAATTTAAGTTAGGATCCTTTGAACATTGATGTAATTTCTTTTGAAACTAAATAATTTGGTGATATCTATATATATAAAGGAAACTAATCAAGCTTGGCATACATCGTCATATTTAAACACAAAGTGACGAAAAGTTTTTTTCTTTTTATGATATGGTAAATGACTACTTATTTTAGTTATATACATATATGTTGTGTGCTTATTGAATGTTGTGATTGCACTTGTTTATTTGTGATTTATAAGTGTCAATCTTGCGATGATATTCTATTTGCTTGTTTGTTGATGTCTTGTTTATGCACAATAGGACTTTTGATTAGATCTTGTGCACCAAGTTGATAAATTGCTTTTATATTATTTATAGTCTTAGATTTTCATATTTGCATATGTTTTGTGATTATTTTGCATAGATTACTTAGGAATGAGAATTAAGTAACACTAATTAAGTATCATAAAATATGATCAAGTGTCTAAATGAGTCACTACGTTTTTAAACATATAGTAGTCATGTAAAATGGTGTTTGGTATATATGCTTCTACTATGGTGTTTAATGAATGTTTCATGCTATAAGATTTTAACTCATCTTTGATTGATTTTGTAAACTAATCGTATCAAGTTTGGTCGATAACACTTTGATGTTATCAATTTTCCATCTTTGGCTTAATTTCAATTTATGGTAAGTTCATAATCCTCAACTTGATCTATATGCTAACATGTGTTAGAATATGTGTTTTTGGTTTTAATCTATCACATCTAATTAGGTGCATATGTTCCAAGTATAATTAGGATATTTGAATGAGTTTCGGGAAGTCGATAAATGTCCATTGTTAAGGAGTGTTTGGCATAACTTGAAAATTGAACAATTTGGTAGTTAAAAAATGTGTTTCATGGATATATGTACTTCTAGGATCTCTTGTTATCTTTGGACAATGTTTTGTACTAACGGATATGAAGGTAGACAACATTTGGGATGTTGTCAAATTTTCAAGTTTATGGATATTTCACTAAGTATAGTGAAATTCGCTAGGCCCCGGTCAAAGTCTATCGGTAAGAATGTTTCTATATTCATTTTTTGCATCTCCTAATCATATATAAATTTAAGTTTATGTTTCAAGAATTTTTGAAAAATTTGGAAAACGTCTTGACCTTGAGAATACTATTCTGTCTCGTTTCTGTGACTTGGCAGAACTGGCGGAACCAAATTCAGGGTTCCGCCAGTGCATTTTCTGGGTAAACCCACTTTTGGCCCAACGGATCAGACGGAACCCAAAACAGGGTTCCACCCTTATGTTCGTTTGGTTCCGCCAGTCACTTGTAGAAAATTTTTCAACTTTTCAAAATTTCAACTTCCATACAATTCCAAATCATCCTTTTTAGTTAAAATCTCATTTCTCATTAGTTCATAACTGCACTAGGACCAACCTCATTCTCTAGAACCAATAGGAACCCACTTCCGGCCAAAAATTCAATTTAAACAAAACTCACCTAAGGAACCCTTCTGCATAAAGGAAGGAACCCTTTATTTGCTTCCTTGCCATCCGTGGGTACTTTACCACAAATGTTTTGTAATTGCTACCCACGGTTATTACATTCTTCCATCCTTAACTCATCCTTCATCCATTAGTTTCACTTATTTGGTGACTTGACAACTTCCTAACTAATCCGGACTCGTTACTTACAAAGATTATATATAATATCTAAATCACAAGTCTAACTTGTGACTATAGATATTGTTTTGTATCTATATATGTTACCTCACTTGGTTAACATGAAATTAATGTGTCATCCTGCAAGACGATAAGGATTTACATCAAGGCATAACTTATACTTAAGTTATAGATGTATTATCAAGTCTTGCTATCCTTGAATACTATCCAATCTCAACAAAGTAGGATTGACAACCTAAGTATTTCATCCAAAATATTCGAGTAAAACTGACTTATGATTGAAGTCATTAAAACTCACATCCGAAAGAATCTACACCCAAGTAATTTAACAACATATGTTAAAACACTTATCCTAGCACCCTCTCAATTAATATGGGTAAAACAAATGTCAATTGGTCTTCATCATTGAACATTAAGCACTTAAGTTCATTTGTTCGTTCACCATCATCTCATTCACTTCTATGATATATCTCAGCCCCTAAGCTTAACAAAAATAATCAAAACCTCAAGAACTTCACTCACTAGTTATGGACCACAAGGCTTAGTATCTATCCGTTTCACTCTTAACATCTATGAAACTTAAGTAATTCCATAGCACAACAAACCTCTACATCACCACATCTTTATTAAGACACACTAGAAGACCTACCAACTAGATCAACCAATCCACCATTCTTACCATCGCTTGAATTCATGAGTGCATTGCTAAAAAAGGCCTTTGTCCAAACACTCAGCCATACCTTACCACCTATAGGATTAGAACCTTTACAATCAAATGAGCATGAAGCGCTCATTCAATTACACTAGGTTTAAGTAGTACCACTTTCTCAAGTTATCAAAGTATTGGTAATACTTTTAACTTTTGCATAAGTTTCATTAAACTTTAAATCAACATCTTAACAACATATGTTAAAATGCAATCACAAAGCCAACCTCATACACCCTGAGCAACAATGACTCTTGAGGAGTATACATAAAAAACTCGAGTGAATTTCTCTTGTCATCATCTAGTGAATATAATCTTGAGACCAAGTATATTTAGGATAGGACTATATCCGATTCAAATACTTTGGCTTCATATCTTCATTTAGGAAAACATGATGTTTTGGAAGACATTATGCCTAAGAAATCATTTGTTAAGTTTTCATCCTGTTAAAAGGATATTGTATATCCTATACATCATTCTCTCATTGAACATGAACGGTTGTGTTACAAGAGATTTCATTTTACCTCATCAGGTAAATGATCTTAAATAAACATCTGCAAGTTCTATCAACTAGAGCTTCCTCATCATCTTGTCATTTTTTTTTTCATAAGCATGATGAATTTATCACGTAATAATTCTACTTATTGAAAGACACTATATGTGTCTATTTCCTTTCAAGCGTTCATCATAACCAAATCTATCTCTAGAGCGTACACAAGATCTATTGAAGTTGGTAACTTCACTTAGATTCCTATTACAAAGATCTCTCTTGAGAACGTTCTTAACATATTCCATTATCAGACACAAACACATCTCTTGGTATTAGATGATCAAATCACTCTCATAACATATACTTAAACTCAACATAAAAGATGTCTCCCTTTAGATCATTCAACATAGATTCCAAATTACAAAGATTAAAATCTTTTGCATTACACAAACATGTGTTGATTACATGTTATTTGTTTGATATGATTGGGAATCTTAACATAACCATGATAACTATTTGATTGGTTCATGTGTAAATCTTGGTTATATCTTTATGATGCCTGCATGCTTATATGTTTCGTGTTACTATGTATCAACATGATTTGTATCATATTTTCATTCTTTATTTATATGATGTTTTACATGATTAACATGTTACTTGTTAACTCATGATATGTCATTTTGGTACATGATGCTTTTATAGGATATTTATATATTTGAAAGCTTGTTTCTTTTGCTGTCATTTTTTAGATCCATGCTTAGGATGATCTATATAATACTTGCTCCAAAATGTTATCATTTAAACATGGGTTGCATAAATTTTTCGTCTTGTTTTTTTATGACTTTCTCACACTATTTTTTCAATTCATGTGCACTTATAATTTGTCGAAGTACTCTTGGTATGATAAACATTTAGAAGTCGTTTTATCATACAAATTAATCACATAGATTGTTATATGCTTAAGTATCGAATCTTAAAAACAAAACAATTTTCATAATGAAGTGTTTTAAACAATATCATGCTCTTGCTTAGTATGATTATTTGTCTTGTTGCTATGTGGTAACTTTATGTCTAGTAGTCGAATGCGTTGTTTGTATTAGATAATATCTTTAGATTTTTATCTTGTTGACATCTTTTGTCACTAACAAATTTGTTTTAGTGGATTGAAAACTAATCATTCGCTTTCTCACTTCATTCTAGCTTTTATATGCTCATCTCGCATAACTGAAATCCCTTTATTGCTACGTGGATTAGTAATATGTTTTATGGAACCCCTAAACTTGCATATAGTTTTATAAGGAATGAGGATAAAAATACTCTAATCCTTTCCACCTTCTTTGAGAAAACCACATGCCTCGTCATGCGATCATCTCGCATTGATAGAGAAGAGCTACATGAATTCAAGGATAAAGTTCTTTGTATGCTAACCAATATCCGCAAAAACATTACTAAGCTCATCGCTTTCATTAACCAACAACCTCCTAAACAATTCATCATCATTCTTTATACGATGCATTACATAATATGTTGGATGTCCACCTATTGAGGAGGAGAGAAATTCATTCACATATTTGTACTTTGTCAAATTGTATTTAAAGAACATCTACTCATGTTTCTTACACCCTAAAATACCAACACATAGGTACACTCCATTTAGTTAAAGACGGTTCACAAAACCACAAGTGCTTCAAGCCGTTGACATTTTCTCTTTTTAATAATTCAAGCCTTTTTCACCCCCAATATCTCATCAAGTGAAAAACACATCATGTGTTTGACAAAGTTCTTCATTTCCACAACCAAAAACTAATCCAAATGGAGTCTAGGATTCTTCTCAAAACTAGGACTTCACAACTTCATTTTCTAGAACACCATCATAGGATCTCATCCTTTCGTACACAACACATATCATGCACGTCATTTGTTAGGAATTCTGCTAAGAGAGAATTCTACTGAAGAATCTGCTGAAGAATACTACTGAAGGGACAGATTATGCTGACAAGAGTGTTTCTGCTTAAGTCTAGTTTCAGCATTATTAGTTACTGCGGATATAGTTATTCCGTATTTTATGTAATATAGTTAGGATATGCATGAGTTTATTTAGGAAGTGATAATGCATATCTTTTAGAAGTTTTAGAATATACGTTTCTTGTGAAACGGTTTAGGGTTCCTTGTGTATAAAAGGAACACACGATTATGTATTAAGTTACGTTTTTAGAAAACACTTTCATTGTTATTAAAAGATCCATAGAGGATCAATTGTTCTTAGTATTAAAACTTGTGTTTGTTTCCGCTTTAAAATACAAGTTACAGAGATTATCTATTAGTGTGTTGGTGATTACATTAACATAACTAACGATCCTAGAGTGCTCAGAAGATCTATCAAGGTCTAAGTTGCAACAAGTGGTATCAGAGCCTCGGGAGAGTATCTGTGATACTAAGAAACACAAATCTTACACCAACTCAATCAAAAAAAAATCAAGAACAATGCCTGGATCAGATAATGAAGCTGATACAACCCAGAACTAAAACACCACTTCTCTCCAACAACTCAATCTCTCAAACAGTAAGGCTAAATTCCCATACCTTAAGAATGCAGAGGAGTATGATCTGTGGTCCATGAAGATGCAAAACTGGATCACAAACATTAATGAAATCTTTGGGAAGTTGTCCGAAAGGGTAACAGCTTGAAGAAACATGTCAAAGATGCTGATGGGATTGTTACGATTCTAGGTCCCAAAACTGCTGAAGAAGTTCTAGCCGTGAATAGGGAGAATAAAGTTAGAACAATTCTTCTCCAGGCTATACCAGATGACCACATGGGTGACTTCCACTTCATGGAAGATGCCAAGGACATTTGGATGGCCATCAAGGCTAGATTTGGAGGGAATGAAGAGTCAAGAAGGATGAAGATGTCAATGCTGAAGCAGCAGTTTCAAGAGTTTCAGATATCTGAGGAAGAAGGAATCCACAAAGCTTATGACAGGTTCCACAAGATCTTAAGTCAACTAATCAGCTGATGGCTAGGCCAGATAATGAGGATTGCAATGCTAAGTTTCTGAGATCTTTGCCACCATCCTTGTTGCAAGTTAGCATTGCTCTCAAAGCTAAAGGAGGATTGGACTTGATCTCTTTTAATGACCTCTACAACAGGCTTAAATCTCTTAAGCCTGAAGTTAGAAGTCCCATTCGTCCATCCACTCACCCAGCCTTTGTAAGCACCACATCAAAACCTGTGCATCATGCCTCAAGCTCTTACACCTCAGCATCATCTTCTCATGCTCACTCTAAACCAACTTCTACATCAAAGTCCAGTAATATAATGGAAGATGTGCTTCACTCTTTTGTTGCTGAATATGAACATCAGCAGTTTCTAGCATATGAGGATTTTGAACAGGTGGATCCATTGGAGATGGAGGAGATGCACTTGAAATGGCAGTTGGCAATGATTTATATGAATATCAAGAGGTTTGAGAATAAGTCTGGGAGAAAGTTTGGTTTTAATGGAAGAGATGCAGCAAGATTTGACAGAAGGAAGGTTAAGTGCTACACTTGTGGTCAGATGGGCCATTTTTCAAGAGAATGCAAGGAAAGAAAGTCTGGTGATGAAGTTAGATATGGCTCATATTTATTGGAATCAGGGACTTCTAAAGCTACACCTTCCAAAGCTTTGGTGACTCTGGATAATCAGATTGATTGGACTGTTCATGAACCTCCTGAAGAGGAAGCTTCTACTTCTGAACAAGTGAATATGCTGGCATACTCCCCCTCAGAGGATAAGAAGGAACAAGTTTCCTTGATGGGCATCTTTCAGGTACACAATTGTGTTTTTGGATGTAGTGTAAGATACAATGAACTAAAACAAGAATATGATGAATTGAAACCTAAATATAATGAGTGTTATGTAGAAGTTGAGGCCTATAAAAAGGCTTTAAAAACTTTAGAAAAACAAAAGGTTTGGTTTCAAAAGAATCAACTTAAATATGATGAAAAGATAAGAGTTTTAGAAAGTGATTTAGAATGTGCAAAGATAGATTTAAGGCATACTGAAAAAGAGAAATCTGAGGGGGAAAAAGAAAAACAAGAATTACAAGTAAAGTTAGATAAAGAAGTGGTTTGGTCGTATGAAGTGGCAAGAAGGGGCTTCTAATTTAAATAATTTGATTGATGGTCGTCAGTCTGTTAGGTCTAGAAAAGTGTTAGGATATGAGAAATATATAGATCCTGAGGAATTAACTTACCCTGATATATCTAGTGTTTTTTACCCTGAACCTCTACTAGAATTTCAAAAACCTGTAAAATATGTTAAGGAAGGGGGATTGAATGTTGTACCTGGACCTATAAGAGGAGAACACATGCCAATAGACCTGTCCATACCTGTTGACTTTGATGGATCACACCATCTTTATGGCAAAAAGTCAAGTGACTTGCCAGACCTTGTTAATAAATCTACTGACTTTGTCTCTTGTTGTGACAGTGACAAGTCTTCTGATGAAGGGTCTACTTCATATGCCAGTTGTGATTCAAGTGATAAGTCAGACCCTCCCAAGACAACTCCCAAGACCACACCCAAGACATCACCCAAGACTCCCCACAAGCCTGTTAGAGTTACTGCTGATTCCAAGACAGTTTCTTCTAAAGACTTGTTTTCTAATTCTTTGCAAAACAATGTTTCTAGTTCTGTTAAAAACAATTCTGTTAACGTTTGTGGTTTGAATGCTTTTTCATGTTATGGAACACCTTTCACTTTTAATAAATCTTCTAAAAAGAAGAAATGCTTTGTGTGTGGAAGTAAATTTCATCTGATTAAGGATTGTACTTTTCATGAGCAAAGAATGGGTGTATGTGTTAATCAAAGCAAACCTAGGCAAATGTGGAAGAATGTTAATGAGATACCATGTTTTGTTCCACGCCAGCAGAATCCCAATTCTGCTGGAAAATATTCTTAATGGAGAAGAACCAGTACTAGACATTATGTTCGACCCACTAGTTCTTTCTTTTCTAATGGTTATTGGCCTAGACAGTTTGACTTTATGTATGTTGGTGGAGGGTATTGGGATAGTGCTGTCAAGCCCTCAGCAGGTTGTTCTTGGACAAAGAAGGGACCTAATTTGCAATACAGGCCCAAAAACAATGGTGGATCTAAAGCATCTACATGGCCTACCTCTTATGATCGACAAGGCAGGCTCAAGTCAGCAATGACTTGAGTCTCCAATGTGTACTAACTCTTGTATATTTTTGTTGTTGTTGTAGGATCATCCCCTGAAAAGTACTGAAGTAGGAATAGTTGATAGTGGTTGTTCCAGAAGTATGTCAGGGAACAAGGATAAGATGCATGACTTTGTGTCTATAGAAGGAGGAGGCAGTGTAACTTTTGGTGGTGGAGATGGCAAAATCACTGGGAAAGGAACTATTAAAACACCTCTGTTAGATTTTGAGAATGTTTATTATGTGAAGGAACTTGAGCACTTTAATATGTTCTCTGTATCACAAATTTGTGACACCAAGAATAAAGTTTTCTTCTCTGAGGATGAATGTCTTGTGCTCTCCAAGGACTTCAAACTTCCAGAAGATACAACTGTTTTGCTAAGAGTTCCTAGAACCTTCAACTTATACACATTCAATCTGAATGATGTTAAGCCAGAAGGTGATCTAACACGTTTGGTGGCCAAAGCTTCCCAGGATGAATCTACAAAGTGGCACAGGAGAATGGCTCATGTGAACTACAAGACCATCAACAAGTTGTCTAAACTTGGTCTTGTTCAGGGCCTTCCTTCCAAAGTCTTCACCAATGAACACAATTTTGTTGCTTGCAACAAAGGAAAGCAGCACATAGCCTCTTACAAAGCCATAAAAGATGTGAGCACCATCTCAGAACCTCTTCAGTTGCTGCACATGGATCTCTTTGGTCCAACTCCTATCAGAAGTATTGATCATAAGTACTTCTGCCTGGTTATCACTGATGATTATAGCAGGTTTTGCTGGGTATTCTTTTTGAAAACTAAAGATGAAACAACTCCTATTTCAAAAGAATTCATTACCCTAATTGAGAACCAGCTAAATAAAAAGGTTAAAGGTATTAGGTGTGACAATGGGACAGAGTTCAAAAATGTTGTTTTCATAGAATTCTGTAAGTCTAAAGGGATAAAAAGGGACTATAGCACTCGAAGAACCCCACAACAAAATGGGGTTGCTGAAAGAAAAAATAGGACCTTAATAGAGGCAGCAAGATCCATGCTTGCAGACTCTAAGTTACCCACTATGTTTTGGACTGAAGCAGTAAGTACTGCTTGCTATGTCTTGAACAGGGTATCCATCACTAGAGATCATGTCAAGACACCTTATGAACTTCTCACTAGGAAAGTTCCAGACATTCATTACCTTAAACCTTTTGGTTGCAAAGTGACCATTCTGATTACTGCTGATACACTGGGAAAGTTTGATGGGAAAGCTGATGAGGGATACATTGTGGGTTATTCAGCTCATAGCAAGGCCTATAGGTTTACAATTTGAATGCCAAAAGGATAGAGGAGACCCTTAACCTAAGATTTCTAGAAGATCAGCCTAATACTCAAGGACAAGGTCATTCTTGGTATTTTGACCTAGATTATTTGGGGTACACTAGACATGTTTCTAATCCAAATGCAGGTACCAAAGATACAAGTTATAACCCTACAGGTTCCATGGATGATGACTCAGAGAGTGACTCTGAGAAAGATGAACAAACCATTGTTGTACCTTCTTTTCCACCTAACCATTTTGCAGGTAGTCATTCTGCTGCTGAACAAGAAGATGAGTCACATTATGCAGAAGATCTTGCTAGACTCAAGAAGCAAGAACATGCAGCCACTCAGGAAGCTAAGAGACTCAGTGAAAAGTTTGAACAAGAAGCTGATGCCTTACTTCAACAATCAGCACAAGCAGTCAGTGGAAACAAGGATGCTTCTGATAGTTCTACTGAAGGCTCTCCTATTCCTACTGATGTGATCAAAGCTGCTGATAGTCCTGCTGCACAATCTCCCATTTCTACTGAAGTGTCTACAGACTTTGAGAAGCCATTTACAAGATTTCCAAGTCCTTCTGATCTTGGTAATTATCAACCCAAGTCTGGTCTCTTTAACTCAGCTTCCTATGATATTGAGTTTGGACCAACTGTCAACAACCTTGATGCCACAATCAGTGTCAACCCCACAGCAACCAAAATGATCCATAATGCTCATCCCCTATCCAAGATTATTGGAGATCCTCAAGCACCTGTTAGAACAATAAGCACTGTGAAGAACACTAAATATGGTGAAGTTGCTTTCATTTCCTATGTCTACAATCAAAAGAGGGACAATCATACAGACTTCAAACATTGTCTATTTGCATGCTTTCTTTCTCAGATAGAGCCAACCAGTGTTCCTCAAGCACTTGCTGATTCAATTTGGCTTGAAGCAATGCAAGAAGAGATGTTGCAATTTAAGAATTAGCAGATTTGGATATTGGTCCCTCTCCCTGATGGTAAATATGCAATTGGAACTAAATGGATTTTGAAGAATAAAAGAGATGCAAGGGGTATTGTGGTGAAAAACAAAGCAAGGTTAGTGGATAAGGGGTTTAGGCAAGAGGAAGGCATAGACTATGATGAGGTCTTTGCACCAGTGGCCAGAGTCGAAGCAATCAGGATATTCTTGGCCTATGCATCATATGTGGGCTTTATGGTATATCAGATGGATGTAAAAGGTACTTTTCTGTATGGTGAGATTGAAGAGGAGGTTTATGTGGCTCAACCCAAGGGATTTGAAGACCCTGATCATCCTGATTATGTGTATAAGGTTGTCAAGGCTCTCTATGGACTTCATCAGGCACCAAGAGCTTGGTATGCTAGGCTTTCTACATTTCTGCTAAAGCATGGTTACAGAAGAGGTGCCATTGACAAGACTCTCTTTCTTAAGAAAGACTCCAGGGATATTATTCTTGTGCAGGTTTATGTGGATGACATCATATTTGGTTCCACAAAAGAAGAATGGTGTCAAGAGTTTGAGGATTTGATGAAGGGAGAATTTCAGATGAGTGCCATCGGGGAGCTCACTTTCTTTTTGGGTTTACAAGTCAGAAGAAACCTGATGGTATCTTTATCAGTCAGGATAAGTATGTAAAGGATATGTTGAAGAAGTTTGATATGGAGAATGTCAGGACTGCCACTACTCCCTATGAAGCTTCCAAACCAAAGAACAATCTTGAACCTAATCTTCCTGTTGTTAGAGTTTAACAATTAAATAGCACGTATTGCGGAAGCTAGGATCAAGTATAACACATAAATATTAACTAAAACATAAATAGTAAACGTACCCGATGCACTTCAAATTAACCTTGATTCTTGTACAAATAGATCAATGATAAACCCCTTACCGTTTTGTTTATCGATCTCTTGATAATTACTAAAGTAAGTAATTACCTCGTTCTTGTACACACAAACTACCAACGAATAAAGGTTTGATGCAAGTAAACAAAACACTTAATATTTGCTTTGGAAAAATCGATCCAAGATCCCTTGGAGGGGGTTGAACCGATCGGCCAAAAAGAAAAACAAGGAGAGAAGATTTTAGGGTTTAGTGTGTGTGCACAAAAGATGTGAAACCCTAATTCTTGGCCTTGTATATATACTAGAGGAAACTTGGAGCACAAAACAAGCATGGGTTGGGCTTCCCCTCCCTATGATCGACCGGCCTAGGCACCCCCAAGGGGTGTTCTAGATCCTTCTTGGCTCCTTCTTACATTTTAGTCCTTATCTTTCGTTACTAACGATAGTTAGTCCATACGGTTAATAACTAACGACCATTTAGTCCATTAAGTGTTTATAAATATATATATTCGACACATTTAATATATATATATTTATGTTACATTATTCTTGTTTGTAAAGTGTGCAATCCCGAGGTCTCGGGTTCGATACTAGACATTTACATATTAATGTTTATACGTAACATTTAACAGCTCCCACTCGTATATCCATTAATAGTAAAATGACATTGGTTAGCGTCTTGCAACACTCCAATGCCCCTAGTTCAATCCGAGCTAGGTTTCCTGAAAAAAACCTTTAATGATTCATCATTATAATTATCCTTTCATTACTAATACCACATTAATAAAGATGTGAGGTTCTTTATTAAATTTTTGTTTCTCGTTTCTTTATGATTGAACAAAATTACCAAAATATCTGAACGTATTCCAGATAGACTTTGGGCATGGCCATGCAAACATTTTGTCAACCCTACGAGGGGCCCAGCAGTATTAAACTTCTAAACAAATCAGAAGGAATAAATTCTTTCTTAACTACAAGAATAACCCATGAACTTTGCAACACTTCTGAAAACAACCCTTATGACTCCCTGTTACGGTGAGCGGTAGATTGCTTCACAAAAATGCACTACATCCATGACACTTATCTGATATCTCAAGTCTGAGGATAGCTTTAAATATGATTCTCACATTAAATATTAAATCATATTATTGGGATAAGTCCAATATTCAATTCATCGAATATCATGTGAAATTGGTATGACTACGCATTAATATACTTTCAAGTATATCCTAAACCAATACTCAAATTTGTCTTAGTTTAATGATATTCCCATATCATTAATCGACAATGGACAATTTAGAATAATAATTTATTCATGGATCTTAAACATGCAAATATAGGATATATTATTAAGACAGTGAATAAATAAACATAAAACATATTTTATTTCATTAAAATAATAATTGTACATTACATCCTTTATCCAAACACTAATCACAAATGGGCATGAAACTTTCAGCTAATCTAAGTCCTACACCTTCAGCATGCTTGTAAAGCTTGGTGCCAGGTAGAGACTTTGTTAATTGATCTGCCAAGTTATCATCTGTGTGAACTTTGAGCATTTCGATTTCGCCTATTTCGACTTGTTCTCGAACATAGTGATGCTTAATCGGGAAATGTCTGGTGCCTTTCATGATTCCATGCTCATTGGCAAATGTAATTGCAGCTGAGTTGCCACAATACATTTTAATAGGTCTTTGAATCGAAGGCATAATTCCTAGCCCTGAAACAAACTTCCTAATCCAAACAGCTTCCATTGCAGCTTCTGAAGCAGTTATATACTCACTTTCTGTAGCAGACATCGCTAGTACACTCTGCTTCCTGCTCCTCCAATCCACAGCTCCTCCATTAATGACAAAGACATAACCAGTTTGAGACTTCATATCATCTTTATCACCTTTCCAAGAAGCATCGCAGTAACCTGTAACATCAAGTTCTGCTGATGGATTTCCCCCATAAACCAAGAACATATCTTTAGTAGCCCTAAGGTACTTAAGAATATTCTTAACAGTTGTCCAGTGAGCTTCACCTGGATTCTGCTGATATCGACTGGTTAAATTCTGAGCAAACGCTACATCAGGCCTTGTACTTTTCACCGCATACATTATAGATCCCACAGCCGAAGCATAAGGGACTCTCTTCATGCGTTGCACCTCTGCAGGTGTTAAAGCACAAACCTTGTTGCTCAAGCCATGTTGTTCTTGCATCGGCAAATATCCTTTCTTGGAATTTTGCATATTGAATCTCTTCAATATTTTATCAATGTAAGCACTTTGGCTTAATCCAATTAATCGCTGAGATCTATCTCTATATATCTTGATTCCTAGAATAAATGCAGCTTCCCCTAAATCTTTCATAGAAAAACACTTTCCAAGATATGCCTTAACCTTTTGCAAACTTGGAATGTCGTTTCCCATGATCAATATGTCATCAACATATAATATAAGGAAAATTACATTACTCCCACTAACTTTGTGATATACACATGGCTCATCAAGATTTTGAGTGAATCCATACTTTTTAATTTCACTATCAAATCTCTTATTCCATTGTCGTGATGCTTACTTCAATCCATAAATGGATCTTTTAAGCTTGCATACACGATTTGGGAATTCTGGATTTACATACCCCTCAGGCTGCGCCATATAGATGTCTTCATCTAGGCGACCATTTAAGAAGGCGGTTTTTACATCCATTTGCCAAATCTCATAGTCATAGTAAGTGGCTATGGCTATAAGAATCCTAATTGCCCTTATGTCAGCTACAGGAGAAAAGGTCTCCTCATAGTCAACACCAAAAGTTTGAGTATAGCCTTTAGCTACCAAACGGGCCTTATAGGTGTGTACAACGCCATCCATGTCAGTCTTTTTCTTGTAGAGCCATTTACTCCCAACTAGTTTGGCACCCGGAGGTAGGTCTACTTCTTCCCATACTACATTGTCTTCCATGGATTGCATTTCCCCATCCATAGCAACTTTCCATTTAGCCTTTTCAGGACCATTCATGGCTGCTTTATAACTTGTAGGCTCATCAAGATCACCCATTATATTCTCATCACTCTCTACATTAAGACATAGACGAGTAGGAGCTTTTACTGGTCTTGTTGACCTACGAATGGGAATCACTTCAACTTCATGTGGAGGACCTAAACTTTCAGGTTCTACTGGAAATTGGTTAGTGTTTTCAGAAGGTGCTACATCTTCTTGACCGTCTTCCAGATCATATACTCTCCCACTGAATTCTTGAGATATGAGCTCATTTTCAAGGAAGTCTCCATACCTTGCAACAAATACTTTGTTTTCAGGTGGGTAATAAAAGTAGTAACCCATAGTTTCCTTAGGGTATCCTACGAAGATGCACTTCACAGATCTTTGTTGGAGTTTGTCTGCTGAGTTACGTTTAACATACGCCTCACAACCTCATACCTTAAGATAAGACAAGTTAGGAGCTTTTCCAGTCCATAACTCATATGGTGTCTTATCAACCTTCTTTGTTGGAACCATATTTAGAATGCGAACCGCAGATTCTAAGGCATAATCCCAAAACGAAAAAGGAAGAGTTGTTAGATTATACATAGATCGTATCATGTCTTGCAATGTACGATTCCTTCTTTCAGATACACCATTTTGTTGTGGAGTATATGGAGAAGTAAGGTGCTGGACAATTCCCTCCTTAGCTAAATAATCTATGAACTCTTGACTCAGGTATTCACCACCTCTATCAGCTCGAAGAGCTTTAATCTTTTTTCCAAGTTGCAACTCTACTTCTGCTTTAAACACTTTGAATGTTTCAAATACCTCATGTTTATGTCTAAGTAAATAAACATAACCATAACGGCTGTAATCATCCGTAGATGTTAAGAAGTAGCTAGCACCTCTCCTTGACACATGTCTAAGTGGTCCACACACATCTGTGTGAATAAGACCAAGTAGATCATTAGCCCTTTCAATCCTATTTTTAAAGGGTTTCTTATTCATCTTCCCAGCAATGCAAGATTCGCATTTATCAAATGATTCATCATTGATCTTATCTAAAAGCCCATCATGTTGCAACTTTTTCATGCGATCTTTGCCAATGTGAGCAAGTCGACAATGCCAAAGATAAGACGAATCCAGACCTTTCTTGATTCTCTTATTGTTGATGCTATACATTGAATTATTTGTAACAAAAGCATTATCATTATCATTCATATCAATTTCAAATACACCATTCACAGCAATATCATTCAAATAAAAAACATCATTTAAAGAAACTAAAATTCCATTGCTAGAAATAGTATGATGAAAACCAAGGTTTAACAAACATGAAAATGAAATAACACCTCTAACAATTGACGGTGCATAATGACAATTATTTAAAGATAGTACTAAGCCCGAAGGCAACACTAAATTAAAAACTCCTATAGCTTCAACTCCTGCATGCGCTCCGTTACCAACGTGCAAGAATTGTTGTCCATAGGCCAGCTTTCTCTCAACTCTAAACCCCTGCAAAGTATTGCAAATATGAATGCCACATCCCGTATCATATACCCATGAATTCATTTTAGGAGTAAGAGTGAATAATTCAATCATAAAGAACGCACCTGAAGTACTGGGTTACCAGCTTCATTACCCTGCTTCTTCCGTCGCAAGTCATGAATGTAGAGTGGGCAATTGCGCTTCCAATGGCCCTTTTCATGACAGTGGTGACAGGCCTGATCCTTCTTGTTTGGAGGATTTGTCTTGTTCTGCTTAGGCTGATGTTGTTTCATCTTGGGTTGTGGTTGATAGGCCATGACCTGCTTGCCTTTATCACCTTTACCTTTGCCTTTGTTCACATGCAATTTCTTCTGGATTCTCCCCCCATGAATTGCCAACACTTGTGGGGTAGGAGCCTTGACCTTGGCTGGTAGACTTTTCTCATAATCAACAAGCAATGTGAGTAATTCTGAGACTGTCTTCCCCGAGCAATGCATGTTGTAATTTTGCACAAAACCAGCAAAATCCCTGTTGAGGGACCTATTGATCAAGTGCACTTGCACATTGTCGGGGTAACCAAAACCAATTCTGTGAAGTTGATCAAACGAATCTTTCATCTCATCCACATAATCAGCTACTGGTTTACCAACACCATGCTTGCAGTTGTGTAGCTTGTCAAGTTCATCATACAATTCAACTACAGGTGGCTTCTCATAAGACTTCCTGAGCGTCTCAAGCATAGCTTTAGGAGAAGAGTACTCATACTTCTTTTGTAACTGAGCACTCATGCTAGTGAGCATTAAACAAGCAACCTCATTATACTTAGCATTAGTCACCTTCCAAGCTGCCTTTGCTTCTGGTGTTGCAGTGGCAGCAGGTTCAGCAGGGCATTCCTCGGTCACATAGTCTAGCTTTCCGGACGCCCTCAAGACAATTCTGAGCGAACGGTGCCAGTCATTGAAATTCTTTCCAGTCAGTTTGTCTCTCTCAAGATGACTCTTGAAAGCAGAAATCACAGTTTGGTTATTGGGTTGAGCCATATCTACAGATAAAGTTCAAATATTAGTATTTTCGATAATAAATATCTTCAAGAAAATAAAATACCCAAGGCTATATTCATATAACCAACTAATTTTCTTGAAAATCTAGGATCCAACTTTACATAGATTCCACCACATCAGTTGATCTACTAGTGGTGAAAGTGTAAAAGTTGGTAATCTGTCAAACAATAATTGGCAAACAAGATTTCCAATTCCTAGATCATTATGGGATTTACATCAAATTGATTCATCAATTTGCCTTGTAAGCATGTTTCATCCCATCTCATGCCTTAAGTTCTAGGTCTCACGCACAACTTAATTAAGTCGTCTACCTTAGAAACTGTAAAATTACAATTATGGTCTCACACGTTAAAAGAATTTTACCTTGTTATAGTAATTTAGCCTAGGTCTCACGTTTACTAAATTAAAATTCCAAGTGTTCCTTATAGATAGATGGCATGTAACTTAAATTATTAAGGGTATTAATTTTGATATGTCAATCAAAATATGTACAAAGATGCATGCACTCATCTTTATAACATAAGTTTTCATAAAAACTTTTTATATCCAATTTGTGAAATTAATACACAAAGTTTTACTTGAGGTTTATGCCAAAACCCTAAGATGACTTTCTACAATCATGATTTTAAAAGTAATTCGTTTAAGACATATTCAAGATTGTGATAACCAAAGCAGACTCTAAGGCTCTTTTCTAAGCCTTCAAATCACGGTTATGAATATCATCTTAAAGGACTTAATTTTAAAAGCATATTTGTACAAAACATCAATCAAGTAAAAGTTTATGGATTCAATCTCAAAATTATGTAATAAAGTATGAATTTTGCTAGTCTCGCCTGGGAGTTGATTACCGTGCGAATCGGACCACTAGCGGCACTTAAGACCTTGCAAGATTCTTACTTTATCACTTAGGGTTTCACCATTATTAGTCCGTATTATTTTCTTTATAAAAACAACCCTTTTATTGCTTACATCAAGTCAAACTAATAACAATAAAACAAGTATCAAAGAAAATCAAAGCAACCAATAATAAATAAGTGAAACAATTAGCCACATGCAATCCGTATTAGAAAAGATCCTAATAAAATCAATTCTAGGTATAATAATGCATGCAATCAACTAAGGCCTTCTCCTCTTAATGGAAGAGAGCCACATACATTGACGAATCAATTGCGTAGGCCAAAGCTAATAAACATACCACATAGCATATATAAATCGATTTAATATGTATTGGAGTCTTCCCCAATTTAAGATCTATCTTAAACATGTGATAAAAAAACAAGATCCATGACTAACATGCATGTAAGTCACGGATTAAAACCTAACAATTAGCACATAGGTCACAAGATACGTTCAATTAACCGGTTAAAGACCTAGGGTTTCTAGTGATTACAAATAATCCAAGAAAACCACAAAAACCTAATTAGGGTTTCATGGAAAAATCGACCCCCCCCTAAAATTAGGGTTAGGGTTTCGAATTTAATTAAAAAAAATAAGGAAAAACCCTAGATAAAAAACATGTATCTAAAACAATTAAAGTTCCGATTTTTATTACGTTTTAGTAATCAATTACATGTATACATGGCTCGTGATGCCACTGTTAGAATTTAACAATTAAATAGCACGTATTGCGGAAGCTAGGATCAAGTATAACACATAAATATTAACTAAAACATAAATAGTAAACGTACCCGATGCACTTCAAATTAACCTTGATTCTTGTACAAATAGATCAATGATAAACCCCTTATCTTTTTGTTTATCGATCTCTTGATAATTACTAAAGTAAGTAATTACCTCGTTCTTGTACACACAAACTACCAACGAATAAAGGTTTGATGCAAGTAAACAAAACACTTAATATTTGCTTTGGAAAAATCGATCCAAGATCCCTTGGAGGGGGTTGAACCGATCGGCCAAAAGATGTAATTACCTCTACTACTGAAAAACAAGGAGAGAAGATTTTAGGGTTTAGTGTGTATGCACAAAAGATGTGAAACCCTAATCCTTGACCTTGTATATATACTAGAGGAATCTTGGAGCACAAGACAAGCATGGGTTGGGCTTCCCCTCCCTATGATCGACCGGCCTAGGCACCCCCAAGGGGTGTTCTAGATCCTTCTTAACTCCTTGTTACACTTTAGTCCTTATCTTTCGTTACTAACGATAGTTAGTCCATACGGTTAATAACTAACGACCATTTAGTCCATTAAGTGTTTATAAATATATATATTCGATACATTTAATATATATATATATTTATTTTACATTATTCTTGTTTGTAAAGTGTGCAATCCCGAGTTCTCAGGTTCGATACTAGACATTTACATATTAATGTTTATACGTAACATTTAACACCTGTGAATGTCCATTTGTACAGGTCTATGATTGGTTCTTTGATGTATTTGACTGCTTCTAGACCTGATATTACATTTGCTGTGAGTGCTTGTTCAAGGCACCAAGTTACTCCACTTACCTCTCACTTGAATGCTGTCAAAAAGATCTTTAAGTACCTGAAAGGCCAACCCAAATTAGGTCTTTGGTACCCAAAAGAATCTCCTTTTAAGTTGGAGACATATAGTGATAGTGACTATGCTGGTGCCAACATGGATAGGACATCCACAACTGGAGGTTGCCAATTCCTTGGAAGAAGACTGATTTCTGGGCAATGCAAGAAAGAGACCATTGTTGCTACCTCTACTACTGAAGCAAAGTATGTTGCTGCTACCAATTGTTGTGGACATGTTCTATGGATACATAATCAATTGCTGGATTATGGGTATAATTTCATGAATACCACCATTTTTATTGAGAATCAAAGTACCATTTGCATTGTTGATAATCCAGTTTTTCATAATAGAACCAAACATATTGAAATCAGGCACCACTTTATCAGGGATGCTTATGAGAAACATTTAATTAAAGTGGTCAAAATTCACACAGATGATAATGTGGCAGATTTGTTAACTAAAGCTTTTGATGGACCTAGGTTTCAACACTTAGTGGTCCATATTGGTATGCTTAACCCTTGAATGCAAAGTTTGAGGGGAGGCATATGCCTCAGGGGAGGATTGTGAATGTAAACTTTGTATAATTTGTGTATATTTTGTATATTATTGCTTGGCTAACACTAACCAACTTATGCATTGTAAGTTTGTTTAGTTTGTTTTCTAGTCTGTGTCTATAATGCAGGATGCCCACCAAGAAATTGTAAGTGAATGCTGAGATTTGTTTCTTCTGAAGTATAATGGATGCTCAGATTGATTTCCAGTGATGAAAGAAATACAGAGATCATAATTAGCAAATGATTTTTCATTCATTCTAAGAACAAATTACAGCTGACAAACAACTTCAAATGGAATTACAAGATTCAATCCTATACAAGTCTATTCTAATTATTCAAGCTCATATCATCTATTACAAAAGATGAATGATGAATAACCAGTATGATGAAGAAGCTGAAGGTGAAAATGGAAAAAGAAGAGGAGGAAGAATAATGAAAACGACCATGAAGATTCTCAAGAACCGAGTTTTATAACTTTGGTCCTTGGCAACATCCCATCATTAGCTACACCATTTTCCCTTTCCCCTTACCCACTATATCTGTCTTCTTGCCCTTTCCCCTGCATCCATGGAAAGAAGAACCAGGTCATGGAGCAGGAAGACCCAACCCCACACCCCGTGATGTTGGAAGAGATGGATTTCTCTTCCTAGGCCTTGGTTGGGGTCTCTCTGGTGTGGAAGGAGGAAGAAATGAGGGATCTTCGTCTTCATTCTCTAAACAATCTTCATCAGATGTGAACATGAACGGAGAGACATATTGTCTCTCAGCAGGGACAAGGGCATTACTTGGTTCCCCCTTTTCCAAAGCATTCCATCTTCTTTCCATTTCTCTAGCATAATCTGAATCATCTAATTCAGATGGGTATGGAGGAAGATCCTCTGAAGATGAAGAGGAAGAAGAGGAGGAGGTTAAGTCTATAACTTCGGGTTTGGATGACATTTTTTTAGGGTGAATTGGGGTTAATTGTGAAATTAGGGTTTTGAAAAGATTTGGGGTTAATTTGATATCTGAGAAGTGTGATTTGGGGGATAGGCAAAGTCTAGGCGTTATGATAATTAATGTGAGTTGGGTGGCACAGTAAAATCAAGATATTTACTAAAGATGATTTTACTTTAGCTTGGTTTCTGCTGATTGACCATTCATCAGCAGATTTGACTTCCATTTCTGCTAAAGGGTAAATTTGAAATTGGAGGGTTCCACGTTACACGTCAGACTTGGTCAACAGTTAGTTCCGATAATTTTGACCACGATTAGGGAACTTCCAAATATAACCTACTTTGCATATCTTTGGCTAAACTAAATTATTCTCCCATCACTCAATTTAAACCCAGCATACTCTTCATAATTCATAACCGTCTCACGCAAAATCATTCAAATGGCACAACTTCGCAAAATCATTCAAATGGCACAACTTCAATTGAAGAAAGATCATAATAAGTATGCTATTTTGAAAAAGGCTAAGGGTCATGAAGAGTTTGATTTAATGGTGGAGTTTCTACAGTGTTCAAAGAATCATTATGCTTTGACACACTGTCCCAATGTGATTTATGAATCAATGGTGAAGAAATTTTGGGCATCTGCTAGGAAGAGATCTGACACAGAGATTGTGGCTGACATTGAAGGTGTTGAGTATGTGGTGACAGAAGGTTTGATCAGGACAAAGCTTCAGTTGGATGATGAGAATGGTGTTTACCACTCCAACACTGAAGAAATACTTGCTGGGCTAAGGGAAGCTGGTTATCAAAGCACTAACACAACTATGTGGCAGAAGAATCAGTTTTGTCCCAAGTGGAGGTATTTGGTGCATTTGCTGCTCCAATGTATAAGCAACAAGTGTGGTGGATGGGATCAGTTCTCTCTTCAATTGGGTTGTGGTATTTTCTGTCTCTCTAAGGGTTTAACTTATAATTTCTCAAAGTTCATTTTTGATAATATGATAGAAAATATTGAGAAACAACATCATAAGTTTTTAATGTACCCTAGGTTTTTACAAATAATTTTAGACATAACCACTGAAGACAGGATTCATGTACCAATTAAGAGTCTAGGTTCTAAGTTGTTTGCCTCAATGAAAACCAACTATAATGGGGAACATCGCCCTCTGTTAGCTGCTATGTTGCCAAATGGCAATGATGATGTGGTTGAGGGTGATGATACTGGCAATTTGCCCTCTCAAAATGCTGCTGATGATGGTAATCCATCATCTTCTGGTGTTGCTACTGATGGTAATCCTTCAATGGTAAATGAGGGAGAGCCAGCTACAACTACTGAACCATTACCTATTTCTCCTGACCTACCTCCACCTTCCCCTGTAATTATGTCACCTAGTCCTATTCCTTCACCATCTCAGGTTGCTCCTGATGAGCAAACTTCTGAGGTTGAAGAGACAATTCAGTCTCTTGGTACACAGGTACCTATACCTCTTGAGCCTGAGCTCACTAGATTACCTACACCTAGTCCTGTGAGAGAGCCAGTTGATGAAGGCTCTCCCAATTTTGTACATATGTCTGTTTCTCCTACTAGGTTCAATCAGGCTCCATTTACCACTGAGCAATCTGTTGGTGGAGCAGAGGACCCTGTTAGTCTCACTTTTGTACATGATTTGCTTTGTAGGTATATCAGAAAGACTGATGATCTTCAAAAGGAGCTTGCTGATACCAAGTCTACTCTTGGTGGTGAGATTGAGAAGCTAAAAAGCAAAGTTCAGGATTTGGAGGCACAACTGATTCAGTAGAAGAAAGAAAAGGTAGTAATGGATACTGCTGAAGTGCCTCAGGAGGGTAACTTGGACTCTCTTGAAATCTTGGCTGAAGTGGCTAGACAGACACATGTTCATTCTCCTAAAGCTGCTGAGATATCACAAGCTAAGCCTACAATTCACTTCAGCAGAAGAAGTAAAAGACAATATTTGGCAAAGAAAGTTGCTGAATCTTCTAAGGTGTCAAGTGGTGATGACATTCTTATGACAGAAGCTGATGATACTATTTAGGAGAAACAACCATCTAGTGACATTGCTACTGACAAGACTACTAATGGGATTCATGCATCTGTAGATACATTCTTTGTAGCAGGAAAAGAGTATAAGGATTCCCCTGTTCATGATCCATCTGTTCTTAAGCAAGCTTCTCCTGATGACACCACTGCAAACCTGAAGCCTAGAGGATCTACTGATAACATAATTGATTCAGATGTTCAAAAGTTAACTGCTGATCCTATGGAAGGTTTAGATATTTCTCAGGATGATTCTGCTGATGGAGTTGAAGTGTGTGAGGATGAGCTTATTACAAATGAAGAAAGAGATGAACAAGAAAGACTCTTGAAAGAATGGGAAGATTATAAGAGGAGTTCAGATCTGGCTAAGGCAGAGTAGGCCTAATTTGATTCAGAATATCAGTCTGCTACAAAAAGATACATTTCTACCGTGCCTATTGAAAGACAGAGAGAATTGGATGCTGCTGTTCAAAATTTTGATGAGTCAGACTGGCAGCATATTGGAGAACAAGTGATTGCTGCTCCTGGTTTAGCTGCAGACATTCTTGGCAATTAGGTGGATAAAAAGGACTGGGTATTTGAAATTGTGAAGAAGATGAATTTGAGGAAGAAAGAAGCAGATGAGCAAAAAGCCAATGCAAAAAGAGATAAACCCATGACTCAAGCACAACAAAGGGACTATATGAGAACTTATGTGAAAAGTCAAAGCAGTGCTTTATATAACAATGCTTGGACTAGGAAACAAGTGTGGACACTTTCAGATGAACAGTTGGTTCTAATGTATAATAGAATCAAGTCTATGTGTGAAAAGGATGGGATGGGTGCTCCTAAGCTTATTCCTACCATTCTTGTTGATGATGTGGATGTTCCTGTTGTTGATAAGGTATCTTTACCTGCCACTTCTGCTAATGTAACACCTATTGCTGCTTCATCTAGTGTTGATTAAGGTAAAGCTAAAGTAGTAGCAGAAGATCCTCCCTCTTGAAAGAGAATCAGGAAACAAATGGAGGAGGAGAGGTTGGGTGAAGAGGCTGCTAAGAGATTAGATGATGAACAACAAGCTGAAATGGCAAGATTTCATGAGCTTAAGGAAAGAGAAGTAGAGCTTAAAGCTGCTAGGGCTAAACAGATGAGGAAGGCTATGGATGAAAAATATGCATCTGCTGCACTTGATTCTTCTCAGGATTCTACTGATGAACAATTGAATAATCCATCAGTGGAAAATGATACTGCAGAAGGTGTCTCTACTAAAGCTGAAGCTTCTGATGAACCCTCTTTATCTCATGATGCAATTTATGTTCCTGGAAGAAGGGCTAAGAGAATGGCTAAAGTGAGAACTTCACATTCAGCACAAAGACTAATAGATGTCAATGTTCCTGATGCTTCATTTATCAAAGCAGGATCCCTTGATGATTGGCCTGAGGCAGTTAGAGATGTTTTGGTTCACTAGGAATTGTCTAAAAATGGACAGATCAATACCATTTATAGACTTGATAAAACTTCTCTGTCATTCACATTTCTACAAGAAATTCTACATCTTATGGATCATCAGGATTTGCTCACTCTCAATGATTTGGTTCACAAATATTATGCCACTTATACTCCTATAGGGTCTGGATTGTATCTATTGGGTGACCTCAGAGTGCTTTTTGATTCTTCTACTCCCACTGGTGCTGGTGCTGGTGCTGATGTGTGGAAAAACAATCAGAGGTGGAAGGTTCAGAGTTGGAAGTTTTACCCTATGTCATATGTTCATGTGTTGGAAACTACATCTAGACTCAGACTTCTTATGGATCTTGGAAAAAGGTATCCTCTGACAGTGTCTCTTATGGAGAAAATGCTTCAACAAAAGTTGGAGATTACTCCTGATCCAGTTGGGAATGCTAGGTTGTTTGCTGAATCTCTGGTTAAAGAGTTCAAACTCAGAATTAGGACTTCCAGAGCTGCTGCATTTACTTGATGGTATTTTGTTATATATTTCTTATTCATAAAAAAATGTATAGTATTGTGTATGTTGTATGCAGGTTTGGTGTTGATCACACCTTCTTTGGTTATCAACTTACCTGATGTTGACTATTCCATCAAAAAGTTGGCTAGTCCAAAGGGTACAGCTTTGGTAAAGACACATCAAATCTATTGATAGCTGTAATAGTTTGCTAAAAACTATTGGGTACTCAACTTACCCATGCTTAATAGCTGAGAGTTGAATGGTTGTCAATTGACCATGGATTTTTTCCTTTATGGATTCCCAATAATTGGCTAGCCCGCATGTATATGGCTTGTGGTAAAGGCAATGGAAAACCATATTTGGTATTCAATTGACCAAGGTGAGTTAATTCAACCAAATAATTGACTAGTCCTGAGCAAACGGCTACAGGTAAAGACAACTCAAATCCGTTTACAGTTGATGATTTGCTAAAAATCATATGGTCATCAGTGTACCATAGTTTTCGAACTTAAACATTTGGCTACTCCAGTAGTAATGGCTATTGGTAAAGAGACATCAAATCCATTATTTTCAATGATTCACCTCTCACAGGAGTTAACACACCTGGATGTGATGAGAATAGTATGAAACTAATAAGTTTTGATGTACATTTGGTCATTTGTTGCTGCAAAGAATGGAGTTTTCAAGTATGTGCTGATCATAGAGATCCTGCTGATGTTGCTTCTTTGTTGCTGATGTTTGACTTCAATCCTCTTGGTATGTAACTTTAAAGATCTCTCAAGAATCTTGAACTTAACCATGTCAAATTCAAGATTAGGGGAGGATTGTTGGGAATTCTGCTAAGAGAGAATTCTGCTGAAGAATACTACTGAAGGGACAGATTATGCTGACAAGAGTGTTTCTGCTGAAGTCTAGTTTCAGCATTATTAGTTACTGTGGATATAGTTATTCCGTATTATGTAATATAGTTAGGATATGCATGAGTTTATTTAGGAAGTGATAATGCATATCTTTTAGAAGTTTTAGAATATACGTTTCTTGTGAAACGGTTTAGGGTTCCTTGTGTATAAAAGGAACACACGATTATGTATTGAGTTACATTTTTAGAAAACACTTTCATTGTTATTAAAAGATCCATAGAGGATCAATTGTTCTTAGTATTAAAACTTGTGTTTGTTTCCGCTTTAAAATACAAGTTACAGAGATTATCTATTAGTGTGTTGGTGATTACATTAACATAACTAACGATCCTAGAGTGCTCAGAAGATCTATCAAGGTCTAAGTTTCAAGATCATTGTCAGTGCAAATGATATGGTAATCAAAACCGTCATTCACAACACTTTCTCAACACATCGGTTTAACCAACACTCTCCCATCTCATAATGTCATTCTCATCCTCATATAGGTTCTTAGTATTCTTTATTCATTTCTTATAAAATGTTTGTTTCTAGGTTCTTATTGTCTTCACTTCCTTTCGAATCCATTCAAGCATACATTATGGCATGATACACCATCTTTGGTAGATGATAATGTCATCAAAGGTCATGTAGGACTAAACCATGTTAGTACTCTTTCATCCATTGTTTTTCGATATAGGTCACTATTTCTAAATGTAATTCATTTTCATTAGCGTCTATCCTAATCGATCAAATCATAACCCATAGCCGTCATTGAATCTCAATGTCCATTCACATTTTCCATTTCTCTTGAAATTACGTATATCATACTCCTTCATCCCTTTAAGTTGTGAATTTTAGATTGCACAAGTCCATATGTTCATTCGTTATAGCATTTGTTATACATATGAGTTTCTAAATTCATGCATTATAACCACCACCTTTCATCAACTCTTTTACTAATCATCACCACCATGGATTAGCGTAAAACCTATTTCTATTAATCTTGTGATGTTGTCAAATTTTCAATACTTTTAATAAAGTATAATGAAAATCGTTAGCCCTCATTCAAACTCTATCGATACGCGTGTTTTTACTTGCCTCTTTCTCATTTCCCAATCAGATTTAATAGTGTGCTTCTATTTTAGGAAAAATTTCAGAATTAGAAAATCGTTTCGACCGTCGAAAACCTGGTCTATTAAGAATTTGCAGTCTGGCGGATATGGCGGAACCAAATTTTGGGTTCCACCCGTGTAATTTCTGGGTATTCCCAATTTTGGCCCGGCGGAACCAAAACCAGGGTTCCGTCCATGTACTCGTTTGGTGCTGCTAGAAACCTACAGAATTTTCTATATTTTTCTCATTTTCGTATTCTCTCTAACACCAACACGTGCACCACTCACCTTAACCCTTAATATTTCAATTTCCCTTCTAGGTATTACTTTGAGGGATTTTATCATATTATATTTCCATTTTTACTTTAATTGTAATTCTTATTAGTAGAATACACTTTATTTTTCTTTTAGATGAAATATATTGCACAAATCTTCTCATTGTAGGTTCACCATCATATACACTTGGTTGTATATGACATACGTGTCCACTAACAAAGCTTCTAGTCTACTAACATTTGGTTTATACTTTCATATTGATGCCCTAAAGCAAGGGGAGCTTCCGTCAAGCATTTATTGAATCCATATTATACTATCTTGCACTAACATTTCTTTTGTAGGATTCTTCATCCTTCCATCATATACGTTGGTACCCTAGCAATGGGGAGTATTGATCAAGGGGGAGTCGATCATGCACTAATCTTTGTTTTTCTAGCTTTCTTATTTCTTGCATCATATATGTTAGTACCCTAGCAACGGGGAGTATTGATCAAGGGGGAGCTTGATACGTGGGAATCGCACCAGGCTTTACCTCTCGAGGAATCTCGAGAAGCTTACAACCCCCACCAGGCAGTGTACCTGATCGTTGTAGTATAGTATAGTGACAAGCACCGGGGGATTGATCGTTCAACTCAGGAATAGTGTCGCTAGGATTAGAAAGTCTCCTAAATTAAGTCTAGAGGTGAGGTATGATTCTTTTTGTATTTTTATGTTTTATGAAAGCAAATAAAATCTCGGTTTTTGGAAGAGTGGGCGGAATTAGTTGCTAGTCAACTAACCCAATAACTAAAGATGCAATCAAAATAAAATGACAGAAATGAAAGTAAATCTAATTAAACTAATATAGTGCAACAATAACGGGGAAAGTTGTGTTTACTTAGGTTTCATTACTCCCTAGATATCTTTTACAGGTTGATAATTTGTTACAATTGCATGGATGACGGGTCGTATTCCTTAATACTAGTCGTAGGGCCGTGTACAATATTCCCTAACTCTATAGTATCCTACTTCACTCCTATGTCGAGCCGTTAGAAGCTCCTAACATGGGATCATTAGAATTCTTCTACGCATTAAATACAACCAAAAATCATAGTACACCTCTGATCATGTTTCTTAAGACGTTCAAGCATGTTACCAATGGAAGTCTGCCAGTTTTCTTAAGCCTAACATCGAATACAATCATCTGTAACAACTATAAACAAACAATCAACCCATAATTAACATCTAGGTTTCACTACATCTAAGCAAACACAAAAGAAATCTAGCCTATCATGTTAAATTGAAGACAAGTGTAAGATATATTCAAACAACACATAGACATATTGATTGAATTGAAAGAGTACTTATCTCAATTGAACATAAGAGGTTTCAAAGGGTAAAAACCCTTTGAAAAAGCTGTGAAAATTAGACAAGGGTTTTTCTCCAAAGTTGCACCCTAAAAGTTACACCCTAATGAATGAAAATTTCAAAACTATATATAGATTTTACAGGGTGACGGCGTCAAGAAGAAAATTGTGACGCCGTCAAATCGCCGCCCATAATGAAACCGGATTGCCTATATCCACTTTTGACGCCGTCATGTGTAAAGTTGCTCTAGGCCGTCACTAACATTTGGACCATGACGGCCTTGGGTGACGCCGTCATGTCCTTAGTACAAAAATTTCTGGATCGTCATGTGCACAATCCACTTCCACCTCTTGTATTACTCTTGACGCCATCATTAAGAATCAAGTGACGCCGTTAGGTACTGTTCCCAGCAAGGAAAATTTAGACTTTTCTGTTTTCTTCACTTTTATGCTCCAAATACGTCCAAAATGCTTCCTTTTACAGATTTCACTCCAAAAGTTCCTGAAATGACAAAAGGAACGATTTAGGTCAATATTTGATCAAATAAATTTGAATCCGGGCTTAAATAACCACTTAAAAACGGTTCATTTTTCGCCTCATCAAATACCCTTACACTTGAGATTTGCTTGTCCTCAAGCAAATGCGCTTTTATTCTAGTCAAAATACTAGTTAGGGGTCATTTAACACAAATATAAAAGTAATTACAACAAATAACCATTCCACTAAAGACCAAAGACAAGCACGGAGGTCATACACTAGCACCTCACAAATAGTGTTTAGATACTCACATCTCTCGGGTGTAATAAAGGGTATATCACAATATGGAAATGGTAAACATCTCTCACTACCTGTCATAGCATAATAGATTACCATAGGCTTGGGAAAGGATCAAACCTCCACCACTTAGCGTAACACCAAGGATAAACTATCAAAGAGGTCTTTCAAAGGGTTATAACGTTAGGTGTAGGGATATGGAATACACGGTTTTGTTGGATAAAGGCAATATTTACTGGTGGCGAGTTAATCATGCTGGTTAATTACATGTACAATATGGCGTTGCTAAGCCAAGACTAGACTCGACTTAAGCTAATAAATCAAAAATAACAAAAACATAAAACAAACATAGAATGAAATGGGATGGTAGTCCTGATGAGGCGAAAAATGAACCGTTTTTAGGGGGTCATTTAAGCCGGAATTGGAATTTATTTGATCAAATATTGCCCTAAATCGTTCCTTTTGTGATTTTAGGTACTTTGGGAGTGAATTCTGGAAAAGGAATCTTTTTGGACATTTTTGGAGCATAGAAGTGCAGAAAACGGAAAACACTTAATTTTCCATGCTGGGAACAGTACCTGACGGTGTCAAGGAGGAAAATATGACGGCGTCAGGAGCAAAATGCATGACGACCCAGAGAAAACGTGACGGCGTCAGAAGTAGGGCGTCAAGAGTTATTTTGGTGACGGCCTCGAGCAAAATTACACATGACGGCGTCAGACCCAGATCTAGGCAGTTCGAGAACTTTATAGGCGATGAGATGACGGCGTCAGAAATTTACTCTTGACGCCGTCACCTCACAAAATCTATATATACTTTTCTATTTTTCATTCATTAAGGGAGGAACTTGTGTGGAGAATTCTAGGGCCGAACCTAATAAACCTTAGGTTGTTTGTAACAGTATTTTCAAGGGTTTTCACCCCCTGAAACCCTTCATGTTCAATTGAGATAAGTTTTCTTTCAATTTATTCAATATGTCTATGTGTTGTTTGAATATATCTTATACTTGTCTTGATTTTAACATGCTAGGCTAGATCTTTTGTGTGTTTGCTTAGATGTAATGAAACCTAGATGTTGATTATGGGTTGATTTCTTGTTTATAGTTGTAATGGATGAATGATTTCAATGTTAGGCTTAAGAAAACTGGCAGATCTCCATTGTGTAACTTGCTTGAACGTCTTAAGAAACATGAACCGATGTGTACTAGGTTTTTATGATTGTATTTAATGCATGAGCGAATTCTAGTGATCCCATGTTAGGAGCTTCTTAGCCGGCTCGACATAGGAGTGAAGTTGGAGCTTATAGAATTGGAAAAGTAAGTACGCCACCCCATGAATGGTATTAAGGAATACAATCTGTCATCGACGCAACTGTAACAAGTAATTAACCTGTAAAAGATATCTTGGGAGTAGTGAAATCTAAGTAAACATAATTCTCCCACATATTGCTCACACCACTTGTTTAAATTAGTTTATTTTCATTTTTATTATTTTATTTTGATTGCGTCTTAGTTATTGGGTTAGTTGACTAGCGACTAATTCTGCCCACTCTTCCAAAACCGAGATTTTTACTTGCTTTTAAAAAAATATAAAAAAACAAAAAGAATCATCTCTCACCTCTAGACCTAGTTTTTAGGCTTTCTAATCCTAGCGACACTATTCCTGAGTTGAACGATCAATCCCCCGATACTTGTCACTATACTATACTACAACGATCAGGTACACTGCCTGGTGGGGGTTGTAAGCTTCTCGAGATCCCTCGAGAGGTAAATCCTGGGGCATTTCCCACGCATCAAGTTTTTGGCGCCACAGCCTGGGGAATAGTTATTGTCTAGGTTAGGATTTCTTTTTATTAGGTCTACTTGCTAGATTCCTTTCTAGTAAGATTTTATTTTTATTTTTAGGTTTTCTTTTGTCTATTTCATTTCTTCATGATTTTGTTCGTAATCTTTACCATCCGACATCATGGAAGGTGGTAACATCTTTGAACCCATCAACCCACCACAACAAGACCACCCACAAAACCCACCACTAGCTAACCAACCTCTTAGTCTCTGAACCCTAGGAGAGTACTCCCGACCTAGCCACCAAGGCTATCGAAACACTATTGAGCTCACCCAAGTTGCCAATGTGACCCCCCTGCGATCCGACACCATCCGGTTGGTGCAAAGCGGATGTGCATTCCATGGACTTCGTTCTGAAGATCCAAATCAACATCTCAAGGACTTCCTTAAAATCGTAGATTCTATAGACCTTGATGTTACAACTAGAGAGTCAACCCGATTACGCCTATTCCAATTCTGTCTACTTGATCAAGCTAGTCAATGGTTTGAACATTTACCCGCGGGATCCATCACCTCATGGGATGATCTCACCACTCGTTTCCTTGCTCAATTTTTCCCACCGAGGAGAACTACCAATCTTAGAAATGATATCTTGACGTTCCAACAACGTTAAGGTGAAACTCTATATGAAGCATGGACTCGTTTCAAGGACTTACTCCAAAAAGTCCCTCATCATGGCATAGATCTTTGGCTCCAAATCCAAATCTTCTATGACCATATCGATCTCTCCATAAGGAGAACCATTTACCAATCGGCCGGTGGCAAGCTACGTGATCTTAGTGCGGAAGAATAATGGGAACTCACAGAAGATCTTGCTCTCTATGACAACGAAAGTTGGAATGATCCCCGTGATTTGAACAAAACGGTCAAGGCAATATCTTTGCCTTCGAACAATTCTAGCACTCCCGACCGTAGGATCATGGAACTTGAGGATCAAGTCAAGTTTCTCATGAAATCTTACGAAGCTCCTAAGCCTACAAGCTAAGTGAACAAAATCACTTCTTCATGCAAATTATGTAGTGGTCCCCATGACACTCGTGATTGCATGGAACTCCCCGGAACAGCTTTTGCGGACTACGCATCTTCGCGTACCGACGAAGCGGGAGATAAGTGGTACACTTTCAAGCCCCGAGCCAAACCCTTATGGTGATTCCTACAACCCCTCTTGGAAAAATCACCCAAACCTTAGGTGGAAACAAAACCAAAACAATTCTTCCAATCCGCCTAATCGTTACCAACCAAACGATCCACCCTCCAACCGTACTTTTAACAACAATCCTTCTAATAACTATGGTAGTACCAATAATCTTGAAGGACTGATGTCCAAGTTTATGGCATCTCAAGAAGCTCGCATAGCTATGTTTGAAACCGAATTTAACCAACAACAAACGTAGATGACCAATAAGATTGACAACTTGTTGAAAGCCCTCAACAACCAAGCGTTAACTACACCTATGAAGGACACTAGGGACGCCAATAGCGGAATCCAAACTAAGGACCCCTCGTCATCCAAACACGTCCACTTTGTTAATGTTGTCACCGTTAAACCAATTGATAAGGATATAGAAGAAAGTGACAAGGACGAAGTTGGAGTAGAAACCGAGACTAGGGATGAAATTAGGGAAGTTGAGGTTAATAAGGGAGAAAAGTTAGAGGAAGTCGAGACTATAGAAGAGTACTTTGATAAGTTTCCCACCAAGGAAGAATGGGAATATCACAAGGATTTATTCGATGATCCCGAGACACTATATATCCTTGGTTCACCCCTTATCAAAATGGGAGACCCCTCTAACGTCAACATACCATGCAACATTGAGCATATGCATGTATGGAAATCTTATATCGATCCTAGGTCTCCTATAAATATCATGACTAGGACTTATTATAATTGGGTAATGAAGAAACAACTTGGTTATATAATGATGCCCAGTAAGAATTTGATAAGTAATTTTGTAGGTAGAGTGAAAGGATTGCATGTGATTGTTGGAAACTTCACTTATGAGACTGACTTTGTGATAGTGGAGGATACTCGTCCTGTGATAGATGATTGCCTAAGTCAAGTAGTGTTCGGAAAGCCATTCATTGAGACCTCTAAGATGAGTTATGATCCGACTCTAGGGATAGTTAGATTCAAGGAAGAGAATGATGAGATTGCTTACCAAATGCCCTATAAGGTTGAACAATACCGCCTCCTATCAAACATAGAAAAGGAACACAAACAAGCGGTTTACTATAGGAATGATGAGGATAGACGTAGAGGAGTTGAATATGTCATGAATAAGATACCTGGTTTCTACAAAGAATGCTTGCAACTAGGTCTGAAATACAAAACCAATATAGGAGATGACCTAGAGAGTGAAACCAACGACGAGGTCACGTAGTAACCCATGACCTTGAGTCTAGCTACAAGACTCGTAAATAAAGAAAAGCGCTTCTTGGGAGGCAACCCATGCTTTGTGTGATTTTTAATTGTTTGATTGTTATTTGTTTCCGTATGCATGCTTTATTTTTATTGTTGGTGGATCATGTTTCAAACTAAATGGTGAAAATACTTTATTTTGTTGTTTGGCTTAGTCTTAACATCATCCAAAGGTATTTCGCAAAAGATAAGTGTAAGGGGAAACCCCAAATATGTTTTTTAAAGAAACAAAACCGATCATGATTCTCCGCAATATTAATTGAACATGTATATTCATATTTGTTAGAGTCAAATGCTTGTATCGAGTCATAATGATATTTTGCAGGATTTTCCAGGAAGTAGGACAAGGTTTTTCCAGAAATTTTCCGGAAACTTAACATAAGAATTTCTGCAGGTCACTTCTGACGGCGCACGTGTAAAATTCTGGAAATTTTACCAGTTTTGTTTTTCTAACGGAGTCTTAAAGTTTTTGCTAACTCTTAAGTTTTATAATCTCAGGAAATCTGCAAACATCATTCTACAAGCATTATATCTTACTGATGCGTATGGATCGCACCAGGCTTTACCTCTCGAGGGATCTCGAGAAGCTTACAACCCCCACCAGGCAGTGTACTTGATCGTTGTAGTATAGTATAGTGACAAGTACCGGGGGATTGATCGTTCAGCTTGGTAATAGTGTCACTAGGATTAGAAAACCTAAAGACTTGGTCTAGAGATGAGGAATGATTCTTTTTGTATTTTTATATTTTATAAAAAGCAAATAAAATCTCAGTTTTTAGAGGAGTTGGGCGGAATTAGTTGCTAGTCAACTAACCCAATAACTAAAGATGCAATCAAAATAAAATACTAAAAAATAAAAATAAACTAAATTAAGATTGTGGTGTGAGCAATATATGGGAGAATTGTGTTTACTTAGGTTTCACTACTCCCTATATATGTTTTACAGGTTAATTACTTGTTACAGTTGCGTGGATGACGGATTGTATTCCTTAATACCATTCATGGGGTGGTGTACTTACTTCCCCAATCCTATAAGCTCCCACTTCACTCCTATGTCGAGCCGGCTAAGAAGCTCCTAACATGGGATCACCAGAATTCGCTCATGCATTAAATACAATCATAAAAACCTAGTACACATCGGTTCATGTTTCTTAAGACGTTCAAGCATGTTACACAATGGAGATCTGCCAGTTTTCTTAATCCTAACATTGAAATCATTCATCCAATACAACTATAAACAAGCAACCAACCTATAATCAACATCTAGGTTTCATTACATCTAAGCAAACACATGAAGGATCTAGCCTAGCATGTTAAAATCAAGACAAGCATAAGATATATTCAAACAACACATAGACATATTGAATGAATTGAAAGAGGACTTATCTTAATTGAACATGAAAGGTTTCAAGGGGTGAAAACCCTTGAAAATACTGTTACAAACGACCTAGGGTTTATTATGTACTCCTTATGCAGGCCGTCACAACATTTACATTTGACTCCCTTTTCTTGACGCCTTCCTGTTTTCTCTGGGTCGTCATGGATTTTACTCCTGACGCCGTCAAAATTTCCTTCTTGACGCCGTCAGGTACTGTTCTCAGCATGGAAAATTAAGTCTTTGCCGTTTTCTTCACTTTTATGCTCCAAAAATGGCCAAAATGCTTCCTTTTCCAGAATTCACTCCCAAAGTACCTAAAATCACAAAAGGAACGATTTAGGGCAATATTTGATCAAATAAATTCAATTCCGGGCTTAAATGAACACCTAAAAACAGTTCATTTTTTGCCTCATCATATACCCTTACACTTGAGATTTGCTTGTCCTCAAGCAAATGCACTTTTATTCTAGTAAAAATACAAGTTAAGGGTCATTTAACACTAATATAAAAGTAATTACAACAAATAATCGTTCCACTAAAGACCAAAGACAAGCACGGAGGTCATACACTAACACCTCACAAATAGTGTTTAGATACTCACATCTCTCGGGTGTAATAAAGTAATATCACAATATGGAAATGGAAAACATCCCTCACTACCTGTCATAGCAAAATAGATTACCATAGGCTTGGGAAAGGATCAAACCTCCACCACATGGCGTAAGCACCTAGGATAAACTATCAAAGAGGTCTTTTAAAGGGTTGTAACATTAGGTGTAGGGATATGGAATACACGGTTTTGTTGGATATAGGCAGTCTTTACTCGTGGCGAGTTAACAATCTTGGTTAATTACATGTACAATATGGCGTTGCTAAGCCAAGATTAGACTCGACTTAAGCTAATAAATCAAAAATAACAAAAACATAAAATAAACATAGAATGAAACAGGATGGTAGTCCGTATGTTTTTCACTTTTTTTTTTCTTTTTCTTTTCTTTTTCTTTTCTTTTCTTTTTCTCAATTTCTTTTCAATTTTTTTTTTTTTTTTTTTTTTTTTTTTTTTTGCATACACTCTTACCCTACCATCCAAAGTAATACATCATAGGGATTGAAAATTCCCCTTACACTAGAATTTTTACATACTTTACAATAAACTAATCTAATGACTCGAATTAAGAAAATCAAAACACTTGGAGTGCTTTTAAGATTAACGTACATACGGGGGTAATAATATGATGTTCTTCCCCATTACTCCATAAAATAAGTACTTTACCCTTGAGTCACAATCGTCCCAAAACAATACGTACAAGGATATGACTCGACTTAGCAACAATGTAATCAATTAGATAATTAACTAAGGGTTTAACAAATAACAATAATGCACTAAAGATGAGTGCATACACGGAAGGCTAAGACGATTTGGGTGTACATTAAGTGGGGTGTAACAAATTCTTCCTTTAAGTAAGATGCTTAAAGTTAGAAACGAAAAGATATGCTCGGAGGGGTGTACTAGGGGTTTCGTGTACTAAAAATGAGTACAACGCTAAAGGTGTGGGAAAAATTAGTTGACTTAACTAGCCAAGTAATATGACTTAAATGGTCAAGTAATTATGATACGGGTTTAACACAAGGGTGATCCTAATGCCTCTTATCATGTAGTAAATCCTACACCACGAATGTAGTCTCACTAGCGGTCTCGGGATGCATCACTAACGCAAGTTCTAGAATCTAAATGCTACCGGTACACTAATAAGCACTAATAGTAAATGCTTTTCCAATCAAATCTAAAGGCGAACCTCACATATTTGGGTGGAAAATTTTTCTGAATAGTACGGTTTTGTGCTAGTCATACAATCTCCTATCCATGAGACGCTTGATAGGGCTAAAGTTTCACTCCTAAATGTTGTAAAACAATTTAAATTTGGCGCTAAAGTTGCACTAACAAGTATTTCTCATAGTTTTATTACACATCTACTATCAAACAAACAAACTCAAGCGAAAGTGTATCTGTAAGGTATCATCATTTTACCCTCCCCTTACACTTAGGATGAACATTGTCCCCAATGTTCAAGTAAAGAATGTAAAAGTGAAATAAGCAAAACGAATGAATTCAAATACTCCCCTGATTCGCTCGGTATGGATAATAAGGTGGCCAGGTTAGATCTTCCTCCAAGAAAATGAACAATCAAAGCTTCCCTTCCAGAATATAAATCATCTTCTTGTCATACATAACCTGTAAAACCTGAGAAAACAGACAAGGCAACCTCGCGTAAAATCGGCGGCAATCTATATATGCTAACAAATCCTAGAAAACAAAATAAGATATAATGCTTGTGGAATAATGTTTGCAGATTTCCTGGAGATTATAAAACTAAAGATTCAATAAAAACTTTAAGATTCCGTTAGAAAAACAAAACTGGTAAAATTTCCAGAATTTTAAATGTGACGCCGTCAGGAATTTCTTCCTGACGCCGACAGAAGTGACCTGCAGAAATTCTTATGTTAAGTTTCCGGAAAATTTCTGTAAAAACTTAGCCCTACTTCATGGAAAATCCTGCAAAACATCATTATGACTCAATACAAGCATTTGACTCTAACAAATACGAATATACATGTTCACTTAATATTGTGGAGAATCATGATTGGTTTTGTCTCTTAAAAACATATTTGGGGTTTCCCCTTACACTTATCTTTTGCGAAATACCTTTGGATGAAGTTAAGACTAAGCCAAACAACAAAGTAAAGTATTTTCACTATTTTAGTTTTGAAACATGATCTACCAACAATAAAAATAAAGCATGCACACGGAAGCAAATAACAATCAAACAAAATAAAAATCACACAAAACATGGGTTGCCTCCCAAGAAGCGTTTTTCTTTATTTACGAGTCTTGTAGCTAGACTCAAAGTCATGGGTTACTACGTGACTTCATCGTTGGTTTCACTTTCTAGGTCATCTCCTACACCAGTTTTGTATTCCGGACCTAGTTGCAAGCATTCTTTGTAGAAACCAAGCATCCTATTCATCACATACTCTACTCCTCTACGTCTATCCTCATCATTCCTATAATAAGCTGCTTGTTTGTGTTCCTTTTCTATGTTTGACAGGAGGCGGTACTGCTCAATCTTATAGGGCATTTGGTAAGCAATCTCATCATTCTCCTCCTTGAACCTAGCTATCCCTAGAGACTAGGTCTATCGTATAGTGACAAGTACCGGGGGATTTATCATTCAGCTTGGGAATAGTGTCGCTAGGATTAGAAAACCTAAAGACTAGGTCTAGAGATGAGGGATGATTCTTTTTGTATTTTTATATTTTATGAAAAGCAAGTAAAATATCGGTTTTTAGAGGAGTTGGGCGGAATTAGTTGCTAGTCAACTAACCCAATAACTAAAGATACAATCAAAATAAAATACTAAAAAATGAAAATAAACTAAATTAAGATAGTGGTGTGAGCAATATATGGGCGAATTGTGTTTACTTAGGTTTCACTACTCCCTAGATATCTCTTACAGGTTAATTACTTGTTACAGCTGCGTGAATGACGGATTGTATTCCTTAATACCATTCATGGGGTGGCGTACTTACTTCCCCAATCCTATAAGCTCCTACTTCACTCCTATGTCGAGCCGGCTAAGAAGCTCCTAACATGGGATTACTAGAATTCGTTCATGCATTAAATACAATCATAAAAACCTAGTACACATCGGTTCATGTTTCTTAAGACATTCAAGCATGTTACAAAATGGGGATCTTCCAGTTTTCTTAAGCCTAACATTGAAATCATTCATCCAATACAACTATAAACAAGCAACCAACCTTTAATCAACATCTAGGTTTCATTACATCTAAGGAAACACGTGAAAGATCTAGCCTAGCATGTTAAAATCATGACAAGCATAAGATATTTTAAAACAACACATAGACATATTGAATGAATTGAAAGAGGACTTATCTTAATTGAACATGAAAGGTTTCAAGGGGTGAAAACCCTTGAAAATACTGTTACAAACGACCTAGGGTTTATTAGGTTCGACCCTAGTATTCTCCACACAAGTTCCTCCCTTAATGAATGAAAAAATAGAAAAGTATATATAGATTTTGTAAGGTGACGGCGTCAAGAGCAAAAGTCTGACGCCGTCATCTCGCCGCCAAATAAATTCTCGGACTGCCTAGATCTGGGTTTGACGTCGTCACGTGTACTCCTTATGCAGGCCGTCACAACATTTACTCTTGACGCCCTTTTCATGACGCCTTCAGGTTTTCTCTGGGTCGTCATGGATTTTACTCCTGACGCCGTCAAAATTTCCTTCTTGATGCCGTCAGCTACTGTTCTCAGCATGGAAAATTAAGCATTTGCCATTTTCTTCACTTTTATGCTCCAAAAACGACCAAAATGCTTCCTTTTCCAGAATTCACTCCCAAAGTACCTAAAATTACAAAAGGAATGATTTAGGGCAATATTTGATCAAATAAATTCAATTCCGGGCTTAAATGACCCCCTAAAAACGGTTCATTTTTCACCTCATCACTTACTTTGCTTTCTAGGATTTGTTATCATATATAGATTGCCGCCGATTTTACGCGAGGTTGCCTTGGTTGTTTTCTCAGGTTTAACAGGTTATGTTTGAGAAGAAGATGATTTATATTCTGGAAGGGAAGCTTTGATTGTTCATTTTCTTGGAGGAAGATCTCACCATATTACCTTATTATCCATACCGAGCGAATCAGGGGAGTATTTGATTTCATTCTTTTTACCTATTTCACTTTTACATTCTTTACTTGAACATTGGGGACAATGTTCATTCTAAGTGTAAGGGGAGGGTAAAATGATGATACCTCATAGGAAACACTTTCGCTTGAGTTTGTTTGTTTGATGGTAGATGTGTAATAAAACTATGAGAAATACTTGTTAGTGTAATTTTAGCGCCAAATTTAAAATTTTTTACAACATTTAGGAGTGAAACTTTAGCCATAGCAAGCGTCTCATGGATAGGAGTCGTATGACTAGCACAAAACCATGCTATTCAATAAAATTTTCCACCCAAATATGTGAGGTTCGCCTTTAGATTTGATTGGAAAAGCATTTACTATTAGTGCTTATGAGTGTACCGGTAGCATTTAGATTCTAGAACTTGCGTTAGTGATGCATCCCGAGACCGCTAGTAAGACTACATTCGTTTAGTAGGATTTACTACATGATAAGAGGCATTAGGATCACCCTTTTGTTAAACCCGTATCATAATTACTTGACCATTTAAGTCATATTACTTGGCTAGTTAAGTCAATTAATTTTTCCCACACCCTTATCGTTGTACTCATTTTTAGTACACGAAACCCCTAGTACACCCCTCCGAGCCTATCTTTTCATTTCTAACTTTAAGCATCTTACTTAAAGGAAGAATTTGTTACACCCCACTTAAATGTACACCCAAATCGCCTTAGCCTTCCGTGTATGCACTCATCTTTAGTGCATTATTGTTATTTGTTTAAACCCTTAGTTAATTATCTAATTGATTACATGGTTGCTAAGTCGAGTCATATCCTTGTACATATTGTTTTGGGACGATTGGGACTCATGGGTAAAGTACTAATGTTATGGAGTAATGAGGAAGAACATCATATATTATCCCTATCTTAAAAGTACTCCAAGTATTTTGATTATCTTAATTCGAGTCATTAGTTTAGTTTATTGTAAAGTATGTAAAAATTCAAGTGTAAAGGGAATGTTCATTCCCTATGATGTATTATTTTAGATGGTAGGGTAAGAGTGTATGCAAAAAAAAAATTAAAAAAAAAATAAAATAAAAATTAAAAAATTAAGAAAAAAATAGAAAAGAGAAAAGAGAAAAAACATACGGACTACCATCCCGTTTCATTCTATGTTTATTTTATGTTTTTGTTATTTTTGATTTATTAGCATAAGTCGAGTCTAGTCTTGGCTTAGCAACGCCATATTGTACATGTAATTGACCAAGATGATTAAGTCGCCACCAGTAAAGACTGCCTATATCCAACAAAACCGTGTATTCCATATCCCTACACCTAACATTACAACCCTTTAAAAGACCTCTTTGATAGTTTATCCTAGGTGCTTACGCCATGTGGTGGAGGTTTGATCCTTTCCCAAGCCTTTGGTAATCTATTTTGCTATGACAGGTAGTGAGAGATGTTTTCCATTTCCATATTGTGATATATACTTTATTACACCCGAGAGATGTGAGTATCTAAACACTATTTGTGAGGTGCTAGTGTATGACCTCCGTGCTTATCTTTGGTCTTTAGTGGAACGATTATTTGTTGTAATTACTTTTATATTAGTGTTAAATGACCCCTAACTTGTATTTTGACTAGAATAAAAGCGCATTTGCTTGAGGACAAGCAAATCTCAAGTGTAAGGGTATACGATGAGGCGAAAAATGAACCGTTTTTAGGGGGTCATTTAAGTCAGAATTGGAATTTATTTGATCAAATATTGCCCAAAATCGTTCCTTTTGTGATTTTAGGTACTTTAGGAGTGAATTCTGGAAAAGAAAGCTTTTTGGACGTTTTTGGAGCATAAAAGTGAAGAAAACGGCAAAGATTTAATTTTCCATGCTGGGAACAGTACCTGACGGCGTCAAGAAGGAAAATATGACGGCATCAGGAGCAAAATGCATGACGACCCAGAGAAAACGTGAAGGCGTCAGAAGTAGGGCGTCAAGAGTTATTTTGGTGACGGCCTAGAGCAGAATTACACATGACGGCGTCAGACCCAGATCTAGGCAGTCCGAGAACTTTATTGGCGGCGAGATGACGGCTTCAGAAATTTACTCTTGACGCCGTCACCTCACAAAATCTATATATACCTTTCTATTTCTCATTCATTAAGGGAGGAACTTGTGTGGAGAATTCTAGGGCCGAACCTAATAAACCCTAGGTCGTTTGTAACAGTATTTTCAAGGGTTTTCACCCCTTGAAACCTTTCATGTTCAATTGAGATAAATTTTCTTTCAATTCATTCAATATGTCTATGTGTTGTTTGAATATATCTTATACTTGTCTTGATTTTAACATGCTAGGCTAGATCTTTTGTGTGTTTGCTTAGATGTAACGAAACCTAGATGTTGATTATGGGTTGATTGCTTGTTTATAGTTGTAATGAATGAATAATTTCAATGTTAGGCTTAAGAAAACTGGCAGATCTCCATTGTGTAACTTGCTTGAATGTCTTAAGAAACATGAACCGATGTGTACTATGTTTTTATGGTTGTATTTAATGCATGAGCGAATTCTAATGATCCCATGTTAGGAGCTTCTGACCTGGCTCGACATAGGAGTGAAGTAGGAGCTTATAGGATTGGGGAAGTAAGTACGCCACCTCATGAATGGTATTAAGGAATAAAATCCGTCATCCACGCAACTGTAACAAGTAATTAACCTGTAAAAGATATCTAGGGAGTAGTGAAATCTAAGTAAACACAATTCTCCCACATATTGGTCACACCACTAGTTTAAATTAGTTTATTTTCATTTTTATTATTTTATTTTGATTGCATCTTAGTTATTGAGTTAGTTGACTAGCAACTAATTCTGCCCACTCTTCCAAAACCGAGATTTTTACTTGCTTTTATAAAAATATAAAACTACAAAAAGAATCATCTCTCACCTCTATACCTAGTTTTTTGGCTTTCTAATCCTAGCGACACTATTCCTAAGTTGAACAATCAATCCCCCGGTACTTGTCACTATACTATACTACAATGATCAGGTACACTGCCTGGTGGGGGTTGTAAGCTTCTCGAGATCCCTCGAGAGGTAAAGCCTGGTGCAATTCCCATGCATCAAGTCCGTATGTTTTTTTTTGTTTCTTTTTCTATTTTTTTTTCTTTTTCTTAATTTTTTGATTTCTTTTTTCTTTTTTTTTTTTTTTTTTTTTGCATACACTCTTACCCTACCATCCAAAATAATACATCATAGGGAATGTACATTCCCCTTACACTTGAATTTTTTCATACTTTACAATAAACTACTCTAATGACTCGAATTAAGATAATCAAAACACTTGGAGTTCTTTTAAGATTAACGCACATATGGGGGTAATATATGATGTTCTTCCCCATTACTCCATAACACAAGTACTTTACCCATGAGTCCCAATCGTCCCAAAACAATATGTACAAGATATGACTCGACTTAGCAACCATGTAATCAATTAGACAATTAACAAAGGGTTTAAACATGTAACAATAATGCACTTAAGATGAGCTCATACAAGGAATCTAAGGCGATTTGGTTGTACATTTAAGTGGGTTGTAGCAAATTCTTCCTTTAAGTAAGATGCTTAAAGTTAGAAACGAAAAGATAGGCTCGGAGGGGTGTACTAGGGGTTTCGTGTACTAAAAATGAGTACAACGCTAAGGTGTGGGGATTGGAAAAGCATTTACTATTAGTGCTTATGAGTGTACCGGTAGCATTTAGATTCTAGAACTTGCGTTAGTGATGCATCCCGAGACCGCTAGTGAGACTACATTCGTGTAGTAGGATTTACTACATGATAAAAGGCATTACATAAGTTACTAAATCCTAGAAAACAAAGTAAGATATAATGCTTGTGGAATGAAGTTTGCAGATTTCCTGAAGATTATAAAACTTAATAATTCAACAAAAACTTTAAGACTCCGTTAGAAAAACAGAACTGGTAAAATTTCCAGATTTTTACATGTGACGCCGTCAAGAGTAAACTCGTGACGCCGTCTGAAGTGACCTGCAGAAATTCTTATGTTAAGTTTCCGGAAAATTTCTGTAAAAACTTAGCCCTACTTCATGGAAAATCCTGCAAAACATCATTATGACTCAATACAAGCATTTGATTCTAACAAATACGAATATACATGTTCACTTAATATTGTGGAGAATCATGATTGGTTTTGTCTCTTAAAAACATATTTGGGGTTTCCCCTTACACTTATCTTTTGCGAAATACCTTTGGATGAAGTTAAGACTAAGCCAAACAACAAAGTAAAGTATTTTCACTATTTTAGTTTTGAAACATGATCTACCAACAATAAAAATAAAGCATGCACACGGAAGCAAATAACAATCAAACAAAATAAAAATCACACAAAACATGGGTTGCCTCCCAAGAAGCGTTTTTCTTTATTTACGAGTCTTGTAGCTAGACTCAAAGTCATGGGTTACTACGTGACTTCATCGTTGGTTTCACTTTCTAGGTCATCTCCTACACCAGTTTTGTATTCCGGACCTAGTTGCAAGCATTCTTTGTAGAAACCAAGCATCCTATTCATCACATACTCTACTCCTCTACGTCTATCCTCATCATTCCTATAATAAGCTGCTTGTTTGTGTTCCTTTTCTATGTTTGACAGGAGGCGGTACTGCTCAATCTTATAGGGCATTTGGTAAGCAATCTCATCATTCTCCTCCTTGAACCTAGCTATCCCTAGAGACTAGGTCTATCGTATAGTGACAAGTACCGGGGGATTTATCATTCAGCTTGGGAATAGTGTCGCTAGGATTAGAAAACCTAAAGACTAGGTCTAGAGATGAGGGATGATTCTTTTTGTATTTTTATATTTTATGAAAAGCAAGTAAAATATCGGTTTTTAGAGGAGTTGGGCGGAATTAGTTGCTAGTCAACTAACCCAATAACTAAAGATACAATCAAAATAAAATACTAAAAAATGAAAATAAACTAAATTAAGATAGTGGTGTGAGCAATATATGGGCGAATTGTGTTTACTTAGGTTTCACTACTCCCTAGATATCTCTTACAGGTTAATTACTTGTTACAGCTGCGTGAATGACGGATTGTATTCCTTAATACCATTCATGGGGTGGCGTACTTACTTCCCCAATCCTATAAGCTCCTACTTCACTCCTATGTCGAGCCGGCTAAGAAGCTCCTAACATGGGATTACTAGAATTCGTTCATGCATTAAATACAATCATAAAAACCTAGTACACATCGGTTCATGTTTCTTAAGACATTCAAGCATGTTACAAAATGGGGATCTTCCAGTTTTCTTAAGCCTAACATTGAAATCATTCATCCAATACAACTATAAACAAGCAACCAACCTTTAATCAACATCTAGGTTTCATTACATCTAAGGAAACACGTGAAAGATCTAGCCTAGCATGTTAAAATCATGACAAGCATAAGATATTTTAAAACAACACATAGACATATTGAATGAATTGAAAGAGGACTTATCTTAATTGAACATGAAAGGTTTCAAGGGGTGAAAACCCTTGAAAATACTGTTACAAACGACCTAGGGTTTATTAGGTTCGACCCTAGTATTCTCCACACAAGTTCCTCCCTTAATGAATGAAAAAATAGAAAAGTATATATAGATTTTGTAAGGTGACGGCGTCAAGAGCAAAAGTCTGACGCCGTCATCTCGCCGCCAAATAAATTCTCGGACTGCCTAGATCTGGGTTTGACGTCGTCACGTGTACTCCTTATGCAGGCCGTCACAACATTTACTCTTGACGCCCTTTTCATGACGCCTTCAGGTTTTCTCTGGGTCGTCATGGATTTTACTCCTGACGCCGTCAAAATTTCCTTCTTGACGCCGTCAGCTACTGTTCTCAGCATGGAAAATTAAGCATTTGCCATTTTCTTCACTTTTATGCTCCAAAAACGACCAAAATGCTTCCTTTTCCAGAATTCACTCCCAAAGTACCTAAAATTACAAAAGGAATGATTTAGGGCAATATTTGATCAAATAAATTCAATTCCGGGCTTAAATGACCCCCTAAAAACGGTTCATTTTTCACCTCATCACTTACTTTGCTTTCTAGGATTTGTTATCATATATAGATTGCCGCCGATTTTACGCGAGGTTGCCTTGGTTGTTTTCTCAGGTTTAACAGGTTATGTTTGAGAAGAAGATGATTTATATTCTGGAAGGGAAGCTTTGATTGTTCATTTTCTTGGAGGAAGATCTCACCATATTACCTTATTATCCATACCGAGCGAATCAGGGGAGTATTTGATTTCATTCTTTTTACCTATTTCACTTTTACATTCTTTACTTGAACATTGGGGACAATGTTCATTCTAAGTGTAAGGGGAGGGTAAAATGATGATACCTCATAGGAAACACTTTCGCTTGAGTTTGTTTGTTTGATGGTAGATGTGTAATAAAACTATGAGAAATACTTGTTAGTGTAATTTTAGCGCCAAATTTAAAATTTTTTACAACATTTAGGAGTGAAACTTTAGCCATAGCAAGCGTCTCATGGATAGGAGTCGTATGACTAGCACAAAACCATGCTATTCAATAAAATTTTCCACCCAAATATGTGAGGTTCGCCTTTAGATTTGATTGGAAAAGCATATACTATTAGTGCTTATGAGTGTACCGGTAGCATTTAGATTCTAGAACTTGCGTTAGTGATGCATCCCGAGACCGCTAGTAAGACTACATTCGTTTAGTAGGATTTACTACATGATAAGAGGCATTAGGATCACCCTTTTGTTAAACCCGTATCATAATTACTTGACCATTTAAGTCATATTACTTGGCTAGTTAAGTCAATTAATTTTTCCCACACCCTTATCGTTGTACTCATTTTTAGTACACGAAACCCCTAGTACACCCCTCCGAGCCTATCTTTTCATTTCTAACTTTAAGCATCTTACTTAAAGGAAGAATTTGTTACACCCCACTTAAATGTACACCCAAATCGCCTTAGCCTTCCGTGTATGCACTCATCTTTAGTGCATTATTGTTATTTGTTTAAACCCTTAGTTAATTATCTAATTGATTACATAGTTGCTAAGTCGAGTCATATCCTTGTACATATTGTTTTGGGACGATTGGGACTCATGGGTAAAGTACTAATGTTATGGAGTAATGAGGAAGAACATCATATATTACCCCTATCTTAAAAGTACTCCAAGTGTTTTGATTATCTTAATTCGAGTCATTAGTTTAGTTTATTGTAAAGTATGTAAAAATTCAAGTGTAAAGGGAATGTTCATTCTCTATGATGTATTATTTTAGATGGTAGGGTAAGAGTGTATGCAAAAAAAAAATTAAAAAAAAATAAAATAAAATAAAAATTAAAAAGTTAAGAAAAAAAATAGAAAAAGAAAAGAGAAAAAACATACGGAGTACCATCCCGTTTCATTCTATGTTTATTTTATGTTTTTGTTATTTTTGATTTATTAGCATAAGTCGAGTCTAGTCTTGGCTTAGCAACGCCATATTGTACATGTAATTGACCAAGATGATTAAGTCGCCACCAGTAAAGACTGCCTATATCCAACAAAACCGTGTATTCCATATCCCTACACCTAACATTACAACCCTTTAAAAGACCTCTTTGATAGTTTATCCTAGGTGCTTACGCCATGTGGTGGAGGTTTGATCCTTTCCCAAGCCTTTGGTAATCTATTTTGCTATGACAGGTAGTGAGAGATGTTTTCCATTTCCATATTGTGATATATACTTTATTACACCCGAGAGATGTGAGTATCTAAACACTATTTGTGAGGTGCTAGTGTATGACCTCCGTGCTTATCTTTGGTCTTTAGTGGAACGATTATTTGTTGTAATTACTTTTATATTAGTGTTAAATGACCCCTAACTAGTATTTTGACTAGAATAAAAGCGCATTTGCTTGAGGACAAGCAAATCTCAAGTGTAAGGGTATATGATGAGGCGAAAAATGAACCGTTTTTAGGGGGTCATTTAAGTCGGAATTGGAATTTATTTGATCAAATATTGCCCAAAATCGTTCCTTTTGTGATTTTAGGTACTTTAGGAGTGAATTCTGGAAAAGAAAGCTTTTTGGACGTTTTTGGAGCATAAAAGTGAAGAAAACGGCAAAGATTTAATTTTCCATGCTAGGAACAGTACCTGACGGCGTCAAGAAGGAAAATATGACGGCATCAGGAGCAAAATGCATGACGACCCAGAGAAAACGTGAAGGCGTCAGAAGTAGGGCGTCAAGAGTTATTTTGGTGACGGCCTAGAGCAGAATTACACATGACGGCGTCAGACCCAGATCTAGGCAGTCCGAGAACTTTATTGGCGGCGAGATGACGGCTTCAGAAATTTACTCTTGACGCCGTCACCTCACAAAATCTATATATACCTTTCTATTTCTCATTCATTAAGGGAGGAACTTGTGTGGAGAATTCTAGGGCCGAACCTAATAAACCCTAGGTCGTTTGTAACAGTATTTTCAAGGGTTTTCACCCCTTGAAACCTTTCATGTTCAGTTGAGATAAATTTTCTTTCAATTCATTCAATATGTCTATGTGTTGTTTGAATATATCTTATACTTGTCTTGATTTTAACATGCTAGGCTAGATCTTTTGTGTGTTTGCTTAGATGTAACGAAACTTAGATGTTGATTATGGGTTGATTGCTTGTTTATAGTTGTAATGAATGAATAATTTCAATGTTAGGCTTAAGAAAACTGGCAGATCTCCATTGTGTAACTTGCTTGAATGTCTTAAGAAACATGAACCGATGTGTACTAGGTTTTTATGGTTGTATTTAATGCATGAGCGAATTCTAATGATCTCATGTTAGGAGCTTCTGACCCGGCTCGACATAGGAGTGAAGTAGGAGCTTATAGGATTGGGGAAGTAAGTACGCCACCTCATGAATGGTATTAAGGAATAAAATCCGTCATCCACGCAACTGTAACAAGTAATTAACCTGTAAAAGATATCTAGGGAGTAGTGAAATCTAAGTAAACACAATTCTCCCACATATTGGTCACACCACTAGTTTAAATTAGTTTATTTTCATTTTTTATTATTTTATTTTGATTGCATCTTAGTTTTTGAGTTAGTTGACTGGCAACTAATTCTGCCCACTCTTCCAAAACCGAGATTTTTACTTGCTTTTATAAAAATATAAAACTACAAAAAGAATCATCTCTCACCTCTATACCTAGTTTTTTGGCTTTCTAATCCTAGCGACACTATTCCTAAGTTGAACAATCAATCCCCCGGTACTTGTCACTATACTATACAACAATGATCAGGTACACTGCCTGGTGGGGGTTGTAAGCTTCTCGAGATCCCTCGAGAGGTAAAGCCTGGTGCAATTCCCATGCATCAAGTCCGTATGTTTTTTTTTGTTTCTTTTTCTATTTTTTTTTTCTTTTTCTTAATTTTTTGATTTCTTTTTTCTTTTTTTTTTTTTTTTTTTTTTGCATACACTCTTACCCTACCATCCAAAATAATACATCATAGGGAATGTACATTCCCCTTACACTTGAATTTTTTCATACTTTACAATAAACTACTCTAATGACTCGAATTAAGATAATCAAAACACTTGGAGTTCTTTTAAGATTAACGCACATATGGGGGTAATATATGATGTTCTTCCCCATTACTCCATAACACAAGTACTTTACCCATGAGTCCCAATCGTCCCAAAACAACATGTACAAGATATGACTCGACTTAGCAACCATGTAATCAATTAGACAATTAACAAAGGGTTTAAACATGTAACAATAATGCACTTAAGATGAGCTCATACAAGGAATCTAAGGCGATTTGGTTGTACATTTAAGTGGGTTGTAGCAAATTCTTCCTTTAAGTAAGATGCTTAAAGTTAGAAACGAAAAGATAGGCTCGGAGGGGTGTACTAGGGGTTTCGTGTACTAAAAATGAGTACAACGCTAAGGTGTGGGGATTGGAAAAGCATTTACTATTAGTGCTTATGAGTGTACCGGTAGCATTTAGATTCTAGAACTTGCGTTAGTGATGCATCCCGAGACCGCTAGTGAGACTACATTCGTGTAGTAGGATTTACTACATGATAAAAGGCATTACATAAGTTACTAAATCCTAGAAAACAAAGTAAGATATAATGCTTGTGGAATGAAGTTTGCAGATTTCCTGAAGATTATAAAACTTAATAATTCAACAAAAACTTTAAGACTCCGTTAGAAAAACAGAACTGGTAAAATTTCCAGATTTTTACATGTGACGCCGTTAAGAGTAAACTCGTGACGCCGTCTGAAGTGACCTGCAGAAATTCTTATGTTAAGTTTCCGGAAAATTTCTGTAAAAACTTAGCCCTACTTCATGGAAAATCCTGCAAAACATCATTATGACTCAATACAAGCATTTGACTCTAACAAATACGAATATACATGTTCACTTAATATTGTGGAGAATCATGATTGGTTTTGTCTCTTAAAAACATATTTGGGGTTTCCCCTTACACTTATCTTTTGCGAAATACCTTTGGATGAAGTTAAGACTAAGCCAAACAACAAAGTAAAGTATTTTCACTATTTTAGTTTTGAAACATGATCTACCAACAATAAAAATAAAGCATGCACACGAAAGTAAATAACAATCAAACAAAATAAAAATCACACAAAACATGGGTTGCCTCCCAAGAAGCGTTTTTCTTTATTTACGAGTCTTGTAGCTAGACTCAAAGTCATGGGTTACTACGTGACTTCATCGTTGGTTTCACTTTCTAGGTCATCTCCTACACCAGTTTTGGAATTTATTTGATCAAATATTGCCCTAAATCGTTCCTTTTGTGATTTTAGGTACTTTGGGAGTGAATTCTGGAAAAGGAAGCTTTTTGGACGTTTTTGGAGCATAAAAGTGAAGAAAACCGCAAAGACTTAATTTTCCATGCTGGGAACAGTACCTGACGGCGTCAAGAAGGAAAATATGACGGCATCAGGAGCAAAATGCATGACGACCCAAAGAAAACGTGAAGGCGTCAGAAGTAGGGCGTCAAGAGTTATTTTGGTGACGGCCTAGAGCAGAATTACACATGACGGCATCAGACCCAGATCTAGGCAGTCCGAGATATTTATTGGCGGCGAGATGACGGCTTCAGAAATTTACTCTTGACGCCGTCACCTCACAAAATCTATATATACCTTTCTATTTCTCTTTCATTAAGGGAGGAACTTGTGTGGAGAATTCTAGGGCCGAACCTAATAAACCCTAGGTCATTTGTAACAGTATTTTCAAGGGTTTTCACCCCTTGAAACCCTTCATGTTCAATTGAGATAAATTTTCTTTCAATTCATTCAATATGTCTATGTGTTGTTTGAATATATCTTATACTTGTCTTGATTTTAACATGCTAGGCTAGATCTTTTGTGTGTTTGCTTAGATGTAACGAAACCTAGATGTTGATTATGGGTTGATTGCTTGTTTATAGTTGTAATGAATGAATAATTTCAATGTTACGCTTAAGAAAACTGGAAGATCTCCATTGTGTAACTTGCTTGAACGTCTTAAGAAACATAAACCGATGTGTACTAGGTTTTTATGGTTGTATTTAATGCATGAGCGAATTCTAATGATCCCATGTTAGGAGCTTCTTAGCCGGCTCGACATAGGAGTGAAGTAGGAGCTTATAGGATTGGGGAAGTAAGTACGCCACCTCATGAATGGTATTAAGGAATACAATCCGTCATCCACGCAACTGTAACAAGTAATTAACCTGTAAAAGATATCTAGGGAGTAGTGAAATCTAAGTAAACACAATTCTCCCACATATTGGTCACACCACTAGTTTAAATTAGTTTATTTGCATTTTTTATTATTTTATATTGATTGCATCTTAGTTATTGAGTTAGTTGACTAGAAACTAATTCTGCCCACTCTTTCAAAACCGAGATTTTTACTTGCTTTTATAAAAATATAAAACTACAAAAAGAATCATCTCTCACCTCTATACCTAGTTTTTAGGCTTTCTAATCCTAGCGACACAATTCCTAAGTTGAACGATCAATCCCCCGGTACTTGTCACTATACTATACTACAATGATCAGGTACACTGCCTGGTGGGGGTTGTAAGCTTCTCGAGATCCCTCGAGAGGTAAAGCCTGGTGCAATTCCCATGCACCAAGTCCGTATGTTTTTTTTGTTTCTTTTTCTATTTTTTTTTTTCTTTTTCTTAATTTTTTGATCTCTTTTTTCTTTCTTTTTTCTTTTTTTTTTTGAATACACTCTTACCCTACCATCCAAAATAATACATCATAGGGAATGTACATTCCCCTTACACTTGAATTTTTTCATACTTTACAATAAACTACTCTAATGACTCGAATTAAGATAATCAAAACACTTGGAGTTCTTTTAAGATTAACGCACATATGGGGGTAATATATGATGTTCTTCCCCATTACTCCATAACACAAGTACTTTACCCATGAGTCCCAATCGTCCCAAAACAATATGTACAAGATAAGACTCGACTTAGCAACCATGTAATCAATTAGGCAATTAACAAAGGGTTTAAACATGTAACAATAATGCACTTAAGATGAGCTCATACAAGGAATCTAAGGCGATTTGGTTGTACATTTAAGTGGGTTATAGCAAATTCTTCCTTTAAGTAAGATGCTTAAAGTTAGAAACGAAAAGATAGGCTCGGAGGGGTGTACTAGGGGTTTCGTGTACTAAAAATGAGTACAACGCTAAGGTGTGGGGAAAAATTAATTGACTTAACTAGCCAAGTAATATGACTTAAATGGTCAAGTAATTATGATACGGGTTTAACACAAGGGTGATCCTAATGCCTCTTATCATGTAGTAAATCCTACTACACGAATGTAGTCTCACTAGCGGTCTCGGGATGCATCATTAACGCAAGTTCTAAAATCTAAATGCTACCAGCACACTCATAAGCACTACTAGTAAATGCTTTTCCTATCAAATCTAAAGGCGAACCTAACATATTTGGGTGGAAATGTTTTTTGAATAGTACGGTTTCGTGCTAGTCATACAACTTGTAAGGAATTATTGAAGATACTACTGATAGATACTGCTGACAGGTTCTTGCAGAAGGCATAGTGACTTTCTGCTGATGGCTAGTTTCTGCGGACGTATAGAGATCCTACGGATAGAGTTTAACCGTGGATATAACTTATGTATTTTAGGACAAGATATGTAGAATATCTTTTATTGGTTTATTATTATTCGTTTCTTGTAAGAAAGGTTAGGGTTTCCACTAGTATATAAGGAACCCTAGGTCATTGTAATAATGAAAAGTTTCTAGTACGAGTTTTATTACTAAAAGTTTATCGATCCATAGAGGATCAAGTTTTAGTATACGTTTGTTTTTATATTTCGCATAATTACAAATTCACAGAGATTATCTAACTTAGTCTAGCTAGTGATTACATTAGTTGGCTAACGATCTATTGGCTCGTGATCTATCAAGGTATAGATCTCTACAAGGGGTATCAGAGCCACTAGATACTCTCTGTAACCTCAACTCAATCACATAACTATTCATTAACTACCAATGGGAGACAAACCAGGCGGTGATGTTGCTATCTCAGAAGCAGGTTCTCTTACTCAACAACTACAACAGGTGGCCTTCTCCAATAGCAATGCAAAACTTCCTTTTCTTAGGAAGGATGAGTATGAGATCTGGGCCATGAAGATGCAGAACTGGATTGCAAGTGTTGACTATAACCTCCGGAATGTTATACTCAATGGTTGTCGTCCTAAAAAGCAAAGTGTTGATGCTACTGGCAAAGTTATTATTTTGGAACCTGTTTCTGCTGAAGAAATTCTTACCATTCAAAGGGAGAACAAAGCAAGAACCATATTCCTGCAGGCAATCCCTGATGACCACATGGGAGATTTTCATTCCATGACTGATCCAAGAGAAATCTGGTGGGCCATAAAAACCAGATTTGGTGGGAATGAAGAATCAAAGAGGATGAGAAAGAGTATGTTGAAGCTGGAATTCCAAGAATACAAGATTACTGAAGAGGAAGGTCTACACAAAGGTTATGACAGGTTTCAGAAGATTCTGAGTCAATTGAATCAGCTTCTAGCCAGACCTGACAATGAAGAAGTGAATTCCAGGTTTTTGAGAGCCTTACCTCTCTCATTGTCTCAAGTAAGTATATCATTGAAAACCAAAGGTGGATTGGACTACCTCAGCTTTGATGACTTGTACAACAAACTCAGAGCTTTGGAAGGTGACATAAAGGGATTCTCACCATATGCAACAACTCCTTCACAATCTGCATTTGTTGGTTCTAACTCAAACTACATGCCACATACCTATGCAAGTCCATCCCCAGCACCACAGGTTTATTCAAGTCCATCCACACCAAGCCAAAGTCTTCCAATGACCACATTGTCTTTTTCAAGTGCTAATCCAATAATTCATCCAAAGATTAGCAATGTGATGGAAGATGTGCTTCACTCATTTGTTGCTGAAGTTGATAAACAGTAACACATAGCTTATGAAGACTTTGAGCAGATTGATGAACTTGCTTTGGAAGAATTGGACTTAAAGTGGCAAATGGCTATCCTATCTCTCAAGGTTAGAAGATTTGAGCAAAAGGTTGGTAAAAAGCTCAATGTTGAAGGAAGAGATGCAGCTAGGTTTGATAGGAGAAAGGTAAAGTGTTATGCTTGTGGTGAAATTGGTCACTTTGCAAGAGAATGCACAGCCAAAAAGGGTGAAGCCGGGTACCAGGTATTCAGCATACAAGAAGAAAGAACTGGAAGCTGGAGAATCAAAGGCCTTGATCACTGCTATAGACACAAGTGTGGACTGGAATGAGCATGAAGATGCTACAAGCAGCTCTCCTCAAATCTCCTTCATGGCTAGTTGTGATGATAGCTTTGGTCTCATGGGAATCTCTCCTCAGGTATCTACTTGTGCTTGTGATTGTGATTCTAGATATACTACTCTAAAAGAAGCTTATGATGATATGTAACCAAAATATAATGTTTGTTTTATTGAAGCTGTAACTTATAAAGAAGCTTTTAAAACTTTAGAACAACAAAAGGTGTGATTTCAACAGAATCAGTTAGCTTATGAGGAAAAGATTAGAGTTTTAAGTAGAGATTTAGAATGTGCTAGCAATGAATTAAAATTTTCTGAAAAAGAAAAGGCTAGAATTGAGTCTGAGAAGAATATTTTGCAAGAGAAACTTGATAAAGAAGTGACTAGGCATAAGGAATGGTTAATGTCAGGTGATAAATTAGCTAGTTGCTTATATGGTAGTCAAGCTATAAACTCTGGGATAGGTTTAGGGTTTAAAAAATATGTTGGATTAGAGGCAAGGAATGATGTGGGTAAATCTACACCAGCAGGCTTAGCAAATTATGTTAAAGAAGGAGCTTTGCATGCAGTACCAAGACCTATAAGAGGTGTATTTATGCCTACTACCAAAACCTCTGACTTTGATGGTTCACACCATCTCTTTGGCAAAAAGTCTAAAGACTTGCCAAATAAGTCTGATGTCCCTCCAAACTTAGGAATACCTAGGCCCACATCCCATAAAGTTGACTTACCAGAATCAAAGGAAACCACTGGCATTAGGATCAATGACTCCCCTGACACTAGAAGTATATCTAGTAATGATTCTAACAATTATGTCTCTTGTTCTTCCAGGGACAAGACCTCAGAGACCTCTAGTTATGCCAGCTGTGATTCCAAGACCAAGTCAGACACACCCAAGTCCTCAATAAAGATTTCTGACAAGTCATCTTACAAGTCTGTGGACTTTGAAGTTGCTGCTGATGAAGTTCTTTCTCAACCAGCCTCTTCTGAAGACTTGTTATTTACTTCTTTTGAAAACAATTCCTTTCAGTGTTTACAAAACAATTCTGTTTCTGATGTTTGTTTGATTAATTCTATGTTTAAGAAGACATCTTTTGGATTTAATAAATCTTCTAAGAAAAAGAAGTGTTTTGTTTGTGGTAGCAAGTTGCATTTAATTAAGGATTGTGATTTTCATGAAAAGAGGATGGGTGTTTCTGTTGTTAATAATAGACCTAGACAAAAGTGGACTGATACCAGTTCCAAACCCTCAGTAGCTCCACAGGATAAGTATCATGTCAGCAGAATGTATTCCACTCCTGCTGATTGGCATGTGAATTCTCATAGGTCTGTTTTTAATAATAGATATGTGAATACCAATAGAAATATATATGGATCTCAACCATTTAATGGTGTTAATCATTGGTATGAATATACTGACCAAATGTGTATGGGAAGGGGTTCTTGGGATTCTGCTGAAAAGTCCTCAGCAGATTGTTCATGGATATATAAAAGACCATTTAACTGCAGGGAATCCAGGAACAATTGTGGACCTAACTCATCTTCTTGGGTTCATCAGAATGATCCACAGGGCAGACTCAAGTCTTTCATGACTTAAGTCTTTTATTACTTGTTGTTGTTGTATATTAACTTTCTTTGTTGTAGGCACATCCTCTTCTTAATAAATACTTAGGTATTGTTGATAGTGGCTGTTCAAGAAACATGTCTGGTAATGAAGAGAAGCTGCATGACTTTGTGCCAATTAATGGAGGCATAGTGAGGTTTGGAAGTGGAGTAGGAAGGATCACAGGCAAAGGTACCATCAAAACTCCAAAGGTGGATTTTGAGAATGTCTACTATGTGAAGGAGCTTCAAGGATTCAATTTGTTTTCAGTCCCACAAATTTGTGACAAAAAGCTTCCTGTGCTTTTCACTGAAGATGGTTGTTTCATTCTCTCACCTGATTTCCAAGAAAATCAACTTAACAAGAAGATTAAAAGTATAAGGTGTGACAATGGGACAGAGTTCAAAAATGCCAATCTAATTGAACTTTGTGGTTTAAAGGGTATTAAAAGAGATTATAGCACTCCTAGGACTCCTCAACAGAATGGAGTTGCTAAAAGGAAGAATAGAACCCTTATAGAGGCTGCAAGATCAATGTTTGCTGACTCTAAACTTCCCACTATGTTTTGGACTGAAGCAGTTGGCACTGCTTGTTATGTGTTAAATAGGGTGTTAATTACAAGACCTCACAATAAGACACCCTATGAACTATTGACAGGGAAGAAGCCTACCATTGAACACTTGAAACCTTTTGGTTGTCAGGTGACCATTCTGAATACAAGTGATCACCTAGGCAAATTTGAAGCTAAAGCTGCTGAAGGATATATTGTTGGTTACTCAGCTCATAGTAAGGCATATAGGGTCTATAATTTGGCTGCAAAGAATATAGAAGAGACTCTTAACCTGAAATTTCTGGAGGATAATGTTAATGTTCAAGGCAAAGGACATGAATGGTATTTTGACCTTGATTATCTTACAGATTATTTGGGTTATGCTAGACACAAAACTAACCCCTCTGCAGGTATACAAGTGTCATCTTCTAACAATGCAGGTACCCTACAGGATGATTCAGACAGTGATTCAGAAGGTGATGAACCCACTATTGTTGTAACAACTCTACCAGTCCAGATGGCAGCTCCTCCTACCAAAGAAGCCTCTGATGTCAAATCTGCTGATGATGTGGAAAATTCAACCTATGCAGAAGATCTTGCTAGACTAAAAAAGCAAGAACATGCAGCTGCTGAGGAAGCTAAAATACTTGGTCTTGAATTTGTTCAAGACACTGAAGCTCTCTTAAAACAAGCTGCTGTTGAAGAAAGCAGAAAACCTAGTTCTGCTCATGCATCAGCTGATGCAGCTGTTGATTCTGCTGATGGAGATTCTGTTGAAGGCATTTCTGCTGCAGTTCCTGTTTCCACTGAAGTTTCCACAAGTTTTGATGAACCTTATGGCAGGTTTCCAACTCCCTCAAATCTTGCTAATGTTGAGCAAAGTGATGGCATTTTTCAATCAGCATCTTATGATGAAGACTTTGCTCCTACTTTAACCAATCTTGATACCTCCATTGATGTTAATCCTGTTACAACTAAAAGGATTAACACCATTCATCCTCAAGATAATATACTTGGTGACCCAAATGCCATGGTACTCACCAGAAGTGCCATTAAGAATACCAAGTTTGGGCAATGTGCATTTTTGACATATGTATCCACTCAGAAGAGAGACAACCACACAGATCAGAAGCATTGTTTATTTGCTTGTTTCTTGTCTCAAGTTGAACCCACAAGCATTAAACAGGCTTTGAGTGAGCCTAGTTGGGTTGAAGCTATGCAGGAAGAGATGCAACAATTCAAGAATCAAGATGTTTGGGTACTTGTTGATCTGCCTGCAGGGAAAATTGCCATAGGGACCAAGTGGATATTAAAATGCAAGAGGGATGCCAGAGATATTGTGGTCAGAAATAAAGCAAGATTGGTGGCACAAGGTTTCAGACAAGAAGAAGGGATTGACTACACTGAGGTCTTTGCACATGTTGCTAGGGTTGAGGCCATTAGACTGTTTTTAGCCTTTGCCTCATTTATGGGGTTTAAGGTCTATCAGATGGATGTCAAGAATGCCTTTCTCTATGGCAAAATAGAAGAAGAGGTTTATGTTACTCAACCACAGGGATTTGAAGACCCCCATCATCCTAAAAAGGTTTACAAAGTTGTCAAGGCACTTTATGGACTTCACCAAGCACCAAGAGCATGGTATACTAGATTGTCTACATTTCTTTTGGAGCATGGATACAGAAGAGGAGCTATTGACAAGACTCTTTTTATCAAGAAAAACTCCAGGGACATAATTCTAGTACAGGTCTATGTGGATGACATCATCTTTGGATCCACAAAGGAAGCATGGTGCAGGGAATTTGAAGATTTGATGAAAGGTGAATTTCAAATGAGTGCAATGGGGGAGTTAACCTTTTTCTTAGGGTTGCAAGTCAAACAACAACCTGAAGGGATCTTTATTCATCAAGAGAAATATGTTAAAGATATTTTGAAAAAGTTTGACTTTGAACTTTTGAGGACTGCTACCACTCCATATGAACCACCCAAGCTTAAGAATCCAAATGAGCAAGATGAGGCTGTGAATGTTCATCTTTATAGGTCCATGATTGGATCACTCATGTATCTCACAGCTTCTAGGCCTGACATTACCTTTGTTGTCAGTGCTTGTTCAAGGCATCAAGTCACTCCACTGACTTCTCATCTCAATGCTGTGAAGAAAATTTTCAAGTACATAAAGGGCCAACCCAAACTAGGCCTTTGGTACCCCAGGGATTCACCATTTGTGTTGGAGGCTTACAGTGACAGTGATTATGCTGGAGCTAATTTGGATAGGAAATCCACAACAGGAGGTTGTCAATTTCTTGGAAGAAGACTCATCTCCTGGCAGTGCAAGAAACAAACCATTGTGGCTACTTCTACAACTGAAGCAGAATATGTTGCAGCTGCCAATTGCTGTGGTCAGTTACTTTGGATTCAAAATCAGATGCTGGATTATGGGTTTAACTTTATGAACACTAAAATCTACATTGATAATCAGAGTACTATTTCCATTGTTAAAAATCCTGTTTTTCATCAGAGAACCAAACACATAGAAATTAGGCACCATTTTATAAGAGATGCAAATGAGAAGCATCTAATTCAAGTGCTTAAAATTCATACTGATGATAATGTGGCTGATTTGTTAACAAAAGCTTTTGATGGACCTAGGTTTAATCACCTAGTTGTCAACATTGGGATGGTTAACCCTTAAATGCTATGTTTGAGGGGAGGCATAAGCCTCAGGGGAGGCATATGCCTCAAGGGAGGATTGTATATATTGTATTTATAATAGATTATTATGTTTTCCAGAATTAAGTTTACTAACTTTGTTTTGCAGGTTATTACTAATCTTGTATATTATCATGTTTTTGTTGTGTTTTTTGTGTTCTGTGTGAATGTCTGGTTTCAGGTCATGTTTCTGCTGATGTTTCAAGATCTATATTCAGTGGCATTAGATGTAAAGACATTAAAGTAATATATTATTCTTCAGTGGAAAGTTTGGTACAACCATTACAAAGATCTGTTATCAGAAGGAACACAAAATACATCATTCAACAACAACCAACCACCATCTAACCATCACATCCCTAAGCAACAACCTAATCCATCTTCCTCTTCCCTTTACCCAAGTCCTTTGGGTCTGGCATTTTCTTGTGGATTCCTCTGGATTGCATGTCCTTGTTCCAGAGTTTGGGAGCTGCAAGACCAAGCACCACCTTCAATGGACCCTTCTTTCTACTTGAGGACTGTGGCTCTTCAGGGATAGAGATTCTTCTCATATCTGCACAGACTCTTTCCATTTCACTTGTTAAGAATGCAGTAACAGGGGTGAAATTAGGTACAACCATAGCTAGAGGAGTTGGTGTTTCCTCAGCCTCAGTGGTTTCTTCTGATGAGGTTGGAGATGGACATAACTCTGAAGGACCTTCATTTAAGTAGTAGTATGATCTTTGTATTTGAGGTATGTCAAAGGTAGAGTCTGATGAATCAGAGGAGATTTCAATGACATTGGGGGATGGCTTCATGGTGTAAATGTGTGAAAGACTTTGGGATATGTTATTCGTGGAATGGTGAGTTGATCATGACTTGAAGACTGCTTTTAAAGACTTGATTTGGGTTTATTGGGAGTTAATGTAAGTTAATGGGAGGTAGTTGAGTCAGTAGCAATTACTAAGTGTGCAAGTTGTCCATTTAATTGGATTCTTCGGATGAAAGTCAATGGTTTGACCAACATGCTGTTGATACTGGTTATCTTGTTGTTAAGTGTGTTCCTGCTGATGGCTTAGTCAAGTTCAAATTGTTCAGGGGAATGCTAATCAGAAGAATTAAAACAAGTAATAATAAAACAAGGCAAATTTTATTAATTCTTCAGAAGTACAATACAAGAATGTGAAAATAAAAGATTAACAACAAAGTTCCTATTCTACTTTGTCCTTGCCCTTGCCTTCCACAGTCTTCTCTTTGCCTTTGTTGTTGATTTTGTAGAGTCCTTGCCACTGAGGACAGGGCAAACCTAACACAACCTTTCTGGTCTTTGTTAATGGGGAATTCACTTTTCTTTTTCTTGGACGAGATGACTGAGGCTTCTCAGGGGTTGTAGGGTTGTATAGTGCATCATTATCATCATCTTCTTCATCAGAAGAAGAAGTGAAGAAGATAAGAGACTCCTCGGGATTGGGAACTCTGTTTGCCCTCTCCAACTCATTCCACTTTCTCTCCATCTCTCTCTGGTACTCAGGATCATCAATCTCAGAGGGATATGGTGGCAGATCTTCAGATGATGATGAACTTGGTGCCGGTACATCATGTTTCTTCTTCTTGGCTTGTTCTTTTGTCAGACCACGGGGAAGTGTTGGCATTCTTAGTGGTGGTGGAGATGTTAGTGAGTCAGATGTGTCAGAAGAGTCAGAAGAAAGGTTGATGATATGTTGATTGGCAGTCATGGATGGATTTTTATTCGGAGATGTTATAATTAGGGATTTGATTTGAAGTGAAAAGATTTGGGGATAATTAGGCTTTATTTATGTGATCACCCAACCGCGTGTATTTATTACCATTAATGTGAGGTGGTTTGGAGATAATTAAGGATTCTTTGAAATTTGAATTAAGAAATCGTTTTTAAAGATATTTGGTTTCCACTGATGTGTAGATTCTGCGGAAGGTTCATGTTGACCATAGTCAATGTTTGACTATTTTCTGCGGATTGACCATTTGATTTCAGCCGTTTGATTTGGTTACTACGGATGAGTCAGTTAATTGGGATTTGCCTTTGTTGATTATTGGTCAAAGATTTCTCTCCAATAATTCATATCAGTTTCACTCCACGATTGGTAACTTCTATAATTAACCAAAACGTGTATATCCCACTCCCAAATTAACTGATTCTTTCTCGCTATATAATTTCAGAAACCATTTCAACATCTTTCAGAACTCCCAACCCTAATTTCTAATTCTCAATCAATGGCTGAACTATACTTCAAAGGAGATCATAACAAACATGCCTTTCTTGATCGTGGAAAGAATGATGAAGATTATGTGGACATGATGGAATTTCTTCAAAGGTCCAAGATTTGTTATGCTCTGCTTCAGTACCCAACTGTTATTCATGAGTCACTTGTTATACAATTTTGGGAAACCTCTCAAATAAGGACTGTTGAAGATGGACCAACAGAGATTGTTGCTGTCATAGATGGGGAAGAATATGTGGTTACTGAATCTTTGGTCAGGACCAAACTACAGTTGGATGATGAAGGAGGGGTGACTGATTTGCCAAAGAGTGAGATACTTAGAGGGCTTTGGGCTGCTGGTTATAGTGGTGATGGGAAAGTATGGTACAAGAATCTGTTTTGTCCAAAATGGAGGTTTCTGACACACACACTGCATCAGTGCATGGGTTCTAAGTCTGGTGGATGGGACCAATTCTCCACAGACATTGCTCTTGCTATTGTGTGTCTCTCTCGAGGAAGAACATTCAACTTTTCTAGGTATATCTTTAATGCTATGCTTGAAAATGTTAAGGATACCAAACTTAAATATTTATTGTATCCTAGGTTTCTTCAAATCATTTTGGACATTGAGACCAATGACCCCACTCACTTGCCTGTTAAGGGTTTATCTAAAAAGTTGTTTTCTCAAATGAAATTTAGATTTACTGGTGAAATAAGACCCTTACTTCCAGCCATGTTGCCTGGTGGCAATCCTCCTGATGGACTAGCTGCTGATGTAGCTGCTGATGCCCCGGTGGGCAATCCCCCTGATGGAGAAGCAGCTGATGTAGCTGCTGGTGGTCAGGATTCTCCTGATGCTCAAGCACCAGAGAATTCTCCTAACAGAACTGAAGATGCTCCTGATGCAAATGCTTCAGTTGCTTCTGATGTTCAGCCACCACCCTCTCCTGTACCTTCACCAATGGATATCCATTCTCCTGAGCATGAGCTCAATGAGAATTTAGGCTTTGACCATCCTGTACACTCACCACAATTTACTAGACTTCCTTCTCTCAGCCGTTTGAGACCTCACTTTGAGGATCATGTAGATGTAGATGTAGATTTAAATTTTTCTACTCGCAGGACCAATGATGCTTCCAATACCACAGATATCCCTGTTGGTGGAGCTGAAGGTCCTGTTACTCTCACTTCTGTATCAGCTTTGTTGAACAGGTATGTAACTAGAGTGAACAAATTGGAGAATGATCTGAACTTCACCAAAAAGAATCTCAGCAATGCTGTTCTGACTCTAATTGGAAGAGTTAAGAAGTTGGAGGGTAAGCTGAAGCAAAGAAAGAGACAAGGTGTGGTGTATGACTCAGATGAGGATTCTACTAAAGCATCTGACAACATTGACTTGGAAGGCCTTGAACTTCTTGCTGCTACCACTTTGGAGAGTGTTCATAAGAATGCTGACATTAGGCCTGAACCATCTGATGCTCCAACTGCTGATGTTGCTCATTCTACTGATGCAAGTGTTCCCAAGGACTCCAGAGATAAGAAATCTGATGATGTTGCTCATTATGTCAGAAGGAAGCATTCTGCTGATAAGAAGTCTGCTGGTGATCTTAGTAAGAAGACTTTTGCTGATGTGGCTAGAAAGGAATCTTTTCCTACTACTTTGCCAGAAGTGGGCACTCATGGTCCATCAGTAGATATTCCAGCTGATCTTCCTCATGATTCTCCTGACAAGATTTTTGTCTCTGCTGAGAAGAAAGATAAAGGAAAGTCTATTTTGATTGATCAAGACATTCCTTCAAGAGTGAAATCCAAGGTGGAACTTGCTAATGAAAAACTTAGTGAGAATGTTGCTGCACATTTGCAAGCTAAAAAGGATGCTGCAGTTACTAAAGTTCAGTTGGATTTGAAAGCTTCAGAAGCATTGGCTAGGAAAATTCAAGATGACTTGGATAAGATGGGACCTCAGTTCACTACCACCTTGCCTGCTGAAAGAAAAAAGCAGCTTGATGAAATAGCTAAGAATCTTACTGCTGCTCAATGGGAGAATTTGGCTGAACAGGCTGCTTCCAAGCCCAATTTGGGTGAATATGTGCTTGGAGTGAATAATCTTGATTTTGTTCAGATGATGGTTGAAAGAGGAAAGTTGTTGAAACAACAGGAGGCAGAGATTAAAGCTAAGTATCAAAAGGAGAGACCTTGGACAAAGAATGAAATCAAGAAATATATGAGAAATTTTGTGAAGAATCAGGGATGTTCTATGTTTGGGTCAGGCTGGACTCAAAAGAGGGTCTGGGGATTATCAGATAAGCAGCTGACCTACTACTATGACAAGATCATTTCCAATCATCATTCTTTTGGTATAAATGTTCAAGATGTTTTGGAGTTTAGAGGAAGACTTTTGGATGAGCCTCAAGCTAAGAAAGCTAAGCTTCAAGATTCTGCTGCTCATCCTGCTGAGTCTATTGGGTTTGTTCATGTTGGTCAGGAGAATGTGCAATTTCCTTCAGTCTTGTCTCAGAAGGATGATGCTCCTGATGCTCCTATGGATGATACTTCTGCTGCTTTTCATCATGATGCTGCTGAATCTCATCATGATACCACTGAAGCTCCAAATGATGTTACCAATGATGCTTCAGAAGATGCACCAATTGAAGTGCCTGATGATGATGATTCTGCAGATGTTCCTGCTAATCTGTCCAATCAAGTGCCTAAAGAAGAACCTGCTGATGGTCCTTCTATTCCTGTTACTGCTGGCACTAGGAGAAAGACTAAAGCTATCAAGAGGAAGGCTACAAAAGATATTCCTTTAGAGGATAGTACTACTTTTCTTGATTATGCTTCTGATGATGGTCAAGATCTTGCTGTATGGGATAAAATTGTAAAGTGGGAACTTGTTGACTCTGAGCTTGGTCAAGGAAAAGTGAATGTCATCACTAGACAAGATGGAACTACCAAGACATTCTTGTTTTTGAGTCAGATTTTACATATGGTGGACAAACAAGATCTTCTCTCACTTTATGATTGGGTTACCAAGTATTATCAAACTCATTCCCCTGATGGGTGATTTGCAGATTTTGTGTGATTCTTATAAAGGTGATTCTGGTGTTAGATTTCAAGTATGGAAAGGCCAAAAGTCATGGGTGGTTGAATATTGGAAGTTCTTTCCACTTCCTAATGTTCACATGATTGTAACAACCACTGGTAAGACCTTGTATTGCTGGGCTGATGTTCTATACCCTATCACAAAAGAAGTCATGAATCTCATGCTGGAGACAAAGTTATCTGTTCCTTTGGATATGACTGAGAATGATCTTCATCTTGCTGAACAATTGGTAAGGTTCACCAGAAGAAGTATTTTGACTAAAAAGGAACTGCCAACCAAGCATGGCATTCAAATGGATTCATATCTGCAATGAGCTACTCTTGGTATAGTATTTTGTTGTATAATTTTTATTTTCTTTCCAGTTTTATAAAAAAAAAAAAAAAAAAAAAAAAAAAAAAAAAAAAAAAAAAAAAAACTAACATATTTGTATAGGTTTGTGTATGTTGTATGCAGGTTTGGTGTTGATTCTTATCACACTCTTTCTGGTCATCAACTTGCCTGATGTTGACTATTCCATCAAAAAGTTGGCTAGTCCAAAGGGTACAGCTTTGTTAAAGACACATCAAATCTGTTGATAGCTGTAATGGTTTACTCAAAATCATAGGGTTTTCAACTCACCCATGCTTTGTTACTGAGTAGTTGAAATGGTTGTCAATTGATCATGGATTTTTCCTTTATGGATTCCAAATAATTGGCTAGCCCACATGTATATGGCTTGTGGTAAAGGCAGTGGAAAAACCATATTTGGTACTCAATTGACCAAAATGATAATTCATCAATAATTGACTAGTCCTGAGCAAACGGCTACAGGTAAAGACATATCAAATCTGTTTATAGCTGATGATTTGCTAAAAATCATGTGGTTATCAGTGTACCTTTGAACACTTGGCTACTCCAGTAGTGATGGCTATTGGTAAAGAGACATCAAATCCATTATTTTCAATGATTCACCTCTCACAGGAGTTTACACACCTGGATGTGATGAGAATAGTATGAAACCTATATGTTTTGATGTACATTTAGTCTTGTGTTGTTGCAAAGAATGGTGCTTTTCAATTGGTTGCTGATCATAGAGATTCTGCTTATGAAGATTCTTTGCTGCTGATGTTCAATTCAATCCTCTGGTTTTTGCTATTGGCGATCTCACAAGAAATCTTGAACTTAACTGTGTCAAATTCAAGATTAGGGGAGGATTGTAAGGAATTATTGAAGATACTACTGATAGATACTGCTGACAGGTTCCTGCGAAAGGCATAGTGACTTTCTGCTGATGGCTAGTTCCTGCGGACGTATAGAGATCCTACGGATAGAGTTTAACCGTGGATATAACTTATGTATTTTAGGACAAGATATGTAGAATATCTTTTATTGGTTTATTATTATTCGTTTCTTGTAAGAAAGGTTAGGGTTTCCACTAGTATATAAGGAACCCTAGGTCATTGTAATAATGACAAGTTTCTAGTACGAGTTTTATTAGTAAAAGTTTATCGATCCATAGAGGATCAAGTTTTTGTTTTTATATTCCGCATAATTACAAATTCACAGAGATTATCTAACTTAGTCTAGCTAGTGATTACATTAGTTGGCTAACGATCTATTGGCTCGTGATCTATCAAGGTATAGATCTCTACACAACTCCTATCCATGAGACGCGTGCTAAGACTAAAGTTTCACTCCTAAATGTTGTAAAAAATTTTAAATTTGGCGCTAAAATTACACTAACAAGTATTTCTCTTAGTTTTATTACACACCTACCATCAAACAAACAAACTCAAGTGCAATAGTATCCTATAAGGTATCATCATTTACCCTCCCCTTACACTTAGGATGAACATTGTCCCCAATCTTCAATTAAAGAATGTAAAAGTGAACTAGGTAAAAGAATGATAGCAAATACTCCCCTGATTCGTTCGGTGTGGATAGTGTGGTAACAAGGTTAGATCTTCCTCCAAGAAAACGAACATTCAAAGCTTCCCTTCCAGAAAAATAAATCATCTTCTTGTCATACATAAACTGTTAAACCTGAGAAAACAAACAAGGCAACCTCGCGTAAAATCGGCGGCAATCTATATTTACTAACAAATCCTAGAAAACAAATTATAAAGCTTGTGGAATGAATGTTTGCAGATTTCCTGGAGTTTATAAAACTAAAGAATTAACAAAAACTTTAAGACTCCGTTAGAAAAACAAAACTAGCAAAATTTCCAGAATTTTACACATGACGCCGTCAGGAATTAATTCATGACATCGTCAGAAGTGACCTGCAGAAATCTTTACGTTAAGTTTCCGGAAAATTTCTAGAAAAACTTATGTCCTACTTCCTGGAAAATCCTGTAAAACATCATTATGACTCGATACAAGAATTTGACTCTAACAAATACTAATACACATGTTCATTCATTATTGTGGAGAATCATGATCAATTTTCGTTCTTAAAAACAAATTTGGGGTTTCTGATTGGCTCCAAACGGTCAACTAAAGTCAAACATAGGTGTGGTCAACTAGGTCAGACTACCTAGAGTCAATCTCCGTGGAAGTATAGGGGTTTCCTCCGGTCGTTATGTCCCGACGAGGTGTGGATGGTATCAAAACGGGTTTGTGATCGGGTGAATTTGGACAGAAAGGGGTTGTGAATGATTACACTACTGAAATATAAAAGGAAATAGCTTAAATAAGCTATATTAACATATACATGAATTTAGAAAAAACATAAACGTGTAAAAGCTAAAAACGCGTACGTTCAGTTTAAAGTTACGTGAACGTACAAAATAAAACGCGAGTTTTAGTGAAATAAAATACTTACAGATTTGAAAATTATATTTTTACAATCCTAATAATAAAAGAAAATTTTTGGAAAATTAAAATTATTTTTACACTATTTATATAATTATTATTAATTAATTACTAATTTCTTAATTACTTTTAGTTATTTAAATTACACTAAAATACAAATAATTATAAAATTAACTTAGAAAAATAAAATTAAAACATGGAAAAATCTAAAATAATATAAAACTAATTTTCAAAAAGAAAAAATATTTTTAAGACTTTTTAAATAATTATTACTAATTAAAAACTAATTATTAATTAATTTAAACTAAATTAAATTAAGAAAAATAGCAAATGAATAGTGAAAAATATGAAAAATTTCCTAAAATTATTTTATAGCTACAGGAACCTATGAAAATGATAAAAATGAGAAGTACTTAATGAATAAGCTGAAAATAAGCCAAAAGGCTTAACTAGAAGCTATCACTTATTTTATTTTTGGCTTTTTCTGATTTTTCTTTTACAAAACTAATTTAACACTGATTACATACAACTTTAATAAACACAAACTTTGTGAAACTCAAAAATAAGCCCTTGGTGAGCTTATTTGCTTATCAGCCAAGCTTTTTAAGCTTGAAATGGATAATAAGCTTGAAGAGCTATCCAATAAGCTATAAGCTGAGAACTAAAGATAAAAACAACTAGATACAAGTTCAATGTACTAACAATAAGCCAAAATAACAACCAAAGCTCATTGAATAAGCCGAAATACCAAAATAAGCAATCCTAAGTACCACTCAGAACCAACAGGCCCAAGGGCTCTTATTCAGGCTTGCTTTGGCTTCTCAAATAAGCTAGGAAGCCCAAATGAAACAAAGATCCAACAAGCCAGTTATATGGGCTTTTCAAAAAGCCAAATTCCAAGCAATGGGGCTTACTAATAAGCTAGAAATAAGCTTGTGAATCCAGCTCAATCTCACTAAAAAAGCAGTGTTTGTAGCTTGAAGAAGCCACTTGAAGGCTTATCAACTGAGCTTGGAAACCAAATTCAGGCCTGGAATTAGCAAGAAGGTTAGGAGAGATTTCTCAAAAGCCCACAAGTAAAAGCTAACACTCACAGATAAGCTCTACAAGAGCTTGGGAGTGCGGCATGGGTACATTGATGAATCAGTGTACCTATTGTGATGGGCAATTTTGTGAGGCAAAATTAAGCAGCTAAAATGAGTATGGAAATGAGCAAATAGAGCATGCAGAGATAAATGGTACAAAGGTAAAAGGCTAGGGTACAATAAGGAACAAAATGCAAGCCTAAGAAAGTATGCTCAACACCCCTGCAAAGGGATTGTATTCAGTGATCAGGCCAAAGGATTAAGCCCAATAAGCACTTAAGAAAATTTATAAAAATAAAGGAAAATTGGTCCAGTAAAGATGAGCTTCCAAATGTTGAAAGTCCAAAAGCTCATAAGCTAATACTAAGACATGAGACCATGAAAAATCTAACTATTTTTGGAAAAACTGAGCACATGTGCAATTTTGACTTTTCTTGTTTTACCAAAAGTTTGACTAAACTGAAATTCCAAGAGCCCTAGATCACTGTTTGTGTTGTTTTAAGTCATAATGAAGCCAAATTAATCCATGTTTAACACTAAGGAACTGAAATGGGTGGTATAGATCACTAAAAGCCTAATAGTGACAAGCATAAGATACTTGACTTTTCTCTCAAATGACCATGGGTTTTCAAGGCTTGAATATCCTATTGAAACTAAAATGGACATGTCTCGGCTAAAAATAACAACAAAAACATCTCAGAATGATTTGAACCAGCATTTGCCAAACACCCCTTAACATTAACTTAGAAGTGCAACTTCTATATTTTAAGCTATAACTACTTATTTTTAAGTTTGAACTAGATTATATAGATGCAAACTAAGCTAAATGGGCACAGATAACATAATAAAAATAGCAAAATCAAGCAGATGCAATCTAGGCTAAAATGAAGCATTTTTGAGCTAAAATGCAAACAAGCTAACAAAAAGTGCTCAAACAACTACAATAAGCAGTAACTAGTAGTAATAAGCTAAAAACTACAATATATAAGCTAATTGAAACAGAATGCAAAATATTATAAGATAAACTTACTTTAATCTTGGGCGATGGCAATGAAACTGAGCTAGGATCTGAGATAAGCTCAAGGGTGCTATCAAAAAACTTCCTAAGCTTATCAGGGGGTGTTGAGCTTCTAAGTGCTTATCACCTCAGCTTATTACTACTTTTTATATTTTTGAACTATTTTTCCATATTTTTATGATTTTTTTATATTTTTGATGAAGACTTGTTTAAAACTGATATGACTTATAAAAATCCTAATAATAAGCTCAGTGGAGCTTATGGAATAGTAGAACAACAATATCAACCATTATTGAACTTAGAATGAGAATTTCAAATAAATTGAGCACATTTGAAAATGACTGGGAAACTTAATGTTCTGATTCAATAACACTGAGATTACAATAACAAAGCTGAAAACATAATTTTTTTAGCTAAGATTAATACTGGAAAATAAAAATTACATTAATTAGACATTAGAAATTACGCTAAAACTACATATACTACCTACTTAACTACGACCATAAAAATGGCTACACCATTTTCTATTTATAATAAAATTCTAGGGTTTCATCCTTCTCTCTTATTCCTGTGCTTCTGTTGTGGATAGACCTCAGCCATTAATTAGTCTTGGAGCAGTCTCAGCCCTTGATTCTCAATTTGGCACCAAATTTATTTTGGATGGATGTACAGCTGGAAGTGGAAAAAGTATTATAGCACATGGGTTTGTCTTGGAGTGGCTAGGAAGGGGGTTAAGTGTGGCAGGGATGTTGATGATGATGGTGGCAGGGTGTTGCAGGCGATTTGGAGGGAGGTAGAGGTCAAATGTTTGACTTGGGTGAATATTAAAATGGGGAAGGGTGTGGGCTTAAGTGGTGGTTTGGGCTGGAAATGATACATGGGCCAAAGGGGGTTAGTGTTTGTAGTTGGGTTTATTAAAAGGGTGGGCTAGGATAAAAGGGTGTGTTGGATTTAGCTAAGAAACAAAGCCCAAGGACCAAACATGTAATTGCTGAAAATTCAAGGACCACTCTTGCCACTTCTCCAAAGTTATTCCAAGGATCTTTTATGCCAATTTTTAATTCCACAAGGTCTTTTGAAGTTTACTGTCCAAATTTAATTATTCGGGGACCAAAATTGTCAATTCTGAAACTTCAAGGACCAAATATGTAAATTCTCCAAACTTTTCATCCAAGGACCATATTTGCCAAAGTTTAATAACACAAGGACCATAATTGATAATTTCCAAAGTTTTAACTCCCAAGGACTAATTTTGACAATTTTGCAAAGTTCAAGGACTAGTTTTGTAAACTTTTGAAATTTTCCACCAAAGGACTAGTTATGACAACTTGTGATTTTCAAAGGACTTTGGTTGACTTATCTTTCAAAATAAATGCATAAGGACTAATTTTGACAATTTTTGAAAGTTGGGGAACTGAAATTGCCAATTATGCAAACTTTGATCGTTTTTCATCTGTTTTTACTCATTTTGCATCTGAAACATATAAAACACAATTTTGAGTTATTTTCTGTATTTTGATGCATTATTGAGTGTTTTAAATGTTTTTGCAGTTCAGATTGGAAAAAAAATGGTGAGTATTCACACACTCATCAGTTTCCCCTTACACTTATCTTTTGCAAAATACCTTTATATGAAGTTAAGACGAAGTTAAACGACAAAATAAAGCATTTTCACAATTTTAGTTTGAAACATGATCTACCAACAATAAAAACAAAGCTTTCATATGGAAGCAAATAACAATTAAACAATTAAAAATCACACAAAACATGGGTTGCCTCCCAAGAAGCGCTTTTCTTTATTTTACGAGTCTTGTAGCTAGACTCAAGGTCATGGGCAATTAGGTGACCTCATCTTCAAATTTTACATCCTCCTCACTAATCATCTCATTACTACTTTCTTGATAATGTTTTACGCGTTGTATGTTAACAGTGAACTCTCTATTTTCATCGTCCATTAATACAACAGCTCCAGTTTTAGAGGAACTTTTCACCGTAAAGGGCCCATACCATCTAGACTTGAGTTTCCCTAGAAATAACCTTAACCGAGAGTTATACAATAGAACTTTGTCTCCTTCTGAGAATTCCTTAGTGATGCGTGGGAATTGCACCAGGCTTTACCTCTCGAGGGATCTCGAGAAGCTTACAACCCCCACCAGGCAGTGTACCTGATCGATGTAGTATAGTATAATGACAAGTACCGGGGGATTGATCGTTCAGCTAGGAATAGTGTCGCTAGGATTAGAAAACCTAAAGACTAGGTCTAGAGATGAGGGATGATTCTTTTTGTATTTTTATATTTTTATGAAAGCAATTAAAATCTCGAGTTTGAAGGAGTTTGGCGGAATTAGTTGCTAGTCAACTAACCCAATACTAAGATGCAATGAAAATAAAATACTAAAATGAAAATAAACTATATTAAACTAAGGTTGTGAGCAATATGTGGGAGAATTGTGTTTACTTAGATTTCACTACTCCCAAGATATCTTTTACACGTTAATTACTTGTTATAGTTGCGTGGATGATGGATTGTATTCCTTAATACCATTCATGGGGTGGCGTACTTACTTCCCCAATCCTATGAGTGCCTACTTCACTCCTATGTCGAGCCGGCTAAGAAGCTCCTAACATGGGATCATTAGAATTTACTCATGCATTAAATACAACCAATAAAACCTAGTACACATCGGTTCATGTTTCCTAAGACGTTCAAGCATGTTACACAATGGAGATCTGCCAGTTTTCTTAAGCCTAACATTGAAATCATTCATCCAATACAACCATAAACAAGTAATCAACACATAATTAACATCTAGGTTTCATTAGATCTAAGCAAACACAAGATAAATCTAGCCTAGCATGTTGAAATCAAGACAAGTAAAAGATATAATCAACCAACACATAGACATATTGATTGAATTAAAGAGAAGACTTATCTTAATAACACATGAAGGGATTCAAGGGGTGAAAACCCTTGAAAGTACTGTAAAATATGAGTTAGGGTTTACAAAGTTCGGCCCTAATTATCTCCACACAAGTTCCTCTTTAATGAATGAAAAATAGAAAACTATATATAGAGTTTAGTAGGTGACGACGTCAAGAACAAATGTCTGATGTCGTCATCTCGCCGCCAAAAAGTTCCTCGGACTGCCTAGATCTGGATCTGACGCCTTCAAGTAGTCTCCTTATGCAGGCCGTCACACATTTAACTCTTTACGCCCTTGTTGTGACGCCGTCAGGTTTGCACTGGGTCGTCACCACTTTTACTCCTGACGCCGTCAGGGTCTTCCTCTTGACGCCATCTGCTACTGTTCTCAGCATGGAAAATTAAGTCTTTGGCGTTTTCTTCACTTTTATGCTCCAAAAACGTCCGAATTGCTTCCTTTTCCAGATTTCACTCCCAAAGTACCTAAAATCACTAAAGGAACGATTTAGGGTAATATTTGATCAAATAAATTCAATTTCGGGCATAAATGAACCCTTAAAAGTGGTTCATTTTTCGCCTCATCATATACCCTTACACTTGAGATTTGCTTGTCCTCAAGCAAATGCGCTTTTATTCTAATCAAAATACAAGTTAGGGGTCATTTAACACTAATATAAAAGTAATTACAACAAATAATCGTTCCACTAAAGACCAAAGACAAGCACGGAGGTCATACACTAGCACCTCACAAATAGTGTTTAGATACTCACATCTCTCGGGTGTAATAAAGTAATATCACAATATGGAAACAGAAAATATCTCTCACTACCTGTCATAGCAAAATAGATTACCATAGGCTTGGGAAAGGATCAAACCTCCACCACATGGCGTAAGCACCTAGGATAAACTATCAAAGAGGTCTTTTTAAAGGGTTGTAATGTTAGATGTAGGGATATGAAATACACGGTTTTCTTGGATATAGGCAGTCTTTACTGGTGGCGAGTTAACAATCTTGGTCAATTACATGTACAATATGGCGTTGTTAAGCCAAGACTAGACTCGACTTAAGCTAATAAATGAAAATAACAAAAACATAAAATGAACATAGAATAAAAAGGGATGGTAGTCCGTCTGTTTTTTTCTCTTTTCTTTTTTTCTATTTTTTTTTACTCTTTTTCTTGATTTTTTCAATTTTTTTATCTTTTTTTTTTTTTTTTTTTTTTTTTTCAATAAACTGTTACCCTACCATCCAAAATAATACATTATAGGGAATGTAAATTCCCCTTACACTTGAATCTTCACATACTCTATAATAAACTAATCTAATGACTCGAGTTAAGAAAATCAAAACACTTGGAGTACTTTTAAGATTAACGTACATATGGGGGTAATAATAAGATGTTCTTCCCCATTACTCCATAAAATAAGTACTTTACCCATGAGTCCCAATCGTCCCAAAACAATATGTACAAGGATATGACTCGACTTAGCAACCATGTAATCAATTAGATAATTAACTAAGGGTTTAAAAAATAACAATAATGCACTAAAGATGAGTACATACACGGAAGGCTAAGGCGATTTGGGTGTACATTTAAGTGGGGTGTAACAAGTTCTTCCTTTAAGTAAAATGCTTAAAGTTAGAAACGAAAAGATAGGCTCGGAGGGGTGTACGAGGGGTTTCGTGTACTAAAAATGAGTACAACGCTAAGGTGTGGGAAAAATTAATTGACTTAACTAGCCAAATAATATGACTTAAATCGTCAAGTAATTATGATACGGGTTTAATACAAGGGTGATCCTAGTACCTCTTATCATGTAGTAAATCCTACTACACGAATATAGTCTCACTAGCGGTCTCGGGATGCATCACTAACGCAAGTTCTAGAATCTAAATGCTACCGGTACACTCATAAGCACTAATAGTAAATGTTTTTCCTATCAAATCTAAAGGCAAACCTCACATATTTGGGTGGAAAATTTTTCTGAATAGTACGGTTTTGTGCTAGTCATACAATCTCCTATCCATGAGACGCTTGCTATGGCTAAAGTTTCACTCCTAAATGTTGTAAAAATTTTAAATTTGGCGCTAAAATTACACTAACAAGTATTTCTCATAGTTTTATTAGACATCTACTATTACACAAACAAACTCAAGCGAAAGTGTATCTGTAAGGTATTATCATTTTACCCTCCCCTTATACTTAGGATGAACATTGTCCCCAATGTTCAAGTAAAGAATGTAAAAGTGAAATAAGTAAAACGAATGAAATCAAATACTCCCCTGATTCGCTCGGTATGGATAATAAGGTGGCCAGGTTAGATCTTCCTCTAAGAAAATGAACAATCAAAGCTTCCCTTCCAGAAAAATAAATCATCTTCTTTTCATACATAACCTGTAAATCCTGAGAAAACAGACAAAGCAACCTCGCATAAAATCGGCGGCAATCTACATATACTAATAAATCCTAGAAAACAAAATAAGATATAATGCTTGTGGAATGATGTTTGCAGATTTCCTGGAGATTATAAAACTAATAATTCAACAAAAACTTTAAGACTCCGTTGGAAAAACAAAACTGGTAAAATTTCCAGATTTTTACACGTGACGCCGTCAAGAGTAAACTCGTGACACCGTCAGAAGTGACCTGCAGAAATTCTTATGTTAAGTTTCTGGAAAATTTCTAAAAAAATTTGGTCCTGCTTCCTGGAAAATCCTGCAAAACTTCATTATGTCTCGATACAAGCATTTGACTCTAACAAATACGAATATACATGTTCATTTAATACTGTGGTGAATCATGATCGGTTTTGTTTCTTAAAAACACATTTGGGGTTTCCTTTACACTTATCTTTTGCAAAAATACCTTTGGATGAAGTTAAGACTAAGCCAAACAACAAAATAAAGTATTTCCACTATTTAGTTTAGAAACACGATCTACCAACAATAAAAATAAAGCATGCATATGGAAGCAAATAACAAACAAACAAATAAAAATCACACACAACGAAGAATGACACCATAAGCACATTCCATTATTACTAATTAACGTAAGCATAGAGATAAAAATAAAATTATCCAAGGCCAACAGAGGCCACAACCTAAACTATTACAATCTCAATTGTTTCGAATTACATCATCATCAATAAATTGTTCAAACATAACAGACATCAAGAAAGATCACTGGGGAGGAGGACCATAACGGTAGTCATAACCTGGAGGGAGGTGCCCTGTGTACCCGTAGGGAGGGTAGTCCGTCTCACGACAGGGGAATGGGTCAATCTGCAGGTGGGGCTCGAGCTGAACATGGGTGGAGAGGTGCTGCATCTGGCGGATGGTTTGATCATACATCCAATCAAAGCGCTGGTCAGTGGTAATCCGCCACGCGTCTACCTGACCCATCCAGGCCCCCTGGTATGCCTGCCAGTCTCCCCGACTCATGTGTCGGTAGTAATCAGCTGACCTAACCTCATAACCCCCAAACTGATGCTGCTGGGACGCTCCCTCATCATCATCATCATCATCCTCATCATCATCAGGTCCCCCTGCCACGTACCAGCCATAGGACCCATCCGCCAACTGCATCACGATGCTCATCTGCCTGAGGGATTTAGCCCTCACTACCCTATAAGCCCCGCAGTCGCTCAAGTATCCCATGATCGGGGGAACAAGTAGATCATAAGATCGAGCCAACCGGGTCGCGAACATCCCCCCATACACCTTGTCAATATCCCTCTCCCCCACACTGGTCTTCAAATAGCTAGCTACCCAAAATGGGATGTTGCAGTAAACATCCGCTGAAAAGATGGTATACAGGTAGAAAAGATCTAAAGCAGTGACACGGTGAGTGGTGCCATGACGTCCCGACGAGCTGTATGTGATGCATCTGTGGACCAGCCTGACCATGGGGTCCCTAATTGATGCTGCCCCAGTAGTCGAGGTGTACACCCGGTTCCCGATGGTCGGCTAAAAAGTGGCACACCTCATATCGCTCCTCACAGTATCCTCATGTAACAACCTCTCCATAAAACCTCCTTCAACAGCCTCCTCCCTAATATACAAACCTATCCTCCATCTAAACTCAGTAACCGAACATGATCGAACCTCCCCTCCTAACCTAAAGTAAATAGTGGTACCCCCCATGTCCGTCCTGGCCTCTGCCTGATCAAAGTGGAAGGTCGCAAAGAACTCCCTCACCAACTCACTATACACAGTCTCCCTCATCCTTAACAACCTCTCCCATTGAGGACCCGTGAACCCATTGGTTTGGATCCTCCCCAAAAACGCAGCCTCTAACCCTTGGGACCTCAGAAACTCCCAATCAATCATAGCTCCAGCATCAATGTGGTGATTACAAAGCTCCGCATACTTAGTTGTAGCGGCAACATTGTCGAATTCACCCCAACTATGGACCAATTCCCCATAGTTAACTTGTTGGGACCTAGAGGAGCTGCCACGGTGTTGTCGAGATCGCTTGCTCATTTTCCTTGAAAAAGATAGAGTGGACGGAAACAATTAGAACGAGAATTTTATTGACTTATGCTGTCAGACACATCTGACGCCGTCAGGAAGGAGGTCCTGACGCCGTCAGACCTAGCAGAAATCGGGCCGTGCAATTACGAGGGAAAAATCAATTTTCAAACTCTTAACCGATTACCCAAACACTCCTTTAAGCAGAAAACATGGGTGGGGGGTCAAAAAATCCGTGGTATGAAAGATTTTACCTAGATTAACGCATGATTCAAGTAAGACAACATCATCAAAGGGTAACCCCATGTATACAAATCACCAAGGGGACGGCATTACGATTTATCAATGATGGGTCAAAAATGGGGTTTCAGATGAAAGGGGTTTTCAAAATTTGTTGAACCTAAGGACAATTGAATGAAAAAGAGTGAGGAAAAACTACTTACCGAGTGGAGATTAGTCACGGAAGATGTTTGATTGGATGATGGAGACTCGGAGGTGGAGCAGCAATTTGGGTGAGATTTGTAGGGTATGAGTTGAAAGTGATGGAGTTTGGGTTATTATTGCTGAGATAGCAAGGTGACGGCATCAAGAGTTACCATCTGACACCGTCAGATGCCTGTATCAGGTGTAGAAAGAGGTAATTCCACATTTAGTCACTGTACTAAGTATGAATAGCTAAACACAAGTAAAAACCATGAGTAGCTATTCCATTAGTGAAGTCCACCAGGGTCGAACGTTTCATTACTGTCACGGAAAGAGGTGTGGTTGTGGAAAGGGGTGGGTGAGGTTTTAGTTAAGTTGTAACCTTCGCATTGGTCAACGGTGGGTACAAAGAGGTGTTGTTCCATAGAGGGTCTCAAAACTGTGGTGTTTTTGAGGAGCAACTTCTTCACACAGGGTTTAAAACCAAAAGAACGTTTGTTGCACAAATTTGGGAGCGTGGTTCGCAAGCATCCAACAAAAATGTTATGAAATTGTGAATTCTTCTCTTTCTGAGGATGCTCGCAAAAGTAGGAAGTGATTGACGGTGAAGCACTTGAAAAGGATTTCTCGTTATCCTCTTGGTCAAACACCAAAGGAGTTGAAACCTCAAAGACTTTTTCGATTTTTCTTGGTGCAGATTTTTCTTTAATCTTCTCTTTGATCCTTGATATGAATTTGTTTGCTAAATCCATAAAAGCATTGCGAGTGCTTTCCATGCGTGCTTCTAAGTGCTGGATTTGTTTTTCCTGATTATTCATGAAGGTTACCATTATCCCTTCGAACTCCTCTTGTCGTGAATGTTCAGGAAAATTATGGTTGATAACCGCATTCCTACGTAAATTAGGATTCCACGTGGTTTCAGTGGTAGGTTTTTCAACTCTCATTAATTCTTGTACCTGCTTCTCGATACTTCCTAATAATTGCTCTTAGGTGGCGTGTGCGTAATCAAGTTTCCCCTTGTTTGAAAACATCGGGTCCTCCCATCCTTCTTCTTCATACTGTGCCAACCCCTCAAGAACTTTCCAGCATTCGTCAATGCTAAGTCTGTTTAGCCTGCCCTTGGCTGCTTAATCTTTAGCTCTCCTTGTTTGATAGTTAACTTTATCGTAAAAGATTTGAATCTGGAGCCATGGTTCGATGCCATGATGAGGGACTTTTTGGAGTAGGTCTTTGTATCGAGTCCAAGCTTCGTAAAAGGTTTTACCTTGATGTTGTTGGAACATCAAGATGTCATTTCTAAGCTTGGTAGTTCTCCCCGGTGGGAAAAATTGAGCAAGGAAATGAGTGGTGAGATCATCCCATGTGGTGATGGATCCCGCGGGTAATCGCTCAAGCCATTGGCTAGCTTGATCACGTAGAGAGAATTGGAATAGGTGTAATCGGTCTGTCTCTCTAGTTGCAACATCTAGGTCTATGGAATCTACGATTTTAAGGAAGTCCTTGAGATGTTGATTTGGATCTTCGAAACGAAGTCCATGGAATGCACATCCGCTTTGCACCAACCGGATGGTGTCGGATCGCAAGGGGGTCACATTGGCTCTGGTGAGCTCAATAGTGTTTCGGTAGCCTTGGTGGCTAGGTCGGGAATACTCTCCTAAGCTTCGGGACCTAAGAGGTTCTAGTGGTGTGTTTTGTTGCGGTGGGATGACGGGTTCAAAGATGTTCCCATCGTCCATGATGTCAGGTGGTGAAGAGTTACGAACAAAAATACGAAGAAATAAGATAGACTAAAGAAAACCTAAAAATAAAAATAAAATCTTACTAGAAAGGAATCTACCAAGTAGACCTAATAAAAAGAGATTCTAACCTAGACAATAACTATTCCCCGGGCTGCGGCGCCAAAAACTTGATGCGTGGGAATTGCACCAGGCTTTACCTCTCGAGGGATCTCGAGAAGCTTACAACCCCCACCAGGCAGTGTACCTGATCGATGTAGTATAGTATAATGACAAGTACCAGGGGATTGATCGTTCAGCTAGGAATAGTGTCGCTAGGATTTGAAAACCTAAAGACTAGGTCTAGAGATGAGGGATGATTCTTTTTGTATTTTTATAGTTTTATGAAAGCAATTAAAATCTCGGGTTTGAAGGAGTTTGGCGGAATTAGTTGCTAGTCAACTAACCCAATACTAAGATGCAATCAAAATAAAATACTAAAATGAAAATAAACTATATTAAACTAAGGTTGTGAGCAATATGTGGGAGAATTGTGTTTACTTCGATTTCACTACTCCCTAGATATCTTTTACACGTTAATTACTTGTTATAGTTGCGTGGATGACGGATTGTATTCCTTAATACTATTCATGGGGTGGCGTACTTACTTCCCCAATCCTATGAGTGCCTACTTCACTCCTATGTCGAGCCGGCTAAGAAGCTCCTAACATGGGATCATTAGAATTTACTCATGCATTAAATACAACCAATAAAACCTAGTACACATCGGTTCATGTTTCCTAAGACGTTCAAGCATGTTACACAATGGAGATCTGCCAGTTTTCTTAAGCCTAACACTGAAATCATTCATCCAATACAACCATAAACAGGTAATCAACACATAATTAACATCTAGGTTTCATTAGATCCAAGAAAATACAAGATAAATCTAGCCTAGCATGTTGAAATCAAGACAAGTAAAAGATATAATCAACCAACACATAGACATATTGATTGAATTAAAGAGAAGACTTATCTTAATAGCACATGAAGGGATTCGAGGGGTGAAAACCCTTGAAAGTACTATAAAATATGAGTTAGGGTTTACAAAGTTCGGCCCTAATTATCTCCACACAAGTTCCTCTTTAATGAATGAAAAATAGAAAACTATATACAGAGTTTAGTAGGTGACGGCGTCAAGAACAAATGTCTGATTCCGTCATCTCGCCGCCAAATAGTTCCTCGGACTGCCTAGATCTGGATCTGACGCCGTCATGTAGTCTCCTTATGCAGGCCGTCACACATTTAACTCTTGATTCCCTTGTTGTGACGCCGTCAGGTTTGCACTGGGTCGTCACCACTTTTACTCCTGACGCCGTCAGGGTCTTCCTCTTGACGCCGTCAGCTACTGTTCTCAGCATGGAAAATTAAGTCTTTGGCGTTTTCTTCACTTTTATGCTCCAAAAACGTCCGAATTGCTTCCTTTTCCAGATTTCACTCCCAAAGTACCTAAATTAACAAAAGGAACGATTTAGGGTAATATTTGATCAAATAAATTCAATTCCGGGCTTAAATGACCCCTTAAAAGTGGTTCATTTTTTGGCCTCATCACTTAGGTTTCTTAATTCGCTGGTCATGCCATCTTTTCGCTTGTTCTTTATAGGTAACGAAGGATTTATACGCTTCTAGCCTTAACTCATCAAGCTCATGGAGTTGCGAGAACCTATTCGTTCCAGCGACCGTATAATCCAAATTACATGCCTTAAGTCCCCAATAAGCCTTGTGTTCGAGTTCCACCGGAAGATGACACGCCTTGCCATAAACCATGCGAAACAAGGTCGTTCCAATAGGTGTCTTGTAAGCTGTTCGGAATGCCCATAAGGCCTCATCTAGTTTAAATGACCAATCCTTTCTTTTTTGATTAACCGTCTTTTCTAAACTTCTTTTAATTGCCCTGTTGGTGTTTTCGACTTGATCGTTGGTTTAAGGGTGATAGGCGGTAGAGAGCCGGTGGGAAACTCCATATCTCTTCATGACCTTCTCCATTTGCGCATTGCAAAAGGGGTCCCCCTATCACTAATGGGAGCTTTAGGAATGCCGAACCTAGCGAATAGCTATTTCAGGAAATGAATAACTACCCTAGCATCGTTGGTCCTAAGGGCTTGTGCCTCTACCCATTTTGAAACATAATCGATGGCTACTAAAATGTATTCGTTCCCCCCTGAGGACGGAAAGGGTCCCATGAAATCAATTCCCCAAACATCGAAAACCTCACAAACTTGTATAAAATTCTGAGGTGCTTCATCTCTGCTTGATATTTTCCCGGCTCGTTGACATGCATCACATGCTTGTATCATTTCTTTTACATCACGAAATATCGTGGGCCAATAGTACCCCGCATCGAAAATCTTTCATGCGGTGGTGTTTATCCCATGATGGCCCCAGAAGGGCCCAAATGACATTCTTTCATAATCTTTATTGCCTCATTTCCCGAAACACAACGCCTGATTATTTGATCAGGACATCTTTGGAATAAGAATGGCTCGTCCTAAAAGTAATATTTTAGTTGAGCAAAGAACCTTTTCTTTTCGTATCTAGTCATGTTTTCCGGAATGAGCCTGCTTGCAAGATAATTAGCATAATCAGCATACCAAGGTTCAGAATCTATCATTGACATGAATTGTTCGTCAGGGAATGAATCCCAAATTTCGCTTTTATCAAGCTCATTAAGGGGATTTTCGAGACGAGAGAGGTGATCAGCAGCCAGATTCTCCACCCCCCTTTTATCACGAATTTCAACATCAAACTCTTGTAACAACAAGATCCACCGAATTAGTCGTGGTTTAGCATCTTGCTTAGCAAAAATATATCAGAGAGCCGAATGATCAATCTAAACAACCGTCTTTGAAAGGACAAGATATTGACAGAATTTGTCGAAAGCGAACACCACGGCTAATAATTCTTTTTCGGTGGTAGAGTAATTCTCTTGAGCGGGGTTCATAGTTTTGCTAGCGTAGTATATAGGTTGAAATTGTTTGTCCATCTTTGGCCTAATACTGCCCCTATAGCATAGTCACTAGCATCGCACATGATCTCGAAAGGTAACTCCCAGTTGGGTGTAACCATGATTGGGGATTGCGTGAGTTCCTTTTTTAGGAGATCGAATGCATCCTTGCATTCTTGAGATAAATCGAAAGGGGCATCTTTTACCAGCAATTGAGTCATTGGCCGAACTATTTTAGAGAAATCTTTGATGAATCTCCTATAGAACCCGGTGTGGCCCAAGAAGCTGCGTATTGCCTTGACAGTCGTGGGATAAGGTAATTCAGATATAGCTTCAACCTTTGCTTGGTCCACCTCAATCCCATTCCCTGAGACATTATGTCCTAGTACAATCCCTTCTTTTACCATAAAATGGCATTTCTCCCAATTTAAGACCAAGTTAGTTTCCTCACAATGTTTGAGCATTTTTTTGAGGTTAGCAAGACAGCGGTCGAAAGAGTTCCCGAAGACTGAAAAGTCATCCATGAAAACTTCCATGCTGTCTTCCATTAATTCGTGAAAGATTGCGGTCATGCATCGCTGAAAAGTACCGGGAGCGTTACAAAGCCCAAAAGGCATCCTTTTATAGACGAATGTTCTATAAGGGCAAGTAAACGTGGTTTTTTCTTGGTCCTCAGGTGCAATGGGATTTGGAAATATCCTGAGAATCTATCCAACAAACAGTAGCACTCGTGCCTGGATAATCTTTCCAACATTTGGTCTATGAATGGTAGGGGAAAGTGATCCTTCCTGGTGGCATCATTGAGCTTTCTATAATCGATGCATACCCGCCAGCCAGTAACCATTCTCTGGGGTACCATCTCACCGTTGTCATTTTTCAGCACAGTCATCCCTCCTTTCTTTGGTACAACATGTACAGGACTGACCCACTGGCTATCTAAAATTGGGTAAATCAGTCCTGCATCCAAAAGTTTGATGACTTATTTCTTCACTACCTCCTTAATGTTAGGATTCACCTGCCTCTCGTGTTGCACGGCGGTTTATAGTTTTCTTCCATAAGAATCTTATGCGTGCAAACAGTTGAGTCGATCCCCTTAATGTCGGCTACACTCCATGCAAGGACTCCCTTATATTTCTTTAGGACTCCTAAGAGCCTATCTTTTTGTTCATGTTCAAGGGAAGAGTTTATAATTACTGGCAGTTGATCCTCTCCCTAAAGGAAGGCATACTCTAGGTGGTTAGGGAGTTCTTTAAGCTCTAGCTTAGGTGGTTCGATAATAGAGGGCTTAAGCTTGTTTTCGGGTTTTTGAAGCTCGATCTGTTCAGTGGTCTCTTGTCTGGGATAGAAGGAGACTGCGCTAGCGCCCTCCGTCTTTTCCTCCTCCAATATGGGGAGGAAACTCTCATCCTGTAACCAGCCTTCTTCGATCTGTTCATCAACACAGTTGTCAATAACATCGGTGAGTTCATCGACCTCTCCGATGAAATAGAGCCGGTTAGCTGCTTCGAGAGACAGATTCCTAGTGTCTTTAATGTCGAAGGTTAAGCTATCGATTCCTACTCGTAAGGTTAACTTGCCGTCATGAACATCAATGACTGCACGAGCGGTAGCAAGAAATGGTCTCCCTAAGATGATGGGCACCAAGTCATCGTCCGCCATCTCCAAGATCACGAAGTCAACCGGAAATTTGAACTTCCCAACTTTGACTAGCACATTCTCGCATATCCCTAGGGGATATTTGACCGATCTATCGGCTTGTTGGATGTTCATACGTGTAGGCTTTAGTCCGGAGTATCCTAGTTTGAAGAACATGGAGTGGGGCATGAGATTGATGCTCGCCCCTAAATCGGCAAGAGCATTCTTTATTGATAGAGATCCTATGGAACTGGGCAAGGTGAAGCTGCCTGGATCGTCTACCTTTTTTGGTAGCCCTCGTTGGGTTACCACCGAACATTCTTCTCCTAGAGTCACAAGACCCTCAAGTTTCTTTCGGTTGGCAAGTAATCTTTTGAAGTATGAGCTATACTTTGGCATGTGCTAGCAAGCAACAAGGAGAGGTATGGTGACCACTGAATCTTTTAGATACGACAAGAATCTCTTATTATCGTTCTCAATTTTCTGGTTTTTTAGGCGGGATGGGAATGGGATTCTCACAGGTTGGTTAGGTGGAGTTGATGGGGACGGGTCACCAGGGGAGGTTCTTCAGGAGCCTCGTTGCTCACATTACCTTCCTCCTTGTGGGGCTCGTTTGGATCAATGGTGACAGGGTGTGAGCTCGGATAACGAGAGTCCTTGGTTATTGTTCCAGCTAGAGTAGTTACCACGAGCAGGGGATCTTTTTGGCTTACTGATGGCCTGTCTTGGTCATCAAGGGTGGCATTAAGCTTGTTGAACCATTTTTCCATGTCATTCTATTGCTCGGAAATGAGCTTGTCAAGACCCTTCAATTGTAAGCCTTTTTCTTGAGTAAAGTGACCAAGGTCATCTTCGAAAGTGCTCCTGATTTTGTATTCAGGGCCTTCCTCCCCTTCTTTTCTTTTCACCAGATTTTGCCAAAGATATAATCATCGTTTTGGCAAAATGGCAAAAGGGAGGGGTCAGCGTAGATGTCATGTCCTGACAAACACACATGTTCGGTCGTGGTTTCTCCTGCGCATTCCTCCACCTTGTGCGGGCCCCCACAGTAGTCGCATATCAAGTAAGGATTTGAAAGTTGTTTAGTTGTTCGCGACCCCGAAAGGTATTCCACCCTTTCGTGAATTTTCCTAAGCCGATCTGAGAGTGTTTGTGTAATTACAGACATGCTCATAGTCGATTCAGGTTCATCCCAAGTATCGTCCTTGTCTTGAGAATATTCCTCAATCCTATTCCACCCATCCTCGGTGTTAAGATTAGCTATTTTCCCTTTCTAGAATTATTGATTCCGTTTTGGTCGTTTGAGGAGACATTGTCGTAGAAGATTTGGACCAGAAGCCAAAGTTCAATGCCATGATGGGGAACTTGTCTTATTAAATCCTTGAATCTGATCCATGATTTATGGATGGGTTCGTCCTTTCCCTTTCGGAAGTGTAGGATCCTATCCCTAAATACTGAGGTTTTCCCTACTGGGAAGAACTTCTCATAAAACTTGGATATAAGTTGCTCCCATGTAAAGATAGACTCGGAGGGAAGTTTATTATACCACTCTTTGGCTTTTTCATAAAGAGTGAAAGGAAAGAATCGTAATCGGGACGTGTTTCTAGTGGCCCCATCCATATGGAGGGTGTCCACTATTTTCAAGAAGTCCCTGATGTGTTGAATCGGGTCATCATTAGGTAATCCGCGAAACTTGCACACACTTTGGACAAGCCAAACATCGCTTGCACGCAAGACCTCATCGGTGTGTTCGTTTGGGAAGACAATGGAATTTGAGAAGCCTGTAGGGATCTAATCCTTGATAGATCACGAGCCAATAGATCGTTAGCCAACTAATGTAATCACTAGTAAGACTAAGTTAGATAATCTCTGTGAGCTTGTAATTATTGCGGAATATAAAAACAAACTTATACTAAACTTGATCCTCTATGGATCGATAAACTTTTACTAATAATGTTATGAAAACTCGTACGTATTACAATTACCTAGGGTTCCTTATATACTATTGGAAACCCTAACCTTTCTTACAAGAAACGAATAATGATAAACTAATAAAAGATATTCTACATATCTTGTCCTAAATTACATAAGTTCTATCCACGGTTTTACTCTATCCGTAAGATCTCTATACGTCCGCAGGAACCATTCATCAGTAGAAAGTCATTAAGCTTCCGCAGGAACCTGTCAGCAGTATCAATCAGTAGTATCTTCAATAATTCCTTACAATCCTCCCCTAATCTTGAATTTGACACAGTTAAGTTCAAGATTTCTTGATAGATCGCCAATAGCACAAACTAGAGGATTGAGGATGAACATCAGCAGCAAAGAATCTTCAAAAATAAACTCCCTATGATCAGCAAACATTTGAAAAGCAACATTCTTTGCAGCAACACAAGACTAAATGTACATCAAAACATGTAAGTTTCATACTATTCTCATCACATCCAGGTGTGTTAACTCCTGTGAGAGGTGAATCATTGAAAATAATAGATTTGATGTCTATGTACCAATAGCCATCACTACTGGAGTAGCCAAGTGTTCTCAGTTAAAAACTATGGTACACTGATGACCCAAAGAATATGATTTTTAGCAAATCATCAGCTATAAATGGATTTGAGAAGTCTTTACCTGTAGCCGTTTGCTCAGGACTAGTCAATTATTGATGAAAAATCATCTTGGTTAATTGAATACCAAATATGGTTTTCCACTACCTTTACCACAAGCCATATACATGTGGGCTAGCCAATTATTTGGAATCCATAAAGGAAAAATCCATGGTCAATTGACAACCATTTTAACTACTCAACAATAAAGCATGGGTGAGTTGAGAACCTTATGGTTTTGAGCAAACCATTACAGCTATCAACAGATTTGATGAGTCTTTACCAAAGCTGTACCCTTTGGACTAGCCAACTTTTTGATGGAATAGTCAACATCAGGCAAGTTGATGACCAGAAAGAGTGTGATAAGAATCAACACCAAACCTGCATACAACATACACAAAACTATACAAATATGTTAGTTATTATTTTTTTTAATACTAAATAAAAGAAAAATATACAACAAAATACCATACCAAGACCAGCTTATTGCAGATATGAATCCATTTGAATGCCATGCTTGGTTGCCAGTTCCTTCTTAGTCAAGATACTTCTTCTGATGAACCTTATCAATTTTTCAGCAAGATGAAGATCATTCTCAGTTATATCCAAAGGAACAGAAAGCTTTGCCTCCAGCATGAGATTCATTACTTTCTTTGTGATTGGGTAAAGAACATCAGCCCAGCAGTATAAGGTCTTACCTATGGTTGTTACAATCATATGAACATTAGGAAGAGGAAAGAACTTCCAATAGTCAACCACCCATGTCTTCTGACCTTTCCATACTTGAAACTTCACACCAGAATCACCTTTATAAGAATCACACAGAATCTGCAAATCACCCATCAAATACATTCCAATTTCATCAGGGGAATGAGTTTGATAATACTTGGTAACCCAGTCATAAAGTGAGAGAAGATCTTGCTTGTCCACCATATGCAAGATTTGGCTCAGAAACAAGAATGTCTTGGTAGATCCATCTTGTCTAGTTATGACATTTACTTGTCCTTGACCAAGCTAAGAAGCAACAAGTTCCCACTTCACAATTTTCTCCCAAACAACAGGGTCTTGACCATCATCAAAAGCATAATCAAGGAAAGTAGTACTGTCCTCTAAAGGAATATCTTTTGGATCCTTCCTCTTTCTAGCTTTAGTCTTCCTCCTAGTGCCAGTAGTAACAGGAATAGAAGGACCATCAATAGGTTCTCCTTTAGGCACTTGTTTGGAAGCATCAACAGGAACATCTGCAGAATCATCATCATCATCAGGTACTTCTATTGAAGTATCTGTTGAAGCATCATTGGTAACATCATGTGGAGCTTCAGTAGTATCAGGATGAGATTCAGCAGTATCATAATGAGAAGCAGCAGGAGTTTCATCCATCTGAGCATCAGGAGTATCATCCATCTGAGGCAAGACTGAAGGAGATTTCACTTTCTCTTGACCACCATGAAAGGTCCCAATGGACTCAGCAGGTTGATCAGCAGTATCATGAAGCTTAGCTTTCTTAGCTTCAGGCCCATCCAAAAGTCTACCTCTAAACTCCAGAACATCTTGGACATGTATACCAGAGGAATGAAGATTTGAAATGATCTTGTCATAGTAGAAGGTGAGCTGTTTATCTGAAAATCCCCAAACCCTCTTTTGAGTCCATCCTGACCCAAACATAGAGCATCCCTGATTCTTCACAAAATTCCTCATGTATTTCTTTATTTCAGCCTTTGTCCAAGGTCTTTCCCTTTGATGCTTAGCTTTTATCTCTGCCTCCTGTTGTCTCTGCAACCTTCCTCTTTCAACCATCATCTGAACAAAAGCAGGATTATCAACTCCAAGCACAGATTCACCCAAATTAGGCTTAGAAGCAGCTTGTTCAGCCAAATTTTCCCATTGGTCTGCAGAAAGATTCAAAACTATTTCATCTAGTTCCTTTTGTCTTTCAGCAGGCAAGGTGCTAGTAAATTGAGTTCCCATCTTATCCAAATCATCTTGAATTTTCCTAGCAAGTGCTACTGAGGCTTTCAAATCCAATTGAACTTTAGTAGCTGCAGCATCCTCTTCAGCTTGCAAACGTGCAGCAGCAATCTCACTAAGTTCTTCATTAGCAAGTTCCACCTTTGATTTCACTCTGGAAGGAATGTCTTGATCAACCAATATGGACTTTCCTTTGTCTTTCTTCTCAGGAGGAACAACAATCTTATCAAGAGAATCATGAGGATAGTCAGCTTGAATATCTGCTGATGTAGCATGAGTGCTTACTTCTGGCATAGTTGTAGGAAAAGATTCCTTTGTATGAACATCAGCAGAAGTCTTCTTTCTAGGAGCATCAGCAGACTTCTTATCAGCAGAATACTTTCTCCTGACATAAATGACTCTGGAGTCCTTTGGAACACTTGCATCAGCAGTATGAGCAACATCAGCAGTTGGAGCAACATCATCAGTTGGACCAACATCATCAATAGAATGAATAGATGGTGCTGGCCAAGCATCAGCAGCATTCTTCTGAACACTCTCCAATGTAGTAGCAGCAAGAAGTTCAAGGCCTTCCAAGTCAATGTTGTCAGAGGCTTTAGTAGATTCCTCATCTGATTCATAAACCACACCTTGTCTCTTCCTTTGCTTAAGCTTAGCCTCCAACTTCTTAACTCTTCCAATGAGAGTCAGAACAGCATTGCTAAGATTCTTTTTAATGAAGTTCAGATCATTCTCCAACTTGTCCACCTTAGTTAGATACCTGTTCAACAAAGCAGATACAGAAGTGAGAGTAATAGGACCTTCAGCTCCACCAATAGGGATATCTGTGGTATTGGAAGCATCATTGGTCCTGTGAGTAGAATAATCTAAATTTACATCTACATCTATATTTACATGATCCTCAAATTGAGGTCTCAATGGACTAGGTGTTGGAAGTCTTGTAAATTGTGGTGAGTGTACAGGTTGGTCAAAGCCTAAGTTCTCATTGAACACGTGCTCAGGAGAATTAATATCCATTGGTGAAGGTACAGGTGTGGGTGACCTAGGAGAGAGTGGTGGCTAAACATCAGGAGCAACTGATGCATTTGCATTAGGAGCATCTTCAGTTCTTTCAGGAGAATCCTCTAATGCTTGAGCATCAGAAGGATCCTGATCACCAGCAGCTGCATCAGCAGCCACTCCATCAGGGGGATTGCCCACCAGGGCATCAGCAGCTGCATCAGCAGCTACTCCATCAGGAGCATTGCCAGCAGGCAACATAGCTGGGAGTAAGGGTCTGTGTTCACCAGTAAATTTAATTTTCATTTGAGTAAACAACTTTTTAGATAAACCCTTAATAGGCAAATGAGTAGGGTCAGTGGTCTGAATGTCTAAAATGATTTGAAGAAACCTAGGATACTTTAAATATTTAAGTTTGGTATCCTTAACATTTTCAAGCATAGCATTAAATATATACCTAGAAAAGTTAAATGTTTTTCCCTGAGAGAGACACATAATGGCAAGAGCAATGTCTGTAGAGAATTGGTCCCATCCACCAGACTTAGAACCCATGCACTGAAGCAAAGTGTGTGTCAAAAACCTCCATTTTGGACAAAACAGATTCTTGTACTATACTTTCCCATCACCACTATAACCAGCAGCCTGAAGGCCTCTAAGTATCTCTTCCTTAGGCAAATCAGTCACCCCTCCTTCATCATCCAACTGTAGTTGAGTCCTGACCAATGACTCAGTAACCACATATTCTTCCCCATCTATGACAGCAACAATCTCTGTTGGTCCATCTTCAACAGTCCTTGTTTGTGCTGTTTCCAAAAATTGTATAACAAGAGACTCATGAATAACACTTGGATATTGGAGCAGAGCATAACGAATCTTGGATCTTTGGAGAAATTCCATCATGCCCACAGAATCTTCATCATTCTTACCACGACCAAGAAAGGCATGTTTGTTATGATCACCCTTGAAAAGTAGTGCAGCCATTGATTGAGAATAAGAAATTAGGGTTGGGAGTTCTGAAGAATGTTGAAATGGTTTTTGAAATTTTATATCGAGAGGGAATCAGTTAATTTGGGAGTGGGATATGCACGTCTTGGTTAATTATGGAAGTTACCAAACGTGGAATGAAACTGATATGAATTATTGGAAAGAAATCTTTGACCAATAATCAACTAAAGAAAATCCCAATTAAACTGACTCATCCGAAGAAACCAAGTCAACCAGCTGAAACCAAATGGTCAATCCGCAGAAAGTAGTCAAACGTTGACTACGGTCAACCATTCATTCAACAGAACCTTCCGCAGAAACAATCAGCAGAATCTTCCCTTTAGTGGAAACCAAATATCTTTGAAAAAGATCTCTTGATTCAAATTTCAAAGAACCCTTAATTATCTCCAAACTACCTCGCATTTATGGTAATAAAGACATGCGGTTGGGTGATCTTATAAATAAAGGTTAATTATCCCCAAATCTCTCCACTTAAATCAAATCCCTAATTACAATACCTCCAATCAACAATACAACCATGGCTTCCAATCAACGTATCATCAACCTTTCTTCTGACTCCTCTGAAACGTCTGACTCACTAACATATCCACCACCACTCAATATGCCAACACTTCATCGTGGTCTCACAAAATAACAAGCCAAGAAGAAGAGACATGATGTGCCTGCTCCATGTTCATCATCATCAGAAGATCTTCCACCATACCCTTCTGAAATCAATGATCTAGAGTACCAGAGAGAGATGGAGAGACGGTGGAATGCATTGGAGAGGGCAAACAGAGTTCCCAATCCAGAGGAGTCTCCCTTCATCTTCACTTCTTCTGATGAAGAGGATGATGATAATGATGCACTTTACAACCCCACAACCCCTAAGAAACATCAGTCCTCTCGTACAAGAAGAAGAAAAGTAAATACCCCATTGCCAAAGACAAGAAAGGTTGTGATTGGGTTGCCCTGTCCTCAGTTGCAAGGAATATTCAACATCAACAACAAAGGCAAGGAGAAGACTGTGGAAGGCAAGGGCAAGGGAAAGTAGAATAGGAATTTGTTGTTAATCTTTCAATTTCATTGTCCTTTAATGTACTTCTGAAGAATTAATAAAAATGTTGCTTTGTTTGTGTTTACTTGTGTTTAATTCTTCTGAAAGATTTGCATTCCCCTGAATAAAGTGATCTTAAGTAAGTCATCAGCAGGAACACACTTCACAACAAAATAGATAGTATCAGCAGCATGTGGTCAAACCCATTGACTTTCATCCGAAGAATCCACTTAAGTGGACAACTTGCACAATTAGTAATTTCTATTGACTCAACTACCTCCCATTTACTTGCATTAACTCACATTAAACCCAAATCAAGTCTTTATAAAAAGTCTTCAAGGCATAATCAACTCACAACCCCATTAGTACACAAATAACATATCCCAAAGTCTTTCTCACACTCAAGTCATGAAACCATCTCCCAAAGTCATTGACATTTCTTCTGATTCATCAGACTCCACCTTTGACATACCTCAAATCCAAAGATCATACTACTACCTAGGTGACGGTCCTTCAGAGTTTTGTCCATCTCCAACCTCATCAGAAGAAACCACTGAAGCTGAGGAAACTCCAACTCCTCTAGCTATGGTTGTCCCTGATTTCACTCCTGTCACTGCATTCTTGACCAGTGAAATGGAAAGGGTATGTGCAGATATGAGAAGGATCGTTGTCCCTGAAGAGCCACAGTCCTCAAGAAGGAAGAAGGGTCCATTGAAGGTGGTCCTTGGTCTTGCAGCTCCCAAGCTCTTGAACAAGGACATGCAATCCAGAGGGGTCCACAAGAAAATGCCAGACCCAAAGGACTTGGGCAAAGGGAAGAGGAAGATGGAGTAAATGGTTGGGGCTTAGGGAGGTGGTGGTTAGTTGGTGGTTGTTTGTTTTTGATTGATGCTTTTTATGTTTCTTCTGCTGTCTGATCACGTTGTGGATGTACCAAGCTATCCTCTGATGAATAAAATACTTTACTTTTATGTCTTTTACATCTGAATCCACTGATAGAATTAATGTAGATCATTGTATATCAGCAGGAACATGACCTGAAACTAAACATTCAAACAAAACACAAAAGAACAACCAAAATAATATACAAGATTAGTAAAAACCTGCAAAACAAAGTTAGTAAACATAATAATCTACATAAATACAACATGTACAATCGTCCCCTGAGGCTTATGCCTCCCCTCAAACATAACATTCAAGGGTTAACCATCCCAATGTTGACAACTAGGTGATTAAACCTAGGTCCATCAAAAGCTTTTGTTAATAAATCAGCCACATTATCATCAGTATGAATTTTAAGCACTTGAATTAGATGCTTCTCATTTGCATCTCTTATAAAATGGTGCCTAACTTCTATATGTTTAGTTCTCTGATGAAAAACAGGATTTTTAACAATAGAAATAGTACTTTGATTATCAATGTAGATTTTAGTGTTCATAAAGTTAAATCCATAATCCAACATTTGATTCTGAATCCAAAGTACCTGACCACAACAATTGGCAGCAGCAACATATTCTGCTTCAGTAGTAGAAGTAGCCACTATGGTTTGTTTCTTGCACTGCCAAGAGATGAGTCTTCTACCAAGAAATTGACAACCTCCTGTTGTGGATTTCCTATCTAAATTAGCTCCAGCATAGTCACTATCACTGTAAGCCTCCAACACAAATAGTGATTCCCTTGGGTACCAAAGGCCTAGTTTGGGTTGGCCCTTGATGTACTTGAAAATTTTCTTCACTGCATTGAGGTGGGAAGTCAGTGGAGTGACTTAATGTCTTGAGCAAGCACTGACTGCAAAGGTAATGGCAGGCCTAGAAGCTGTGAGATACATGAGTGATCCAATCATGGACCTATAAAGATGAACATTCACAGCCTCATCTTGCTCATTCGGATTCTTAAGCTTGGGTGGTTCATATGGAGTGGTAGCAGTCCTCAGAAGTTCAAAGTCAAACTTTTTCAAAATATCTTTAACATACTTCTCCTGATAAATAAAGATCCCTTCAGGTTGTTGTTTGACTTGCAGCCCTAGGAAAAAGGTTAACTCCCCCATTGCACTCATTTGAAATTCACCTTTCATCAAATCTTCAAATTCCCTGCACCATGCCTCCTTTGTGGATCCAAAGATAATGTCATCCACATATACTTGTACTAGAATGATGTCCCTGGAGTTTTTCTTAATAAAGAGGGTCTTGTCAATAGCTCCTCTTCTGTAGCCATGCTCCAAAAGAAATGTAGACAATCTAGCATACCGTGCCCTTGGTGCTTGGTGAAGTCCATAAAGTGCCTTGACAACTTTATACACTTTCTTAGGATGATGGGGGTCTTCAAAGCCCTGTGGTTGAGTAACATATACTTCCTCTTCAATTTTGCCATAGAGGAAGGCACTCTTGATATCCATCTAATAGACCTTAAACCCCATATATAAGGCAAAGGCTAAAAACAGTCTAATTGCCTCAACCCTAGCAACTGGTGCAAAGACCTCAGTGTAGTCAATCCCTTCTTTTTGTCTGAAACCTTGAGCCACCAATCTTGCTTTATTTCTGACCACAATACCTCTGGCATCCCTCTTGCATTTTAAGATCCACTTGGTCCCAATTGTAATTTTCCCTGCAGGCAGATCAACAAGTACCCAAACATCTTGATTCTTGAATTGTTGCATCTCTTCCTGCATAGCTTCAACCCAACTAGGCTCACTCAAAGCCTGTTTAATGCTTGTTGGTTCAACTTGGGACAAGAAACAAGCAAACAAACAATGCTTCTGATCTGTGTGATTGTCTCTCTTCTGAGTGGATACATAAGTCAAAAATGCACATTGCCCAAACTTGGTATTCTTAATGGCACTCCTGGTGAGTACCATAGCATTTGGATCACCAAGTATATTATCTTGTGGATGAATGGTGTTGATCCTTTTAGTTGCAACAGGATTAACATCAATGGAGGTATCAAGATTGGTTAAAGTAGGAGCAAAGTCTTCATCATAAGAAGCTGATTGAAAAATGCCATCACTTTGCTCAACATTAGCAAGATCTGTGGGAGTTGGAAACCTGCCATAAGGTTCATCCAATCTTGTGGAAGTTTCAGTGGAAACAGGAACTACAGCAGAAATGCCTTCAGCAGAATCTCCATCAGCAGAATCAACAGCTGCATCAGCAGATGTATCAGCAGAACTAGGTTTTCTGCTTTCTTCAACAGCAGCTTGTTTTAAGAGGGCTTCAGTGTCTTGAGCAAATTCAAGACCAAGTCTTTTAGCTTCCTCAGCAGCTGCATGTTCTTGCTTTTTGGGTCTAGCAAGATCTTCTGCATAGGTTGAATTTTCCACATCATCAGCAGATTTGGCATCAGAGGCTTCTTTGTTAGGAGGATCTGCTATTTGAATTGGTAGAGTAGTTACAACAATAGTGGGTTCATCACATTCTGAATCACTGTCTGAATCATCCTGTAGGGTACCTGCATTGTTAGAAGATGACACTTGTATACCTGTAGAGGGGTTAGTTTTGTGTCTAGCATATCCCAAATAATCTGTAAGGTAATCAAGGTCAAAATACATTTCATGACCTTTGCCTTGAACATTTACATTGTCCTCCAAAAATTTCAGGTTAAGAGTCTCTTCTATCTTCTTGGCAGCCAAGTTATATACCCTATAAGCCTTGCTATGAGCTGAGTACCCAACAATATACCCTTCAGCAGCTTTTGCTTCAAATTTGCCTAAGTGATCACTTGTATTAAGAATGGTCACCTAACAACCAAAAGGTTTCAAGTGTTCAATGGTAGGCTTCTTCCCTGTCAATAGCTCATAGGGTTTCTTATTGTGAGGTCTAGTAATCAACACCCTATTCAATACATAACAGGCAGTGCCAACTGCCTCAGTCCAAAACATGGTGGGAAGTTTAGAGTCAGCAAGCATAGATCTTGCAGCCTCTATAAGGGTTCTATTCTTCCTTTCAGCAACTCCATTCTGTTGTGGAGTCCTAGGAGTGCTATAGTCTCTTTTAATACCCTTTAAACCACAAAGTTCAATGAGATTAGCATTTTTGAACTCTGTCCCATTGTCACACCTTATACCTTTAATCTTCTTGTTAAGTTGGTTTTCAACTAGAGCCATAAATTCTTTAAGTGCCTGAAAGGTTTGATCTTTAGTCACCAAGAAAAATGACCAACCGAATCTGCTGAAAGCATCAGTGATTACCAAATAGAAGTATTTATGATCTATACTCTTGATGGATGTTGGACCAAAAATATCCATGTGAAGCAGCTGCAATGGTTCTGAGATTGTGCTCACAACAGTGATGGCTTTATAAGAAGCCTTGTGTTGCTTACCCTTGTTACAAGCCACACAATTATGCTCATTGGTGAAGATCTTCAAAGAAAGTCCATGAACAAGTCCATCTTTAGCAAGTTTGTTGATGACTTTGAAATTAACATGTGCCATCCTCCTATGCCATTTTGTAGATTCATCCAAGGATGCTTTAGCCACCAAGCATGTTAGATCACCTTCTGGCTTGACATCATTCAAGTCAAATGTATAAAGATTATGATTTCTTGGAGCCTTTAGCAATACATGATTGTCATCAGGTATTTTGAACTCAGGTGAAAGAATGAAACAACCTTCTTCAGTGAAAAGCACAGGAAGCTTTTTGTCACAAATTTGTGAGACTGAGAACAAATTGAATCCTTGAAGCTCCTTCACATAGTAGACATTCTCAAAATCCACCTTTGGAGTTCTAATGGTTCCTTTGCCAGTGATCCTTCCTACTCCACTTCCAAACCTCACTATACCTCCATTAATAGGCACAAAGTCATGTAGCTTCTCTTGATTTCCAGACATGTTTCTTGAACAGCCACTATCAACAATACCTAAGTCTTTATTAAGAAGAGGATGTTCCTACAACAAAGAAAGTTAATATACAATAACATAAGTATGTTAAAAGACTTAAGTCATGAAAGACTTGAGCCTGCCCTGTGGTTCATTATGATGTACCCAAGAAGATAAGTTAGATCCACTATTGTTCCTGGATTCCCTGTAATTATATGGTCTTTTATATGTCCAAGAACAATCTGCTGAGGACTTTTCAGCAGAATCCCAATTAGCCCTTCCCATAAACATTTGGTCATTATATTCATACCAATGATTAACTCCATAAAATGGTTGTGTCCCATATATATTTCTATTGGTATTCATATATCTACTATGAAAAACAGACCTATCAGAAGGAACAGACCAATCAGCAGGAATGTAATACATTCTGCTGACATTATACTTTGCCTGTGAAACTACTGAGGGTTTGGAACAGGTATTAGTCCACTTTTGTCTAGGTCTATTTTTAACAACAGAAACACCCATCCTCTTATCATAAAAATCACAATCCTTAATTAAATGCAATTTGCTACCACAAACAAAACACTTCTTCTTCTTAGAAGATTTATTAAATCCAAAAGATGTCTTATTAAACACATAATTATTCAAAGAAACACCAGAAATAGAATTTTTTTGTAAACACTAAAAGGAATTGTTTTCATAAGAAGTAAATAACAAGTCTTCAGAAGAGGTTGTCTTAGAAAGAACTTCATCAGCAGCAACTTCAAAGTCCACAGACTTGTAAGATGACTAATGAGTGCTTATTCACACATCCTTTTTAGACCTTAAATCAGACCAAATACACCAAATACTAACCAAATATGCCAATAGAATGTATGTTTTTATATTTGTGTATGTGCAGGTACGGATATGTGAAAAATGAACAAAAACAAAGCAAAACCGACAAAAACGAGCACGAGATTGGAAAAAGGTAAAAAGCCGAAGCCGAGGAAGAAATTTATCCAGGAAAAGCCCAAAATGACAAAAGTAATCCTTAAAGATTCAAAGAATGACAAAAGAGACCCTTAGCGGAAGCGTGAAGATATTAACAAGAAAAAAAATACTCCAACTATTCACAAGTTGTCGATTTTGATCCTTTAAAGAACTTAGGAAGAAAAGTCAACTCACATCCTCCAAGTTACAAGATCGTTACGTGTAGTATTTAGTTGCATTTGTAGCGTTTTAATATGTTTTAAGTAGTTTTCTCATGTTTTGTAAAAGTCTAGGGGCTAATCTTGCAACTATGTCAAAGATTAGAGAAGCCCTAGCCCCTAGCGTATAAATACCCCTTAAACACCAACTTTGAGAGGTTGGTTGTTGAGGGTTGGTCCTCTTAGTATAGGAGTAGTGTAATGAATTTATGTTAAGTTTTATTTATTTTCTCTCTCTAAAGCTTTCTTTTTCTAAAATCTTTAATTTTTAGTTGTTAAATTCGTGTTTTTTTTTTGTGGGAATTAAAGTTTATGGATAAACTAGGTTGTTTAGTAATAAATTTGGTAGAAAAACATTAGTTTTAGGCTTTATTTTGGATCAAAATGTGTTTTGTTATGATTTTATCGAGTTTGCTTTTTTAAAATATTTCGAGTTTGCTTTTTAAAATTTTTATCGAGTTTGAATTTCATGTTTTTTTTATCGAGTTTGATTTAGTTAATTAGTATTTTCGAGTTAGGACTTTACAGATTCTAATCGAGCAAGTCTTTTAGGGGTCTAGTAGCAAAAAGATTTTATCAAGTTAGGCATCTACGTCATCGGGTAAGATTGTTGCATTTTATCAAGCATGTGTTATTATTTTAATATAGGAGTAGGGACCTATTTGCAAAAAGTTTTTATCGAGTTATATCTTTGCTAAATTGTTTTCGAGTTTGGTTTTAAGAATGAATATCGAGTTTGGAATTTATAGTGAATATCGAGTTTGAGAAATTTTTGGTCTACCGAGTTTGACTCATTTTTTTTTGTATTTATCGAGTTAGAGTTGTTTTTTTTTTTTTTTTTTTTTTTTTTTTTTTATCGAGTGTTTATTTTACCAAGTTTCATTTCTTTTGGCGAGTTAGCCAAGATTATCGAGTACGATAATCATTGCCTCATCGTTTATCGAGTGAGGTTCTCTTATGCTTTATGCTAAGGCGAAACTCTGCCGAATTTTATTTTGGCTTATCTAGTTTGTTTCTTTTATCGAGTTTTTTTTATTTTATCAAGTAACTTTATTTTATTAATATGAGTTTCGAATAGTTTTTTTTTAGTGTTTGCCTGGTGGCACAAGTTTGTGAGTTAAGTGTGGACATAAAAGAGGGTCGTGATTAATAATCGTTATGATTATTTAGACTTGTAATTTTATTATTTGAAGGGCAAAAGCCGGAGAATAATCAAATTACAAATCTAGTAATTATTTTCTTTTTAAAAGATTATTTTCAAAATAAACCAACGTTGTGAGAAAATCGTCTTGTTTAAGGAAAATAATTCGTCGTCAATCCTTGGCCCACACTTGATGAACTTATTCACGTCACTTTGCAAACATATTGTCTTTAAATTCATTTACAGTCTTAATTTCTTTTCACGTTTTAAATCTCGTTTTTCTTTAGCCATTTTATCTTACACTTGTTTTAGTTGTTTGTTTTTACTTTGCGTCGTTTTATTGTTTCTTTTTACTTTAACTGCGTTTTAAATCCTTTTAGTAGTGTAATCAAAAACCAACCAAATCATCATTTTTAATTCCATTCACTTCACAATCACGCGACTCAAGCCGACTCAATCGCCGTCTTACCTTCGTTGGGACATAACGACCCGGGGAACATACTTTCACGAGTGTTTCTTCGGTTAAATCTAATTATATACTATCAAAACGACTCTATCAAAAATGGCGCCGCTGCCGGGGAAGGTTGAAGTGAATTTTTCGTTTTCATTTTTCGAAATTGTGTTTTGAAAACCTTCCTTATATATATTTTCTATAAAAATTATAAAAATTGAAAAATCAAAAACACTTTTCCTAAAGTGTTTTCAAAAACACCAAAAAAATAATAAAGTTACAGCCTCAACTCGACCAAAAGGAAGGGCGTTGTAAATCAAATAAGTCTCTCAATATAACTACGCGTGAAATTAGTTGCTAGACGGATTACTTTAATTCTACAACCGAATAAGCGAAAAATACGGAAGCTTTGACATTAAATTGCAAGCTGAAGAGAGATCCATTCTTCTCTCCCGTTCCATCGCGAGTAGATTAAGGGAAACGGTTTACAATTAACGTAACGTTAGAAAAAGAAAAAAACAAAAGTATAAGTTTTTGAATTTTGCTTTATAAAAACAAAAATACAAAAAGATTTTCCTTTTCAAATTTGATTTTCCTTTTATTTTTCAAAATTTGAGTTTTTGTGGTGTATGAACACCCGTTCATCTTCTAAACGTCTTATTTCTCCATTATCGAACCCCGAGAGTTTGATACGTCACACACACAAAGTTCGTTTCCCTAACATTACGGAAATGGAACAAAACAACCACAACAATCAACACCCTCCGGTGGGTGTTGTTCAAAATGCACCAGCTCCCGATCTCCGAACGATGGAGGAGCTGTGTCAACCGACAATGCACGGTAGAGGCGGTCTGATTGCCCCTCTCAATATTGAGGCTACGGATTTTGGACTTAAGCACCATATGATTCAACAAGTCCAGAATTCATGCCAATTTCACGGATTACCAGGTGACGATGCCAACAAGCATCTCGACAAATTTTTAACCGTCACCCAAAGTATGAAACAACATGGGGTCTCCGATGACGCCCTTCGTCTTTCTCTCTTCCCCTATTCTCTTACACATCATGCCACAGCTTGGTTTGATCGTCTTCCCAAGAACTCGATTCATACCTTCGAATAAATGGTATCGAAGTTCTTGGCGAAATATTTTCCACCATCGATGGTGACGAAACTTCGAAACGATATTAGCAATTCCGTCAGCTTCCCGACGAATCTTTATTCGAAGCTTGGGAACGCTATAAGCTTGCTATTGATCGGTGTCCAAACCATAACATGCTTCTTGTTACGATAATCGATACGTTTTACAATGGTTTCACTTTACGACATCGGGACACGATCAATGCAGCTGCGGGTGGAACTTTTATGAAACGACGTCCTGAAGATTGCTACGAACTTATTGAGAATATGACTGCTCATTACAATTACTGGGATTCCTCTGCCGAGAGGAATGAGTCAAGAACAACCGTTGCTCACAATTCTTCTACGTCTAATTCTGAAATAGCCGCAATTACTAAGAAACTCGATGATTTGTCGACTGCTGTTTTAAGAATGCACCAAACGTCTCAGAATCAAAATCAAGTCAAAAACCATCAAGTTAATATGGTCAACAATGTTTGTGAGACTTGTGGTGGTCCTCATTCGTATTTTGAGTGCCAAGCCACCGGTGGCTACACTCACGAGAATGTGTATGCTACTTCGGGAACCTACAATATGGGCGGTAACGGATACCAACCACAGCGTGACCGAAATCTTCTTAGCTACCGTTCGAACCATTATGTTGGACCACCCGGTTTCAATCAACCGACTCAAGTTAATCAAGTCAATCAAGTTAATCAAAATGTGCAAAACCGAAACCATCAATTTAATCAAAATGCTAATCAAAATCGGATGAACAATGGTTTTCAAAATCAAAATCGGGGAAATTATAATCAAGGCCCGAATCAAGGGAATTTTCAAGGAAATTATGCTAATCAAGGGAATTTTAATCATGGAAATCAAAATTTTCAGAATCAGGGTTTTAATAACAACAATCGTGGTCAAAATTTTCAAAATCCAGTTCTGAATCAGTCTTCTTCGGATGAATTACTTAAGCAGTTTATGAAAAGTCAAGAGGAAATGAATAAAATGTTAATTAATCAAATGTCCGAATTGAAGAAGTCTTTAAATGATCGACCCTCGGGCTCGGGTACTCTTCCAAGTAACATGATCGCTAACCCGAGGGGCGAGATCAAGGCGATCACGACTCGCAGTGGTGCTTTATATGAACCCACAGTGCCGACTACCTCTTCTTCTTCATCTCCGCCTAAGGTAGTGGACTGTGAGACCAAGGCGACAAAGGACCCGGTTCCTCCAATTAATAATAGAGGAACTGAAAACGTCCAACCTCCGGTTGTCCAAATGTCAAAAGATAAAGAAAAAGTCGATTCTGAGAACGATGTGAAATACAAGTCAAAATTGCCATATCCATCACGATTTAATGATGAAGAGCTCCGTGCAAAATCTAAAAAACAAATGGAAAAATTTCTCGATATTTTTCAAAAATTGCACTTTGATATCAGTTTCATGGATGCTCTTGTTTACATGCCGAAATTTGCCTCAACGTTTAAGAATCTAATAAGTAATAAAGAGAAATTGCTCGAATTAGCCGAAACACCGATAAATGTTCAATGCTCCGCGATTCTTCTCAAGAAGCTTCCCGAGAAGCTTGGAGATTCGGGAAAGTTTCTCATTCCTTGTTCGTTGAAAGATCAAGAGGTTTGCAAAGCCCTGGCTGATTCAGGTGCGAGCATTAACCTTATGCCTTTGTCAATCTATAAACAACTTGGGATGGGGGAACTTAAACCGACCCGAATGACGTTAGAGCTTGCTAATCGTTCGATTACTCATCCGGTTGGAATAGCGGAAGATGTTTTTGTTCAAGTGAACTCATGTACTTTTCCGGCCGACTTTGTCGTTGTTAATTTCGAACCCGATCCGAGAGTTCCTCTTATACTAGGGCGACCGTTTTTACGAACCGCAAAAGCCCTAGTAGATCATTTTGAGGATACTCTAACTTTACGACATGATGATGATATAATGATTTTTAAAGCCGATGCTCCGAAATCAAAGAAGTTTTCCGTAAAAAGCATTGATGTTTGTGATTATTCCTTTGATGATTTTGTGAAAACGTTCGTCTCCGACTCTTCCCCATCATTTCCTCCGACTAAGGAACATGATTTTTTTTGGGAAGAGGTCGATGAATTTCTTGCTATTGATACGATTCCGTTTTCTGAGATTGACGATTCTTACTTTGATTCGGAGGGAGATACTATTTTTCTTAACAAATTGTTGAACGATGAACCGTTAATCCCTCCGGATAAAGTTAAGACAGAGATTGAGCTTATAATTGACGATCCTCTTGAGCCCGAGCTTGAGGAATTTTTACCAGACTTTGAGAGTTTTACCTTCGATACGACTGAGGAGATTGGTGGCAATCCCACTTATCATCCGGATTTTTCTGATCCGACATTTGAAGCTTTTCATTTCGATCACTCGGAAGAGACGAGTCGTGGCAGTACCACTTGTCATGCTTTTATCTCTCTTCCGAAATTTGAATCATTTCGTTTTGATGAATTTGAAATTGAAAAGTTTTCTAAATCTGCATATGAAAGTGTCACAACTCGTAAATTCTGGTCTTTTCCCGAACTTTCACATTTACTATTCATCAGTTACTATTCATCGATCACTATTCATCATTTTACTATTCATCATTTTTGAGGTCAGTTTGATATTCTGAGAAGCATTTAAAAATTTTACTATTCATAAAACACTATTCACCTCCGGAGAAAATTTGTCATTTATACGTGAGTTGCGTCATTTCTGTACACGTACGATTATCAACCTAATAAACGTTATCTTATGAGCTATTACTTTGAATAATTGATCCGACAATCCCAACTATGGTCCTAACATATTTTTATACTCATAATAATAATATAAAAATCATATTATTAATTTACCCGGTGTTTTGGAAATTTATTTAATTTAATCGTACGCCTAATTTATTTACGACGGTTTTCGTAAAAACTAAACAATAATTCATCCAAACACTCAATACTTGTACCCAACATATTTTTACAATTTTTATAACTTTATTATGTCCCGGTTAACTCCGTTAAAATTTATTTTTAGTTAGCTCAGTACCCGGTATCACCTAAACTACACAATATCTACTAATATCTTACCAAAACTCTTACATATCTTACACAAAATCTACCATCCCCGTCCCCATTTCTTACAAACTCTTACATGATTTGAAAATATTACCTTAGCATTAATGAATGCATTATTGATTCAATATATATATATATAATACATATAACCTAAACTTCACATTTCATCTCATTTCACAATATATCAACTAGCTACTTTCTATTTTTTTTCTCTCTTTCTCTCTTTTGGTCCACGGCACAACAAGAAGAGGAGGAAGAAACCATGGGTTTTCCAAGATCAAGTCATTTCCTAGTTCCTTTAGTTGTTCTTGTTAGGGTTTTGTGATAAAACTCTAGTTTTCTTTACATCATCATCTTCAAAACTCATCCAATCATCAAGTAAGCTTCAAGATCACTTGTTGATCTTTCCATACTTTCATTTTTCTAGTTTCATGTTGTTTATTCAAGATCTACATGCATATGTTAGTATATACCACTCATTTATATATATATCTAACTTTTGAACTCTAGAAATAGATTATTGTTAGATCCTTGTTATATTCACTTGATTTATGATGTTTAGGAACCCATGACACCCTAAGAAGGTGTATGGTAAGATTAGACTAGATTTGTGGTGATTGAAAGTGATTTGGTTGAAGTTGAAACAAGTTTGAAACTAGGAAAATGATTTTTGAAACAATAGATATACCTACTGTTGCTATTTTTAAAACGTGGGAAAATCAGTAGATGATGGGTAATTTTTGACCAAAGATTTAGAAAATACTTTCAAAAACGAAGCCGTGGGCGAAAGAACGGATTAAAACTAGTTAATAACGAAGGAGATATGATTTTCCGAATTTAACAACGAAAACTAGTTTTCTGAAAAACTGCTTGCTGATGAACAGTTGTCACGGGCTGTTTTGGGCATAAAACTTGATCTAGCCATCCCGACTTATCAAAAATATGTTAGTATGTTGTCCCACGATTCCGGGAATGTAAAGAACATAGAAAACGAGCTTAAAACGACCAAGATATACACTTTTGAAACTAGGCGAACTATATATATATTTGACAACTTCTAATAACACATATTCTCTTAAGTTATGGAAACACTATAAATCAACGCCAACGCTTATTTTCAAACTACGAGTGGTATAGGCTTCATGTGCATGTACATTCATCGCATCCCCTCATAATTTAAGTAGATCGTATCATTCGTTCATTATAGGTTGCGGTTAGAGATCGAACCTCATTTCTGTGTAACCACTTTTGTCTTCGTAACTATCGTACCAGGTGAGTCATAGCCCCACTTTTACTCTTTAGTACTTGTTTTAAACTCTTTGGGGGAGATACATGCTTAAACTGTTTACTCTTAATTGAACTTAAATTACTACTTGACCTTATAACTTGTTTTGAACTTTTGAACTTGACTTGACTTTTGAACTTTTGAACTTGACTTGACTTTTGAACTTGACTTGACTTTTGAACTTGACTTAAACTTTTGACCCTAATGTACCGTACGTACTATGACCTAAAGTCTCGCCATTTTTGGTGGAGCGTGCAAAGTCTCACCTTATTGGTGGAGCGTTCTTAACCCTAAAGTCTCGCCTTATTGGTGGAGCGTGCTAAGTCTCCCATGTTCGGAGCGTTCTTAATCTTATATAATAGTTGTATGATGTACTGTTCATACATTCGCATTGTTCGACGCCTATTAGTAGTATGGATAGCGCTATTAGAGGTCGGCCAACCTCTCGTCCCCCATGTTACGGGACGCATATTATTTAATTAGGGGCTTTGCATGACATACATTATTATATAGGTGGTGCTTATATTGTGACTTATTATTGACCACGGGTGCTTGACTACTAGACCTAAACTATTTAGCAGTGGGTTGTGAACACACAGGTTACAAGTCTCTTATGGCGGGACTTGTAACTGAGTGGATTTACGATGCCTTTGCTGTGTGATCATTTTCTATAAACTTTATTTGTTAAACAACTCTATGAACTCACCAACCTCGTGTTGACACTTTAGCATGTATTTTCAGGTTCTAACCAATGGCACGCTACTGGAGGTTTTGGCAGGGTATGGCATGGTCATAGAAGACTCTGATTATTTATATGGGGACCGTTTTAAAACTATTTTAAGGGCATACTTCCGCACTACTTTTAACGATGTAAATTCAACATTTTGATTAAACGATTTTATTTTAAATAATTAAAGTGAAAACCATTTTTGTACTTGTGTTGTGTTACCGATTGAGTTACACCCCAGCTACACGTATGCTTTCGCTGGACCCGATTTTGGGGGTGTGACAGATTGGTATCAGAGCTTTGGCTATAGCGAACTAAGTGTTTTTAAAACCTAGACTATAGCTACTTTTATGAAAAACTTAACCCTATGACCGTCACGTGCCTGCCTGCCAAGATGATGCCTCACTTGTGGTTTGTTGCTGACTTAGGTGATGAGATTTGTGTCTCATTATCTGGTATATTATACTCACTTATTCTAGTTGATTTCTATCATTGTCTTTCATATAAGCATGTTCATGTATCATATATGTCACCCTGTTATGTTTTTCCTTGCATAGTTTCATCATTTGACCTCGAGTTTGGTCACCTACTTTAGTCTTTCTGAACGTCTTGGTATTTGTGAAGGACATAGTCTTAGTATAACTGAGCTGAGTATTTCAAAATTCATGGAACCTCGGTGAAATATAGACTAGTCACCTATATTCAACCCGGGATAGTGGGACATAGGCTGACTACCTATATCCGACTCAGAAATGAATTTTGCAACACTGAGAATGGTTATAATAAAATTCTGTCTGGATTGAATCCTCTACTCAATTTCCAAATGTTTCATTATGTGTGTGTATACCCTCGTTGTCAGAACGCTTATACTTTTCATCACCTCGTAAACCGCCGCCTGAAAACATGTCAACTGGTCATTTCATCTCATGAATCTTCACCTTTATAACACTTCTGAGACCAACGTTAACTGAACTTCGGGACGAAGTTCCCTTATGGGGTAGAGACTGTCACAACTCGTAAATTCTGGTCTTTTCCCGAACTTTCACATTTACTATTCATCGGTTACTATTCATCGATCACTATTCATCATTTTACTATTCATCATTTTTGAGGTTAGTTTGATATTCTGAGAAGCGTTTTAAAATTTTACTATTCATAAAACACTATTCACCTCCGGAGAAAATTTGTCATTTATACGTGAGTTGCGTCATTTCTGTACACGTACGATTATCAACCTAATAAACGTTATCTTATGAGCTATTACTTTGAATAATTGATCCGACAATCCCAACTATGGTCCTAACATATTTTTATACTCATAATAATAATATAAAAATTATATTATTAATTTACCCGGTGTTTTGAAAATTTATTTAATTTAATCGTACGCCTAATTTATTTACGACGGTTTTCGTAAAAACTAAACAATAATTCATCCAAACACTCAATACTTGTACCCAACATATTTTTATAATTTTTATAACTTTATTATGTCCCGGTTAACTCCGTTAAAATTTATTTTTAGTTAGCTCGGTACCCGGTATCACCTAAACTACACAATATCTACTAATATCTTACCAAAACTCTTACATATCTTACACAAAATCTACCATCCCCGTCCCCATTTCTTACAAACTCTTACATGATTTGAAAATATTACCTTAGCATTAATGAATGCATTATTGATTCAATATATATATATAATACATATAACCTAAACTTCACATTTCATCTCATTTCACAATATATCAACTAGCTACTTTCTATTTTTTTTCTCTCTTTCTGTCTTTTGGTCCACGACACAACAAGAAGAGGAGGAAGAAACCATGGGTTTTCCAAGATCAAGTCATTTCCTAGTTCCTTTAGTTGTTCTTGTTAGGGTTTTGTGATAAAACTCTAGTTTTCTTTACATCATCATCTTCAAAACTCATCCAATCATCAAGTAAGCTTCAAGATCACTTGTTGATCTTTCCATACTTTCATTTTTCTAGTTTCATGTTGTTTATTCAAGATCTACATGCATATGTTAGTATATACCACTCATTTATATATATATATATCTAACTTTTGAACTCTAGAAATAGATTATTGTTAGATCCTTGTTAGATCCACTTGATTTATGATGTTTAGGAACCCATGACACCCTAAGAAGGTGTATGGTAAGATTAGACTAGATTTGTGATGATTGAAAGTGATTTGGTTGAAGTTGAAACAAGTTTGAAACTAGGAAAATGATTTTTGAAACAATAGATATACCTACTGTTGCTATTTTTAAAACGTGGGAAAATCAGTAGATGATGGGTAATTTTTGACCAAAGATTTAGAAAATACTTTCAAAAACGAAGCCGTGGGCGAAAGAACGGATTAAAACGAGTTAATAACGAAGGAGATATGATTTTCCGAATTTAAAGACGAAAACTAGTTTTCTGAAAAACTGCTTGCTGATGAACAGTTGTCACGGGCTGTTTTGGGCATAAAACTTGATCTAGCCATCCCGACTTATCAAAAATATGTTAGTATGTTGTCCCACGATTCCGGGAATGTAAAGAACATAGAAAACGAGCTTAAAACGACCAAGATATACACTTTTGAAACTAGGCGAACTATATATATATTTGACAACTTCTAATAACACATATTCTCTTAAGTTATGGAAACACTATAAATCAACGCCAACGCTTATTTTCAAACTACGAGTGGTATAGGCTTCATGTGCATGTACATTCATCGCATCCCCTCATAATTTAAGTAGATCGTATCATTCGTTCATTATAGGTCGCGGTTAGAGATCGAACCTCATTTCTGTGTAACCACTTTTGTCTTCGTAACTATCGTACCAGGTGAGTCATAGCCCCACTTTTACTCTTTAGTACTTGTTTTAAACTCTTTAGGGGAGATACATGCTTAAACTGTTTACTCTTAATTGAACTTAAATTACTACTTGACCTTATAACTTGTTTTGAACTTTTGAACTTGACTTGACTTTTGAACTTTTGAACTTGACTTGACTTTTGAACTTGACTTGACTTTTGAACTTGACTTAAACTTTTGACCCTAATGTACCGTACGTACTATGACCTAAAGTCTCGCCATTTTTGGTGGAGCGTGCAAAGTCTCACCTTATTGGTGGAGCGTTCTTAACCCTAAAGTCTCGCCTTATTGGTGGAGCGTGCTAAGTCTCCCATGTTCGGAGCGTTCTTAATCTTATATAATAGTTGTATGATGTACTGTTCGTACATTCGCATTGTTCGACGCCTATTAGTAGTATGGATAGCGCTATTAGAGGTCGGCCAACCTCTCGTCCACCATGTTACGGGACGCATATTATTTAATTAGGGGCTTTGCATGGCATACATTATTATATAGGTGGTGCTTATATTGTGACTTATTATTGACCACGGGTGCTTGACTACTAGACCTAAACTATTTAGCAGTGGGTTGTGAACACACAGGTTACAAGTCTCTTAAGGCGGGACTTGTAACTGAGTGGATTTACGATGCCTTTGCTGTGTGATCATTTTCTATAAACTTTATTTGTTAAACAACTCTATGAACTCACCAACCTCGTGTTGACACTTTAGCATGTATTTTCAGGTTCTAACCAATGGCACGCTACTGGAGGTTTTGGCAGGGTATGGCATGGTCATAGAAGACTCTGATTATTTATATGGGGACCGTTTTAAAACTATTTTAAGGGCCTACTTCCGCACTACTTTTAACGATGTAAATTCAACATTTTGATTAAACGATTTTATTTTAAATAATTAAAGTGAAAACCATTTTTGTACTTGTGTTGTGTTACCGATTGAGTTACACCCCAGCTACATGTATGCTTTCGCTGGACCCGATTTTGGGGGTGTGACAGAAAGTTTTAGTTTTGATCTTGAAATTGATCATGATCCGGGTGGTGTGCTTAAAAATGAGAATTTGAATGAAAATTTTTTCCCAACCCTCCCACCCGGAAAAGATTTTAAAATGAGTTTAAATGATAAGATTCATAATTCCACAATTATGAAGTTTTCTTTTGAAGATGAGGAGTTTTACAAGATTGTTATCATGACCTTCTTCCCATTTGTAACATTTGGTGTGGTTTCTCTTATCCTTCACTCCGTGGGGAGTGAGGATGTTGTATTTGATCCTGGTATCGTTTCTAAACGTTTTCAACATTAAAATACCAGTGCTTATCTCTTCGGGATGGAACTTTCAAATAAGTCTTATGTTTTTCAAAATATTTTGAATGAAAGCCCGATGGAGATTATTTTCCATTTGTTCTCCCCAAGGACGAATTAATTCGGGGATCGAGTCAAGCTCATGTGACTCGGTGATAAAAAACAAGCGCTTCGTGGGAGGCACCCCATGCTTATCCATTTCATTTTCTTAATTTTCTATTTTCCTAAATAACGTGACGTGAGGGGGCGACCTTTTCCAAACTCATGTTTTCGTGGTTGTTTGTGAATGTTCAGGAATTTCCCCGAAGTTTGAGGACTCTCGTGCTCGTGGTTTGTCGTTCTCTTCACTCGAGTCTCATCCTGCGCTGCTCTTTCGGAAATTCACCATATCCAAAATCTTATCGACTAACGTTTATCTCTTGGCATACTTAATAAACGGCCTTAGATTTTGCGTAAGATTACCTTTACCCTTAAAACATTGAGGACAATGTTTCACTTTAGTCTGGGGGGGTGAATCTTCGATTCGATTTGACCTGTACCATCGTCTGAGCTGTTAACTTACACAACTCCGTTTTCCACCAAAAATTTTAATTTTTGTCACCGCTTTATAATTTAAAAAAAATAAAAATAAAAAAAATAAAAAAAAGAAAAAAATATATATGATATGAATAATAAGTTTTGACACCTTGTTTTGACTTTTCTACCGGCGAGAGTAGAAATAAATGTTTCGACTTGACCGGGCGTGTTGAGCCCTAGCTCGTCTCCCTTAACCAAAATAATCCAAAAGATTATGGCTAAGCATCCGCGGATCTCATTATTTGGGATTTTAAATTTGCGGAGATCGAGGAATGATAGAGTTTATTTAGAAGTTTCGTGCTATACACGGATCGCATTACTGGGATTTAAAAAACCCACGAGAGGTACTTGTGGCCTCCTTGTTCCCATCAGCAACATCACCAATATATAAATAGATGTCTAGGATTAATTAAGGGTATACGGTTTGGGCAATACTTAGTTTTTTCTCGTTCCCAACAAAATCTCTGCATACAGGGGTTTGGTACACATAGGGGTACTGCCAGTGTTACGGTGAAATAGACTATTGCATCTTGCCGGTTCGCAGCCGATGTTGTGATCTTAGTAAAGGTCGTAGGACTCGGGGTTTGGCATATAGTTATGAATATCGATAATAATAGTCCAAAGCCAAATAAAAAGGCAGAGGAATCCAAAGCTATAAAAAAGCAGCGGATAGAAATCCAAAGTCATAATAAAGCTCTTACATCTTGGCGGCTCATAAACCGTTGACTGTAAAAGAATAAAGGACTAAGGACCAAAGTATTATTACAGTGCTTATGATTATGCAAAAATGCCAAGCTTCGACTTCGGGGGTTTCCCTAATAAAAAGCTTCCGTTTCGGGTATCAAACATGGTATGTCTCGGTCGTAAATAAAAAGGGAGCCTCCACAAATCGTGTTAAATCAGAGACCTTCATGTGGACCAGATTTCTGTATGCAGGGGTTTTTGAGGGAAAGTTTGGAAACTACTTAGCGTTCAAATTTTGTGCTCTTATCGGACTAACAAATATCGAAACGAGAAAATATGAAGCAATTCATTTCTCACAAATTAAAATCTTTAGATACAAAACTTAGGACCTGGGGACAAGAGGTAATACCAAGTAACTTTTGTGGGCAGTGTTAGCATCTAACTTCTGATAAAGAATGATCTCGATTTTACGCTTAGTTTGGGAGCTTGTGAAAAATCAAGGATGACGATTTTTATCCGTACGGTCTCTTCTCTGTGAGAAGTGTTTCTACTCGTAGACCCTGAAACTTATCAATAGATAAGAATTGAAAAAGAAAGTCAAGCAAACTGTCATATATATAAAAATGAAAAAGTACAAAAGATAGTAGTTGTAGTTGTTATTCATGAAAATCGGAAAACGGAGCGTTTTTGAGAATAAATGATTTTACTATCTCTTTTGAACGTCATTGCTACTTTACAATGTCAGTAAAGAGAGGTTTTGAAATTATTATCTCTTAAGCGTGAGGTGATGACATTGCGTGAGGGCACGGCAATACCTTAGTCTGGGGGATTTTGATGAGTGCTTATTCACACATCCTTTTTAGACCTTAAATCAGACCAAATACACCAAATACTAACCAAATATGCCAAGAGAATGTATGTTTTTGTATTTGTGTATGTGCAGGTACGGATATGTGAAAAATGAACAAAAACAAAGCAAAACCGACAAAAACGAGCACGAGATTGGAAAAAGGAAAAAAGTCGAAGCCGAGGAAGAAATTTATCCAAGAAAAGCCCAAAATGACAAAAGTAATCCTTAAAGATTCAAAGAATGACAAAAGAGACCCTTAGCGGAAGCGTGAAGATATTGACAAGAAAAAAATACTCCAACTATTCACAAGTTGTCGATTTTGATCCTTTAAAGAACTTAGGAAGAAAAGTCAACTCACATCCTCCAAGTTACAAGATCGTTACGTGTAGTATTTAGTTGCATTTGTAGCGTTTTAATATGTTTTAAGTAGTTTTCTCATGTTTTGTAAAAGTCTAGGGGCTAATCTTGCAACTATGTCAAAGATTAGAGAAACCCTAGCCCTTAGCCTATAAATACCCCTTAAACACCAACTTTGAGAGGTTGGTTGTTGAGGGTTGGTCCTCTTAGTATAGGAGTAGTGTAATGAATTTATGTTAAGTTTTATTTACTTTGTCTCTCTAAAGCTTTCTTTTTCTAAAATCTTTAATTTTTAGTTGTTAAATTCGTGTTTTTATTTGTGGGAATTAAAGTTTATGGTTAAACTAGGTTGTTTAGTAATAAATTTGGTAGAAAAACATTAGTTTTAGGCTTTATTTTGGATCAAAATGTGTTTTGTTATGATTTTATCGAGTTTGCTTTTTTAAATTATTTCGAGTTTGCTTTTTAAAATTTTTATCGAGTTTGAATTTCATGTTTTTTTTATCGAGTTTGATTTAGTTAATTAGTATTTTCGAGTTAGGACTTTACAGATTCTAATCGAGCAAGTCTTTTAGGGGTCTACTAGCAAAAAGATTTTATCAAGTTAGGCATCTACGTCATCGGGTAAGATTGTTGCATTTTTTCAAGCATGTGTTATTATTTTAATATAGGAGTAGGGACCTATTTGCAAAAAGTTTTTATCAAGTTATATCTTTGCTAAATTGTTTTCGAGTTTGGTTTTAAGAATGAATATCGAGTTTGGAATTTATAGTGAATATCGAGTTTGAGAAATTTTTGGTCTACCGAGTTTGACTTATTTTTTTTTTTTGTATTTATCGAGTTAGAGTTTTTTTTTTTTTTTTTTTTTTATTTATCGAGTGTTTATTTTACCAAGTTTCATTTCTTTTGGCGAGTTAGCCAAGATTATCGAGTACGATAATCATTGCCTCATCGTTTATCGAGTGAGGTTCTCTTATGCTTTATGCTAAGGCGAAACTCTGCCGAATTTTATTTTGGCTTATCTAGTTTGTTTCTTTTATCGAGTTTTTTTTATTTTATCAAGTAACTTTATTTTATTAATATGAGTTTCGAATAGTTTTTTTTTAGTGTTTGCTTGGTGGCACGAGTTTGTGAGTTAAGTGTGGATATAAAAGAGGGTCGTGATTAATAATCGTTATGATTATTTAGACTTGTAATTTTATTATTTGAAGGGCAAAAGCCGGAGAATAATCAAATTACAAATCTATTAATTATTTTCTTTTTAAAGGATTATTTTCAAAATAAACCAACGTTGTGAGAAAATCGTCTTGTTTAAGGAAAATAATTCGTCGTCAATCCTTGGCCCACACTTGATGAACTTATTCACGTCACTTTGCAAACATATTGTCTTTAAATTCATTTCCAGTCTTAATTTCTTTTCACGTTTTAAATCTCGTTTTTCTTTAGTCATTTTATCTTACACTTGTTTTAGTTGTTTGTTTTTACTTTGCGTCGTTTTATTGTTTCTTTTTACTTTAACTGCGTTTTAAATCCTTTTAGTAGTGTAATCAAAAACCAACCAAATCATCATTTTTAATTCCATTCACTTCACAATCACGCGACTCAAGCCGACTTAATCGCCGTCTTACCTTCGTTGGGACATAACGACCCGGGGAACATACTTTCACGAGTGTTTCTTCGGTTAAATCTAATTATATACTATCAAAACGACTCTATCAATGACTTGTCAGAATTCTTTATTGAGGACTTGGGTGAGTCTGACTTGGTCTTGGAATCACAGCTGGCATAACTAGAGGTCTCTGAGGTCTTGTCCCTGGAAGAACAAGAGACATATGTGTTACAATCATTACTAGATATACTTCTAGAGTCAGGGGAGTCATTGATCCTAATGCCAGTGGTTTCCTTTGATTCTGGTAAGTCAAACTTATGGGATGTGGGCTTAGGGGTTCCTATGGTTGGAGAGTCTTCAGACTTATTTGGCAAGTCTTTAGACTTTTTGCCAAAAAGATGGTGTGAACCATCAAAGTCAGAGGTTTTGGTAGTAGGCATAAATACACCTTTGATAGGTCCTGGTACAGCATGCAAATCTCCTTCTTTAACATAATTTGCTAAGCCTGCTGGTGTAGATTTACCCACATCATTCCTTGCCTCTAAACCAACATATTTTTGAAAACCTAAACCTATTCCAGAGTTGACAGCTTGACTACCATAAAGATAGCTAGCTAAATTATCTCCTGAAATAACCACTTTTTATGCCTAGCTACTTCTTTATCTAATTTCTCTTGCAAAACACTTTTCTCAGACTCAATTTTAGATTTTTCTTTTTCAGAAAATTTTAATTCATTGCTAGCACATTCTAAATCTCTACTTAAAACTCTAATCTTTTCCTCATAAGCCAATTGATTTTGTTGAAACCACACCTTTTGTTGTTCTAAAGTTTTAAAAGCTTCTTTATAAGTTGCAGCTTCAATAAAACAAGCATTATATTTTGGTTTCATATCATCATAAGCTTCTTTTAGAGTTGTATATTTAGAATCACAATCACAAACACAAGTAGATACCTGAGGAGAGATTCCCATGAGACCAAAGTTATCATCACAACTAGCCATGCAAGAGATTTGAGGAGAGCTGCTTGTAGCATCTTCATGCTCATTCCAGTCAACACTAGTATCTATAGCAGTGATCAAGGCCTTTGATTCTCCAGCCTCCACTTCTTTCTTCTTGTATGCTGAATATCTGGTACTGGCTTCACCCTTCTTGGCTGTGCACTCTCTTGCAAAATGGCCAATTTCTCCACAAGCATAGCACTTTACTTTCATTCTGTCAAACCTAGCTGCATCTCTTCCTTCAACATTGAGCTTTTTACCAACCTTTTGCTCAAATCTTCTAACCTTGAGGGAGAGCTTAGCCATTTGCCACTTTAAGTCCAACTCTTCTAAAGCAAGTTCATCAATCTGCTCAAAATCTTCATAAGCTATTTGTTGCTGTTTATCAACTTCAGCAACAAATGAGTGAAGTACATCTTCCATTACATTACTAATCTTTGGATGAGTTATTGGATTAGCATTTGAAAAGACAATGTGGTAATTGGAAGACTTTGGCTTGGAGTGGATGGACTTGAGTAGACCTGTGGTACTGGGGATGGACTTGTATAGGTATGTGGCATATAGTTTGAGTTAGAGCTGACAAATGCAGATTGTGAGGGAGTAGCTGCATATGGAGAGAATCCCTTTATGTCACCTTCCAAAGCTCTGAGCTTGTTGTATAAGTCATCAAAACTGAGGTAGTTTAGGCCACCTTTGGTTTTTAATGATATACTCACCTGAGACCATGAGGGAGGTAAGGCTCTTAGAAACCTGGAATTCACCTCTTCATTGTCAGGTCTGGCTAGAAGCTGATTCAAGTGACTCAGAATCTTCTGAAACCTGTCATAACCTTTGTGGAGACCTTCCTCTTTAGTTATCTTGAATTCTTGGAATTCTTGCTTCAACATACTCTTTCTCATTCTCTTTGATTCTTCATTCCCACCAAATCTAGCTTTTATGGCCCACTGATTGATGCTAAACCGTCAACTTATATTGACCAAAGAATGGTCAACAAAGTCAAATAGCCTAGACCAATGCTTCCGGGTAATAAAGGGTATCACCAGGTCGTTATGTCCTGACGAGGTGTGGATTGTGCTTTAGCGTACTTGTGATCGGGTGATTATTCACAGAAAAGGGTTGTGATAAGAATTATTTGAGAATTATGAAATTAAATAGCTTAGGAAAGCTATGTGACTGATTACTGGAATTGAGATTAAGAAGATTTGAGCTAAAACCTAAAAACGTATGCAGACAAACGAAACAAAAAGTACAACTGAAGGACGGAAAAGGTTACAAGTGTAAAATTATTATTATTACAATCCTAATAAATAAAGAAAATTTTAAGAAAAAGAAAAACTATTTTTACACTATTTAATTATTTATTATTAATTAATTACTAATTATCTATTTATTAACTAATTAAACTAATTAGAATTATTAAAAATACTAAAAAACTTAGAAAATTAAGAAAAATTTTACAAATCTAATTAACCATCACAGGAATCCTAAAAAATTATAAAAAGTTTATTTTATGTATTTTTAAACTAATTTACTAATTATTATTATAATTACTAATTAATTCCTAATTAAACTAATTATATTAAGAAAAATAGAAAATGAACAGTATAAATTCTAAAAAAATTTATAAAAATGTTTTAACTTATATAAAAGCTAGAAAAATTATAAAAACTAGGTTGTACTTTATAAAATCAAATTATGCTATTTAATTACTTAATATTAATTATTAATTAATTAATTAAAATTAATTCTAAAAACCACTAAAAGACAAAAGAAAAATCTAGAAAAATTTCTAGAATTACTTTAACCTAAAAGAGAATTACTAAAAATATAAAAATGATATATTGCTTATAAATAAGCTAAAAAGAAAATTAAAATGATAAATTCTATTAAATAGAAGCTATCACTATAATTAAAGTTGGTTTTTTGAGTTTTTTCTTTTTCCAAACTAATTCAACACTAAAAACTAAAACTTTTTAAGAAAACACTTTTTACACAAACCAGAAATAAGCACTTTGAGTGCTTATTAACCCAAATAGTTTACTTTTGTTGACTGGAGATGGAATTAAGCTTAAATTGGATTATGTGGGGTCCACAATGGTTAAAACTGGTTTCTCTGAGTTGGTTGAACAATATTGAGTGAGTTTCAATCAATTAAGCACAGCAAATAAGCCAAACAACACAAATAAGCACTTGCTTATTATGAAATCTGAGACAGATTTGGGACAGAGTTTTGATGCAAAACTAAGTGGGGTCCACTGGTCCAATGGTGAAACTATTGGTCAACTTTTAATCACTGGTAGGAGGGGGGTTGTAAGAATCTAAATTTGAGGTGTGGGACCCACTAGGGTGGCCACAGATAACCACCAAAGTTGGATGGGTGAGATAGGTCTACTGAAGCAGGGCAAATGGCTTGCCCTGCAGGTCAGTTCCAAGGGTGTTTTGGTCCACTCAAAAAATTCAAAAAATATAACCATTGTTGAAATCACAAGTTCAGCTAGCATATTAAACATACAACAAGTTTCAAACTCTAAATCACAACACAAAAATCAGTAAAATTCATCCCATTTTTGCAAAAATCTGAGATTACACTTTTTGACTTTTTGAGATTTTTTATAACTTTGACTTAGATGAAATTTGCTTAGGTCCAGATGATTATGTGATGTTATTAAGACCAAAATTAGACTAGTTGAAGCTAACTTAACCAGGTTTAAGTTGATTTCAAGTATTTCACTCACAATTACACCAACAGTCAACTGATACAATGATTTAGAAGGGAATTTGACTTTTTCTCAAATAAGTGACCAAGGTATTGAGTGGACTGAGCTATGTAATCACTAAGGAAAAGGTCCTAGCTGTTTTTTACCACTAACAACCTCAGCAACACTCTCAAAACTGAATTGCCAAACACCCCTTAAAATCTGATTTTACCAACTTTTCAAAGCATTGCAAAGATTTAAGCCACAATATGATTCTAAGTAATGAAATGTACTGTTATACACTGATTTGAGCTAGGAAATATTGTTAATAACAACAAATGACTGAGATTCTACAAAGACAGTTAATATAAAAATTTTGAGAACAAGAGATCAAATGAACAAACAAACTACTAGAACTAATATCACAACTAAATGTCACCAAAGAGATATGCAAAAACACAGTTAAGCATTACATAAACAAAGCTACATTAATGAATTAATATTAAAGAAGGATAGGAAAGTTTGGATCTCACAGTGTGCTTCCAGCCTTAAACATGAAACCAAGGACCAAGTTTAACATCCTATTGAATCCCCATGGATTCACTAACCCAGGGCCATCCCATATCCACCCTGCTCCATGCTTGTCTTCCCTTTTATATGTTTTTTTTTCTGTATATATATATATATATATATATATATATATATATATATATATATATATATATATATATATATATATATATATATATATATATATATATATATATATATATATTATATTTATTGTTTGATGAAACTGAAATGGAAATGCAACTTGAATTTCTGAAACAATGCTTATATTAATACTGAAGGAGTTAAATCACAACTGAGAATTTGATTGAAATAAAAAGTACAACACTTGAAAAATTAAATTAAATTTACAAAAACTAGCCAAACTGCTCCACTGCATCTCTATCTTTTTATAGCCCTAAATTAGGGTTTCTAAGCTCCTCTTGGACTTTTCCCAGCTTCTACTTGGACCCTTAGATGAGATGAAGCAATCTTGGCCGTTTAAAATCTTGGCGCCAAACTCCCTTTTGTCTGTTTCTTGATATAATTGGAGCCAGGGGTGCATTTTTGGAGGGTAGTTGTTGTTTGGAGTGCTGGGGGAGGGATAGTTGGAGTGTTACAGGGGAACATAGGGGTGATGATGAGGGGGTTGGCTGGTAGCAGGCTGAGGTGGATAGAGGAGGTGGTCAATGGGGTCAAAGGTTAGGGGTCAAAGGTTGACCGAGGGTGGGAGTAGTATTATTAAACGGGGTGTTTGTGGAGTGGGCTGGGGGTGTTGATGAGTGGGCCTAGAGTTGTGGTGGTGGGCTGAGGGAGATATAAGGGTGGGTTAGTTTGTGTTTTGTGTTTGTTTTTGGTTTTGGTTTTATCAATTAAGGGTCCGTTTGTGGTTGTAATGAAAACAAGGACCAAAATTGAAATTTTACTAAACCAAGGGACTGAAAATGTAATTATACCATAGTATTACCAAGGACCATTGTTGCAAAGTTATTATTCCCAAAAACCATTTTTGCAATTTTTTAATTTTCAAAAATTCCCAGGGACTATATTTGCAAATTTCCAAACTCCAGGGACCAATCATGTAAATTTTCTAAACTTTTCACCCAAAGTCCGTTTTTGATAAATTTTGATTTTTTAAGGACTTGGGTTGACTTTTCTTTCAAAATGAATGCATAGGGACTATTTTTGACAAATTTTGAAACTTGGGGGACTGAAACTGCCAATATTGCAAACTTTGATCGTTTTTCCTTTGTTTTTGCTCATTTTGCATTTAAAACAAATAAAACACAATCCTTGGGATAATTTAAGTATTTTGATTACTTTTCGATTGTTTTTGTATGTTTTGGCAGTTAAATACGATAAGAATGATGAGTGTTTGCGCACTCATCACCCACCAGATTTCTATTGGATCAGTCATGGAATGAAAATCTCCCATGTGGTCATCCGGGATTGCCTGCAGCAATATGGTTCTTGCTTTGTTCTCCCTTTGTATAGCAAGAATTTCTTCAGCAGAAACAGGTTCCAAAATTGTAATTTTACCATGAGCATCTACACTTTGCTTTTTAGGACGACAACCATTGAGTATAACATTCCAGAGGTTATAGTCAGCACTTGCAATCCAGTTCTGCATCTTCATGGCCCAGATCTCATACTCATCCTTCCTAAGAAAAGGAAGTTTGGCATTGCTGTTAGAGAAGGCCACCTGTTGTAGTTGTTGAGTAAGAAAGCCTGCTTCTGAGAGAGCAACATCACTGCCTGGTTTGTCTCCCATTGGTACAGATTGAAAAGTTATGTGATTGTGTTGAGTTTACAGAGAGTATCTCGTGGCTCTGATACCACTTGTAGGGATCTACTCCTTGATAGATCACGAGCCAATAGATCGTTAGCCAACTAATGTAATCACTAGTAAGACTAAGTTAGATAATCTCTGTGAGCTTGTAATTATTGCGGATTAAAAAAAAAAAAAAAAAAAAGAAAAAAAAAAAAAAAAAAAAAAAAAAAAAAAGACTTATACTAAACTTGATCCTCTATGGATCGATAAACTTTTACTAATAATGTTATGAAAACTCGTACGTATTACAATTACCTAGGGTTCCTTATATACTATTGGAAACCCTAACCTTTCTTACAAGAAACGAATAATGATAAACTAATAAAAGATATTCTACATATCTTGTCCTAAATTACATAAGTTCTATCCATGATTTTACTCTATCCGTAAGATCTCTATACGTCCGCAGGAACCATTCATCAGCAGAAAGTCACTAAGCTTCCGCAGGAACCTGTCAGCAGTATCAATCAGTAGTATCTTCAATAATTCTTTACAAAGCCACGGGGATATGGGGAGGAGTCGTCCTTAAGGCGCTTAGGAGTGGGAGTTTCAGGGGTGCTCATATCGTTGTTAGATTGGGGGCTAGAGGGTGTGAGGTGATTATCTGAATCTTCTTCAGAAAGGGCCTCATCAAAGTTGATAGCTATGCTGGATGGTTCGGGTGTTGAGAGAGATTGCCTTAGCCTATGCATATCCCTTTCAGGTTCTGCATAAGGCAAAACGAGGTTTCTAACGAAACTACGACTCCTAGTGACTCTAAGGTTAGAAAGATCTTCATTTTCCATGATGGCGGATGGTGAAGGTTACGAACAAAGACACCAAGAAATAAGATAGACTAAAGAAAACCTAAAAATAAAAATCAAATCTACCTAGAAATGAATCTAGCAAGTAGACCTAATAAAAAGAAATCCTAACCTAGACAATAACTATTCCCCGGGCTGCGGCGCCAAAAACTTGATACGTGGGAATCGCACCAGGCTTTACCTCTTGAGGGATCTCGTGAAGCTTACAACCCCCACCAGGCAGTGTACCTGATCGTTATAGTATAGTATAGTGACAAGTACCGGGGGATTGATCGTTCAACTCAGGAATAGTGTCGCTAAGATTAGAAAGTCTCCTAAATTAAGTCTAGAGGTGAGGGATGATTCTTTTTGTATTTTTATGTTTTATGAAAGCAAATAAAATCTCGGTTTTTGGAAGAGTGGGCGGAACTAGTTGCTAGTCAACTAACCCAATAACTAAAGATGCAATAAAAATAAAATGACAGAAATGAAAGTAAATCTAATTAAACTAATGTGGTGTAACAATAATGGGGAAAGTTATGTTTACTTAGGTTTCATTACTCCCTAGATATCTTTTACAAGTTGATAATTTGTTACAATTGCATGGATGACGGGTCGTATTCCTTAATATGAGTCGTAGGGCCGTGTACAATATTCCCTAACTCTATAGGATCCTACTTCACTCCTATGTCGAGCCGTTAGAAGCTCCTAACATGGGATCATTAGAATTCTCCTACGCATTAAATACAACCAAAAATCATAGTACACCTCTGATCATGTTTCCTAAGACGTTCAAGCATGTTACCAATGGAAGTCTGCCAGTTTTCTTAAGCCTAACATCGAAAACAATCATCCGTAACAACTATAAACAAACAATCAACCCATAATTAACATCTAGGTTTCACTACATCTAAGCAAACACAAAAGAAATCTAGCCTAGCATGTTAAATTGAAGACAAGTGTAAGATATATTCAAACAACACATAGACATATTGATTGAATTGAAAGAGTACATATCTTAATTGAACATAAGAGGTTCCAAAGGGTAAAAACCCTTGAAAAAGCTGTGAAAATCGGACTAGAGTTTTTCTCCAAAGTTGCACCCTAAAAGTTACACCCTAATGAATGAAAATTGCAAAACTATATATAGATTTTACAGGGTGACGGCGTCAAGAAGAAAATTGTGACGCCTTCAACTCGCCGCCCATAATGAAATCGGATTGCCTAGATCCACTTTTGACGCCGTGATGTGTAAATTTGCTCTGGGCCGTCACTAACATTTGGACCATGACGGCCTTGGGTGACGCAGTCATGTCCTTAGTACAAAACTTTCTGGATCGTCATGTGCACCATCCACTTCTACCTTTTGTATTACTCTTAACGCCGTCATTAAGAATCAAGTGACGCCGTCAGGTACTGTTCTCAGCAAGGAAAATTTAGACTTTGCCGTTTTCTTCAGTTTTATGCTCCAAAAATGTCCAAAATGCTTCCTTTTCCAGATTTCACTCCAAAAGTACCTAAAATGACAAAAGGAACGATTTAGGGCAATATTTGATCAAATAAATTCGAATCTGGGCTTAAATGACCCCTTAAAAACGGTTCATTTTTCGCCTCATCATAGCTACATTCAAGGGGGAGCATGCACGCATTCATTTTCATTCTCATTCTTTGACACACTTTTGTGTTTCGACAAAAAGAAGGAGATAAGTCAACATAGTCCAACATGCATCTCATATTATTTTTCATATCATTTTTTATGTTACACAACACTAACCTTGATGTAGGTTTAAGCTCTAATTTGATCCATGGATCCGCTAACTACCTAAGGGACGTAACAACCATAGGAAATTGGAGTGGATTACTTAAGTTCACTAGGGATGATGCAAGCTCGCCATTTCGGGGAGAAATAAAGTTAACTCCAAGGACATACCCCTTTTTGTTTCAACAAAAGGGGGAGAAGAGTGTAAACGGAGAAGGAAATGTAGAAGGTGTTGCGGATACAAGTAAGTTATACGAACACAAGTAACTTTTTACATTTTACTATCTATCTTGTTTACATATTTTATCATCATCAAAAAGGGGAAGATTGTTAGTGCAAATATTACGATATTTAATCTATACAGTCTCGTTTGTTTTGATTTATGACAAACGTATAACTTGATACATAAAGTAAAATGTACAAGTTACTTGTAATCATAGTTTGTCTCAACATATATTCAACATCTCTCAACGTCTCGAGTCCTCGTATGCTACAACACAGGTTCGTACATGTTTGTTATGTGGCATTATAATCAAACCCCTTGACCAACCATTTAGAATGACTAAAATACTTTTAGAGTCTTTATGTATTTTAGGTGTCAAAGTACACTGATGCGTGGGAATCGCACCTTGCTTTACCTCTCGAGGGATCTCGAGAAGCTTACAACCCCCACCAGGCAGTGTACCTGATAGTTGTAGTATAGTATAGTGACAAGTACCGGGGGATTGATCGTTCAGCTTAGGAATAGTGTCGCTAGGATTAGAAAACCTAATTAATAGTTCTAGAGGTGAAAAATGATTATTTTTGTATTTTTATATTTTTGTGAAAGCAAGTAAAATCTCGGGTTTTGAAGGAGTGGGCGGAATTAGTTGCTATTCAACTAACCCAAAGCTAAGATGCAATCAAAATAAAATAATAAAAATGAAATTAAACTAAATTATACTAAGGTTGTGAGCAGTGGTTGGAGAAATTGTGTTTACTTAGACTTCATTACTCCCTAGATATCTTTTACATGTTAATTATTTGTTACACTTGTATGAATGACGGATTGTATTCCTTAATACCATTCGTGGGGTGGCATACATAACTCCCCAACTCTATGAGCTCTTATCTCCTCCTACACCATGACCCAGCACAACTATAGGGATTGTAAACAGTGGCTCATGCATTAAATACAACCAATAAAGATCTAGTACGCCTCGGTTCATATTTCTTAAGACGTTCAAGCATGTTACCATTTGGAGATCTGCCAGTTTTCTTAAGCCTAACATATAAATCATTCATTCAAAACAAGAATAGACAAGTAATCAACACATAATCAACATCTAGGTTTCATTAGATCTAAGCAAACACAAGAGAGATCTAGCCTAGCATAGTAGAATTGAGACAAGAACAAGAGATAAACAACCAACACATAGACATATTGATTGAATTGAAAGTACACTTATCTCAATTACAATGCAAGGTCTCAAGGGTTTGGAACCCTTGAAAAACCTGTAAAAGAGGCACCAAAATTGTCTTTAGGGTTTCACCAAAACTTCTCTTTCTTTTATGAAAAAACTAGAAAACTATATATAGGAAAAACAGTCTGACGGCGTCAAGAGTAACTTCTGACGCCGTCACCTCGCCGCCCTATACTTCCTCGGACGGCCTTGATCCATTTATGACGGCCTATGTGACGCCGTCACCACCCACGGTATATTAATTTTGCTACTTTGACGCCGTCACGAGTCCTTCTGACGCCGTCACCACCTTCGATATTTAATTCTTCATGTCTGACGCCGTCAAGCTGATGGTCTTGACGCCGTCACCTTGTATTTTCAGCATGAAAATTAGGTACTTAGCTGTTTTCTTCACTTTTATGCTCCAAAAACATCCAAAATAGCTTCTTTTCCAGAATTCACTCTCCAAACACCTAAAATCACAAAAGGAACGATTTAGGGCAATATTTGATCAAATAAAGTCGGATTCGGGCTTAAATGACCCCCTAAAAACGGATCATTTTTCGCCTCATCATATACCCTTACACTTGAGATTTGCTTGTCCTCAAGCAAATGAGCTTTTATTCTACTCAAAAGACAAGTTAGGGGTCATTTAACACTGATATAAAAGTAATTACAACAAATAATCGTTCCACTAAAGACCAATAGACAAGCACGGAGGTCATACACAAGCACCTCGCAAATAGTGTTTAGATACTCACATCTCTCGGGTGTAATAAAGTAATATAACATTATGGAAATGGAAGATATCTCTCACTACCTGTCATAGCAAAATAGATTACCATAGGCTTGGGAAACGATCAAACCTCCACCACATGGCGTAAGCACCTAGGATAAACTATCAAAGAGGTCTTTTAAAGGGTTATAACGTTAGGTGTAGGGATATGAATTACACGGTTTTGTTGGATAAAGGAAGTTTTACTGGTGGCGAGTTAACAATCTTAGTTAATTACATGTATAATATGGCGTTGCTAAGCCAAGACTAGACTCGACTTAAGCTAATAAATGAAAAATAACAAAAACATAAAATGAACATAGAATGAAAACGGGATGGTAGTCCGTATGTTTTTTCTCTTTTTCTTTTCTATTTTTTTTTATTTTTTTTTTTATTTAATTTTTTTTTTGCATACACTCTTACCCTACCATCCAAAATAATACATCATAGGGGTTTGAGCATTCCCCTTACACTTGAATCTTTACATACTTTACATTAAACTATTCTAGTTACTCGAATTAAGAAAATTAAAACACTTGGAGCACTTTTAAGATTAACGTACATATGGGGGTAATAAATGATGTTCTTCCCCATTACTCCATAAAATAAGTACTTACCCATGAGTCCCAATCATCCCAAAATAATATGTACAAGGATATGACTCGACTTAGCAACCATGTAATCAATTAGAAAGTTAACTTAGGGTTTAACAAATAACAATAATGCACTAAAAATGAGCGCATACACGGAAGGCTAAGGCGATTTGGGTGTACATTTAAGTGGGGTGTAACAAATTCTTCCTTTAAGTAAAATGCTTAAAGTTAGAAACGAAAAGATAGGCTCGGAGGGGTGTACTAGGGGTATCGTGTACTAAAAATGAGTACAACGCTAAGGGTGTGGGAAAAATTAGTTGACTTAACTAGCCAAGTAATATGACTTAAATGATCAAGTAATTATAATACGGGTTTAACACAAGGGTGATCCTAATGCCTCTTATCATGTAGTAAATCCTACCACACGAATGTAGTCTCACTAGCGGTCTCGGGATGCATCACTAACGCAAGTTCTAGAATCTAAATGCTACCGGTACACTCATAAGCACCAATAATAAATGCTTTTCCTATCAAATCTAAAGGCGAACCTCACATTTTTGGGTGGAAAATTTTTCTGAATATACGGTTATGTGCTAGTCATACAACCTCCTATCCATGAGACGCTTGCTATGGCTAAAGTTTCACTCCTAAATGTTGTAAAAAAATTTAAATTTGGAGCTAAAATTACACTAACAAGTATTTCTCATAGTTTTATTACTCATCTACTATCAAACAAAACAAACTCAAGCGAAAGTGCATATGTAAGGTATCATCTTTTTACCCTCCCCTTACACTTAAGATGAACATTGTCCCCAATGTTCAAGTAAAGAATGTAAAAGTTAAAAAGTAAAGAGAATGAAATCAAATACTCCCCTGATTCGCTCGGTATGGATTTTAGTTGGCCAGGTTAAATCTTCCTCCAAGAAAACGAACAATCAAAGCTTCCCTTCCAGAATATAAATCATCTTCTTGTCATAAATAACCTGTAAATCCTGACAAAAGTAAACAAGGCAACCTCGCGTAAAATCGGCGGCATCCTATATAAGTTACTAAATCCTAGAAAACAAAGTAAGATATAATGCTTGTGGAATGAAGTTTGCAAATTTCCTGGAGATTATAAAACTTAATAATCCACAAAAACCATAAGACTCCGTTAGAAAAACAAAACCGGTAAAATTTCCAGATTTTAACTCCTGACGCCGTCAAGAGCAATACCCTGACGCCGTCAGAATGGACCTGCAGAAATTCTTATGTTAAGTTTCCGGAAAATTTCTGGAAAAACTTTGTCCTACTTCCTGGAAAATCCTGCAAAACTTCATTATGACTCAATACAAGCATTTGACTCTAACAAATACGAATATACATGTTCATTTAATATTGTGGAGAATCATGATCGGTTTGTTTCTTAAAAACATATTTGGGGTTTCCCCTTACACTTATCTTTTGCAAAAATACCTTTAGGTTGAAGTTAAGACTAGGCTAAACAACATAATAAAGTATTTCACATTTTAGTAGAGAAACATGATCAACCAACAATAAAAACAAAACATGCATACGGAAGCAAATAACAATCAAACAAATAAAAATCACACAAAACATGGGTTGCCTCCCAAGAAGCGCTTTTCTTTATTTACGAGTCTTGTAGCTAGACTCAAAGTCATGGGTTAACGTGTATCGCTTATGCTCACGTAACCAAGTGTGAGCCATCTAATAGTCGCCTCATCTTTCTTGTATTCGTCTCCTAACTCTAAGCACCCGCGATAATATCTTTTATTCTTTTCATACGTGTACTTAAGTCCTTTTCTCTTATCATTCTCACTTAGCATTTCCATAGGCGGATACCTACTACACTTTTCCATGGAGAAATCCTTGAACCTAGGGTGTGTGCGGGGCATTTGATAGACAAATTCTTCACCCCCATCCGAGAATGTAATTAACCCTTCTATGAGTTTTTCATCGAGGTTGGTCAACCGTTTGAAAGGTCTTCCAAACACAACTTGGGTCAATTTATCATCAATAAATTCTCCTAGATTCTCCATAACCATGAATTCAACAAGATAAACCAAACTTCCTACAAACACATGTAATGGTATTGCCCTAGCCACAATGTTTTCTCCTTTGTATTCTAACTCATCTACCATGATTTTATTGTATTCATTACGTGAGATTATGTTCATGGGAAGAGATGAGTTGAGATAGGCGTTAAAGCTCTTAAATCCAATCTTACAAGGGAATTGCATGTTAAATGAACTATCACACTCAATCCTAGTTCTAGGGTCAACATACCTAAAAGGGTTTACTTCTTTTTCCATTCTATCCTTATTAATCACATCACCATCATCAAGATCCTCATCGGAGTCTGAATAGTAAAAAGGACTAGCCCTATGGTCATCATCATGATCAGACTCTTCTAACTCAGAATTATTGTCAAAGTGGTGGTTGGGTGACAGGTTAGGTGGGTTCTCATTTTCTGCTAAAGGAAGTGGGACGGGCATTTGGAAAATCCTACGACGAAAAACACGAATAACAGGAATCGAGCGATCAATGTTATTGTTATCCATCGAAATTGTTTACGAACAAAGAACACAAAGAAATAAGATAGACTAAAGAAGACCTAAAAAAATAAAAATAAAAATCTTACTAGAAAGGAATCTAGCAAGTAGACCTAATAAAAAGAAATCCTAACCTAGACAATAACTATTCCCCGGGCTGCGGCGCCAAAAACTTGATGCGTGGGAATCGCACCTTGCTTTACCTCTCGAGGGATCTCGAGAAGCTTACAACCCCCACCAGGCAGTGTACCTGATCGTTGTAGTATAGTATAGTGACAAGTACCGGGGGATTGATCGTTCAGCTTAGGAATAGTGTCGCTAGGATTAGAAAACCTAATTAATAGTTCTAGAGGTGAAAGATGATTATTTTTGTATTTTTATATTTTTATGAAAGCAAGTAAAATCTCGAGTTTTGAAGGAGTGGGCGGAATTAGTTGCTATTCAACTAATCCAAAGCTAAGATGCAATCAAAATAAAATAATAAAAATGAAATTAAACTAAATTATACTAAGGTTGTGAGCAGTGGTTGGAGAAATTGTGTTTACTTAGACTTCATTACTCCCTAGATATCTTTTACATGTTAATTACTTGTTACACTTGTATGAATGACGGATTGTATTCCTTAATACCATTCGTGGGGTGGCATACATAACTCCCCAACTCTATGAGCTCTTATCTCCTACTACACCATGACCCAGCACAACTATAGGGATTGTAAACAGTGGCTCATGCATTAAATACAACCAATAAAGATCTAGTACGCCTCGGTTCATGTTTCTTAAGACGTTCAAGCATGTTACCATTTGGAGATCTGCCAGTTTTCTTAAGCCTAACATATAAATCATTCATTCAAAACAAGAATAGACAAGTAATCAACACATAATCAACATCTAGGTTTCATTAGATCTAAGCAAACACAAGAGAGATCTAGCCTAGCATAGTAGAATTGAGACAAGAACAAGAGATAAACAACCAACACATAGACATATTGATTGAATTGAAAGTACACTTATCTCAATTACAATGCAAGGTCTCAAGGGTTTGGAACCCTTGAAAAACCTGTAAAAGAGGCTGATTCCTCCCGGACTACACATCTTTTATTCATAAGCCACCCACTTGTTTATAAAATGGATAACCTAATAATAAAAGTAAACGGGCGACAGCCCGGGAGAGGAATACAAGTTTACCAAGGGTTTAAAATATCCTTGGATCGTTTATGTCCTGGTGAGGCGTGATATCCTGAATACAATGACTTGTGGTTTGTTGAAAATAATATTAGTATAGGAAAATAGGGATCTGAATGACTAACACTGAATGTGAATAGTAATAGCTCTGTCACAGCTAGTTCAATTAAGAAACGTACAATCAGAAACCTTAAAATGATAAAGTATATACAAACGTACGTTTGAGTTTAAATAAACGTAAACGTAACGTATAAAACAAAATTTTCCTACGAGGGAATTTGCATGCCTTAACGGCTTAAATGCAAATTAAAAGAAAATAAAATATCTAACTATATTTATATTATTATTATTATATTAATAAGAAAACCTAGAAAACTAAAACGTGTACGTAAACGTTTAAATAAACGTCTATGTACAAAATAAAAATTGAATACCGTCAAATATAACTCTCACAAATGTGAAAATTACATTTTTGGAATCCTAAAAGAATAAGAAAATTATTAGAAAATTAAAACTTATTTTTATACTATGTACTTAATTATTATTAATTAAAACTATTTATAACTATTTAACAATTACCTAACAATAAGAAAATGTGAAATAAAGCTAAGAAAAATAAAATTAAAACTTAGAAAAGTTAAAAATAATATAAAAGAAATTTTTAAACTAAAAATATATTTATTATACAAGTATTCTATTTACTATTAATTATTTACTATTATTTATTTATTAATACTATTATTAAATTATTATTTATACTAAATAAGCAAACAAAAATCTAAAAATTTTTACATAATTCTAAAATACTTATAAGAAGCTAAGAAAAATATAAAAACTATATTTTATGTACAAAAATAAGAAAACTTAATTTAAATCTATTATTTATTAATTAGACTAATTAAACTAAATTAATTATTATACATACTAAACTTATTTATAAAATTATAAAACTTTTTATAAAACTTTCTAAGTATCTCAGGAATACATAAAAAATATAAAAAGTTTGTAAAAATTATAAATAAGCAGATTTAAAAATAAATTACTAACTATTTCCTAAAACCTAGTGAAACTATATTAATTATTATATATATTAGATGAACAGTAAAAAATACGAAAAAATTACAGAAACTAGATTATGTTATGAAGAAGCTAGGAAAAATAAATTTGGGGCAACAGCTTATTCCAATAAGCTGGAATAAGCTCAACAGTCCACATAAGCCAAAAAGCCAAAACACCCTTAAGTATAGTTAGTGTATAGAGACTAACGGAACTGGTGCCCCAGAGCAGATGGAAGGGGTGTGGGCACATAAGCATGCTACTATCCTAGAGGTCTTGAGTTCGAATCCCACACCCAGCTTTTTGCCAAATTATTTTATTTTTCATTTTTTCTTTTTGCAAAACTACTTAATAGGTAAAAATAATAAACTTTAATAAAAGAAAACTTTTTACACAAGCCAAATAAGCTCTGTGAGAGCTTATTTGCTCAGCAGTAGGCTTATAAGCCTAAACTAAGATTTTTACTAAGCTAAAAGCTACAAATAAGCTACATATGGTTAAATAAGCTACAACTAGGTTAGATATACTTAAAGTAATATAAATTAACTAAATAAGCTAAGGGAAATAAGCTATAAGCTATAATAAGCAATTTCACTCTCACAGTCAACCAAACACCCTTCTCAGTCAACTTTTTGGGCAAAATAAGCTCATGAAATAAGCTTATAAGTTCAAAATGAGAACTGATATGGAAAGTTGGATTGGAGGACTTTTCAAAAAGCAAAAGCTCAATGGATATGATCCACTACAGAGCTTCTGAGGGGCTTGTGAAAAAGCTTGAATAAAGCAAATAAGTGATAAGCTTCTAAATAGAAGCTATCACTTAGCTTTAAAATGGCTTTCTTTTTGGTTTTTCTTTTTATAAAACTAACTAAATACATATAATATACATATAGAATGAAAACTAAACATATAAAACCTATAAATAAGCTGTTTCACAGCTTATGAGTCACACAGTTGAGCTTTTGGGCTCTCAGTGAACTCATAAGCTTGAAACAAACTTAGAAAAAGCTATACAGAAGTAAACTAAGGTATGTGAGTGTTTGTACAAGTATATTAGGTGTGTATGTACCAAAATAAGCACTGAGAAGTGCTTATTAGCACAAGCTTAAGGTTTAGACAGTCAAGCCTTTTGGGCTTGACTTGGATTGAGTGAAGGCTTGTTAAGCCTATATTAAGCTTCATACCAAGAAGTAAAAGGTAAAATATAACTATACAAGTATTATATACATATTTGCAAAAGCTAGTGCACAGGGAATCACTAATAAGCTCATAATAAGCAAATAAGCTTTTCCCTGATGCCTCAGTCCCAAACACCCCTGCAAGCTTATGTTTTGCCAAATTCAACTGACGGGTTAAGCTTTAAATGACAAAATAAAAGTTGGGTTTGCAAGATGAGATGTTTGGCTTTCCAAAAAGCCAAAGCTCAAGCTGTGGGGTCCACAAGTGAGCTTATGAGAGGCCTATGAAAAAGCTCCAATTCCTGAGTCTATTTTGATAATGGCTAAGTGTTCAGGAAATGGTATACACAAAAAGCTATATGCAGCCCTAGTTAATAAGCTACAAACTTGAAATTAAGGATTGGAACTTAAAGCTTGGTAGATAAGCTTCCAAAAGAAGCAAAGACCATAAGCTAGATCCAACTGAACAGCTATTTGTGGGCTTATGAAATAGGCTAGTGAGAATAAGGTATACTGAGGACTCAGCAACCTTTTTCTAAGTGGGATAAGTTTAAGCTACTTGCAGCCTAGGTTAATAAGCTACAAGATGGAAATTAAGCATAGGATCCTATAGGTGGGGTGCTAGGCTTCCTAAAAAGCTAAAGTACTCAGGCTAAGGGTCACTATTGAGCTGGTGAGAGCTTGTGGAAATGGTGTAACACCCCTGATTGCTCAGGGGTGTGTTGTGAGTGGGCAAACACAAGGGCTCACAAAACTTATCCAAATAAGCTTCAAAGAGCTCAACAAGACCTGAACTTAAAAGTTTGGTTGCTTAGCTTTGTAAAAAGCCAAAACTCACAATCTTAAGCTCAGTTAGGAACTTTTGAGAAGCTATTGAAAACCAACTCATCACACTGTTTGCTTCAGTGTGATGAGTGGTGGGTAACCAAAATAATGAGGATTGATAAGCTATCTAATTAAGCTGATACAGACAAATAAGCTAACATCTAACAACATGGCCACTAGGGCAACATAACTAAGTCAAAAGCACAGGTACAAGTCCATTATTCAACAAGCTACAAGCTTGTGAAAATGGACTTGTGACCCTGGTGCAGGGCAAAAACAGGCTAAAATAAGCACTTAATTAAGCTAGTAAATAAGCTAAACAAAAATTGAGAAAAATCATACAACTAGGTAAGCAGCTAATCTAAAACATATCAAAAGTACAAATTCTAAATCTAAGTATTAAAGCCTACACAAAATTATCTATTTAATTCAAAAACACAAAAACTAAAATTTTGACTTTTAAGTTTATTGTCAAAGTTGACTTTCATCAACTTTGATCTGAATTTAAGTACTGATTGACATGTAATAAGCTATAAAAACATAAAATAAACAAGTAACAACAATAATAACACAGATTTGGTGAGTTTAGCATAGCAAATCCATACAGTGTTCAAATGAGAGACCAAGAGAGTGATTTTTGACTTTTAAGTGAATACATAATAGACTTAAGATTTGTCTGACCCTAAGGAACTCTATGCATCAAATTCCAACCAAGAATAACAACTTTGACTCAGTTAAGCACCACTGAATCAGTTATACCAAACACACCTTAAATATAATTGATTATAGCTTTTCATTACATAAGATAACATAAACCAATTTCATCAAATCCACAGGCTATCATTGGTTAAATTAAAGCCTTAAAAGCTTAAACAAGTAGTCACACAAGCTTAAACCATGATTATCAAAAATTCATGTTATGACAGTCAAGATGTAATTTCAAGCATAATCAAATTCTAAAACCTAAACAATTAATATAAAGCTATAAAAACATTAAACAACAATAAATAAACACATAAACATGATGATCAACACAGAACAAAGATAAAAACTAAGAAATGCAAAATTGTAAAAATGGGACTTACAAAGTGAATACACTGAGACAATGGAAACCATGGACCAAAACACTACCTATAATCTCCCATGAGACACTACAACCAATGGCAATCCATAATAGCCATGCTCCTTGCTGAGATCAAACTAGAACAACTATTTTTGATTTTCTATTGAATTTTCTCTATTTTTTATGATTTTTGGATTTTAAAACTACAACTGATTTAAATGATATCTAAAAACTTCAACAAGCTTTATAAGGAGCTTATATGACTTAAGAGTCCATTATAATCAACTACAACAACATAAATTTAAATGACATGAAATTAAAATGACAATAAAGCAAAACTTGAATTTCTAAAAGACAACTTGTATTTAAAACTGAGAACTGAGTCTCATTACACTAAATTGGATTCATTACACTAATAAAAGCAGTAAATGACATGGTAAATAAAGGAAAGCATTTAAAATTACACTAAAACTATTCTAATCTAAATGACAATGGCTTAAGGCCAAGGTGTTTTGCTTCACCCTTCTTCTTTGCCTTTTATAGTCCCATGGTGGTCTCTGTGTCATAAGGAAGAAATCCCACTACTCCAATTGATTCCCACGTGTCCAATTGATCAACACCTGTTCAAAGATATTTTGGCGCCAAAATTGCTTTTTGCAATTGGGAGACTGTGAGGTGTTTGATTGGTTGTTTTGGAGGTTGAAGGGACAATTGGGTGAGATAGTGGGCAAGGGGGGTGGTATTGGAGTGTTGCAGGGTGTTTTACAGGGTAGGGGTGATGGCAGGTTGTAGGTGTGATACGTGTCCTTCCCTATGGTAAAACTGAGGAGTGGGTTTTGTTGTGGGGTTAACAGGTAGGGGTGAGGTGGAAAAGGAGGGTGCAAGTGGTGAAGGGATGGTGGATGGTGTAGCAGAGGTGAGGTGTTGTGAGGTGGAGTGGAGGTTGGGGATGGGTCAAACGGTCAACGACCGTTTTTATTTAAAAGGGTAAAAGGGCTGGGTAAATGTTGGGCCTGGGTAAAGGATTGGGCTTGGGGTTTTATTATTTTTGGATTATAAGGATTTTGGATTAAAAGGGTATAAATGGATCCATGTGGTTTTAATGCAATTTAGCCCAAGGACTAATCATGTACATTCTGAATTCTTGAGGGGCCTGATGTGACAAGTTTCCATACTTCATTAAAGGGATCACACCTGCAATATATCATTAGTACAAGGACTAAAATTGTATTTTTCCAATTTTAAACCTTAAAGGACCATTTATGTAATTTTCTGATTTTTGAAGGGTAAAATGTGTAATTCCCCAAAAGTTAACAAAATGTTTCAAGTTGTAAATAGTATAAGGGTGTTATTTGATAAAATTCTATTTTAAAACACCCAGGGACTAATTTTGCCAATTTTGAAACTTAAGGGGTAAAAGTTGTCATTTTGTGTAAACTTTTATCCAGGGGTCATAAGTGAACATTTTTGACTTCCCAAGGACTAAAGTTGACTTTTCATTTCAAAATAAACTTCTAGGGACTAAAACTGTCATTTATGAAACTTGGGGGACCTGTTTTGCCATTTGTGCAATTTTGAACTTCAAGGGTAAAATTTGTAATTTCATGATTCCTGGGGGACTATTGTTGACTTTTCTTCAAAATGATTTTCCCAGGGACCATTTCTGACATTTCTTGAAAGTTCAGGGACTGATTTTGCCAAGTGTGCAAACTTTGCACGTTTTCCTTTGTTTTCAGCCCTTTTGCACCTGAAACATATAAAAACACAATTCAAAGATATTTATAGTATTATATAGTATTTTTGTGTGTTTTTAACTGTTTTCGTATTTAAAATGGAACAGAAATGATGAGTTTTTAGGAACTCATCAATACCCTACACTAAAACATTGCTAGTCCCTAGCAATCTATAATCTAATAACAACCCGTTTTGAAAATTTAATGGATTTTGATATCTCTTTACCAGACAGCCATTACTTCTGGAGTAGCCAGGTGTGAGAACTGTGGTACACCTGATAACCGTGTGATTTTGAGCAAACCACCAGCTGTCAACGGATTTGATTAGTCTTTACCAAAAGCCGTTTGCTTCTGGACTAGCCAACTCTTGATGGACAAAGTCAACATCTTGGTGAGCTGATTACCAATTATGGTTTTTCCACGGCCTTTACCACAAGCCATAATCTTGCGGGCTAGCCAGCTCATTTGCTTATGAGGATGCGGGGGAGCTGAGGAACCATACAATTTTTGGCAAATTGCCAGCCATCAACGGATTTGAGATGTCTTTACCAAGAGCCGTTTGCTCCTGGACTAGCCAATCCCTTTGTCATTTAGACTTTGGCGGACTGATTACCATATGTTGTGTTAAGGCCAAATGAAAAAAATTTTAAAATTTGGCCTATTTTGGGGAAAAAGGGCATACAAAGGTATATAATCGATCAAATTCGCCAGAATTTCCCCCCCACACTTAGAAATGAATATTGTCCTCAATATTCAAAGTCCCGGTTATTATGCCGAAATCTTGAACGTAAAAAGATAATATTTAAAGCTAAGTAGAGTAACACAACAATTATTTTATTTTTATGTATTTACAATTTTTTATTTCATTTTCAAGATATATACAATATGTGGGTATTCTACCCCACACTAATTTTTGATTACCGAGTCGTTAGTTTGACTCGACCCCGAATTAATTGGTTCTTGGGGAAATGGAGTGGATGAGAAATTGGAGTGGGGTCCACTCACAGAATTATGAATATTAGGGTAAGGAGATTATTTTTGATTTTTGTATTTTATAATGTTTTTGTATTTTTAGATTTATATATATATGTACAAAGAAAGAAAATTCCTAACAACCGCCCCTCGAAAGGGAATCTAGGTCTGACAGAGCTCAGTAACTGTAAACAGCCAACAGCCAAATGTTGTAACTGAGGGACTAATCAAACTGTGCAAGTTGTGTGCAAAGGAAAAAAATATTTTTTATATATATTTTTTTTTTTTTTTTTATATTGTTTATTGAAATGAAATATGATACAGTATATAATCATTACCTCCCAGGCTTGTGTCAGGTTTACCACGCAAGCTAATTACTTGTGAATAATTAACTGTAATAAATGTGCCCTGACAGCCCGGAAGTTAAATGATATAGTATAATATACAAACAAGTATAAATATTTCAACAAAATACAAAATACAAGTCATAGTAGGCAGCACAGCCTCCCCGGCAACGGCGCCAAATTTTGATTCCTCCCGGACTACACATCTTTTATTCATAAGCCACCCACTTGTTTATAAAATGGATAACCTAATAATAAAAGTAAACGGGCGACAGCCCGGGAGAGGAATACAAGTTTACCAAGGGTTTAAAATATCCTTGGATCGTTTATGTCCTGGTGAGGCGTGATATCCTGAATACAATGACTTGTGGTTTGTTGAAAATAATATTAGTATAGGAAAATAGGGATCTGAATGACTAACACTGAATGTGAATAGTAATAGCTCTGTCACAGCTAGTTCAATTAAGAAACGTACAATCAGAAACCTTAAAATGATAAAGTATATACAAACGTACGTTTGAGTTTAAATAAACGTAAACGTAACGTATAAAACAAAATTTTCCTACGAGGGAATTTGCATGCCTTAACGGCTTAAATGCAAATTAAAAGAAAATAAAATATCTAACTATATTTATATTATTATTATTATATTAATAAGAAAACCTAGAAAACTAAAACGTGTACGTAAACGTTTAAATAAACGTCTATGTACAAAATAAAAATTGAATACCGTCAAATATAACTCTCACAAATGTGAAAATTACATTTTTGGAATCCTAAAAGAATAAGAAAATTATTAGAAAATTAAAACTTATTTTTATACTATGTACTTAATTATTATTAATTAAAACTATTTATAACTATTTAACAATTACCTAACAATAAGAAAATGTGAAATAAAGCTAAGAAAAATAAAATTAAAACTTAGAAAAGTTAAAAATAATATAAAAGAAATTTTTAAACTAAAAATATATTTATTATACAAGTATTCTATTTACTATTAATTATTTACTATTATTTATTTATTAATACTATTATTAAATTATTATTTATACTAAATAAGGAAACAAAAATCTAAAAATTTTTACATAATTCTAAAATACTTATAAGAAGCTAAGAAAAATATAAAAACTATATTTTATGTACAAAAATAAGAAAACTTAATTTAAATCTATTATTTATTAATTAGACTAATTAAACTAAATTAATTATTATACATACTAAACTTATTTATAAAATTATAAAACTTTTTATAAAACTTTCTAAGTATCTCAGGAATACATAAAAAATATAAAAAGTTTGTAAAAATTATAAATAAGCAGATTTAAAAATAAATTACTAACTATTTCCTAAAACCTAGTGAAACTATATTAATTATTATATATATTAGATGAACAGTAAAAAATACGAAAAAATTACAGAAACTAGATTATGTTATGAAGAAGCTAGGAAAAATAAATTTGGGGCAACAGCTTATTCCAATAAGCTGGAATAAGCTCAACAGTCCACATAAGCCAAAAAGCCAAAACACCCTTAAGTATAGTTAGTGTATAGAGACTAACGGAACTGGTGCCCCAGAGCAGATGGAAGGGGTGTGGGCACATAAGCATGCTACTATCCTAGAGGTCTTGAGTTCGAATCCCACACCCAGCTTTTTGCCAAATTATTTTATTTTTCATTTTTTCTTTTTGCAAAACTACTTAATAGGTAAAAATAATAAACTTTAATAAAAGAAAACTTTTTACACAAGCCAAATAAGCTCTGTGAGAGCTTATTTGCTCAGCAGTAGGCTTATAAGCCTAAACTAAGATTTTTACTAAGCTAAAAGCTACAAATAAGCTACATATGGTTAAATAAGCTACAACTAGGTTAGATATACTTAAAGTAATATAAATTAACTAAATAAGCTAAGGGAAATAAGCTATAAGCTATAATAAGCAATTTCACTCTCACAGTCAACCAAACACCCTTCTCAGTCAACTTTTTGGGCAAAATAAGCTCATGAAATAAGCTTAAAGTTCAAAATGAGAACTGATATGGAAAGTTGGATTGGAGGACTTTTCAAAAAGCAAAAGCTCAATGGATATGATCCACTACAGAGCTTCTGAGGGGCTTGTGAAAAAGCTTGAATAAAGCAAATAAGTGATAAGCTTCTAAATAGAAGCTATCACTTAGCTTTAAAATGGCTTTCTTTTTGGTTTTTCTTTTTATAAAACTAACTAAATACATATAATATACATATAGAATGAAAACTAAACATATAAAACCTATAAATAAGCTGTTTCACAGCTTATGAGTCACACAGTTGAGCTTTTGGGCTCTCAGTGAACTCATAAGCTTGAAACAAACTTAGAAAAAGCTATACAGAAGTAAACTAAGGTATGTGAGTGTTTGTACAAGTATATTAGGTGTGTATGTACCAAAATAAGCACTGAGAAGTGCTTATTAGCACAAGCTTAAGGTTTAGACAGTCAAGCCTTTTGGGCTTGACTTGGATTGAGTGAAGGCTTGTTAAGCCTATATTAAGCTTCATACCAAGAAGTAAAAGGTAAAATATAACTATACAAGTATTATATACATATTTGCAAAAGCTAGTGCACAGGGAATCACTAATAAGCTCATAATAAGCAAATAAGCTTTTCCCTGATGCCTCAGTCCCAAACACCCCTGCAAGCTTATGTTTTGCCAAATTCAACTGACGGGTTAAGCTTTAAATGACAAAATAAAAGTTGGGTTTGCAAGATGAGATGTTTGGCTTTCCAAAAAGCCAAAGCTCAAGCTGTGGGGTCCACAAGTGAGCTTATGAGAGGCCTATGAAAAAGCTCCAATTCCTGAGTCTATTTTGATAATGGCTAAGTGTTCAGGAAATGGTATACACAAAAAGCTATATGCAGCCCTAGTTAATAAGCTACAAACTTGAAATTAAGGATTGGAACTTAAAGCTTGGTAGATAAGCTTCCAAAAGAAGCAAAGACCATAAGCTAGATCCAACTGAACAGCTATTTGTGGGCTTATGAAATAGGCTAGTGAGAATAAGGTATACTGAGGACTCAGCAACCTTTTTCTAAGTGGGATAAGTTTAAGCTACTTGCAGCCTAGGTTAATAAGCTACAAGATGGAAATTAAGCATAGGATCCTATAGGTGGGGTGCTAGGCTTCCTAAAAAGCTAAAGTACTCAGGCTAAGGGTCACTATTGAGCTGGTGAGAGCTTGTGGAAATGGTGTAACACCCCTGATTGCTCAGGGGTGTGTTGTGAGTGGGCAAACACAAGGGCTCACAAAACTTATCCAAATAAGCTTCAAAGAGCTCAACAAGACCTGAACTTAAAAGTTTGGTTGCTTAGCTTTGTAAAAAGCCAAAACTCACAATCTTAAGCTCAGTTAGGAACTTTTGAGAAGCTATTGAAAACCAACTCATCACACTGTTTGCTTCAGTGTGATGAGTGGTGGGTAACCAAAATAATGAGGATTGATAAGCTATCTAATTAAGCTGATACAGACAAATAAGCTAACATCTAACAACATGGCCACTAGGGCAACATAACTAAGTCAAAAGCACAGGTACAAGTCCATTATTCAACAAGCTACAAGCTTGTGAAAATGGACTTGTGACCCTGGTGCAGGGCAAAAACAGGCTAAAATAAGCACTTAATTAAGCTAGTAAATAAGCTAAACAAAAATTGAGAAAAATCATACAACTAGGTAAGCAGCTAATCTAAAACATATCAAAAGTACAAATTCTAAATCTAAGTATTAAAGCCTACACAAAATTATCTATTTAATTCAAAAACACAAAAACTAAAATTTTGACTTTTAAGTTTATTGTCAAAGTTGACTTTCATCAACTTTGATCTGAATTTAAGTACTGATTGACATGTAATAAGCTATAAAAACATAAAATAAACAAGTAACAACAATAATAACACAGATTTGGTGAGTTTAGCATAGCAAATCCATACAGTGTTCAAATGAGAGACCAAGAGAGTGATTTTTGACTTTTAAGTGAATACATAATAGACTTAAGATTTGTCTGACCCTAAGGAACTCTATGCATCAAATTCCAACCAAGAATAACAACTTTGACTCAGTTAAGCACCACTGAATCAGTTATACCAAACACACCTTAAATATAATTGATTATAGCTTTTCATTACATAAGATAACATAAACCAATTTCATCAAATCCACAGGCTATCATTGGTTAAATTAAAGCCTTAAAAGCTTAAACAAGTAGTCACACAAGCTTAAACCATGATTATCAAAAATTCATGTTATGACAGTCAAGATGTAATTTCAAGCATAATCAAATTCTAAAACCTAAACAATTAATATAAAGCTATAAAAACATTAAACAACAATAAATAAACACATAAACATGATGATCAACACAGAACAAAGATAAAAACTAAGAAATGCAAAATTGTAAAAATGGGACTTACAAAGTGAATACACTGAGACAATGGAAACCATGGACCAAAACACTACCTATAATCTCCCATGAGACACTACAACCAATGGCAATCCATAATAGCCATGCTCCTTGCTGAGATCAAACTAGAACAACTATTTTTGATTTTCTATTGAATTTTCTCTATTTTTTATGATTTTTGGATTTTAAAACTACAACTGATTTAAATGATATCTAAAAACTTCAACAAGCTTTATAAGGAGCTTATATGACTTAAGAGTCCATTATAATCAACTACAACAACATAAATTTAAATGACATGAAATTAAAATGACAATAAAGCAAAACTTGAATTTCTAAAAGACAACTTGTATTTAAAACTGAGAACTGAGTCTCATTACACTAAATTGGATTCATTACACTAATAAAAGCAGTAAATGACATGGTAAATAAAGGAAAGCATTTAAAATTACACTAAAACTATTCTAATCTAAATGACAATGGCTTAAGGCCAAGGTGTTTTGCTTCACCCTTCTTCTTTGCCTTTTATAGTCCCATGGTGGTCTCTGTGTCATAAGGAAGAAATCCCACTACTCCAATTGATTCCCACGTGTCCAATTGATCAACACCTGTTCAAAGATATTTTGGCGCCAAAATTGCTTTTTGCAATTGGGAGACTGTGAGGTGTTTGATTGGTTGTTTTGGAGGTTGAAGGGACAATTGGGTGAGATAGTGGGCAAGGGGGGTGGTATTGGAGTGTTGCAGGGTGTTTTACAGGGTAGGGGTGATGGCAGGTTGTAGGTGTGATACGTGTCCTTCCCTATGGTAAAACTGAGGAGTGGGTTTTGTTGTGGGGTTAACAGGTAGGGGTGAGGTGGAAAAGGAGGGTGCAAGTGGTGAAGGGATGGTGGATGGTGTAGCAGAGGTGAGGTGTTGTGAGGTGGAGTGGAGGTTGGGGATGGGTCAAACGGTCAACGACCGTTTTTATTTAAAAGGGTAAAAGGGCTGGGTAAATGTTGGGCCTGGGTAAAGGATTGGGCTTGGGGTTTTATTATTTTTGGATTATAAGGATTTTGGATTAAAAGGGTATAAATGGATCCATGTGGTTTTAATGCAATTTAGCCCAAGGACTAATCATGTACATTCTGAATTCTTGAGGGGCCTGATGTGACAAGTTTCCATACTTCATTAAAGGGATCACACCTGCAATATATCATTAGTACAAGGACTAAAATTGTATTTTTCCAATTTTAAACCTTAAAGGACCATTTATGTAATTTTCTGATTTTTGAAGGGTAAAATGTGTAATTCCCCAAAAGTTAACAAAATGTTTCAAGTTGTAAATAGTATAAGGGTGTTATTTGATAAAATTCTATTTTAAAACACCCAGGGACTAATTTTGCCAATTTTGAAACTTAAGGGGTAAAAGTTGTCATTTTGTGTAAACTTTTATCCAGGGGTCATAAGTGAACATTTTTGACTTCCCAAGGACTAAAGTTGACTTTTCATTTCAAAATAAACTTCTAGGGACTAAAACTGTCATTTATGAAACTTGGGGGACCTGTTTTGCCATTTGTGCAATTTTGAACTTCAAGGGTAAAATTTGTAATTTCATGATTCCTGGGGGACTATTGTTGACTTTTCTTCAAAATGATTTTCCCAGGGACCATTTCTGACATTTCTTGAAAGTTCAGGGACTGATTTTGCCAAGTGTGCAAACTTTGCACGTTTTCCTTTGTTTTCAGCCCTTTTGCACCTGAAACATATAAAAACACAATTCAAAGATATTTATAGTATTATATAGTATTTTTGTGTGTTTTTAACTGTTTTCGTATTTAAAATGGAACAGAAATGATGAGTTTTTAGGAACTCATCAGAGGCACCAAAATCGTCTTTAGGGTTTCACCAAAACTTCTCTTTCTTTTATGAAAAAACTAGAAAACTATATATAGGAAAAACAGTCTGACGGCGTCAAGAGTAACTTCTGACGCCGTCACCTCGCCGCCATATACTTCCTCGGACGGCCTTGATCCATTTATGACGGCCTATGTGACGCCGTCACCACCCACGGTATATTAATTTTGCTACTTTGACGCCGTCACGAGTCCTTCTGACGCCGTCACCACCTTCGATATTTAATTCTTCATGTCTGACGCCGTCAAGCTGATGGTCTTGACGCCGTCACCTTGTATTTTCAGCATGCAGATTAGGTACTTAGCCGTTTTCTTCACTTTTATGCTCCAAAAACGTCCAAAATAGCTTCTTTTCCAGAATTCACTCTCCAAACACCTAAAATCACAAAAGGAACGATTTAGGGCAATATTTGATCAAATAAAGTCGGATTCGGGCTTAAATGACCCCCTAAAAACGGATCATTTTTCACCTCATCATACACTTTAGGTGTTAAATAGAATAACTGCCACATTAGGTGTCTAGATAATATTAGTAAGTTTACAATCTATAAAAATGTGTCTTATAACAACATAAGTACATAAAACATTTTTAGTAACTTACTAAACATTATATAGAAGCTAACACATACATTCTCTAAGTAACGTACAAGTATACTTTTATTTACAAGTTAATCTAAAATGAAAATGTAACATGTGCATTTATGGAAAGGTTGAGTGTTTGACTTTCAATAAGACTTCTTACACATTTTAGTATTGTGTGTTGACTTGTAGAATCTTGATTTGACATGTCTAAACTTGGAAAGAAACTTGTAAGATGTGTCATAGATTTTGTTTAGACTTACAAACTACAATCTTGTAGTTGACTAGAAAATCTTGATTTGACTAGACATAAATATAGAAAGATATTTGGTTTATGTCTCTATTAGTTTTGCCTATAAATAGGAGTTCATGATTTACTTATGAACTTGATGAAAAACTACACACATGTAGATAGATAGAAAATCATGTAGAAACATAAATCGATCACCCTTTCCATAATGATCATAATGCTTCTAACATTCATTATGTTGTAAGCATATCATACTTCATGATCCATCAAGAAGGTTACAAGATCTTGAAGTCACATTCATCACAGCATACCAACATATGAAGATTCAAGGGCACTTGACATCTTCAATGATTGAAGGCTTCTTATTCAAGAAGTTCATTTAGATTAGGCATCTATATCCATTAGACATGTATGTCTTGGATCATCATTGTATCCTCACAATATAGATTATATGGTTTATGTGTTTGTGCCATAAAACACAAGGTTTCTATGTTGGGCCACAAAACATAGTGGGAGTGGTTGTACCCTTGGGAAAGAACTCGACATCTAACTTAGTGTCGGAAATATTATAGGCGACGATAGGAGTGGTTATACCTTTGTAAAAGAACCCGGTATTTAGCTTTGTACCGGATAAAGTGTAAGCAACGATTGTAAGGTTTTCTTCGCCGAGAAGGGAGCTTGTTGATCTAGTGAAGTAACTCTCGAGTTGGGTACTCGAGGAGTGTAGTAGGGCGGAGAGGAGATCCGTGACCGAACCACTATAAATCCTCATGTTCAGTTTGCTCTTTCTTTTACTTATTGCTTTACGTTAATGTTTGCATTATGTGATTGCTTGTGTTGTGACTTGTCGATAACATCTTTCATATTAGAACAAGCTATAAAATGGATATTTGATACAACAATTTTAAAGAGTTTTAAACGGTAACGTATTCAACCCCCTCCCCTCTACGTTTTCAGAAACTATATGAGGTTGTTCCATGCACAAGTGGGAGAAATGTTATCTTTAATGTGTGCAAGAAACAACTCATAAAGATATGATTTAATGGATTCTCTTGACTGCAAAGTAAGAGAATAACGTTCTAATATGAGTTATACTAATCTAATTCTAGAAACACTTGGTGTTACAATTTATGTTATGTGAGACCTTAGCTAGATTGCAACAAAAAGGTGAAGTTCATATTTTCATTACTAGCAGATCAACTGATGTAATGGAACTATGAGAATTTGCAGTTTCTAAATTAGATACCTATTAGAACATGTGTCAATCTGAATATTTATGTGTTCTTGGAATGACATAAATAAATGAAGAAATTATGTTGTTTACATTATTATGAAGTAATAAAATAACTTGAAATTACTATTGAAACCAAAAGATGGTGTTCGTAATTACTTTAGTTAAACATGTTTATGTTTCATTGTAAAGATATAAACATAAAGTCTTTTAATTGTTACAAGACTTATAATAAAGTAAGACGCTATCTTGTTATGTTTTTTTAATTAAGACATATATATGAAATCATTAAATTGTTAAATGATTTATAACGTATAGTGAGATTATAACAGTTTATGTTTTCTTTTAGAGACATGAACATGAAGTGACTTTGGCAAAAGTACTTGTGTGTGATAAAGCATGTAATTGGCTTGGAATATATTATTATACCATTAAAATGACTTAGTTGGTAAACAGACAAGTCAAAAGAAATATGGTTATCTTAAATATTGTTAGATTGTCTTACAATATTAATCTTAATGAAATGCCAAATGTTTATGGTATGTTCAGTTAGGAAAATCAAACTCTTTTTATACTGTTTGATTAAAGATAACTATGATTTCTTTTCTTCCAAAAGTTATCAAGGTTAGTGACTTGGACCTATTTAATAAAACTCCAACCTAGAAAATTAATAAGACATGATGGAATGTGAAAAATTACATTAAGTCTAAAATTGAAGTTCTAAATTTGTTTAACTACTTATGAAGAGGTTATTAACAAAGTAAAGTTAGGAACTGTCAATATGTATTTGTAATATCCCAAAAGAGAATATTGTATTGTTGCTCTATTTGCTAAGTATTTAAAGATAGTCTTTAAATTACTAAAAGCAAGTGGGAGTTTTGATCTTTAAAAGATAAAATTACAAGATACATAATCTTCTAAAATACACTAGTAAATATCATAATGAGGCTTGACATTAAAATGTTAAATCTCAAGATGATGGAATTCTCATTCATAGAATAGCAAAATATCTCAGATATTTGATTAATATGCTGAGGGCTATGATTTATAGGATTATTGTAAACCTGATAATCATCATGATACATTACCAAATATGAAATTGGGTAAAGTATACATGATATGAATGATTAAGATGATGTCCATAAAGATAATCAATTTTAGAAACTTGGTTTATCTTAATAGTTAGACTAGAAAATGAAGATGAGTTTCTTCAAAGATAAAGTAACCCTTGTGGTTTAAATCGTTGTATAGAAATCATATGGACAATATTGTGCACGTATTTAATTCATGTTTTGATGACAAGATTATTAATCACACTTAAGCAATTAACTGTGATTGAACATTCTATTCTAAACACATTAAATATATAAATATTATGATTGTCATATTTATTTTCATTAATATGAAATTGACAATGGAATATCAAAACTCTTTCTTGAGTGATTACTTGAGCGAGGACGATAAGTAATCAAAAGGAGTTTATGAATTCAAGTAAATCTTTGGAAGTGTACAAAGTGCAATAATCCATGGATGGATAAATGCATGCATCTAGAAGATTACTCTTATGTTTAATTATTAAATCCAAGTTTTGATTTATAATTGAAATAAGATAATTTCTAAGTATTCCTGAAAGCTAGTGGGAGTATTATGTTTAATTTCTTAAATCATATATGTTGTAGAACATATAAAAAGTAACATTCCATATTAGTTAAAAGTTAAGTCTTAGTTTGGAATGAAACTTTACTTGAAAGATTTAGAAAATAAGACATACAACCTTTGAATGAATGTTTATTATTGAAACATGTGCGGTAAATGAATCTAATATAACATGATATATTATTTAGAAAGTCTAAATGGATATGAATAACATGAATAAAATCTAAGTATGACTCAAAGATTTTTCATGAACATCATGTTTTGTTATATCATGCTTGATTAAAAGATGATTTGGCAATATTACTATCTAATTAAAAAGTTATTAGATAACTTGTGTAATATTCTAAATGAATATGTTTGATTATAGAATCACATCCTAAATATGGAACAGCTTCCAAATTCTATAGATGAACAACTTTTCAATTGTTGTGAAAATTGTCACAGTCAACAAACTTGAAAGTTTGAAAGGCATCAAACATTACACAATAGATATTAAGATTTACGGGAAGTTTTAATAGCATATTGTTGTTTGCATACAATGATGTTAATGAAATTGAGATGACACTCAATACTAGTCATGGTAAGGATTTCATCGTTGACTATATATACTAGTTATGCTTACTAAAAGCATAGTTGCATTATGCATTAAGAGAATAAGAATACTTTAAACTTTAAAATGTTTGGAAGTTTGATTATCATAAATTGGTGGTTAAGGATGTCACACATTTTATGAAATATTATATGGCATTATCAAAATAGTTGAGTATGCACATACAAGAACTTCACTAGTTGAAATTCTTAAAATAATGATAGGTCAAAATTAGATGATTTATGCCTTGTTAACAAGTATGGATGTCATTACTTGAGACATAATTCATCAACAAGAGTTATCATGCATTGATCTATTTAGTATTTGGATAAGGGATGTTACAATTATTATAATAAATTTAAATACATGGTATGTTTAATTTATAATATATTGTATCCTACATTTGTATGTTTAATCTATGAATAAATGTTATTCTAAATTGTCTATTGTCAGTCAATAAAATGGGAATATTATTAAATCAAGACAAATCTAAAGGTTGGTATAATATACTTAAAGTATATTGATGCGTAGACATGCTATTTCAGATGATATTCAATGATACCGAATATAGGACTTATCCCAACTACATGATGTTACTTTATGGATCTTGTCATTAAGTAAATCATAAGAAGTTATCCTCAGACTTGAGATGCAAGATAAGTATCATGAATGTAGTACATTTTTGTGGAACAACTTAACGCTATACGTAGCTGGTAGTCATAAGGGTTGTTTTCGGAAGTGTTACAAAGTTTGTGGGTTTTGCTTGTAGTCAAGATAGAATTTGTTCATTCAAATTTATTTTTGGAGTTTAATACTGTTGGGCCCCTCGTAGGGTTGTCAAGATGTTTGCATGTCCGTACCCAAGATCTTCCCTGAATATGTTCAGATGATTTGGTAATCTTGATCAATCACATACAACGAGAAATATAATGGTTAATTAAAGAATGACTATGATCCATATCATTATTAATGTGGTATTGGAAACAAAATGATAATTAAAATGAGAAATCATTAAAAGGTTTTTCCAGGAGCGTTACTCGAGTTGTACTAGAGGTGTCGAAGTGTTGCTAGACGCTAACCGATGTGATTACACTATTAAAATATGTCCAAGTGGGAGTTGTTGGTTTATGGACATTATTTTAGTAGTCGTATGTTATGATCGAACTCGAGATCACGGGATTGCACACTTTACGTATGAGACTCAATGTTTAAATAATTAATATAAAATGTTATATCTAATTATTTAATTTCCAATAAACGACTAGAGAGCGTTATGTAATTAATGGAATTGACTAACTGTCGATAAATGTCAACTAGATACGAAGAAAATAAAACAAGACAAGAGAAGATTCTAGAAATCTTGTTTATGACCAAACAATGGAATCCCACATCGAAAACCATTGTAAACTTGATCTCAACCATAAGGGTATAAATATATCCCTATGTATTCATCCCTTGGTACACTTGATTTCAATAGAAGGCCAAACTTCTTCTTTTCTCCTCTCTTGTTCATAGGTCGACGAGCGAAGCCCCAAGAAAAGGGATTAGTGAGTAACCTTGAACATTACAAAGTGCTGGGTAAATCTATTGTGATCAAGAACTAGCATTCACATCGAATCACTATTAGTACGTGTGTACAAGAACGTAATATAACCACACTATTGGTTATATCTTGGATTGAATAACAAAAAGGTGAGGAGTTATTCCTACAATCTACATAAACCCTAATTAGGGTTCATAAGTTGAATATCATACTATATTATAATGGAGGAAGGCCTACTATTAATAGAAATACTTAAAATTAAGCAATACAATTTCTAAAGCTATAAGTACAACAAACAATGCTACTTATAGAAATTGCTCTCATATTTAATTCTAACATACAATTTATACTAACATTAATACAATAAATAAATCATTATATACATTAAATATAATTAATTAGCTGGTCAATAAATATAATTAATGCACTTATTAAAACACCCCTAACATAAGAAATACAAATTATCAAGCATATTGTACGACCAACTTAAACACAATTCTTGCATTAAATGTCACTAATATAAATAATAAAGCATATTATACAAATATTCAAGCCCAAACAGACAATGGGCCAAATGGGCTCGAGCCCGAACGGGCACGGGTCAAATAGGTTCGAGCCCGAATGGACACGAGCCAACGAGCTCGAGCCCGAACGAACACGTGCTAAACGAAAGTTTTGATATCCGTAAATTTATTGTCAAAAAGAACATAATAAACTAAAATATGTTCACATATTGTACAAACCAAGCAAACTACTAAACAAAAAAAAAAAAAAAAAAAAAAAAAAAAAAATACAAACTAAGCAAAATTTCATCAAACTTTTGCTTTAAAAAATTTATCAGTAAAACTATTGCCAAAAAACGTACAAATAAAATAAATTATTAGCCGAAAAAAGTAAATTACAGGGTGCCCGCAGTTGCATCGCGCGGAGACTCTGCTAGTTTGATTTAATTGATTCTTGTTCGGGCTAAAATCACAAATGTGCATTTACTATTTATTATTGATTAATTAATTACATGTTATAATTGCTTCCGCTATGCTTACTTGATGATAATTGGTTTATTTATATACATGTTATGATTATATAATTCCAAACACGTATAAACTCCCCCTTTTAGAAAATGCAAATGGCATGGTGTATAGTTTTTATTCTTATACAACCTTTGAAAACGACTGTATCTGCACTGGAGTGCCTGCAAAGTTTTTGGTCAGATTTTAGAAACAATATCATGTTTGTTCAAGGTATGCAAACAAGATATTGACAGACAAAAGTTAATGTGCACTAGATGAAGGTACGTTTTTTTACTCCTTTTTAAGATGAAAGTAAAACCTTTGAAATCAATAAATTTACTATTTTGAATCATAATGATAACCAAGAACAACTATATATCTAGTCGTTGTAAGAAACTCAAAATACTGTTGTTCTGCATTGATCTATACGACTATACATAATTGCATTTTTTTCTTAGAGATAATACACATAACTAACTAATACCATAATCTTTCTGTTATTCTTTTAATATTACAATATATTGAATCTATTATTTAAGTAACTCAAAAATGTACTTGAAGGGACATTATTTTCGAAAGAAAAAAAATGCGTTGAAACAAGTTTTTTCTCGTGGTCAAGGAAAAGTTGAGGGAAAACACCTTTATTTTCCACAAAATGTTTTGTGGAAAACAAAGAAAACAGATATCGCGTTCAAATTAGTGTTTTCTAATAAAATTCTCTACAAAACACAAAATTTCTATTTCCAACTTTATTACACAAAACTACGAAACACTTTTTTTTTTTTTCATCTACTTTTCTTTAAAGTACCCCCAATCCGTTTTCGTCTGTGTTTTTTTTTTTTTTTTTTTTCGTTCGATTTTTTGCGTTTTCGCCCGATTTTTTATGTTTTTGTCCGTTTTTTACGTTTTCGTCCATTTTTTAGGTTTTCGTCCGATTTTTTACTTTTTCGTCCGTTTTTTTACGTTTTGGTCAGATTTTTTACGTTTTCGTCTGATTTTTATCGTTTTCGTCAGTTTTTTTACGTTTTCGTCAGACTGTTTACGTTTTCATCAATTTTTTTTTTACGTTTTCGTCCATTTTTTTATGTTTTCGTCAGATTTTTTACGTTTTCGTTAGATTTTTTACGTTTCCGTTAGATTATTTACGTTTTCGTCCTATTTTTACGTTTTCGTCTGTTTTTTACGTTTTCGTCTGATTTTTTACGTTTTCGTCCGTTTTTATACATTTTGGTCAGATATGTTAACTTTGTATGAAGAGATTAGTTGTAAGCAATGATGATATTGATCTGATATTCATTGATAATCGTGGCTCAATTACATTATCACACAAAAGCAAGTAATATTCTCAAAAATCTCGCTATTATCGTATACACCTCAAGCTGCATTAAAAAAATAATAAAATAAATAAATAAATAAATAAATAAATAAATAAATAAGCGAGTTCGGTCTCAAAATTTCAGTGTTAAATGCGAGCACATTTTTCGCAATATTAAGTAGTACATCTGAATGATGAAAAGCAAAAATGCGATGAGATGGTTAATGCCTCGAATATACTCATATATCGAGAACGGCGCTTTGATATAAAAGAAATGGGCATGTTTGAACAAACACGATAAACACGTTCTCTAAATTTGCTCCATATTGTCGTGTTAAAAGAAACTGTTTGGCAACCTCAAGTTGCAACATAAATATCTCCATTCCTTCAAGCGAATTTGATAAAATGATCAACATAAGATGTTCATTCCCTCAAGTGAATGGGATAAAATGATCAATATGAGATCCTCATTCCCTTATGTGAATGTGATAATGTAATGATAAATGGTTAAAAATCATTTATCATGGTAAATGCTATGGTCGAGGTAGTATGACAATGACAAACCACTAGTAGTGGCGAAAATACAATAAGAAACGAGCAAACAAAAATGCTATTTATGCAAAAATGCAATGTGATGTATATAAAATACAAGTGTGTCAAAGATATTACACACTATATTCATATATTTAAAAATCTGTGCTATTGCATTTTGCTCCACAAAAGAAATATAAAATTGTCACGGGAAACGAAGTTAAGTTCATTTATATCTTCCTCGACATGAATAATATAAAGATTAGTTAAAGCTAATCACTGCCATAAACTTAAGTTTATGAGCAGTAATAATTATAATATTTTTGGCATGACCAGTTACATCATCCTGAGTCATTAATGATGTGAAAGCTATAGAAGAATAAGATTATTAAATCTAATGTTATTATCTCTCAAAAAAGTTGATTATTCAATTATCAACTAGATTGGGGACTAAATCCCTCAATATTATGGAAAGAAAAAAGCGGATATATGCAGACATATACATCCACTATATGAACCATTTAGAGTTTAAAACGATGCATCGTCTAATTGGTCATTAAATCGCAACCTCAAATTTGCATGATTAATAGATCAATGTGAGCTTAACATTCCAGAGTAAGTATTTCATCATGAAAATGCGATGAATTACTTCTAAATTATCAAATGAAACTGAGAGAAAAACTTGTGTTGTTGTATGGGGCCATATTATAATATGCACAACAACAAAATTAGCATCATGCCAATATGTTATTATAAATCCTCTCTTTTATAATTGGTTTTGTTTATAAATCAAACATATCCCATTTTTGTTTTTTGTGTGCAAATTACTCCACCTAAATGCACATATGGGATATAGAAGATGGATAATTCCTTCAGGATGAGAGAAGTAGCTGCAAATTCAGAATGAATTATCATATTATGTTGATCCTCGATAATTTTTTTTTACGAATTGATTATTCAATGGATAATCTAATAGCCATAAATAAACATTGGCCAAAAACAAAATTTCAGCTACTCATGCTCTAATTAGAAATTGTCATGACATGCCTCAAGAATGGTAGTCAAATCGATTCCAAATAAAATCCTCGATGAAAAACATGGAGCATGAAAATAAGATGGTTGTTCGAGGTATAAAAGACCCCGTGATAGTCACATAAAGAGACACTAGACATGAAGGTTCCAAAGAACCTCAGATAGCTAATGAGATCTCAATAAATTATATCATGTCTAAAGTTATATGGAATCGAAACATAAACGACGTCGATAAATTTGTTTACATACAATATAGCGCTTGCTATTATGCATAATGAGGATCAAAAATCAAAAGTGAGCTCAAGGAAACGATTGGCCAATATGGAAAGACGCAATCTCGTAAAATTACGATAATTATTGTGACATGAAGTCCATACACATGAATGTGTAAAATTTATTGGATACACATCAATTTTTGTGCGAATTCGAAATAAGAGCTCTAAAGTTATTTTTTTAAGACATGAATTGTGAATAAATAAATTCACAAAAAACACAAAGTTGATTATTAAAATACGTATTGTCTCGAGGTGGATGCAAATATCTTATTGATATTTTACGAGACAATCCATTTTGAAGTATTTAATTCGCTCTAAATGAGTTTGATTAGAGCTCTCATATACCATGAATGATCTGTAATGTCTCAAGCATGGCTTACAGATTCAACTTTTAGATGCAATTAATAAAGTTCTCAATAACTTTATTTGATAAAGTTGAGTGAATCCGTATATGGATCAAAATGATTTTGGACGCATATTATATAAATTGTTTTTGCACATATCTCAAAGAAATAATTAGTCCTTAAGTACCATATATAAGTACAATTGAGGTTTGAATGCCAATTTTGTAATTAATATGCATCACAAGAGTGTATTTTTCTCTTTAATATATGTACATGCATTGTATACTTTACAACAAATTGATTTGATATTGAGTTGAAAGCTACACATATATTTGTCATTTTTGCAGGACTTATTCGTAACATCATCAATTTTATTGACTTCATTGTAAAGTTGTTGCCAACAAAAGTATACGAGAAACTCATTTAGAACATTAGCATGCGATGCTTGAAATATATACATTAAATTGAGGAGTACTACACTCTTTTCCTTCATCAAGTTTTTGTATCCCATTGGGTTTTTCTTGATAAGGCTTTTACTGAGGCAGTTTATGAAGTATAATAAACGATGAATATCCAAGGAGGAGTATTGTAAATATGGGCTTATAGGTGATGTCTATTCATCATATCTTTTAGGGTTTGTATCTTATAGATACACCCTTAATGTAACCTATTGGATTACCACTTAAATAAGAATTCTCCCTCCTCTCATTCTTGTGTTCATGTTGTTTATTATTATACTCTATTTATAACAATTTGTTTATTAAAAGATACACCTTACTTTTTCCTTCTCCAAATTATTGTCCTTAGAAAAATATACAATTATTTTCAAACATCTTAAAATGAGAAGTTGAATAATAATGCTAAACATAATGGGTGTAACCTCTCATCGTGTGAGGGCTCAATCAAATACCACTTCATGTCGGAGGCACCTCTTCACACGCGAGCAAAGAACAAAAAAACGGGTGAACGGTGACCCGGTCACCTTTAGCTTTGATTGAAAATAGTGGGGCCGTTATCCATTTTATTATTTTTAATTTTATTTATGAGTGTGCATGTGATATTTAGTAAGATATTTGTATAAAATAAATATTTTAATGAAAGCCAAAGTTACAATAAAATAGAATGGGAAAATGATCACTGCTGTGACAGCAGTGATCAGTCGCTGCTGTTTAAGGCTTCGTCAGGGACCATTTTTGCTGCAAAATGAACATTCAGGGACCATTTAGTAACATGGGGGGGGGGGGGGTGGTTTTTGTGTGTGCAGCAGGTAACTCCCTGCTGTGTTACAGCAGAGATGTTATCCCCAAATAGAATATCAAAGTAGCTAATCACTACTTTCAGCCTAATTTTATATTAATAACAGATTAAGTAAATACAAACTTAATCATGGTCTACAATGTTCACTTAAATTGTCTACGGCAAACGTCACATTGTAGACGGACTTGTTTTACTTGGAAGTCGGTGCCAAATAATTCATACCAATTTTTCATAATATCTTAGAAAGTGTAACTAAAAGAAGAAACACAAGTAAGCTTTAAATGAGTCTAGTAAGCTAATCTATTTTATCTAATAAACAGGAATAATTTACAAGCCAATAAAGCAGCGTAAATTATTAATGTGATGATGTGTCTTTGCTCCTATTGGTCAATAAATTATGAATGCTCCTAATATGTATAACAAATCTATGCATTACTCCTTTTCTTGGTAATTCAATACTCATAATTTTGGTAACTAATTAAGACACTATTCATTCTTCTTCTTGCATACCCTTCATCAAAACCGCTTCTTCACCAATTTCAATTCAACAATAAATGTTGACATATTCCAACAATCATCTCCAAAAGTAAGTTATTATTTTTGAATTGAAATAATATATTTGACTCCTTGCATTCAGTCACCTACAATAAAATTCATTGAAATCATTTGAAACTGAATAACCCAAAAATCAAATCCAAACCATTGCACACAAGTAAATCATTTTGATACATCTTCAATGACATACCGATTCAACTGGATTGATCTCCACACGTTCAAAATCTCCCTTCTACTGCAATATGTGTTTCACCCAATAATTTTGGTAATGTTTAATTATATTGAATCAATTTGATTTATATTATTTCTGTTTTTAAATGTTTATGATGCACACCAGTAATTCAATTTAAATTGATTTTTGATTGTTTTATTTAAATCGATGATATAAGTTTCATTTTAATTTGCTTTATTTCAATTTCATTGTTTACACAAATTTTACTTTAATTTATTTTTTATGTTTATGATGAAAAGATTTATTATTGGTTGATGTAATTTGTTATTTCTAATATCAGTTTGATATGGTTGTTGTTTTTGTATTTTTGCAGGTTGTGTTTTAGGATTCCTGATTCTATGCGTGTTTTCTATGCACACCACCTATTTGATAAATTTTGTTTGTGTAATTGTCATTTGTAAGGAACAAATGGAGCACATGATGATTCCTTATAACAAAGAGATGATGTTATATATGATGATTCCTTCGTTGAATTTGTTGAATTACAGGTTTGTATTTGTTCACTTTCGTTTCAATGTTAGTATTTGTGTTTCAAGCTGGTCAATTGTGGTGCTTTTGTTTGTGTAATTGTCATTTTTCACCGTTCTGTAAACAATGACAATAGACGTCAATCTGTAGTGAATGGTTTAACATTTGATAAAAGGGAAAAGAAAGATAGATGATACTGATGAAAATGCCGATGACGGTCCTTGCATTTTTCTTGCAATCGGCAACTCATGTACGTTTACTTTCATCTTTGATGCTATTAATTGGAAGGTGAAATATTTCTTGACTAAACGTTACATTTTGCAAGTACATATACTACTATAGAGTAATGCATTTTATTGTTGGATTTATTACATCATGACATTCATATAAATAAACCAAGTACATCAAAGTGAGCATGAGCGGAAGCAATTATAATAGATCGAATAACATGTAATTAATTAATCATTAATTTAAATAGTAAACATACCGTAGTGATTCTAGCCCGAACAAGAATCAATGCAATCTTCCGGAACCAATGAACCCTAATTAGGGTTTATAAGGATTATAAGAATTACCCCTTACCTTTTTGTAATTCAATCCAAGAATCAAACAATAGTACGTTTGATTCACGTTCTTGTACACACGTACTAATTCAAGGAAAAGTTTATGCAAGTAATAAACACAAAACCTTTTTGGAAACACAAGAAAAACGAAACCCTTAGGGGTGTTCGGTTTTGGATCGACCAAGAAAAGACAAGGAGAAGAAAACACCAAGTTGTGTGTGTACAAGTTATGATAAAAACCTACACCTTGGGTTTGCTTATATACTACACATTACTTGGAGCTCAAGACACAAAGGAGGTGGATCCTCCCTTGGGCCGATCGGTTCTAGCACCCACAAGGGGATTCCGGAACCTTCTTTTGTTTCCATGTATTGTCTAGTAATTAGTTTCCTAATCTTCGTTTAATAATTAATTAGTCATTAATCAATAATACTAATTATTATTTATTTGTTTTGTGTTTAATAATTAATTATAACATTTTATAAATAATTATTACATTTCCTCTTCATACGTATTGTGTGCAATCCCGTGATCTCAAGTTCGATCCTAACACACGACTATTATTATTTTGTCTATAAAACCAACAGCTCCCACTTAGACATATCATAATAGTGTGATCACATCGATTAGCGTCTTGCAACACGTCGATGCCTCTAGTACAACTTGAGTAAGGCTCCTGGAAAACCTTTTAATGATTTCTCATTATTATTATCCCTTTGTTTCTAATACCGTGTTAAATAAGGATATGGATCTAGGTCATTCCTTAATTAACCATTCTGTTTCTCGTTTTTAGAAATTGACAAGATTACCAAATCTTTTGAACCTTTCATAAAAGACCTTGGGTGTGGCCACGCAAACACCTTGACAACCCTACGAGGGGCCCAGCAGTATTAAACTCCAAAAATTAATTTGAAGGAACAAATTCTTTATTGATTACAAGCAAAACACACAAACTTTGTAACACTTCCGAAAACAACCCTTATGACTACCAGTTACGTATAGCGTTAAGTTGTTCCACAAAAATGTACTACATTCATGACCGTTATCTTGTATCTCAAGTCTAAGGATAACTTCTTATGATTTACTTAATGACAAGATCCATAAAGTAACATCATATAGTTGGGATAAGTCCTATATTCAGTATCATCGAATATCGTCTGAAATGACATGTCTACGCATCAATATACTTAAGTATATTATATCAACTTCAGATTTGTCTTAATTTAATAATATTCCCATATCATTAACCGACAACGGACAATTTAGAATAACTCTTATTCATGGATTTAAACATGCAAAAATAGGACAACAAAATTAATAAATAGAAATAAACATACCAACATACTTTATTTCATTAAAATAATAATTGTTTACAATATCCTTTATCCAAATACTAATCACAGTTATGCATGAAACTACTAGCTAATTTAAGTCCAATTCCATTGGCTAATTCATTAAGCTTCTCTTTTGCCAAAGCCTTAGTGAACGGATCAGCTAAGTTTTCATCCGTGTGAACTTTCAGCAGATTTATTTCACCTTCGTCAACCTTTTCACGAACAAAGTGATACTTCCGTAGAAAATGTCTGGTGCCTCTCATGACTCCAGGTTCATTGGCAAATATGATTGCAGCAGAATTGTCACAATACATATTAATAGGTAATTCAATTGAAGGCATAACACCAAGCCCAGAAACGAATTTCCTAATCCAAACAGCCTCCATAGCAGCTTCTGAAGCAGCAATGTATTCAGCTTCTGTTGCAGACATCGCAATTGTACTCTGCTTCTTGCTCCTCCAATCTACAGCTCCTCCATTGATAACAAAGACATAACCCGTCTGAGACTTCGAATCATCTTTATTACTTTGAAAGGATGCATCACAGAAACCTGTAACACAAAGTTCTGCAGATGGATTTCCACCATATACCAAAAACATATCTTTTGTATTCCTTAAATACTTAAGAATATGTTTAACAGCAATCCAATGTTTTTCACCTGGATTCTGTTGAAATTGACTGGTAATATTTTGAGCAAACGCCACATCTGGCCTTGTGCATTTAACCGCATACATAATAGATCCTACAGCCGAAGCATAAGGAACTTTACTCATGCGAGCCACCTCTTCAGGTGTTGAAGCACAAAACTCATTACATAAGCCATGTTTTACTTCCATCGGCAAATATCCTTTCTTGGAATTTTGCATATTGAATCTTTTCAATATTTTGTCAATGTAAGCACTTTGACTTAATCCAATTAACCGCCTTGATCTATCTCTATAGATTTTGATTCCCAGAATGTATGCAGCTTCTCCTAAATCTTTCATAGAAAAGCACTTTCCAAGATAAGCCTTAACAGCTTGTAAACTTGGAATGTCTTTTCCCATGATCAATATGTCATCAACATATAGAATTAGGAAAGTTACATTATCACTCCCACTAGCTTTGTGATACACACATGGCTCATCAAGATTTTGAGTGAATCCAAACTTTTTAATTTCAGCATCAAACCTCTTGTTCCATTGTCGTGATGCTTGCTTTAATCCATAAATGGATCTCTTAAGCTTGCAAACACGATTTGGAAAATCTGGATTTTCAAACCCTTCTGGTTGTGCCATATAGATGTCTTCATCTAGATGACCATTTAAGAAAGCGGTTTTCACATCCATTTGCCAAATCTCATAGTCATAGTACGCTGCTATAGCTATGAGAATTCTAATAGCTCTTATGTCTGCTACAGGAGAAAACGTCTCCTCGTAATCTATTCCAAAAGTTTGAGTAAAACCTTTAGCAACTAGACGAGCCTTATAAATGTGTGCATATCCATCCATGTCAGTCTTGATTTTGTAAAGCCACTTACTCCCAACTACCTTGGCACCAGGAGGTAAGTTAACTTCTTCCCAGACTTCATTGTCATGCATGGATTGTATTTCCCCATCCATAGCAGCTTTCCATTTAGCTTTTTGAGGGCTATTAATGGCAGCTCTATAACTAGTAGGTTCATTAAGATCCCCTAGTGTATGCTAATCGACCTCTACATTAAGACATAGACGGTCAGGAGCTTTCACAGATCTCGAAGATCTGCGAATGGGAATTACTTCAACTTCCGGTGGAGGACCCAGACTTTCCGGTTCTATAGGAAGTGTGCTAGTGTTTTCTGAAGGCAATGCATTATTTAGATAATCTTCTAGATCATATACCCTCCCACTGATTTCTTGAACCACAAATTCACTTTCAAGAAAATCACCATATCTTGCAACAAACACTTTGTTCTCAGGTGGGTAGTAAAAGTAGTAACCCATAGTTTCCTTAGGGTATCCTACGAAAATGCATTTTACAGATCTTTGTTGGAGTTTATCTTGTGAGTCACGTTTAACATACGCCTCACAACCCCAGACCTTTAAATAAGACAAGTTCGGAGCTTTTCCAGTCCATATCTCATATGGTGTCTTATCAACCTTCTTGGTGGGAACCATATTCAAAATACGAACAGCTGATTCAAGAGCATAATCCCAAAAAGACAAAGGAAGATTAGTAAGATTATACATTGATCGAACCATGTCCAACAATGTACGATTTCTTCTCTCAGATACACCATTTTGTTGTGGAGTATATGGAGATGTGAGATTCTGGACAATTCCATTCTCAGTTAAGAAATCTTTAAAATCTTGACTAAGGTATTCACCACCTCGATCAGAACGAAGAGCTTTAATCTTCTTTCCCAATTGCAATTCTACTTCTGCTTTGAAAAATTTAAATGTTTCAAACACCTCATGTTTATGTTTAAGTAGATAAACATAACCATAACGGCTGAAATCATCCGTAAAAGTTAAGAAGTAGACAGCACCTCTCCTTGACACATGTCTAAGCGGTCCACACACATCCGTGTGTATCAAAGCAAGTAGATCTGAAGCTCTTTCCATATTACTATGAAAAGGTTTCTTCGTCATCTTCCCAGAAATACAAGATTCGCATTTATCAAATGACTCATCATTGATATCATTCAAAAGCCCTTCACGTTGCAGCTTTTGCATGCGAGTCTTGCCTATATGGGCAAGTCTACAGTGCCAAAGGCAAGACGAATTCAAGTCATACTTCATTCTCTTACTTATGCTGTACATCGAATTATTATTATTGTTGGAAGTCACACAATTATTCATATCAATTTCAAACACACCATTCACAGCAATAGCATTAAAATAAAATACACCATTTAAAGAAACAGAAATTTTATTGCCATCAATAGTATGAGAAAAACCAAGATCCAACAAACATGAAAAGGAAACAACACCTCTAATTATAGAAGGTGCATAATGACAATTGTTTAAACAAAGTACTAAACCCGAAGGTAAAACTAAATCAAACATTCCTATGGCTTCAACTGCTGCTTGTGCTCCATTTCCCACATGCAGAAATTGCTCCCCATAAGCTAGTCTCCTTTCCTCTCTAAACCCCTGCAGTGTATTACAAATATTAATACCACATCCAGTATCATATACCCAGGAATTTATTACACGAGATAAAGTAAATAATTCAATGACAAATAAGTTACCTGAAGTGCTGGCGCCCATGTGCCCAGTCTTCTTAACCTTATTGTTTCGCAAGTCATCGAGATAAAGAGGGCAGTTCCTCTTCCAATGGCCCATCACCTTGCAGTAATGGCATCCTTGATCCTTCTTTGGATTATTCTTGACAGGAGGGTTCTTCTTAGGTTGAGGTGGTTGATAAGCCATAACCTGCTTATTCTTATCAGCCTTCTTCTTTCCTTTACCCTTCTTCTTGTTCGCATTTGGCTTGTTAATTCTACCCCCTTGTATAGCAAGAACTTGGGGTGTAGGAGCCTTTGGTGTCAACCCTTTCTCATAATCAATGAGCAGTGCGTGCAATTCACTTACTGTCTTCCCCACGCAATGCATATTGAAGTTCCTCACAAAACCATTAAAATCCTTGTTAAGGGACCTATTGATTAAGTTCACAGCCATATCATTGTCATAGGGTTTCTTAAGTGTTTGTAGTTGATCCATGAAACTTTTCATCATCAACACATGAGCACTCACAGGTTCACCATCACCCTGCTTACAACCATGTAGAGCCTCCATCAAATCGTAAATCTCTACATTCGATGGTTTCTCATAGAGTTTCTTGAGTTCATCAATCATGTTCATGGGGAAATACTCCTCAAACTGCCTTTGAAGAGGTGTGGACATTGCCCCTAACATCATTGTGGCCACATCAATATGTTCCTTGCAATCAAGATTTCATTTTGCCTTAGCAGCATCAGTTGCTGCCACGCCTTCAGGTTCAGCAGGACAAGGCGTTTTCAAGATTTCGAGTTGACCAGTCACTCGCAGGACAATCCTTAGTGAACGGTACCAATCATTGAAATTTTCCGAGCCAGTCAATTTTTCTCGTTCAAAATAAGTTTTGAACACAGAACGAAAGTTGGTGTTATCAGTTTGAGCCATTTCCACAGATAAAGAAAGTTCAAAACATTAGTATTTTTGATAATACAATTTTTCAAGAAAATTAAAATACCCAAGGAAAATAAAATCCATAGAATAATCTTGAAAACTAGGATCCTCCATAAACATAGTTTCATCACATTCAGTTGATCTGCTAGTAATGAAAGTATAATATGAGGTAACTTGTCGTACAAGTAATTGGCATAACTTTTGTCCAATTCCTAGATTTATGGGATTTACAATCACAAAACATTTGTATTGTAAGCATGTTTAGTCCCCATCTTAATGCCTTGAGTCAAGTCTCACTTCCTACTCAATTTAAGTCGTCTAACTTAAAAACTGCAAACTCACAAATCCATCACATCAGTTGATCTGCTAGCAATGAATTTATGAAATTTACCTCTCCATTGCAATCTCGCCAAGTCTCACATGACATAAATTACAACTTCAAGTGTTCTTAATTAGATGGCATTCGACTTAATTTTATAAGGGTATAACTATTTTGATGTGATCAAAATAATGTATGAAGAAGCATGCATACAACTTCATAACATTGGTTTTTCAAAACATTTTTATTACCAATTAGCTAAGAGTAAAATAACAAAGTTTTGATTGAGGTATCGGGTTCACCAATTAAAGAATAACCATCAATTATTGTCCACTATATAGTACTTTTGCATAAGCCCGAAAGCTTAGTGTTTCGGATAATCATTGTGGAATTGTGGATTATTCACCCTTAAGATGACAATGTACATGTAATGGTTGTTCGGTAAGTCTAATTTACACACAAACGAGCGTTAAGACAGAATGTTGTCTATCTAAGGCCACAATTTAATGCATTGCCATCCTTATACCCATCTTATAGTGTGTAAACTTCGGTCGAGCCTATTTAACCATTACGTACAAAAACATCAATCAACCAATCCTTTGAAATTTTAGCTCTTAAAAACCAAAACAATTTCGCCATTATTTAGTTCGTATTATTTTTCTATTCAAAAAATTACCCTTTTCGTTTATATAAACATGTCTAACACAATAAATAAACAAAACAAGTAATATGCAATAGAAAATAAAACAACTAAATAAACACATATACATAATCATAACAATTAAATATGTATAAAACATGTAGCCACATGCAAATCTTATACAAAAGTCCTATTAATAATCAAATCTAGGTGTATAACGTATTAATTCAATTAGGGCTTTCTTTTTCTTAGAAAAAGAGCCACATACATCGATAAATCGATTACGTAAGCCAAAATTAAATAAATACCACATAGCACATAATTGATTACTTAATATTGGAGTCTTCCCCAATTCGACATCTATTAAAATTTACATGTTTTAATATAACTTAACCATTAATATATATAAGCAATTTAAACAATTTAAATTAACACAATAAAAATCCATGCAAATATGCACTTTTTCATGGATTTAGCTTAACAATTAACACATTGCACCAAGATCGTTTACTAAAACGCATAACAATTACATGACATCTTAGGGTTTCTAATTAGATTTTATAAAAAATTAAAAGCAAAACCCTAAAAACCCCTTAGGTCATTCGACCCAAAAATTAGGGTTAGGGATAAAACATAAACCCTAAAAAAAACATGTAACTATACGAATCAAAATCCAATTTTTATGCGTTGCGATAATTAATTACACATTATAACGGCTCTAGATGCCACTGTTGGATTTATTACATCATGACATTCATATAAATAAACCAAGTACATCAAAGTGAGCATGAGCGGAAGCAATTATAATAGATCGAATAACATGTAATTAATTAATCATTAATTTAAATAGTAAACATACCGTAGTGATTCTAGCCCGAACAAGAATCAATACAATCTTCCGGAACCAATGAACCCTAATTAGGGTTTATAAGGATTATAAGAATTACCCCTTACCTTTTTTGCAATTCAATCCAAGAATCAAACAATAGTGTGTTTGATTCACGTTCTTGTACACACGTACTAATTCAAGGAAAAGTTTATGCAAGTAATAAACACAAAACCTTTTTGGAAACACAAGAAAAACGAAACCCTTAGGGGTGTTCGGTTTTGGATCGACCAAGAAAAGACAAGGAGAAGAAAATACCAAGTTGTGTGTGTACAAGTTATGATAAAAACCTACACCTTGGGTTTGCTTATATACTACACATTACTTGGAGCTCAAGACACAAAGGAGGTGGATCCTCCCTTGGGCCGATCGGTTCTAGCACCCACAAGGGGATTCCGGAACCTTCTTTTGTTTCCATGTATTGTCTAGTAATTAGTTTCCTAATCTTCGTTTAATAATTAATTAGTCATTAATCAATAATACTAATTATTATTTATTTGTTTTGTGTTTAATAATTAATTATAATATTTTATAAATAATTATTACATTTCCTCTTCATACGTATTGTGTGCAATCCCGTGGTCTCAAGTTCGATCCTAACACACGACTATTATTATTTTGTCTATAAAACCAACATTTATGACAGTTGATACAAAATATGGAAGTCAAAATCGCCTTGCCCCTCCTAATTGTGAGTGTTTGGTTTTATTATTTTGAACTTTTCATTATTATTATGAATTACGTAAAGGTATTTGTCTAATTAGGAACAAGGCAAGGGATAAAGTGGAATTCGAGTTACTGTAACATCAAGAAAGGGCAATTGCCAAAGGTTGCTTCAACGAAAAGGTTGTACTAAGAAAGCTACTTTGAGAGCAACGGTTGCTTCACTAATTTATTCTGCAGAGCCACAGACACAGGTTAATTAAACTTTTATTAAGCTATAATGTTAAAATAGAAACTACGCTTAGTAACGACCATTCATTCAGCTTTAATGTAAAAACTCCAATGACTAAAAACTCCAACGACTCTCATGCAAATTTCTTTATTAATATAGATTAGAACATTCTGCTAAGTTTCTTAATTCTTCAAGTATCAAAGTAAGTGTTGGTATTTTTGCAATCTTTTGATCACACTACACCAAAATATTACATGCCAAATTTTTAGGTCCATTTAAATTATCGATTGCTGATGTATTTCACTATTGCATTACTAACTAATGGTTGGTATTCAACCCACGCCCATTTCAATTCGTGGCATAGGAATATGCTTATTGTAATTAAATAATGTCTAAGCTTGATCCAACGCTTTACAAATACAAAATAGTATAAAGTTTTCATGGTTGACTTGTGTATAAAGTTTATTTGGTTGTTAAGTACCAATTTTTAGTTATTATAATGTTTGTTATAGTTAAATATCTTCATCACCATTTGACGCAAGGGTTTTTATACTATATAATATTTCTTCAACCTTTTGTATGGTAATTTGGATAGGCTTAATATGTTTTTTCAATTCAAAGTCATTTAGTTGTTGAATCTAGGATTTTTCAAACCTAGATTATATTGTATTGATAATGTGATAATGTTTTGTCAGCTGTGAGTTTTGGTGAAGTGTTTGTATTTTTTTTTCATGTTTCAATAGGTAGTTTCGGAACTGTTTATATGAATTTGATGATGAAGTAGCAAATATGAAAGTTTTGGTGAAGTGGTTGTGTTTTCTTTCATGTTTCTATAGGTAACATCAGTTGATACATGATTTTTTGGAATGATAAGAATAACGAGGTTGAAAGGATGCAATAAGATATAAATTGATGACTAAATCACCGATGCATTAATATGACACAGAACTTTTAGAGGTTATGATTTAGAGAAAGAAAATCTCGAAAAAGCAAGTACTCTAACTAGTAATTCGTATGAATAAGAAAGGTGAAGTGAAGCAATTAGCATCATAGACAAAAAGCTTAAGGAGAGACAAAAAAAAACTCTTAGAAAATAACTATAATAAGTGTTAATTAGAATTGTATCTAAGGGTTTGTTTTTTTTCACTCCTTAAGCTGTTAAGCCAAATGTGTTCATGTGTTTTGCTGCTTAAAAGAGTTAACTACAATAAGAAGTACATTTCGCTTGCTTGAGAATTAAATTTGTCGATAAGTTGAGTGTTTTGCCTACTTTGTATAAGTAATTTTTTATACTCTAATATTTTATTCACTCTGGAAATGTTTAATTATTTATCATGCTTTGATACTAGGTGTTTAATGGAGTGCTCAACAAGTGTTTGATCTAATGTCTAAGATAAAAAAAAATGAAAAAGAAAAAAATGCTATGAGATATGGAGGCCTACTTTTATATTTGCATATTAAGGACAGTTATGAGATATGGAGGCCTACTTTTATATTTGGTAAATATTAGTCACATTACAAATGGAGCGATGGAGGATGTGGCTGGAAAACATGGGCTATGTCTATTATTTGGGTTAAGTTTTTTCGTCTTCTTTGTACGTTCATCACTTCAAGGTATTGATCCAAACTATAAACTGGCATTCTTTAGTTTTTATTATTATGAAATCAGCTGTGGTAGTGCAAAGTGAATAAATATATTACAAATATGAATTGAAAAAGATTGTTTTGGGCTTTTGTAGTTTAACCAAAGGGAGGTGATTTTTTCACACTCCACAATAAGGGTGAGCAAACGGACCGGATGGACCGGACCGACCGACAAAACCGACCGGACCGGACCGGACCGGACTGACCACATTCGGTCCGGTCCTCGGTCTAGTCTTTTTGGCTAAATTGGTCCTCGGTCCGGACCGACCAAAAAACCGAAAAAACGTGCCAAAATACGCCTAATTGGACCGGACCGACCGAAGACCGGACCGGACCGAGACCGGACCGACCACATTCGGTCCGGTCTCGGTCTATGGTTTTTCCGGTTCTCGGTCTTCGGTCCGGTCCGGTCTTGGCCGGTCCGGTCCGGTTTTTGGACCATGCTCACCCCTACTCCACAAATTGATTGGCACACTCTAATTTAGAGTGTCTTGACTCGACATTTATACCCTTAGAAGGGTGAAAAAGAGTAAATGTGATGTAAGGGTATACATGTCAAGACGCTTTAAATTAGACTGTGCCAATCAACTAAAGGAGTGTGCAAATCACCTCCTTTAACCAAAAACTTGAGAGCGTCCATAAAGTTTCCATTTTAAATTGACAATTAGTTTAAGGGTTTGATGAGGCGAAAAATGAACCGTTTTTAAGGGGTCATTTAAGCCCGAATTTGAATTTATTTGATCAAATATTGCCCTAAATCGTTCCTTTTTTCATTTTAGGTACTTTTGGAGTGAAATATGGAAAAGGAAGCATTTTGGACGTTTTTGGAGCATAAAAGTGAAGAAAACGCCAAAGTCTTAATTTTCCTTGCTAGAAACAGTACCTGACGGCGTCACAAGATCCTTAATGACGGCGACAAGAGTAATACAAGAGGTGGAAGTGGATGGTGCACATGACGATCCAGAAAGTTTTGTACTAAGGACATGATGGCGTCACCCAAGGCCGTCATGGTCCAAATGTTAGTGATGGCCCAGAGCAACTTTACACATGACGGCGTCAAAAGTTGATCTAGGCAATCCGATTTCATTATGGGCGGCGAGTTGACGGCGTCACAGATTTCTTCTTGACGCCGTCACCCTGTAAAATCTATATATAGTTTTCCAATTTTCATTCATAAAGTGTAACTTTTAGGGTGCAACTTTGGAGAAAAACCCTAGTCCAATTTTCACAACGTTTTCAAAGTTTTTACCCTTTGAAACCTTTCATGTAAATTTGAGATAAGTACTCTTTCAATTCAATCAATATGTCTATGTGTTGTTTGAATATATCTTACACTTGTCTTTAATTTAACATGCTTGGCTAGATCTCTTGTGTGTTTGCTTAGATGTAGTGAAACCTAGATGTTAATTATGGGTTGATTGTTTGTTTATAGTTATTATGGATGATTGTATTAGATGTTAGGCTTAAGAAAACTGGCAGACTTCCATTGGTAACATGCTTGAACGTTTTAAGAAACATGATCAGAGGTGTACTATGATTTTTAGTTGTATTTAATGCGTAGGAGAATTCTAATGATCCCATGTTAGGAGCTTCTAACGGCTCGACATAGGAGTGAAGTAGGATCCTTTAGAGTTAGAGAATATTGTACACGGCCCTACGGCTAGTATTAAGGAATACGACCCGTCATCCATGCAATTGTAACAAACTATCAACCTGTAAAAGATATCTAGGGAGTAATGAAACCTAAGTAAACACAACTTTCCCCATTATTGTTACACCACATTAGTAATTAGTTTCATTTTCATTTCTGTTATTTAATTTTGATTGCATATTTAGTTATTGGGTTAGTTGGCTAGCAACTAATTCCGCCCACTCTTCCAAAAAATCGAGATTTTAATTGCCTTTATAAAATATAAAAAAATACAAAAAGAATCATCCATCACCCTTAGACTTAATTCAGGAGACTTTCTAATCCTAGCGACACTATTCCTGAGTTGAACGATCAATCTCCCGGTACTTGTCACTATACTATACTACAACGATCAGGTACACTGCCTGGTGGGGGTTGTAAGCTTCTCGAGATCCCTCGAGAGGTAAAACCTGGTGCGATTCCCACGTATCAAGTTTTTGGCGCCGCAGCGTGGGGAAGAGTTATTGTCTAGGTTAGAAGTTCTTTTTATTAGGTTTACTTGCTAGATTCCTTTCTAGTAAGATTTTTTTTTTTATTTCTAGGTTTTCTTTAGTCTATCTTTTTCTTTGTATGTTTGTTCGTAATTTTCATTGACTATTCTGTTCACCATTATGGAGAACGCGAATCCACCATACTACCGACCACAAAATTCACCCACTCCTAATGACATCTTGATGTTTAAACAACATGAAGATGAACCTATCTATGATGCATGGGCTCGTTTTAAATATTTACTCCAAAAAGTCCCTCATCATAATTTCGATCTGTGGTCCCAAATTGAAATATTTTACCATCGTGTCAACCGCTATACCAAAATGGACATTGACCATGCCGTAGATGGGGACATTTGGGGATAAAGTGCTGATGAAGCATGGGAAACCATAGAGAATTGTGCCATACATGCCAAAAAAATGGACAACCCAACAAATGTTGTTAAGGATCAATTGATAGCAAGTTTGAGGGAACAAGCAAGAAGTTTGTTTGGGGATAATAAACCTATAGATGAGATAACTGGGTGCACGGAGTGGTTTGATTTCACCACAATACAAGCTGAGCACATTGGTTATCTTGATAAGATAGAGGATAGAGTTGAAGATCTAAGCCCACCAATTACCCCACAAGTCCTACCATCTTTTGAGGCATACACACCACCCGTGACTTATTCGGATGAAGTAGATGAGACTCTAGGAATCCCAATTGAGGTAGAACCTTTTAACCAAACACAACTAGAGGATATAGGTTTGAATACTTATAATGATAACCTTACTCTTAGTTCTAGGGAAGTTCCTAGTTTTGATGAACCGGAGCCTCAACCAAAACCGTTACCTAATCTTCCATCCTTGGATGAAAATTTAGGAATTGAAATAGGTCTCGATCCACCCATCAAACCATATAGTCCGGGTAGTCTTAGGATAAAGGTAGTGGACTCTAAGCCTTGTAGAGAGGAAACCAATATAGGAGTGGAAAATGACCTTACATGCTTACATCACCCATTTATGTTTGATCACAAGAAACATTATGGGTTTAAACCGGGTTTATTAGGTCAAGATGGATCCCTAACTAGTAATCTCTTGAAGTTGATTGAAAATGATCCCTTTCTAGGAGAAAATCTTAATCCACCCATTAACCCGATTGAATTAGGTAAGGTTATGATGATAGGAGCATATAATTCATCCACCACTCTTTCCTCACGAGGAATATTTCCACCCTAAGGGTGTGTATCGCTACTTCCACCCGCACTTAATCCTAAGTGTATGGAAAACCTCCCATATTTCCGTTAAATAAGGGTAGAGTCAGGCTCGTGACTCGAACAAAAACAAACGCTTCTTAGGAGGCAACCCATGTTTTGTGTGTTTTAATTTGTTTGATTTTTAATTGTTTGATGTTATTTGCTTCCGTATGCATGCTTTCTTTTTATTGTTCGTAGATCATGTTTCAAACTAAAATTGTGAAAATGCTTTATTTTGTTGTTTAACTTCGTCTTAACTTCATATAAAAGCATTTTGCAAAAGCTAAGTGTAAGGGGAAACCCCAAATTTGTTTCTAAGAACGAAATTGATCTTGATTCACCACAATATTAAATGAGCATGTGTATTAGTATTTGTTAGAGTCAAATGCATGTATCGAGTCATAATGATGTTTTGCAGGATTTTCCAGGAAGTAGGACATAAGTTTTTCCAGAAATTTTCCAAAAACTTAACGTAAAGATTTCTGCAGGTCACTTCTGACGGCGTCATGAATTAATTCTTGACGGCGTTATGTGTAAAATTCTGGAAATTTTGCGAGTTTCATTTTTCTAAGGGAGTCTTAAAGTTTTTGTTAATTCTTTAGTTTTATAAACTCCAGGAAATCTGCAAACATTTATTCCACAAGCATTATATCTTAATTTGCTTTCTAGGACTTGTTAGTATATATAGATTGCCGCCGATTTTACGCGAGGTTGCCTTGTTTGTTTTCTCAGGTTTAACAGGTTATGTATGACAAGAAGATGATTTATTTTTCTGGAAGGCAAGCTTTGAATGTTCATTTTCTTGGAGGAAGATCTAACCTTGTTACCACACTATCCACACCGAACGAATTAGGGGAGTATTTGCTTTCATTCTTTTACCTATTTCACTTTTACATTCTTTAATTGAACATTGGGGACAATGTTCATCCTAAGTGTAAGGGGAGGGTAAATGATGATACCTTATAGGATACTATTGCACTTGAGTTTGTTTGTTTGATGGTAGGTGTGTAATAAAACTAAGAGAAATACTTGTTAGTGTAATTTTAGCGCCAAATTTAAAATTTTTTACAACATTTACGAGTGAAACTTTAGCCTGAGCAAGCGTCTCATGGATAGGAGTTGTATGATTAGCATGAAACCGTATCATTCAGAAAATTTTTCCACCCAAATATGTGAGGTTCACCTTTAGATTTGATAGGAAAAGCATTTACTATTAGTGCTTATGAGTGTACCGGTAGCATTTAGATTCTAGAACTTGCGTTAGTGATGCATCCTGAGACCGCTAGTGAGACTACATTCGTGTAGTAGGATTTACTACATGATATGAGGCATTAGGATCACCCTTGTGTTAAACCCGTATCATAATTACTTGACCATTTAAGTCATATTACTTGGCTAGTAGAGTCAATTAATTTTTCCCACACCTTAGCGTTGTACTCATTTTTAGTACACGAAACCCCTAGTACACCCCTCCGAGCCTATCTTTTCGTTTATAACTTTAAGCGTCTTACTTAAAGGAAGAATTTGTTACAACCCACCCAAATGTGCAACCAAATCGCCTTAGCCTTCCGTGTATGCACTCATCTTTAGTGCATTATTGTTATTTGTTTAAACCCTTAGTTAATTATCTAATTGATTACATGGTTGCTAAGTCGAGTCATATCTTGTACATATTGTTTTGGGACGATTGGGACTCATGGGTAAAGTACTTGTGTTATGGAGTAATGGGGAAGAACATCATATATTACCCTGATGAGGCGAAAATGAACCGTTTTTAGGGGGTCATTTAAGCCCGGAATTGAATTTATTTGATCAAATATTGCCCTAAATCATTTCTTTTGTGATTTTAGGTACTTTGGGAGTGAATTCTGGAAAAGGAAGCATTTTGGACATTTTTGGAGCATAAAAGTGAAGAAAACGGCAAAGTCTTAATTTTCCTTGCTGGGAACAGTAGATGACGGCGTCAAGAAGAATTTTATGACGGCGTAAAGAGCAAAACGGATGACGACCCATAGAAAACGTGACGGCGCCAGAAGAAGGGCGTCAAGAGTAATTTTGGTGACGGCCCAGAGTAGAAACATACATGACGGCGTCAGCTATGGATCTTGGCAGTCCGAGAACTTTATTGGCGGCGAGATGACGGCGTCAGATTTTTCCTCTTGACGCCGTCACCTCCTAAAATCTATATATACTTTTCTAATTTTCATTCATTAAGGAGGAACTTATGTGGAGAATTTTAGGGCCGAACCTAATAAACCGTAGCTCGTTTGTAACAGTATTTTCAAAGGTTTTCACCCCTAAAAACCCTTCATGTTCAATTGAGATAAGTATTCTTCCAATTCATTCAATATGTCTATGTGTTGTTTGAATATATCTTACACTTGTCTTGATTTTAACATGCTAGGCTAGATCTATTGTGTGTTTGCTTAGATATAATGAAACCTAGATGTTGATTATAGGTTGATTGCTTGTTTATAGTTGTAATGGATGAATGATTTCAATGTTAGGCTTAAGAAAACTGGCAGATCTCCGTTGTGTAACTTGATTGAACGTCTTAAGATACATGAACCGATGTGTACCAGGTTTTTATGGTTGTATTTAATGCATGAGCGAATTCTAATGATCGCATGTTAGGAGCTTCTTAGCCGGCTCGACATAGGAGTGAAGTAGGAGCTTATAGGATTGGGGAAGTAAGTACGCCACCCCATGAATGGTATTAAGGAATACAATCCGTCATCCACGTAACTGTAACAAGTAATTAACCTATAAAAGATATATAGGGAGTAGTGAAATCTAAGTAAACACAGTTCTCCCATATATTGTTCACACCACTAGTTTAATTTAGTTTATTTTCATTTTTGTTATTTTATTTTGATTGCATCTGTAGTTATTGGGTTAGTCGACTAGCAACTAATTCCGCCCACTCCTCTAAAAACCAAGCTTTTTTATTTGCTTTTCATAAAACAAAAAAAAATACAAAAAGAATCATCCCTCACCTCTAGACCTAGTTTTTAGGTTTTCTAATACTAGCGACACTATTCCTGAGTTGAACGATCAATCCCCCGGTACTTGTCACTATACTATACTACAACGATCAGGTACACTGCCTGGTTGGGGTTGTAAGCTTCTCGAGATCCCTCGAGAGGTAAAGTCTGGTGCAATTCCCACGCATCAAGTTTTTGGCGTCGCTGCCAGGGAATAGTTATTGTCTAGGTTAGAATTTCTTTTTATTAAGTCTACTTGCTAGATTCCTTTCTAGTAAGATTTTATTTTTATTTTTTAGGTTCTCTTTAGTCTATCTTATTTCTTCGTGCCTTTGTTCGTAACTTCTTACCATCTGACATCATGGAAGGTGGTAACATCTTTGAACCCATCAACCCACCACAACAAGACCCCCCACAAAACCCACCACTAGCAAACCAACCTCTTAGGCCCCGAACCCTAGGAGAGTACTCCCGACCTAGCCACCAAGGCTACCGAAACACCATTGAGCTCACCCAAAGAGCCAATGTGTCTCCCTTGCGATCCGACACCATCCGGTTAGTGCAAAGCGGATGTGCATTCCATGGACTTCATTTCGAAGATCCTAATTAACATCTCAAGAACTTCCTTAAAATCGTAGATTCTATAGACCTTGATGTTACAACTAGAGAGTCGACCCGATTACGCCTATTCCAATTCTCTCTACGTGATAAAGCTAGTCAATGGCTTGAAAGTTTCCCCGCGGGATCCATCACCTCATGGGATGATCTCACCACTCGTTTCCTTGCCCAATTCTTCCCACCGGGGAAGACTGCGATGCTTAGAAATGACATCTTGATGTTTGAACAACATCAGGGTGAAACTTTCTACAAAGCATGGGCTCGTTTCAAGGATCTACTCCACAAAGTCCCTCATCATGGTATAAATCTTTGGTTATTAGTTCAGATCTTCTATGACCATGTCGACTATCACACTAAACGTACCATCGATAGAGCCGCAGGGGGTAGATTACGTGATAAGAACGCCGAGGAGTCTTGGGCAATTATTGACGAGTTTGCCGCCGATAATCAAGAGTTATGGGAGTTTAATCACACTATAAAAGTGGCCATCAACGCAATCTCGACACCTGGAGGGACTAATCAAATCTCTGATGAACTCCTTTGCAAACTTGAGGCAAAAGTTGTCTATTTTGAGGAAAGGCAAAAGAGACCCTTAAGTCCTAGACGGGCTGCTGTCAATTATGTCTCGAAAATGACTTCGACGCCGTTATCAGAGTCACCCTCTAGAGAGAATGTTGAGACTTTTCAAAACTATGCCCCACCTTATTCTCCTCCCGAGAAACTTAGCCTGGAATTTGAAGCCAGAATGAGAGAATATATGGCAACCCATTTTGAGCGGCTTGCTAGATTCGAGGAAGCAGTTTATAAACAAAAGGAGGAGATGCACTAGAAAATGAATGAGATGATGAGCCTAGTGGAGGAGTATGCTAACCAGAAAACCCCTGAAAGGATGTTACTGAGGAAAGAAAGCGTCATCCCCACTACCCGGTTTGTTAATTCCATCAAAATTGTCCACACGGATAATGAGAAAGCATAAACCCCTAATGAACAAACCACAGAAGAACCGCCAAAATCCCAATCCTTAAGTTACTACCTGAAACATGATATAAACGAAAACATTATAACTAATTGGATAAAGGGTGACGGGCGTAACCAATCCTCCAAACAGGGATCAGAGAAGGAAGAAGAGGGAAAAGATTAGTATGATACATTACATGGGGGGCCGATATTCGAGAAACTACTGGTACAGAAAGTAGCTACTAAGCAGATGGCATGTGGGAACTTTGAGATACCGGCCAGCATCGGGAATTTAAAATATCTAAAAGCTTTCGCCGACCAAGGATCAAAAGTAAATCTTATGCCCCTAACTATCTACACCCAACTAACGTCAAAAATGCCAGCCCCCACTCGTGTTAGGCTATCCTTCGCTGGACACTCTTACGTGTACCCCCTGGGAATTGCAGAAGATGTGTTGGTCAATGTCGCATGATTCATGTATCCCGTTGATTTCATGATCATTGATGATAAGGGAGGTGGATGCATGCCAATAATCCTTGGGGCACCATTCCTTACCACCGCAAGAGCTTAAATCAGGAAAAAGAAAGATTAGCTTTCCCATGACCCCGCGATATGCGCAAGAGAGTTTGATGGGGAAAAAGCTCAAAAACAACATTGACACATCACCTATTCATGTTCAGGAAAAGATACTTGCATGGGAGGTAAGAATCAAAAGTTACCAAGAAGCTAAACACGTAGGAAGCAAAAGCAAAGGCAAAAGCAACAAAATTCATGTCGAGCTTGAACATAGTCAACCAACGAGGAACCATGTACCATTCGAAAAAGGGGACTTAGTACTCTTAAGACACTTGGAGATAACGATGCCTCCCGATAAACCGAGTCCCTGGTGGTGTGGGCCTTTCACAATTGAAAGCATAAGCCAAGATGGGATGGATAACTTGAGAAGTAACGGAGGAGATGAGGTGATTACAAGTATCGACATATTGAAACACCACCACCACGATAGTAATGATCGCAACTATATGGGGTACATCATCTCGAGAGATGAGGTCACGTAGTAACCCATGACCTTGAGTCTAGCTGCAAGACTCGTAAATAAAGAAAAGCGCTTCTTGGGAGGCAACCCATGTTTTGTGTGATTTTTATTTTGTTTGATTGTTATTTGTTTCCGTATGCATGCTTTATTTTTATTGTTGGTAGATCATGTTTCAAAATAAAATGGTGAAAATACTTTATTTTGTCGTTTGGCTTAGTCTTAACTTCATCCAAAGGTATTTCGCAAAAGATCAGTGTAAGGGGAAACCCCAAATATGTTTTTAAGAAACAAAATTGATCATGATTCTCCACAATATTAAATGAACATGTATATTCGTATTTGTTAGAGTCAAATGCTTGTATCGAGTCATAATGATGTTTTGCAGGATTTTCCAGGAAGTAGGACAAAGTTTTTCCAGAAATTTTTCAGAAACATAATATAAGAATTTCTGCAGGTCACTTCTGACGGCGTCAGGAAGAAATTCCTGACAGCGTCACGTGTAAAAATCTTTAAATTTTGCTAGTTTTGTTTTTCTAACAGAGTCTTAAAGTTTTTGTTAATTCTATAGTTTTATAATCTCTAGGAAATCTGCAAACACTCATTCCACAAGCATTATATCTTACTTTGTTTCTAGGATTTATTATCATATATAGATTGCCGATGATTTTACGCGAGGTTGCCTTGTTTGTTTTCTCAGGTTTAATAGGTTACGTTTGACAAGAAGATGATTTATATTCTGGAAGGGAAGCTTTGATTGTTCATTTTCTTGGAGGAAGATTTAACCTTGTTACCACACTATCCATACCGAGCGAATCAGGGGAGTATTTGATTTCATTCTTTTACCTATTTTACTTTTACAATCTTCAATTGAACATTGGGGACAATGTTCATCCTAAGTGTAAGGGGAGGGTAAAATGATGATACCTTATAGATACACTTTCACTTGAGTTTGTTTGTTTGATCGTAGGTGTGTAATAAAACTATGAGAAATTCTTGTTAGTGTAATTTTAGCGCCAAATTTAAAATTTTTTACAACATTTAGGAGTGAAACTTTAGCCTTAGCAAGCGTCTCATGGATAGGAGATTGTATGACTAGCACGAAACCGTATCATTCAGAAAAAATTTCCACCCAAATATGTGAGGTTCGCCTTTAGATTTGATAGGAAAAGCATTTACTATTAGTGCTTATGAGTGTACCGGTAGCATTTAGATTCTAGAACTTGCGTTAGTGATGCATCCCGAGACCGCTAGTGAGACTACATTCGTGTAGTAGGATTTACTACATGATAAGAGGTATTAGGATCACCCTTGTGTTAAACCCGTATCATAATTACTTGACCATTTAAGTCATATTATTTGGCTAGTTAAGTCAACTAATTTTTCTCACACCCTTAGCGTTGTACTCATTTTTAGTACACGAAACCCCTAGTACACCCCTCCGAGCCTATCTTTTCGTTTCTAACTTTAAGCATCTTACTTTAAGGAATAATTTGTTACACCCCACTTAAATGTACAACCAAATTGCCTTAGCCTTCCGTGTATGCACTCATCTTTAGTTCATTATTGTTATTTGTTTAAACCCTAACTTAATTATCTAATTGATTACGTGGTTGCTAAGTCGAGTCGTATCCTTGTACATATTGTTTTGGGACAATTGGGACTCATGGGTAAAGTACTAATGTTATGGAGTAATGGTGAAGAACATCATATTATTACCCCTATATGTGCATTAATCTTAAAAGTACTCCAAGTGTTTTGATTATCTTAATTCGAGTCATTAGATTCGTTTTTTGTAAAGTATGTAAAAATTCAAGTGTAAGGGAAATTTTCACTCCCTATGATGTATTATTTTGGATGGTAGGGTAAGAATGTATGCAAAATATATATATATATATATATATATATATATATATATATATATATATATATATATATATATATATATATATATATATATAGAAAAGAAAGAGAAAAAAAACATACGGACAACCATCCCGTTTCATTCTATATTTATTTTATGTTTTTTGTTATTTTTCATTTATTAGCTTAAGTCGAGTCTAGTCTTGGCTTAGCAATGCCATATTGTGGTGGAGGTTTTCTGTGGTGGAGGTTTGATCCTTTCCCAAGCCTATGGTAATCCATTTTGCTATGACAGGTAGTGAGAGATGATTTCCATTTCCATATTGTGATATATACTTTATTACACCCGAGAGATGTGAGAATCTAAACACTATTTGTGGGATGCTAGTGTATGACCTCCGTGCTTGTCTTTGGTCTTTAGTGGAACGATTATTTGTTGTAATTACTTTTATATTAGTGTTAAATGACCCCTAACTTGTATTTTGACTAGAATAAAAGCGCATTTGCTTGAGGACAAGCAAATCTCAAGTGTAAGGGTATATGATGAGGCGAAAAATGAACCGTTTTTAGGGGGTCATTTAAGCCCGGAATTAAATTTATTTGATCAAATATTACCCTAAATCGTTCCTTTTGTGATTTTAGGTACTTTGGGAGTGAATTCTGGAAAAGGAAGCATTTTGGACGTTTTGGAGCATAAAAGTGAAGAAAACGACAAAGTCTTAATTTTCCTTGCTGGGAACAGTAGATGACGGCGTCAAGAAGAATTTTATGATGGCGTCAAGAGCAAAATGGATGACGACCCAGAGAAAATGTGACGGCGTCAGAACAAGGGCGTCAAGAGTAATTTTGGTGACGGCCTAGAGTAGAAACATACATGACGGCGTCAGCTATGGATCTAGGCAGTCCGAGAACTTTATTGGCGGCTAGATGACGGTGTCAGATTTTTCCTCTTGATCGTCACCTCCTAAAATCTATATATACTTTTCTAATTTTCATTCATTAAGGAGGAACTTGTGTGGAGAATTTTAGGGCCGAACCTAATAAACCCTAGCTCGTTTGTAATAGTATTTTCAAGGGTTTTCACCCCTTAAAACCCTTCATGTTCAATTGAGATAAATATTCTTCCAATTCATTCAATATGTCTATGTGTTGTTTGAATATATCTTACACTTGTCTTTATTTAAACATGCTAGGCTAGATCTATTGTGTGTTTGCTTAGATGTAATGAAACCTAGATGTTGATTATAGGTTGATTGCTTGTTTATAGTTGTAATGGATGAATGATTTCAATGTTAGGCTTAAGAAAACTGGCAGATCTCCATTGTGTAACTTGCTTGAACGTCTTAAGAAACATGAACCGATGTGTACTAGGTTTTTATGGTTGTATTTAATGCATGAGCGAATTCTAATGATCCCATGTTAGGAGCTTCTTATCCGGCTCGACATAGGAGTGAAGTAGGAGCTTATAGGATTTGGGAAGTAAGTAAGCCACCCCATGAATGGTATTAAGGAATACAATCCGTCATCCACGCAACTGTAACAAGTAATTAAACTGTAAAAGATATCTAGGGAGTAGTGAAATCTAAGTAAACACAATTCTCCCATATATTGTTCACACCACTAGTTTAATTTAGTTTATTTTCATTTTTGTTATTTTATTTTGATTGCATCTGTAGTTATTGGGTTAGTTGACTAGCAACTAATTCCGCCCACTCCTCTAAAAACCGAGATTTTTTATTTGCTTTTCATAAAACAAAAAAATACAAAAAGAATCATCCCTCACCTATAGACCTACTTTTTAGGTTTTCTAATCCTAGCGACACTATTCCTGAGTTGAACGATCAATCCCCCGGTACTTGTCACTATACTATACTACAACAATCAGGTACACTGCCTGGTGGGGGTTGTAAGCTACTCGAGATTCCTCGAGAGGTAAAGCCTGGTGCAATTCCCACGCATCATACCCCCATATGTGCGTTAATCTTAAAAAGTACTCCAAGTGTATTGATTATCTTGATTCGAGTCATTAGACTAGTTTATTGTAAAGTATGTAAAAATTCAAGTGTAAGGGGAATGTACATTCCCTATGATGTATTATTTTGGATGGTAGGGTAAGAGTGTAGGTGAAAAAAAAATTTAAAATTATAGAATAAAAAGAAAAAAAAAAAAGAAAAAGAAAAGAGAAAAACATACGGACTACCATCCAGTTTCATTCTATGTTTATTTTATGTTTTTGTTATTTTTGATTTATTAGCTAAAGTCGAGTCAAGTCTTTGCTTAGCAACGTCATATTGTACATGTAATTAACCAAGATGATTAACTCGCCACCAGTAAATATTGCCTTTATCCAACAAAACCGTGTATTCCATATCCCTACACCTAACGTTATAACCCTTTCAAAGACCTCTTTGATAGTTTATCGTAGCTGCTTACGCCAAGTGGTGGAGGTTTGATCCTTTCCCAAGCCTATGGTAATCTATTTTGCTATGACAGGTAGTGAGAGATGTTTTTCATTTCCATATTGTGATATATACTTTATTACACCCGAGAGATGTCAGTATCTAAACACTATTTGTGAGGTGCTACTGTATGACCTCCGCGCTTGTCTTTGGTCTTTAGTGGAACGATTATTTGTTGTAATTACTTTTATATTAGTGTTAAATGACCCCTAACTTGTATTTTGATTAGAATAAAAGCGCATTTGCTTGAGGACAAGAAAATCTCAAGTGTAAGGGTATTTGATGAGGCAAAAAATGAACTGTTTTTAAGGGGTCATTTAAGCCCGAATTCAAATTTATTTGATCAAATATTGCCCTAAATCATTCCTTTTGTCATTTTTGGTACTTTTGGAGTGAAATCTTTAAAAGGAAACATTTTGGACGTTTTTGGAGCATAAAAGTGAAGAAAATGGCAAAGTCGTTATTTTCCTTGCTGGGAACAGTACCTGATGGCGTCACAAGATCCTTAGTGACGGCGTCAAGAGTAATACAAGAGGTGGAAGTGGATGGTGCACATGACGATCCAGAAAGTTTTGTACTAAGGACATGATGGTGTCACCCAAGGCCGTCATGGTCCAAATGTTAGTGACGGCCCAGAGCAACTTTACACATGACGGCGTCAAAAGTGGATCTAGGCAATCCGATTTCATTATGGGCAGCGAGATGACGGCGTCACAGATTTCTTCTTGATGTCGTCACTCTGTAAAATCTATGTATAGTTTTCCAATTTTCATTCATAAATTGTAACATTTAGGGTGCAACTTGGGAGAAAAACCCTAGTCCGATTTTCACAGCTTTTTCAAGGGTTTTTACCCTTTGAAACCTTTCATGTCAATTTGAGATAAGTACTCTTTCAATTCAATCAATATGTCTATGTGTTGTTTGAATATATCTTACACTTGTCTTCAATTTAACATGCTTGGCTAGATCTCTTGTGTGTGTAAGCTTAGATGTAATGAAACCTAGATGTTAATTATGGGTTGATTGTTTGTTTATAGTTGTTACGGATGATTGTATTCGATGGTAGGCTTATGAAAACTGGCAGACTTCCATTTTTAACATGCTTGAACGTCTTAAGAAACATGATCATAGGTGTACTATGATTTTTGGTTGTATTTAATGCATAGGAGAATTCTAATGATCCCAAGTTAGGAGCTTCTAACGGCTCGACATAGGAGTGAAGTAGGATCCTTTAGAGTTAGGGAATATTGTACACGGCCCTACGACTAGTATTAAGGAATAAGACCCGTCATCCATACAATTGTAACAAACTATCAACCTGTAAAAGATATCTAGGGAGTAATGAAACCTAAGTAAACACAACTTTCCCCATTATTGTTACACCACATTAGTAATTAGTTTCATTTTCATTTATGTTATTTAATTTTGATTGCATTAGTAGTTATTGGGTTAGTTGGCTAGCAACTAATTCCGCCCACTCTTCCGAAAAACCGAGATTTTAATTGCTTTTATAAAATATAAAAAAATTCAAAAAAATCATCCCTCACCCTTAGACTTAATTTAGGAGACTTTCTAATCCTAGCGACACTATTCCTGAGTTGAACGATCAATCCCCCGGTACTTGTCACTATACTATACTACAACGATCAGGTACACTGCCTGGTGGAGGTTGTAAGCTTCTTGAGATCCCTCGAGAGGTGAAGCCTGGTGCGATTCCCACGTATCAGGGTTGTTTCAGAAAATTGTTAGAGAACTGTTGCATTATTCTAAAATGTCATTTGGAATTTATATATAACTATATACATTGACTCCTAAGCATAACTTGCATTTAGCCATTGGATTTTACAAAATAAGGAAACAAAAATTTATGTTGCATTTGGAGGTCTCAAGAAGGAGCCTATTTATTACGGAGTAATTTTTGTTGCAATATATCATTGGTTTTTATGTTTATATAGTAGGTTGAGAAGGTAAATTTTTTAATTTGAAATTGGTAAAGTTTCTTAAGCATTGGTCTACTATTTATTAAATTTTATTCTACATGATGGTGATGAGTGCTTAAACACTCATCATTTTTGGTCAAATCTGAGCTGCAAAACATTTTAAAACACTCAAAAAGGCATCAAAATACTGAAAATATCCCAGGGATTGTGTTTTATATGTTTCAGATGCAAAATGAGTAAAAACAGGTGAAAAACGATCAAAGTTTGCAAAATTGGCAGTTTCAGTCCCCCAAGTTTCAAAACTTGTCACAATTAGTCCCTATGCATTTATTTTAAAAGAAAAGTCAACCCAAGTCTTTTGAAAGTCAAAAATTACAAAAAATGATCTTTGGGTATAAAGTTTCAAATGTTACATTTTTGGTCCCTCAAGTTTCAAAGATTGGCAAAAGTGGTCCCTGGGAATTTTAAAATGGAAAATTGCAAATTTGGTTCTTGGATTATTGGTGCTTGGCATCATTAGTCCTTTGGAGTACTTTGGGAAATTTACAACATCAGCCCCTAAGTTTCAGCAAATTCCAAATTTGGTCCTTGTGATATATACCAAAACAAACGGACCCTTTTTATTAGTACCCAAAACCAAACCAAACACAAATCCAATCCACATTCCTCTAAGCCCAAAACCTTACCCAGCCCACTCCCTTTTTATTAATATAAGCCAGGGTCAAAGGTCAAAGTTCAAACGGCTCAGATCAAAGCAAGCCCATCCAAGGGTCAGAAGAGAGTGGGAATGAGAGAGAAACTCCACTAAGTCTATTTAAGTGAAGAAAAACAGGAAGAAGAGGTGGCAGTTAGCTAATATAGATATAGTTTAGTATATTTTTGTCATTGTAATGAATTTTAAAATTCCAGTGTATCTTTAAGCTTTCTAGTTGTATTTCTACGTATTTTAGTGTATTTGAAACCTGTTTAAAACATTAATTTCAGTATTACAACATCTTTTCAATTTCTGGTTAATTTAACTCAAAGTTATCAATCTGTTCTTGAGTTGTTGAAAGTTGTTTTTCAGTGTTCCATCAAGCTTATAATTGCTAAAGATTAAGTATTATGAAGTTTTTAAAGCAAAGAAAACAGTTAGGACTTAAAACTCAAAAATTGCTCAAAATTCTAATAAGTCTGTGAAAGAAAAAAGAAAAAAGAAAAGGAAAGAAGAAGAGTAGCAGTGAAGAATGGTTATGGTTTAGAGCTCATGGGAGCAATAGGGTGATAGAATTTGGTCCCTGAGTGTTTAGGCTCTTGGCTTGGACAAAATTGTAAGAATTCTCTATAGTTCATTGCATCATCTGTGTTTTTAATTCATTGTGCTTATTTGTGGTTCTTTGTGGCTTATTTCACTTAATTATAGCTTATTAGACATTTTATGATTGATAGATAAGAACCTAGTTAAAGCATCATCATTTTCTTTCAAATCAGACATTTAAGGGAGTCTTTGGCTCAGGGGTGTGCTATGAGCCCTATTGTGTTTAAGTGTAATGATTTGGTTTACATATGCTACACTAGGTCTCAGTAGGTAAATCAAGTCATAAAATCCAGACCTTATTTGTTCAAAAGTCAAGACCTTGGTTAACTTGGTGATTCTTGTTCACTGTTGTAATTTTCAAGTTTGATCATCATCCAAATGATTTCATTAGTGTTTAGGATAGCTTAATTCATTGTCATTTTACCTTATTACTTCATAATCAGCAAGTAGGGGTCATTAAAAGTTCATGAAAGTCAAATTAAGCATGCATACTAAAAAGTCAAATCTCACCCTAGGCAGAAAACTCAATTTTTGAGGGAATTGTTTAGATTTTTGTGTTAGGATTCAGACATTGAAACTTTTTAGAGATTAATGATTGACAGCTAAAATTGATGATCCATATGTTGGAATATCTTTGTGATTTTTTTAAGTGCTTATCCAAGCCCTTCTTTGGACCTGCAGGGGAAACTTGTACCCTGCACAAGGGCACTTAGGCTTTTAAGCCATTTTTCAAAAGCTCACCCTAAGCTTATTTGAGCACCATAGCCCATGTCCTCTAGCTTTTTAAGAAGCTTATTAGCACAGCTTTTCAGTTCATAACATATTTTGGATCTCAAGTCACTTGACCATAGCTTATTTTGGACTTAAAAGTGATCTGATCATAACAAGTCACTGAGTGACTCAGGATAATAAGCCAACTTGATAAGCTCCTTGTGAGCTTATTTGTGGACCTTAGAACCTGGGTCTTGGCTTATTTGAGAGTCCCCTAGCCTAGCTTTTTGGACCAAGTCTTATTTTGGATCCTTGATCATCCCTAAGGGACCCACAGAGGCCTTCAGTTGGCACAACTGGACTGTTTGGTTTGTAGCTTGAGTTGGAATTGCTTATTTGCTTATATAAGCTTATCAGTGAGCATTTGTTGTTGTTTTAACTCATTCTCAGTTCATTCAACTTGTGTCTAGCTCATTTCAGCTTTGTGGATTAGCTAGTAGCTTATTTAGTAGCTTGTTTAGTTTTAAAATTCATCAAAACCCCTAATAAGCTAACTGTTAAGGACTTAAGCTTGCATACAGCTTATTTTTGAGTTTCAGCAAAGTTGCCTTCACAAAAGTTGTTCAAAAACAGTTGAAAAGTAGTTGTGAAAAAGAAAAATCCAAAAAAGCCCAACTTAATAGAAATGATAGCTTCTATTTAAGCCAATTGGCTTATTCTTCAGCTTATTTATAAGCAATTTTCATTTTTATATTTTTACCAGTTTTCTTCTAGTTAAAAATAATTTTGGTAATTTTTTCATATTTTTCTCTTATCATTTAGTATTTTTTGTAATTTAATTTAGTTTTTAATAATTATAATTAATTAATAATAATAATTAATATTAATTAATTAAAAAAATCAGAAAAATACAAATTTAGTTTTAAAATCAATTTTTAAGTATTTTAAAATTTTCCAAATTTTATTTTGACTTTTCTAGTGTAATTTTAGAATTATTTATAATTTAGTGTATTTTAATTAATTAAAATGTAATTAGAAAATAATTTTTAATTAATAATAATTATATAACTAGTGTAAAAATTAATTTTCTTTTTCTAAAAATTTTCTTTAATCATTAGGTTTGTAAAAATATCATTTTTATATCCGTAGCCTTTTTAGACAATCAGATTCACTTTTTCTCGCGTACGTCAGTTCCCGTTTGTAATTAAAACGTACGTTTTAAGGTTTTAGCTCGTTTTTCCTTAATCTAAATTCACGTAATCAATCATATAGCTTTCCTAAGCTATTTAATTTCATAATTCTCAAATAATTCTCATCATAACCCCTTCCCGTGAAATTCACCCGATCACAAGCACGCTAGAGTACAATTCACACGTCGTTGGGACTTAACGACCTGGTGATACCCTATATTACCCGAAAGCATTGGTCTAGGTAGTTTGACTTTGTTGACTATTTACTTGGTCAATTTAAGTTGACTGTTTAGCATCAATCAAATTTTGGCGTTGCTGTCAGGGAGGTGTGCGCGTTTCTGCAGCGTCTTTAGAGATTAGTGTTATTTCACCATAATCACTGTAAAAATCCCATCACTTTTGTAAATTTCAAATCAAAACACAAAAAAGTCATTAACACTTTCCTAAAGTGTTAAAACACCAAAAAAAATTAAAAAACAAACAAAACAGATCGTAACGTTTTCTATATCGAGTATATTTTAAGGTGATTCCAAAAAGTTTTTTTTCACATACACACAAAAACCCAAAAACATCCGTCTTTTTCCTTGTGAATAATAATACATAAAAATAAATCATCGCAAACCAAGACAGAACACCTACCAACTGGGGGTGTGGACATAATAAGTTCCCAAACGTAAGATCAAAACTTGCCATTGTATCCCTGTGAGTGGTGTAGCTTTCTTAAAGAAGCCACTTACTTGTGATTATTGGTTTAAGTTCACTGTCGTTTTTCCTCGATTTTGTTTTGAGTGAGTTTGTTTTTTTAGTGCATGCGCACTCGTTCTTCAAGGTCCACGAGCCCATTACGTGAGCTTGTTAAACCTCGAAGAACTCGTAGATGTTCATCACCAACAGTCGGATCTGAGATCCGTACTGTTGCCACATCTACTGTCACCATGGCGGAAGACCGCCCCATGTGTGAGCTTCTCCAAGCACCCAGCGAGGGTTACGGAGATGCCATTGTTGTTCCAGCCATCGTGGCTGATAATTTTGAGCTCAAAACCGGGTTACTCAATCTTGTAACCTCAAGTCAATTCTACGGTTTTGAGAGGGACGATCCTCATGCTCACATTTGATGGTTCAATAAAATCACGTCAACCATCAAGTACAATAATGTCCTATCTGAAGCAATCCAACTTCTTCTCTTCCCATTCTCACTCGAGGGACAAGCCCGAATTTGGCTTGAAAAACAACCTCCTCGATCTATTAAAACATGGGAAGATCTTGTCAGAAAATTTGTGAATGAATTCTTCCCACCTTCCAAGACCACGAGTCTTAAGAACGAAATCACCAAGTTCACTCAGATATATGATGAATCATTTGGTGAAACATGGGATCGTTTCAAAGAATTACTTCGCAAGTGTCCACATCATGGTTTCTCAGAGTTGATGCAACTCGATACTTTCTACAATGGTGTGAGCCAAGCTGATCAGGATTCACTCAATGCCTCCGCGGGAGGTAACTTCTTGAGTAGAACCACCAAAGAAGCTTTGCAAATCATAGAAAACAAGTCCAAGGTCCGCTCTACACGAAGCAAGCCGGTTGTTTCCGAAATCAATGCGGGTCCTTCTACTTCATCTTCTGTGGGTCAATCTAGCGCGGATGCTAAGATTTACAAGCTCACTGAAGCTATCCAAGCTTTGGTTCTCGCCCAACAAAAGAAAGTTTCTTTTCCACAACATCCTCCAACTGCTGAGGTTAAAAAGGTGGAAGTCTGTGTGACTTGTGGTGGGCCGCATGCCTACTACAATTGCACAGCTACTGATGGTACTCCATATGAAGCTCATGCTATTGCAGGGTCCCAAAATCAAGGAGGCAATCAATACCGCCCTCATATGGACCCGAACTATCGTCCTCACCACTATCCTGACCTCCCGGTTTTAATCAAAACCAAAATGTCCAAAACCGTAACCAAAACAAAAATAGAGTGAACCAAGATTTTCAAAACCAAGGTAACTTCAATCAGGGTCACGGTTTTCAGAATTAGAACCAAGGTTTCCAAAATCAAGGTTTCCAGCATCAAGGAAACTTTAATCGAAACCAAGGTCAGGGTAATTTCAATCCCGGGAATTTTCATGGAAATAACAACCAGAATCAAGGGAATTTCCAACATCAAAATGAAGGAAATTTCAACCAAGGTCCCAACCAAAACAATCGTGCTCAAAATTTTAATCATTCACCTCAAGCTATTGTTCCAACTGGGCCTTCATCTGATGAGTTGTTAAAGCAATTCATGAAATCCCAAGAAGAGTTGAACAAGTTGTTGGTCAGCCATATTTCTGATATCAAGAAGTCTTTAAATGATCGACCCTCGGGCTCAGGTACTACTTTACCGAGCAACACGATCGCAAACCCGAAGGGCGATGCTAAGGCGATCACAACAAGAAGTGGTGCTTCATATGATGAACCCGCGATTCCTACTACCTCTTGTTCCTCTCCTCCAAAGGTAGTGGAACGTGAACCTGAGGTGACAACGGACAAAGTGCAATCTCCTAGCTCACGAAGTACAGCACACATCTAACCTCAGGTTATTCTAGATACCAGATGTAAGCCTGGAGTTGTCTTTGAACCACCAGAAACTCCAGTGGACAACCCTAAATCCAAAACTTCTATTCCTTACCCATCAAGTCTCAATGAACAAAAGATCCGCGAAAAGGCTAGTCACCAAATGGATAAATTTTTCCAAATCTTCCAAGATTTGCACTTTGATAGCAGCTTCGCGGATGCTATTCTCTTGATGCCCAAGTTTGCATCAACAATAAAAAATATGTTAAGTAATAAGGAAAAACTCTTCGAAATGGCTAGAACTCCATTGAATGAGAACTGACCAATAGTTCTTTTGCAAAAGCTTTCTGAGAAGCTTGGAGACCCCGGGAAATTTCTCATTCCTTGTATTTTTTCAAGTATGGTTGAATGCTTCGCCTTGGCCGATCTGGGTGCTAGCATTAACCTGATGCCATATTCTGTGTGGAAGAAACTCTCTCTTCCCGAAATCATTCCCACGTGCATGACACTAGAGCTTGCCGATCGATCGATTTCTCGTCCACTTGGCATTGCCGAGGACATATTCGTTAAAGTGGGAAAGTTCCATTTTCTGGCAGATTTTGTGATTGTTGACTTTGATGTCGATTCAAGGGTCCCTCTCATTCTTGGAAGGGGATTCCTTAGAACTGGGCGTGCTCTCATCAATGTATTTGAGCAAGAGATCACATTGCGTGTTGGAACGGAAGCCATCACCTTCAACCTCGATCAAACTTCGAGGTACTCCTCTAATTATGACTCTGAATCGGTAAACCAAATAGATGTAATCGATGTTGCTGCTGAGGAGTACGCTCAAGAGGTTTTAGGTTTCGTTGATGATTCTCCGAGTGAAAACCTCACTCCATCTTCTTATCCCATCATTGCCAATTCTTCTCCTTCCCTCACTCCGTTTGAGGGAAGTGACTTCGTCTTAGGAGAAATTGAGGCCTTTCTCAAAAGTGATTCAATTCCCGATGGAATCGATAACCAAGAGATTGACCCTGAGAGGGATATTCTTTTACTTGAAAAATTATTAAACGAAGATCCCTCTCCTCTTTCTGTTCTACCACAACAACTTCAAAATCAGGAAATGAAATATGTTGAGAAAACTGATGATTTTCCTGAGGTCGAGCTCAAGGACTTACCGCCTCATCTTGAATATGCATTTATGGAGGGTGATGATAAATTACCCGTTATAATTGCTAAAGATTTAAGTGTTGAGGAAAAGGCTGCTCTAATAAATATTTTGAAGACACATAAACAAGCAATTGCTTGGAGACTCTCCAACATCAAGGGCATTGACCCAGAATTTTGTAACCACAAAATTTTAATGGAGGATGACTTCAAACCAGCAGTCCAACAACAAAGAAGGGTGAATCCAAAAATTCATGAGGTCATCAAACAAGAAGTTTTAAAACTTCTTGATGCCGGTCTGATTTACCCTATCTCGGACAGTCCTTGGGTTAGTCCCATACATTGTGTTCCAAAAAAGGGTGGCATTACTGTTGTTACTAACGAAAAAAATGAGTTGATTCCAACTCGATTGGTTACGGGTTGGCGTGTCTGCAGTGACTATCGCAAGTTAAATGACGCCACCCACAAAGAGCATTTTCCTCTACCCTTTATGGATCAAATGCTCGAGAGATTAGCGGGGAATGAGTACTATTGCTTCCTCGATGGTTTCTTGGGTTACTTTCAGATTCCCATTGATCCGCAGGATCAAGAAAAGACCACTTTCACGTGCCCCTATGGAACGTGTGCCTATAAACGTATGCCATTTGGTTTATGTAATGCTCCGGGCACGTTTCAAAGGTGCATGATGGCCATATTTTCCGACATGATCGGGAAAACTACGGAGGTCTTTATGGATGATTTTTCGGTCATTGGGGAATCATTTCAATCATGTCTCTCCCATTTAGACAACATGCTCAAACGTTGTGAAGACACAAGGTTATGTCTAAATTGGGAGAAGAGTCACTTTATGGTCAAAGAAGGCATTGTCCTCGGCCATAAAATTTCAAAGAACGGGATTGAGGTTGACAAAGCCAAAGTGGATGTCATCGCAAAATTACCTCATCCTACTACCATCAAAGGTGTTAGGAGCTTTTTGGGTCATGCCGGTTTCTATCGTAGGTTCATTCAAGATTTTTCCAAAATTGTCCGGCCTATGACCCGTCTCCTCGAGAAGGATGCTCCTTTTATCTTCTCCCCCGAGTGCATCGAAGCTTTTGAAACATTAAAGAAAAAGCTTACTGAGGCACTGATTCTTGTTACCCCCGATTGGGACTTGCCCTTTGAACTCATGTGAGATGCTAGTGATTATGCAATAGGGGCAGTCTTGGGGCAACGCAAATCAAAACAATTTCAGCCAATACACTATGCAAGCAAAACTATTACCGAGGCTCAAAGTCATTACACCACCACTGAAAAAGAATTATTAGCAGTGGTGTATGCCTTTGAGAAATTTCGGCCGTATTTGATATTGACCAAGTGCATAGTGTATACAGATCACTCGGCTTTGAAGTATCTCTTTGCAAAACAAGATGCAAAGCCGAGACTACTCCGTTGGGTTCTCCTCCTGCAAGAATTTGATATCATAATTCGTGATTAAAAAAAGGAGCTGAGAACCTAACTGCTGATCATCTCTCCCGTCTTGAAAACCCTCACCAAGATGCTTTCGAGAAATAGGAAATAAACAAAACATTTCCTCCCGAAACCCTCAGTGCGGTTTCTTTTCGTGGAGATTTGACTACCCCATGGTTTGCCCATTTTGCAAACTACCATGCGGGTAACGTTTTTGTGAAAGGGATGTCGTCCCAACAAAAAAATAAGTTCTTTAAAGATGTGAAACACTATTTCTGGGACGACCCCTTCTTGTTCAAAATCTGCGCAGATCAAGTCATCCGGCAGTGTGTTTATGGTCAGGAAGCCGCTGAAATTCTAAAGGCTTGCCATGCTGGTCCCACGGGGGGCTACCACAATCCAAACTACACCGCCAAAAAGGTGTTTAATTCCGGTTTTTACTGGCCCACGATCTATAAAGATGCCCAAGAATTAGTCAAACCATGTGACGCTTGTTAACGTCACGGGAACATTTCACAAAAGAACGAAATGCCTCAAAATGCAATTCAAGTTTGTGAAATATTTGACGTATGTGGCATAGACTTTATGGGGCCATTTCCATCATCTCATGGAAATAAATATACACTCGTGGCTGTTGACTATTTTTCAAAATGGGTTGAAGCGAAAGCTTTACCCACAAATGATGCCCGAGTTGTTGTGAAGTTTGTAAAAGCTCTTTTTGCTTGATTTGGAACTCCACGTGCTATTATTAGTGATCGTGGTACGCATTTTTCAATGACAAATTTGATAAAGTCATGCAAAAGTACGGTGTAACTCACCGTCTTTCTACTGCGTACCACCCTCAAACAAGTCGACAAGTTGAAGTTTCCAATCGAGACATTAAGAGAATCTTGGAAGGAACCGTTGGTGAAAATCGTGCATCGTGGTCGGACAAATTAGATGATGCACTTTGGGCTTTCCGTACGGCTTACAAAACACACATTGGGTGCACGCCTTACAAGCTTGTGTACGGGAAAGTGTGCCATCTTCCGATCGAGCTTGAGCACAAAGCCTATTGGGCCCTCAAGCATGCAAATTTTGACCTCAAAACTGCAGGTGATCATCGCAAAGTTCAACTGAATGAATTAAATGAACTTCGTGATCAAGCTTACGAGAACTCTTTGATCTACAAGGAAAAGACAAAGAAGATTCATGACTCAAAAATCAAGAACTGCGTGTTTAACTTTGGTGATCGAGTCCTTCTTTTCAACTCTTGACTCAAGATCTTCTTGGGAAAGCTAAAGACCCGTTGGACTGGCCCATTCACTATCGCAAAGGTTTATCCTTATGGCACCATTGAGTTATCTCAAAATGACGGTCCAAATTTCAAAGTGAATGGGCATCGTTTGAAACATTACTTTGGAGAGGACATACCATCCATGGTTGTTCCGGATCTCCAAACTTTCCCCAAGGACAATTGAATTCGGGGATCCAGTCAAGCTAGCGACTCGATGAACAAAAATAGTATCACAATATGGGTTTTCACCCATATCTCTGATTTCTTTCTACTTTCTAACACCAAAGTGTGGGGGAGTGGCCGTCCCCTGCTGTTTATATGTGTATAAGTTTCAAAAAAAAATGTGTGTCTTTGTATGTATATATAAATAAAGTGAAAAATGATGTTCCTACAGTTAGCTTCGAATATTGCTTTTTCCGTTCAAAGAGTCGGCATAATAGCCGGGACTTTGAATATTGAGGACAATATTCAATTCTAAGTGTGTGTGTGTGGGGGGGGGGGGGGGATTCTAGCGAATTTTATCACATTATATCTTCTAGTACCCCCATTTTTGGCCAAAATTTTAATTTTTTTTTACTTTATTTCAAATGTTTTTATGGTTATCAGTCCGCCATGTCTAACCGACAAAGGGATTGGCTAATCCAGGAGCAAACGGCTCTTGGTAAAGATAACTCAAATCCGTTGACGGGTGACAATTTGCCGAAAATTGTATGGTACTCAACTCACCATATCCTAAAAAGTAAAAGATTTGGCTAGCCCGCAAGGTTATGGCTTGTGGTAAAGGTAAAGGAAAGCCATAATTGGTAATCAACTCACCAAGATGTTGACTGTGTCCATCAAGAGTTGGCTAGTCCAGAAGCAAACGGCTTCTGGTAAAGACAAATCAAAACCATTGAAAGCTGGTGATTTGCTCAAAACCATATGGTTATCGGTGTACCAAAGTTCTTACTTGAACTGAAACATTTGGCTACTCCAGAAGTAATGGATTTTGGTAAAGAGATTCAAATCCATTAAGTTTTCTAAAATGATTGCTAGGGACTAGCAATAGTTTAGTGTGGGGGATTGATGAGTGCTCAAACACTCATCATTTTTGGTCAAATCTGAGCTGCAAAACATTTAAAAACACTCAAAAGGGCATCAAAATACTGAAAATATCCCAGGGATTGTGTTTTATACGTTTCAGATGCAAAATAAGTAAAAACAGATGAAAAACGATCAAAGTTTGCAAAATTGGCAGTTTCAGTCCCCCAAGTTTCAAAACTTGTCACAATTAGTCCCTATGCATTTATTTTAAAAGAAAAGTCAACCCAAGTCTTTTGAAAGTCAAAAATTACAAAAAATGATCTTTGGGTATAAAGTTTCAAAAGTTACATTTTTGGTCCCTCAAGTTTCAAAGATTGGCAAAAGTGGTCCTTGGGAATTTTAAAATGGAAACTTGCAAATTTGGTTCTTGGATTATTGGTACTTGGCATCATTAGTCCTTTGGTGTACTTGGGGAAATCTACAACATCAGCCCCTAAGTTTCAGCAAATTGCAAATCTGGTCCTTGTGATGTATACCAAAACAAACGGACCCTTTTTATTAGTACCTAAAACCAAACCAAACACAAATTCAATCCACATTCCCCTAAGCCCAAAACCTTACCCAGCCCACTCCCTTTTTATTAATATAAGCCAGGGTCAAAGGTCAAAAGGCCAGTCAAACTCACCATCTTCCTCACCATCTCCCCCTAAAACCTGTAACCTTGTCTCCCCTACCCCTTACCTTTTCACCAACACAACCACCCTTAATTAATATTCTTACCAACTCAAACCAACCCCCCCCCCCTCTTCATTTAATTCCCCTACCAGTTCCACTCAAACCTGCTCCAAGACCGTTTGGCGCCAAAATCCATTTAAATGGCTCAGATCAAAGCAAGCCCATCCAAGGGTCAGAAGAGAGTGGGAATGAGAGAGAAACTCCACTAAGTTTATTTAAGTGAATAAAAGAAGGAAGATGAGGTGGCAGTTAGCTAATATAGATATAGTTTAGTATATTGTTGTCATTGTAATGAATTTTAAAATTCCAATGTATCTTTAAGCTTTCTAGTTGTATTTCTAAGTATTTTAGTGTATTTGAAACCTGTTTAAAACATTAATTTCAGTATTACAATATCTTTTCAATTTCTGGTTAATTTAAGTCAAAGTTATCAATCTGTTCTTGAGTTGTTGAAAGTTGTTATTCAGTGTTCCATCAAGCTTGTAATAGCTAAAGATTAAGTTTTATCAAGTTTTTAAAGCAAAGAAAATAGTTAGGACATAAAACTCAAAAATTGCTCAAAATTCTAATAAGTCTATGAAAGAAAAAAGAAAAAAGAAGAGGAAAGAAGAAGAGTAGTAGTGAAGAATGGTTATGGTTTAGAGCTCATGGGAGCAATAGGGTGATAGAATTTGGTCCTTGAGTGTTTAGGCTCTTGGCTTGGACAAAATTGTAAGAATTCTCCATAGTTCATTGCATCATCTGTGTTTGTAATTTATTGTGCTTATTTGTGGTTCTTTGTAGCTTATTTTACTTAATTATAGCTTATTAGATAGTTTATGATTGATAGATAAGAACCTAGTTAAAGCATCATCATTTTCTTTCATATCAGACATTTAAGGGAGTGTTTGGCTCAGGGGTGTGTTATGAGCCCTGTTGTGTTTAAGTGTAATGATTTGGTTTAAATATGCTACACTAGGTCTCAGTAGGTAAATCAAGTCATAAAATCCAGACCATATTTGTTCAAAAGTCAAGACCTTAGTTAACTTGGTGATTCTTGTTCACTGTTGTAATTTTCAAGTTTGATCATCATCCAAATCATTTCATTAGTGTTTAAGATAGCTTAATTCATTGTCATTTTACCTTATTACTTCATAATCAGCAAGTAGGGGTCATTAAAAGTTCATGAAAGTCAAATTAAGCATGCATACTAAAAAGTCAAATCTCACCCTAGGCAGAAAACTCAATTTTTGAGGGAATTGTTCAGATTTTTGTGTTAGGATTCAGACATTGAAACTTTTTAGAGATTAAAGATTGACAGCTGAAATTGATGATCCATATGTTGGAATATTTTTGTGATTTTTTTAAGTGCTTATCCAAGCCCTTCTTTGGACCTGCCGGGGAAACTTGTACCCTGCACCAGGGCACTTAGGCTTTTAAGCCATTTTTCAAAAGCTCACCCTGATCTTATTTGAGCACCATAGCCCCTGTCCTCTAACTTTTTAAGAAGCTTATTAGCACAGCTTTTCAGTTCATAACTTATTTTGGATCTCAAGTCACTTGACCATAGCTTATTTTGGACTTAAAAGTGATCTGATCATAACAGGTCACTGAGTGACTCAGGATAATAAGCCAACTTGATAAGCTCCTTGTGAGCTTATTTGTGGACCTTAGAACCTGAGTCTTCTCTTATTTGAGAGTCCCATAGCCTAGCTTTTTGGACCAAGTCTTATTTTGGATCCTTGATCATCCCTGTGGGACCCACATAGGCCTTCACTTGGCACAACTGGACTGTTTGGTTTGTAACTTGAGTTGGAATTGCTTATTTTCTTATATAAGCTTATCAGTGAGCATTTGTTGTTGTTTTAACTCATTCTCAGTTCATTCAACTTGTGTGTGGATTAGCTAGTAGCTTATTTAGTAGCTTGTTTAGTTTTAAAATTCATCAAAACCCCTAATAAGCTAACTGTTAAGGACTTAAGCTTGCATATAGCTTATTTTTTAGTTTCAGCAAAGTTGCCTCCACAAAAGTTGTTCAAAAACAGTTGAAAAGTAGTTGTGAAAAAGAAAAATCCAAAAAAGCCCAACTTAATAGAAGTGATAGCTTCTATTTAAGCCAATTGGCTTATTCTTCAGCTTATTTATAAGCAATTTTCATTTTTATATTTTTCCCAGGTTTCTTCTAGTTAAAAATAATTTTGTTAATTTTTTCATATTTTTGTCTTATCATTTAGTATTTTTCTTGATTTAATTTAGTTTTTAATAATTAATAATTAGTTAATAATTAATTAAAAAATTAAAAAAATACAAATTTAGTTTTAAAATTAGTTTTTAAGTATTTTAAAATTTTCCAAATTTTATTTTGACTTTTCTAGTGTAATTTAAGAATTAATTATAATTTAGGGTATTTTAATTAATTAAAAAGTAATTAGAAAATAGTTTTTAATTAATAACAATTATATAATTAGTGAAAAAATTAATTTTCTTTTTTTAAAAATTTTCTTTAATCATTAGGTTTGTAAAAATATCATTTTTATATCCGTAGCTCGTTTTTCCTTAATCTAAATTCACGTAATCAATCATATGGCTTTCCTAAGCTATTTAATTTCATAATTCTCAAATAATTCTCATCATAACCCCTTCCTGTGAAATTCGTCCGATCACAAGAACGCTAAAGTATAATTCACACCTCGTCGGGACTTAATGACCTGGTGATACCCTATATTACCCGGAAGCATTGGTCTAGGTAGTTTTACTTTGCTGACCATTTACTTGGTCAATTTAAGTTGACTGTTTAGCATCAATCAATGGTATTTAAAGTGTAGATGTTCCAAAAGACTTTTGACCCCAATAAAGAAAAATAATTTTGCTACATCTCGCCTTAAGACATCTTCTGATAGAAGTCATTAAATTCCCAAATTTGATAATTCATTTTGCGACTGATGTTAAGTCTAACCTAACCCTACTTCATTCACATCATTTCAGTTACTTCATTTAACCACTTTTGTTTATATTTTTTTGTCAAGTTTAATGATTAGAGTGAATCATTGATAGACTTAAACAACTATTATAGAGCCATTATCTATATATCTCCTGTAATTCTAAAGGCTATTTTTTATTTGTTTTAGATGTAGTGGAATAGCAAAGAGGCAAAGACAAACTCAGGTAATTGATGCAAGTAACCTTTAGGTTTGCTTCACTTGGGCCAATATGGACAGATAATTTGGCAACATATATTTGTGCACTTTACATTTACGTTCTAAAAATGATTCAGAATACATAATTACTAAAATGTATTGTTTATATATCTACAGGTTACAATAATTATTTTATGCATATTACAGTAACTTCAAGTAGATACATTATTTACCTTTGTGGCATTATGTGTTTGTTTTGTATGTATAACATATACGAATAGTTAGTTACATTATACTAACATATTAGCGTGTTTGCTTCTATAGGTAAAACCGTACAAGAATTATATGAGGATCTTTGGTACATACAAACTATATCATGCCAACATTTGAAGTCATACAAATTTGACCAAAATATTGAATTTGGCATGAGGCCAACTTAATAGAAGTGATAGCTTCTATTTAAGCCAATTGGCTTATTCTTCAGCTTATTTATAAGCAATTTTCATTTTTATATTTTTCCCAGGTTTCTTCTAGTTAAAAATAATTTTGTTAATTTTTTCATATTTTTGTCTTATCATTTAGTATTTTTCTTGATTTAATTTAGTTTTTAATAATTAATAATTAGTTAATAATTAATAATAATTAATTAAAAAATCAAAAAAATACAAATTTAGTTTTAAAATTAGTTTTTAAGTATTTTAAAATTTTCCAAATTTTATTTTGACTTTTCTAGTGTAATTTAAGAATTAATTATAATTTAGGGTATTTTAATTAATTAAAAAGTAATTAGAAAATAGTTTTTAATTAATAACAATTATATAATTAGTGAAAAAATTAATTTTCTTTTTTTAAAAATTTTCTTTAATCATTAGGTTTGTAAAAATATCATTTTTATATCCGTAGCTCGTTTTTCCTTAATCTAAATTCACGTAATCAATCATATAGCTTTCCTAAGCTATTTAATTTCATAATTCTCAAATAATTCTCATCATAACCCCTTCCTGTGAAATTCATCCGATCACAAGAACGCTAAAGTACAATTCACACCTCGTCGGGACTTAATGACCTGGTGATACCCTATATTACCCGGAAGCATTGGTCTAGGTAGTTTGACTTTGTTGACCATTTACTTGGTCAATTTAAGTTGACTGTTTAGCATCAATCAATGGTATTTAAAGTGTAGATGTTCCAAAAGACTTTTGACCCCAATAAAGAAAAATAATTTTGCTACATCTCGCCTTAAGGCATCTTCTGATAGAAGTCCTTAAATTCCCAAATTTGATAATTCATTTTGCGACTGATGTTAAGTCTAACCTAACCCTACTTCATTCACATCATTTCAGTTACTTCATTTAACCACTTTTGTTTATATTTTTTTGTCAAGTTTAATGATTAGAGTGAATCATTGATAGACTTAAACAACTATTATAGAGCCATTATCTATATATCTTCTGTAATTCTAAAGGCTATTTTTTATTTGTTTTAGATGTAGTGGAATAGCAAAGAGGCAAAGACAAACTCAGGTGATTGATGCAAGTGTTAGGTCACCATTTAGTAAACACAAGCATAACAATGATAGAAATGAGATGAGAATGAGAATGGGATGATTATAAGATAAAGAGAAATATAAGAGCAATAGTTTCCTTAAGAAATCAAATAACCAACCAAGTTTACATGAGACCTAAGGTTACTATATATAGGGAAGGAGCTAGGGCAACACTCCCTCTCCTTCCTTACAAGAAAAACGTATGGGCTTCAAGCCCATGGATCATATGACTTAAGCCTAGTAAACTTGTAACTTAACCAATTTTGTAAGTAATAAATAACTTGAGCAACCTATAATTACAAATGACCAAGACTTCATAAAATAGTGAAAACTATGATCCCAACAATCTCCCCCTAAGGGTCGGTCATCATGGTTGCTTGACGTCTTCATCTTTGTCGTTTGACTTGTGACATGTAAATCTCTAGACGTCTTCAAAAATGATTTGAATGATAATGAATGTACTTTGCTCTTTGTCTTTGTTCTTTGGTGATGATGTAGTGATTGTGTTATGAAGTAATCTGCCGTTCGTCACTCCTGCGTCTGTGGTGGTTGTGCGCCATTCCAACATACTCATACATCTTTGGACTTAGACTTTCACGTACAAGAGGTTCCTTTTCATGCATTGAGATCTTTGTCTTTATACTTTGTAGATTCTTCTTATTGGTGTAGAATCTTCCTTTGAACTTTGTGTTGCTAAGATCTTTGGGGGAGCTTTCTTTGACTTCAAGATGTATGTATGAGCATGTTTGAATCTACCATCATGGAAGTGAGGTACCTGCGAGTAAACAGTTAGCAATAAAACAACCGGTACTTACGGATAAGGAATTAGAGCTCATCAACAGCATATTGTGAAGACTCCTTCTAATCCTTATCCAGGCCGTTCCCATATCAGATACTCCCGAAGGAGCTTACGAGACCTACTGAGTAGCTCAATGACTGGGTGAGTCGCTGGGGATCACTCCACGACTGTAGACCGTAATGGAACCACCGCAAACACTAAGCGTAACCCTTGTGAGGTTACCGAAGTGACCTGCTGTCAGGGCTGTTTGAAGTTGACCCTGGCAGGATTTCCGTTCAATCATTGAGAAATACATGAGTAATCCTCTCATAAACGTTCTCGGCAGATTGCTAAGATCTGCGAAGGACTCGATAATTTACAACTGATGCCCATTGATGTAGAACACCAGTTGTAGAAATACTAAGTGTTCCTAAGAGATCTTTGATGTATCTCAAGGCTTTAGACTCTATAAGTGCACACCTAGGTTTCCTATGCGGAGACTGGGGAGGGGTCTCCTGCTTCAATATCAACCGTCTCTAAGAGATAGGTCGATAGGTTACGCGGGTTCCCCGTGAGAATGAAACAAGTCCTTTTAAGAGAACTTGAGTGGTTAAGAAGGTTTAGTGCATTGCGTCACTGGGTCCATGACGACTTTGTCTTCAATACCGGTGTTGACTTTTGCAACAACCAGTAGCATATGTATTGAACCCGGTGTCTGCCCTAAGGTTGAACATATGGAGGGCTATTTCTTTTCACCCTTTACTTTACTTTTCTTTTTAATTCTTCAACTCCTTCTTTCCCTTTCATTCATTTCTCCTTTTATCGTATCATACCTAGGGACTTCTAATTCTAACTATGGGAGATGTCCTTGGGTAGATCCCTCCGGCTCTGGCGGATCATAGGACAAATATTCCTATCTTAATCACCTTATAACTCCGACAGTAGCCAAGAAACCTTTGATTGAAAATCTCTCAAAGTGTTTGTGATAATCAAATATTTTGGTTAACACTTTGAGAGTTTTGTGTATACTTATGAAGGGCTCCCCCTGCACATGTGCTCATAAGTATTTAATAAATTTGCACATGTGGGAGGAGCAAGCACTTTTGAATTGATCCACTTTCCGTGAACAAGACCGATTCGAGACACGCTTACATCACTAGTTAAACTAGCTTGAAGTTATTACCCGGCCTGATCAAGTTCACAGAAAGTTTCTCGAGACGGTACATTTCTACTAGGACATATCCTTTTCGAGACACGCTTACGTGGCTAGTTAAAGAGTTCCATTGTCAGCTTTTAGATGACAACTAGCTCTAGTAACTAACTTGATGTTATTACCCGTCGAGGAAAAGTCTTTTCGAATTTACTAACTTTTATGTTTCATCAATTCCTGGGTGAATCTGAGACTAGCTCGCATGAAATTTGACTTTTAAGCAACATTTAACTTTCGTATTTTAATCACTTTCACTTTTCTCCCCCTCAAAAATAGCATATAAAGTGATGTTTTTGACAAACTTTTAGATTAAAATATGCCTTTTGAGTCTTACGGGGAGATTCACCAAGAACTTTTGATTTTAAACAAAGTATTTTGTTTTGACAAGTGCTCCCCCTTAACAAGTGATTAGGTCTTATTGAGGTGAAATACTTGTCCTTTTGAGCAGAATTATGAAAAATCATAAATGTTTGATTAATTCTACTCAAAAGTAAGAAGCCTTCGCTCCTTAAATTAGGATTGAGGCACTGAAGCGTACCTCAGGGTCCTTTCTTTACAAGATCGGGTTGTGCACTGTAATGCGTACACAAACCATTGTGAAATTCAATCAAATGAAACATATGATATTAACAAGAATAACCAAATGTACCAAGTTAATCTTCGTCAGGAAGTGGAGCATCAAAGTCAGTGAACTTGGGTTCTGGTCTTTCGAAGTTTCTGACAGGAAACGATGGTCTGGCACCGATATAGCTTTCCAGTCGTCTGATCTGTTCCCGTTGAAATAACCTTTCTTCAATCTTTAAGACAAAGTTACGAACTTGTCTTCTTATGCTGGATTTCCATCTAGGTTGTTCCCCCTTAGCTATCTTTCGGCGATCATCATTCAACCGTTTGACAAGCCCATCATGAACAGATTTGAGTGTAACATCACATAATTTGTGTACCTCATCGAACCTCATGAAACTTTGTAGCTTTTTGCTGTTGATGTAGGTGAAGCCAAAAGGTTCTTGGTTGAGAGTAAACTGTGGTGTTTGATAGATACCATCAAAGTAGAATTGTGGCTTTGTCAAATTGATCTTCTGTTGGTAACTTTCCACTCCAAGCTGAAGATCTTCCACTCGTTCTTGAACAATCAAACGTCGGATGTAAAGAAGTAGTGATGCCATGAAGTTGTACTGTACATCTTTATCGAATCCACGCATTCTGTTTTGAACCTTTTCGAGATACATGTCTTCGATATCATTGAGATTAAGGTCGGGAAAGTCTGCTTCAGAGAACTTGTACTTCTTTTCATCTTGTCGTTTAACAACAATTTCACGCATGAATAAGTAGTTAAACCGTTTCGACTGTTGAATCTCCAAGATAGCGATGATCTTTGATTTCTGCTTCACATTTTCCAATGATTTCTCTCCTAATCTGCTTATATAACCGAGACGACGACGTTCAGGCCAATGTTGAATTCCGTGTAGAGCATCTCTGTCATAAGCTACGATGGAGTTGCTGAAAACACGAGTAGTTTTTTCAATAGCGGGAATTTCATATCGTGCGGCTGGTACTGAGATTGTGAGTGAGGAAGCATATTTCGTCTTGGATGTTTCCTGAGTGAGCTGGATGTTACGAAGATCTTTGTTGAAGAAGAAGCTGTAAGGTATCTTGGGTTTGTCTGGAAATCCTTTCAAAGGTAATGGTTTGGTTCAGTCAGTGAAGTAAGGTTTTTCATGATTCTTGGAACTGAGATCGATATTCACTTCTGGATTTAGCCAGTCAAAGTCGGCAGACATTGCACTAGCTATATTCTGCATATGATACTCGTATTCGACTTTGTTACCAGATCTTTTCTTGAGGAATTCTTGTGCATCCCTATTGATTCTTCTGAGCTCTGCCTTTGTGAGTTTGTCGATCTGAAGATCCTTCATAATGACTTGGGTAAACTGTAGAGTGTTACCAGGAAGTGGTTCTTCTTCTTCGAGAGGAGGTTGAGCTTGAACCATTTCTGTCAGCCAATCATTCTGAGGAGTGTCATCATTGTCGATCCATGAATGACGTCTTTTCTTCTTTGATTTCTTTGACTTAGATGTAGCATCTTTGTCTTTAGCCTTGGATGGTGACGATGGTCTAGCATGAGAATCAGGAATAGGTGGAGCACGATAATCGGTGTCAGGTTGACCCTGGTAGTCATCTGTAGGTTCCATGAATGTTTCCTCTTCGTCAGTTTGACCTTGACCCGTAGCTGAGGTGTGTTGTTGATTTCCAGGAGTGGTGGAGTCCTTTTGTGGTTGTAGAGAGGATGAAGGACCTGTTCCAGACTTAGGTTTCTTGCCTTTAGAGTTTGGGTCAGGATCGTCATCTTTTCTTGTCCTTTTCCGGGTTCCAGCTGCATCTTTGCATGACTCTTTGGATATGTATGCCACCATAGCATCATAAAGTGCCTTTTCTTCAGCAGTTTGTGTGGGTTTGGAGGCAATGTTGTCAAAGAGTTTGGCAAGCATGTCATTGAAGGACAGTTCAGGGACGGTTGGAGCCACAGTAGAAGGTTTTGCGGTGTGAAGCGTGAATGGTGTAGTAGACAACATTTTTCTTGTGACACTTCTGATTCTGTGATCCAAGTTGTCATTGATTGGTTCAAGAAGTTTTGCTACTTCAGGAGTGATCATCTCAACAAGATTATCAGAGAGAAAATCATGTGTTGCCGTCCTGATAAATCCTGTGTAGTCAGAGTGCAAGAACTTGTCGATCAGCTGCTTTGACTCCTGGAAGTCCTCAACTTGTCTGGTAAGACTTGTAACCATGTCGGTGAGTTTGTTGACTTGCTCCTGTAGATCAACTGGTGGTTTCGGTTCATTGATTGAATGCTGTTTTGATGCGGTTTCAGAAGGTGTGGGAGATGAATGCTCAGGTGATGATTCGGACGATGACTCGTTGTGAGAGTCTGAAGAAGAAGCAGGAGGAGTCAGATCCTTTGGTGGAGAGTCTTGAGGAGGTGGAGGTTGTGCTGAGGAAGTCTGCTGAGAAGATGACTTAAGAAATATGTTGGGGTCGAACGCGTTCTTCTCTTCGTTTTCCTTTCTACGACGTTCCTCTGCTTCCTCTGCTTCTCGTGCAAGAAACTCTGGAGTAATGAGGTATTCATGTTCCTGATCCGTAGCTATGTTCTCTTGTCCACAAACATTCTCTTCTATATTAGCAGTTTCTGTCATGTTGACATTTCCTGTTATGTCTGTATCTTTAACGGTGTTATCAGGCTGTGGAGCTGATTCTGACGTTGTGGACACAGTGGGAGGAATCATGCTGCTTGTAGCTCCTACATGTTCAGACTGATCAATAGGTGGTGGTGTTGGAGGTTGAGACATAAGTTGGCTTTCGAGAGTTGCTTTCCTTTGTTCTTTCCTGAGCCGCTTTTCTTCAGCTCGAGTGTCGACAACTATACTCTTCAGTTTGCGTTTATCGACCAAAGGTTCAACGATTGGTTCGTCTTCATCATCATTAGGCTCATTAATAGTAACTCGTTTTCTTTTCCTTGTCTCTTCTTCATAAGTTTCAAGACTTTGTTGTATGACAATCTCAGTTGCAGGGAATCTTTCTTCAGGTGCTCTTACCCTCAGTTCATAATCTGGTTCTTCTTCTTCTGATTCTGTGTCGAACTCGGATTCGGTGTCAGAAGGTGGAGGTGTAGGTTCATCCCGAATAAAGTACTCAGGAGTTGCTTTCTTCTTCGGCTTGGTAGCAGGTTTAGGTTTGGATGTCGGTATAGGTTTGGTGGAAGTCTTTGGTTTAGTCTTGGGAGCAGCTTTAGACTTAGTCTGAAGTGAGCCAGTGGTGCTTGTAGTGCTCCCAGACTTCACACCACCTTTGCTTCGAGTCTGTATTGTTGTTTGTTCCTGTACCCCTTTGTAAGCATTATCATACAGCTTGTAGTTCAGACTTTTCTTGATTTTGTCATCAAGAAGGTATTCGGGAAGCCTCATTCCTTTGATCTTGGTTGAGGAATTGGTCGTCTTGATGAATGAGGTGGTGAAGTCGTCCTCGAAGAGGTGCTTCGGCTCATTAGGATCAGCCATCCTCTTGATGAATTCTGGAGAATCTTTGCAGAGATATTCTATGAGAATCTTGGTGAATCTTGTGAATGGTATCATAGTCTTCACACGTTCGGTTTGAATGCTGTGAATGATATCATTCATGATAGGAACTGCAAAGTCAATAGGTGTCAGAGTCACCATTCCCCGGAACGTTTGCAAATGTTCGAGCCTAGGATGTTCATGACCACTTTTTCTTCCTGATATTGATCTTACAACCAACAGACAGAATGTTCTCCAAGGCTGAGGGATATTCTTGGCATTAAATCGGGAGAGCTTGACTAGCGGTACGTCATCATCAACCTCATATCCTAACTCAATGAAGAAGTCAAGAAGATCCAGTTCAGGTAGTATGGGAGCAAATTCGTTGTCAGTTTGAGGCAGGAGAAGGGCTGTACGAAGAACGTCATGATCTACAGTGTAGTCTTGGCGATCCAATGTAACAGTGAAAGACTCATCATCCAAGTTAGCCTTAGCAGTAAGCCAAAACTGATGAAGGTAGAACAGAGGAACTGAAGTAGAACAGATGAGCAGATGTTTGCAAGGATGTGCAAGTAGAATATCTTTCACAATCATGCACGAGTTCTCTTTAATATTCAATTTGTCGAAATCAACTCGGGGATTGTTATTGCCAATCGTGACATCGTAGTTTTCGGGAGTGATGTTCTCCATGGTGAGTAGTGGAAGACTTTGTTCAGTGACGTTCTCATTGTGTTCATCCATGTTAATCTGAAAAGCATCACCATAAACCAAACATCCAAATTCGTTACGTGTTAGCACAGTTTTGAGTTTGGTTATTGATATCTACTTAAGACAATTAAGCACGAATGTGTCATTTTGTTATGAGTGAAGTGTCACATAATGCATACGTGAAGAATCATAGTTCATGCCATAACTCGCAAATAAGCACGATTGGTATACACAATTCATAGTTACTTCACATTACACAACAACAATGAATCACAACAAGGTTACATGTATATGACAAGGCCTAAACAAGATTTCGAGAAATTATACAAAACCCATTTATCGCAAACTTGTATTGAGAGAAGATTTCAAAAAAAATGTTACAAAGATTTTTATCGAGAAAGTTAATTATCGAGAAAAATCATTGTCTGTAAACTTTATCGAGATCTTTTCTTTATCCAAGGATTGCGAAAGTTTTATATTTTCGAAAAACATCAATTTACGATAAAATTTATCGAGAACCTAGTGATTTCGAAATATATAGTTCAAAGAGTAATTTCGAAAAAATAATTTCGAAAAAAACTGAAGTCGAACAACATTTATCGAAATCATGAGTTTCTCGATAAGTTCATCATAGATTGCGAAAAAAGCTTGAGTTTCTTGAAAAAATTCTTATACAAGAATCATTCGATTTTGAAGTTAAACGTACGTTTCTTTAGAGAATCACTTTTCCAATGATTCAGGCCTGTCACAAAGAATGATAAACACAACTTAGATATAATCAATACACACGTTAAACTAAGATCTCGATAATTTTCAAGATCACTTTTCTCGAAAATATATCAAGTTTGAGACTAATGAGAATGAATGGTTCTAGCATGTGACAAATATAAGTATGAGACACGTTATAACAGCATACAACACATTTGACTCATGTAGATCGAAGTTATCAAAGAACGTGGCATACTAACTTATCGAGAACCAAGTATCAATGGCGTAGTTCAATAACAACAATACTAACATGCATACTTGTGACCTTAGAAACATATCCCACCAATAAAACAAAGCAAACAAACACAGAATCTTACAATCGCAAATCGACCCAAAACTTAGATTTCTAAATCGAAACAAACATGATGGAATGTATGAGAAAATGATGAGGATATGTTAGAAACATGATTTGTAACAAAACCCTATCAAGAATCAAACACCTAAACATGTTTATAGCATTTTCGAAATCATAAACCCTAGTTCTCGAAATCAAAAAATTCAGGAGATCGAGCCGTTGAATTTACAATTAACCAAGATCCTATGTATGTAATACCCTAATGATTACTTAGGAACTTACAAATTGATGATCAAAATCATGGATGGCTCGATTGAATAAGGGCCGTGGGTTTAGAAAAGGGTTTAAGAGGTTTTGAAATAAGTGGGGTTTGTGAAATACGGTTTGTTTGTTTTTGTTATTTTTGAAATTTTAAGTTTAGTCACTTTAGGTCCCTTAACTTTTAGATAAACCTACTTTAGTCCTAAAGTTTAATGGCAAACTTGTGTAACATCGAGATATACATCCGTTAACCTAACTTATGAAGACCTTATTACGGGATGAGACAAGGTGATGTATAAAGAACGTCCACACACTCCGAAGTACCGTAAAATATGAAAAACATGCAAGTATACCAATTAAAATTGGTAAAAAATTTAAGCGTGACTCCCCCTCAACACGTGTAAAATTTAAACAAAGTGTTGAAGTGAAGCGATATACTTGCATTTTTTTTTAAGTAAAAAAATTTGAAAAATCTTTTTTGTGTTTTGATTGGTTTATAGTTAAGAAAAAAATATTATACAAAGATAGTTATGATGTTTGACGATCAGTTGTGTTTTAAAAACTTTTCCAGATCTTCTGGAGTCAAACATCGCATACCAATTTGGTGAACTAGACTAGCAAACCTTGATGGTGCTAAAGATTTGGTAAGTAAGTCCGCCAATTGGTACTCAGTTCCAACAAAATAAAGTTCAACGGTACCCTTTTCCACGTGCTCTTTGATGAAGTGATATCGGAGATCAATGTGTTTGGATTTGCAATGATGAACGGTGTTGCAGGAGATAGCAATTGCACTATTGGAATCACAGTAGATAGGAATCTTGTTGAATAGGTAGCCATAATCCTTAAGTTGTGATCTCATCCAGATGACTTGAGCACAACAAGCAGACATGGCTACGTATTCAGATTCTGTAGACGACAGTGATGTGCAGTCCTGCTTCTTAGATTGCCATGACACAAGTTTGTCTCCGAGAAATTGTAATCCACCAGATGTGCTTTTGCGTGTGTCTAAACATCCTGCATGGTCAGCATCTGAAAAAGCAATTAGTTCAAAACCAGAATCCTTCGGATACCAGATTCCCAAGTTAATGGTTCCCTTTATGTATCGAAGGATTTTCTTGACCTCACTGAGGTGTTTTTCAGTTGGTTTGGACTGATAGCGAGAGCACATGTAGACAGCAAATACTATATCAGGTCTACTAGCTGTGAGATACATGAGGGACCCAATCATACTTCGGTATTTGGTAGGGTCAACTGGAGTCCCATGTAAATCAGCATCTAGTTTTGTGGTATAGCCCATTGGTGTATTATAAGTATCACAAGACATCATTCCATGTTTCTTTAAAATTTCAAGAGCATATTTGGACTGATTTATAAAAATACCACGGGGTGATTGATGAACTTGTAGTCCTAGAAAGAACGAAAGTTTACCCATCATGGACATTTCAAAATTATCTTTCATTAATTTTGCAAAATCATTAGAGTAATTTCTTTTTGTTGAGGCAAAAATGATGTCATCGACATATATTTGAACAACAAGTAAGTCCTCCCCGTAGGTTTTTGTAAATGGTGTGGGATCCACCGATCCTTTAGAAAATTTATTGGCCAATAAGAAAGTAGACAGTTTGTCATACCACGCCCGTGGGGCTTGCTTAAGTCCGTAGAGTGCCTTTTTGAGTCGGTAAACGTGATTAGGACGCTCAGGATCAACAAAGCCTTCAGGTTGGCTAACATAAACTTCTTCACAGAGTTCTCCATTAAGAAATGCTGTTTTGACATCCATTTGGTAAACCACCATGTTCCTGTGTGCAGCATATGCCAAAAAGATTCGAACAGCTTCATGTCTAGCCACTGGAGCAAAGGATTCAGCGAAGTCAAGTCCTTCAAGTTGGGAGTATCCTTTCGCTACCAGACGTGATTTGTTGCGTATGACAGTCCCTTCTGCATCAAGCTTATTTTTCCAGATCCATTTTAACCCAATGACAAAGACTCCGTCAGGTCTTTCAACTAATTCCCAGACTTCTAATCTTATGAATTGCTGAAATTCCTCTTGCATAGATTCAATCCAGTTGTCATAAGTCATTGCATCTTTAATGTTCTTAGGTTCTTCGTGACAAACTGTGAGTGCATAGATACAAGTTTCTCCATCTTCGTTGTCTTGTCATAACAGGTGCATCTGGATGGCCAATAATATGAACTAGTGGATGGTCCCGAGTCCATTTGTGTGTTGAAGGGTGTAGTTGATAAGTGTCTCGCATGTTAGCAGGATCCAAATTGCGTGTTGACGACTCAGCTATATCAGGAATAGTAGGAGCTGGTGCAAACGGATTAAAGAACGCATCAGGATCATGCTCTGCGGGTTGTGGAACTGATAGTGGTGTTGGATCTTCAGCTGGATGGCGGGAGTTAGAACCAGTTTGTTCTGCTGTAGATGGTGATACAATTAGAGGACCGTCTCTCTCAACACTTGTAGTAGTTTGTTGAGGTGAGTCTGGTACTGGAATGTTTTCAGGTTGAGCAGCGGAATTAGGTGAGACCTCAGTAGGACGGTATTCAATTGTGTCATCAAATAGTGGAGCAAACAAGGTTTCTAATTCTTTGCGGTTGAGTGGCAATGGTTCAGCTGAAGATGCCGGAGAGTTAAGACGGTTGAATTCGGGTCCTAAGCTGTGTTGCTCAGAAGCCATCTGTGTGAGTTCATCGAAATTAGCATGAATGGTTTCTTGAATTTCTCTTGTACGACGATTCCATATCCGAAAACCTTTGGAATTTTCACAGTATCCAACGAACACTCTAATGTCAGCCTTTGCTTTAAGTTTACCTAAATCATCACGATCATTTTTCGGATAACAAAGTGCTCCAAATACATGAAAGTAATCGATGTTCGGTTTCCTTTTGTGAACAATTTGATATGGTGTTTTGCGATGGCGTTTTGTGATCATGCAACGGTTTTGAGTATAACATGCGGTTGAAACAGCTTCTGCCCACAAGTAATCTGGTAATTGAGCATTAATCAACATAGTTCTAGCAGCTTCCACTAACGTCCTGTTGCGTCGTTCAACAACTCCATTCTGTTATGGGCTTCTAGGAATAGATGTTTGATGTTCAATTCCCACTTTCTCATAATAAGACCGAAGTGTCTGATTCTTGAATTCAGTTCCATTGTCAGTTCTAACTATTCGTACCGTGTTGCGTAACTGAACTTGAATTTTAGTGAGAAAGGTGATGATCATTGAAGGAGCCTGATCTTTACTTCGTAAGAAATAAACCCAAGTCCATCTGGAGAAGTCATCTACAATTACTAGTATGTAGCGTTTACCGTTGATACTTTGAACACGCATCGGTCCACATAAATCCATATGAAGCAATTGTAAAACATGATTCGTACTTTGCTCAGGTTTAGATGGAAAATGAGCACGAGTACTTTTTCCTTGTTCACAGGCTGAACATAAGTGATCTTTGGTAAAACGGAATCTTGGAAATCCATCAACAAGTTTATAACGAGCAAGGTCAGTCATGGTTTAGAAATTCAAGTGCGAAAGACGTTTGTGCCATAACCAAGATTTAGTCGATTCTGCTTTGGAGAGAAGACATATCGGAGATGTTGCAATCATATTTGACATTGATATTGTATAAAGATTGGAGCCACGTGAGCCAGACATTAGATCGTTTCCTTGTAAGTCACGAACAAAGCAGGTTTTCTCACGAAATGCAACTTCTAGATCCCCATCACAGAATTGACCAACAGAGAAAAGGTTGTGTCCAAGGCCTTCCACATAGTAAACACGACTGATTTCAATGTTCCCACTGATATAGTCACCATATCCCATGATTAGAGCGTAATGATCATTCCCGAATCTGACAGTACCAATAAACTTTGAGACAAAGTTGTGTAACAGTTTGAGATTGCCTGTCATATGTCGGGTGCATCCGCTATTAACAATCCAGAGAACAATCTGTACCACCTGCATCACCAAAAGAAGACACGGATGGAACAGAAGTAAGGGTGGAACCCAAAGACAGTGCGGGTTCCTGTTGGTTAGAAACACATGTATTCACCAGTTTAGGAATCCATTTAAAGTCTGGTTTGTATTGTAACCAACGTTGCCAGTTCCAACTAGTTTTGCTTTCTTAATGTAAAATGCACTAGTCGTTGGCTCATTCCTAGATTTGTTCTCGGCACCTATGGGGGTAACTGCAACTTCATTAGAAACCGTAGAAGACGGCTTTCCTAAGTTAGACTTAGAGGCAGTAGTGGGCCTAGAAGGAATGCGTGTCCTACGTTTCTTATGACGATTGAGAAGAGAATTAGCTATACATTTTGTATGATCACCAGATGATACGCTTTTACGACAAAACACACAAGATGCATTAATATTCAAAACATTTAAAGGTTCATCATTCGTTACATTGAGATTTTGATTACAACTTGCCAGATTAGAATCTAAATCTGATGCAACATGATTTTTATTCAAATTCCTAAGTTGATCTTCTACTTCTTGAGCTTCTAGTTGTCCTCTCTTACGTTGCAAGATCCTGTTCTTCTTTTTACTTTTTCGCTTGGGTCTGCTAACGCTATTAGTGGAGACTAGTCCTGTAGAAGTGGAGTTATCAACATTAGTGGTTTGAACAACATTTCCTTTAGTTGTTTTGTTTAATTGATACAATCCTGGTGCTATCACCGTGGTGTCTACCATTTTTCCTTTTTGAAGTAGCTTAACTTTCTCTTTTAAATCAATGACGATGTGATTTTTATCCTGAATTTCAGACTCAAGTAAACCATTGCAATATTTGATGTCATCGCGGTTTTGTTGCCATTCGGCGTTTTCAATTTTTAAATCCGCAATTTCTTTCTCGTATTTGAGACACAAACTTTTGAAAGACTCATTGTTTTTGCAAAGCTGACAAGAGTTAGAAATATTTTGACTTTGAAGTTTCAATTCCTTTTTAAGACTCTGAGCTTGACACCATTCAAGCCTTTGTTTGAGTTGACAAATTTCTTTTGAAAACTGTTTTGTCACATCATCATTCTTTTTCCTCAGATTGTCATTCTCATGTTTCAGTGTCTCAATTTCCATATTCAACCAGTTATTATCAACACAATGATCATGCTTAAGCATAGAAGTACCAGAATTATAGAGATCATTCATGATAACAGACAAAATATCAGCATTGAGAACTTGTTCCAAGAGTCGATCAGCATCATTTTTTAAAACTCTATTTCTATGCTTTTGAACCAAAATGTCATTTTCAGTTGCATTGAAAACGTTTATCATATTTTTGACCTCCTTTTGAAGTTCCTGATCCCAACGTGTAGCACATAGACGGAGGTGTTGAACAATTGGCTTCATTTGTTTTTGAAAAATATCTCTCTTTTCTCGCTCGTAAGCGGATTGAAAAGTTTCAATTTTTATTTCAGAATTACGTTCAATTGTTTCCTCCAAAATTTCGATGTCTTCCATAAAGGTTTTGAAATAATTTAAGACACGACAAGTTTTCGGTAAAGGTGTAAGTTCACCGGATGATGGTAAAGGACCATTTATTTGTGCTACAGTTTGGACAGGGGCCTCATTATGAGATGAAACATATGACTCTTCGATAAACCATGATTTCTCAGGTAAATCTTTTTGAGTAACAAAAGATTTAGAAAGAGGTGGAGCTTTTGAATAGTCATATGGTGTCCAATATTGAACATAACTCATTTTTGATCGACTCTCGTCTTCAAGTTCTTCTTCTTCCTCAGTATCAAAAACAACAGCACGCACAATTGTATTATCAAACATGTGATCTATACTGTAAATCTTGGGATTTTCTTTAAATGTTGTGTGAAGAAACATTGATTTGAAATCGCAAAGTGCAAATCCTTTATCGGGTCTTGGTTTTAAAGCAAATTTCTGAATTGTTGTGACAGAGTTCCCGTGTTTGTAAACAATGTGACGAAATTCTTTGAGTTGTTTTTCAAGATCAACAATATCACCGAGTAATTCATCTATATACTTCCTTTTTAGTATTTTATGTTCACAAAACTCCTTTTTGCAATTCGACAATTCTGTTTCTGTTTTTGAAAGAGCTGTTTGAAGACGTTCAGCTTGCATTTTCAATTCACACTTTTCACGTTCAAGTTTCGAAATCAACTTTCCGTTTGACTCAATTACATCTTGCATTTTGCGTTGAAGATCTTGTTCTTTGTTGTAAGAATCTTGAAAAGCTTTTTCAAAACTTTTTGCATTTTTAATTTTGTCTTCCTGATTAGAAAGCTGAATTTTATAACACTCAATATCTCTTGCAAGTGACGCATTTTGTTCTTTCAAAACTTCGTTTTTCTCGTTGCATTTTAATATTTGCAATTGTTGAGCATCCAGTTGTTTAGATAACAATATGAGATCAGGGTCTGGATCAAATAATGGTTCATGTTGTTCTAAATGATCATGTTTATCGTTCTCAATAGGATCATCAAATGAAACAACTGTGTCATTATCAAATATGACAACTGTGTTTATTTGTTCATCTGTTTGAGACGATGAAGATGATTTAGATGGAACAACTTGCGCCATATCTGATTCATAAGCAGAAGGTGAGACTATTTCATTAATAAAGCATGCATTGAGGTCATGTACCTGAGACAGGCCATCAGTGTCATACACTGGACCTGAATCATTGAGCTTAAGTTCCTGCATGTTGGCCATAAGCATCACAGCTGCATTGGCTTCTAGATCTTCCATGTCATCATCATTGTGCACATTTGCCATGAAGTTGTTATCTTGTTCAGGGAAATGTCTGTCTTTTTCATCTTGAAGAGCCATGAGTAATGCCTGCTTGTGAAACTTACTACCCCGAGTTCTCGGTTTGGGACATGCTGTAGCTATATGACCTTGTTCATTACAATTGTAGCACCAAACTGCATTCCCTGAGTTGGAGTTCCTTGTTGTAACTGAGTCAGACCTTTGTTGAGAAGATCCTGAGTTGTTCCTGAACCCCGTATTGTTACTAAACCTCTGATCATTCCCATAATTCCCTAAAGAGCTTCCTGAACCAGATCGACCATAGTTACGATTCTGAATTTCCACTCTTCCATCATTGACAACAGCTTGATTCCTTGTGTTAGAAGATGAACGTTGATGGTTGTTTGTTTTGTTGGAGAATTTGCTGAAAGCACGAGCAATAAGAGCAAGTCCCTGATTCAACGTATTAAAGTCATCATCGTCATTGTCATTGGAATTTGAGTAATACACAGCATCATTGTTGTTTAATGGAACCAGTTGAGTAGAGGCATTATGTGGAGATGAATCATAAGGGACCATTTGGTTCGAGGTAGAAGATTGTGGATAACTAAAGTAGTTCTGCTCTTGAACATATGCATGATTTGACATTGGTGGTGGAGCATAGGGAGACTGAGCTACGAGAGCCAAAGAATTTGGTGTAGAAGTTGGTGTGTATCCTCCTCGTAGAGCTCGATCTTTTTCCACTTCAGGTTCATGGTGTTTCAGAAAATCATACAACAAACCATATGGAGCATCATGCAGATTCTTAGTTTGACGAACAAATGTCACATATTTATGCCAATCAGGGCCAAGACTACCAACAAATTTGGAGTTCACAGCGATCCTTGGTACTGTGATTTTGTGACGTTCCAGATCATTAACCACATTTGTGAAACGATGATAGTAGGATTCAAGTGACTCTCCAGGTTCAATTGTGATGTCAGTGTATTCCATGTATAGTTTGGATTCCATGTCATCTTTGTTCAATTGAGTGCCTTCCATAAGGAGATGAACGTGTTCCCACATAGCTTTAGCCGTTTTCTGAGCATCAACACTTCGATAGATAGGATTAGGTATACCTTGAAGTATGTAAGCCATTGCATACTCATCAGCTTCACGATGTAGTTTCTGTTCTTCAGTGAGTGAAGATTCTGGAAGAGGTCTATCACCAGGAGGACGTGGGGGATCAGCATGTGGATCACCAGCTTCAAATCTTGTCGGCCACTCAAATGGTCCTTCAAGTATCACTTGCTTCAAGAATTTCCCATGAGGTTTCTTTAATTCAAGGAATCGTAAGAATCGACTTGACCATTGAACATAGTTCCCAGGTGTTAGCATTGGAGGTGTTTCAAGTGATCCTGCCTCATGTCGGGATTGTTGAGTTGTAATAACTTCACACATTCTGTCAAACCAGTGAGGTTGTTTGGAGGAAAACTGAGTGTTTTGTTGTGGCACTTGAGATGGTTGTTGTTGAGGAATGATCTGATGTTGTTGCATCATTAGGTAATGATGTAGTGGATTGTATGTTTGTTTTTGAGAAGGTTGTTGATACATTTGGTGCGGAAGGTATTGTTGTTGCTGATACTGCTGATGTTGATGTTGCTGATACTGCTGATGTTGATGTTGTTGAATATGAGGGAAGTAATGATTAGGTGGTTGAGACATCTTAGAACACTTGTGTAGAAATGGATCTTGTAGAAAGTGTAGAATTAACCAAGTATCGAAAAACTTAGCACAACTTCGGATTGCGAAACCTTGATCAACAGGGATTGCGAAACTAATAATGATTGCGAAACTTTGGAATTCCAATGATTTCGATAAAATGTCTCAGCTGTGATTTCGAAATTTGGATTGCGAAACTAGTAAATTTCGAAAAAATTAAAGTTTTGCGAAACTTTAAGGTTTTGCGAAATAGTAGGATTTCGAAACTTAAAGAAGTTTGCGATAAGTGTGTGATTTCGAAAAATAGAATGTTTTCGAAAAAACACAAAGTCACAAGCACAGTTTTCGAAATTGTACAATATCGAAAACTTTCCCAAAAGTCGAAGTACTTAACTTTCTTATACAAGAAAGAAAATACCGAGTCCACGCAAACGAAGTCGAGGTAGTGCACGTAGAGTATATCTCGAAATAGGTAGCAATAAAGGATCTCGATAACTTGGTAGTTTTTGTTTTTCAAAGAAAGCAATCCTAAAACTCGTTTTTATTTCAAGATTCTTGTACTTTTGTGTGTAAAATGAATAGATCTTAAAGAAAGTTGAAAACTTTAAGAACTTTTTCAAAACTAAAAAGGATTTCGATAAAAGTACAAATCACCAAGTCGAATGTTTTTGTAAAAAAAAAAAAAATTGGAACTTTTTGGTTTGTTTCGATTTTAAACACAAGTTTGTAAGCAAAGATGTGAGAAAAACCAAGAAACAAACAAGAAAGTATAAAATTTTCACAAAAAAATTCGATTGAAAAACAAATTTAAGATAAAAAATCAATGAAAACAATAACTACACCTTCCTCTAGCGAATGATACCACTTGTTAGGTCACCATTTAGTAAACACAAGCATAACAATGATAGAAATGAGATGAGAATGAGAATGGGATGATTATAAGATAAAGAGAAATATAAGAGCAATAGTTTCCTTAAGAAATCAAATAACCAACCAAGTTTACATGAGACCTAAGGTTACTATATATAGGGAAGGAGCTAGGGCAACACTCCCTCTCCTTCCTTACAAGAAAAACGTATGGGCTTCAAGCCCATGGATCATATGACTTAAGCCTAGTAAACTTGTAACTTAACCAATTTTGTAAGTAATAAATAACTTGAGCAACCTATAATTACAAATGACCGAGACTTCATAAAATAGTGAAAACTATGATCCCAACAGCAAGTAACCTTTAGGTTTGCTTCACTTGGGCCAATATGGACAGATAATTTGGCAACATATATTTGTGCACTTTACATTTACGTTCTAAAAATGATTCAGAATACATAATTACTAAAATGTATTGTTTATATATCTACAGGTTACAATAATTATTTTATGCATATTACAGTAACTTCAAGTAGATACATTATTTACCTTTGTGGCATTATGTGTTTGTTTTGTATGTATAACATATACGAATAGTTAGTTACATTATACTAACATATTAGCGTGTTTGCTTCTATAGGTAAAACCGTACAAGAATTATATGAGGATCTTTGGTACATACAAACTATATCATGCCAACATTTGAAGTCATACAAATTTGACCAAAATATTGAATTTGGCATGAGGCCATATATATGGATTTAATGCGACTCTTTTTATTTGAAATTGTCCAGTTGAGTTCTAAGACGAAGAGATCAGTATAATGGTAAGTTGTTTTCTAGTCATCCAGCGCTATAAATTACTAACTGATGAAAGACAATGAACCCTAATCAACATTTGTGCAATAGTTATTTGAAGTTTATGAAGGTCTATCAAGTTTATAAAGTTCCATCCAGTAGCCACTTCGATCAACCATACAAATTTAGGTTGTTTTGATATTTTTGTGATAATTATATATGTACATTAGATATTTTTTTAGTGCACTCGTTTGGAAGCTCTTTGTGTTTCAAGGCACAAAGTTATTTTTTATATACTCTTTGTGTGCTGGTCTCTCATGGAAAAGGGTTGCAGAATACTTCACAAAAAATGTATTTATCAAATCTAAAGTGCATTCAGCCGTAGAAACGTTCAGTATGTTTACATATCGAATGATGATTAATATGTGACAAACACAATGAAGTAGGACACAAACATCTTTAAGCATAGTGCATGATAAAATCCATGGTAGACGGTAGGTGATTCCCGCAAACCAAATGTCTCAGATTTTTTGGGTTCTTGTAGAGTAGAGTATAAGGTGAACTTATTACATAAAATTATATACTTATCACTTCTACATATATGTGTCATAAATCCAAAAATAACTACGATGACATGTTATCTTTTTTGAGGCCTTAAATCTCTCTTTGAGAGACGTACTACGTAAGAGCAAGCATGACACTTGTGAAACACCATTTGGTAACATGACGGTGGTCTTTGGTGGTGATTTTAGATAGGTGCTCCCTGTTATTCCAAAAGGTTCGTGACAAGATGTAGCCTCTCGTAAATTTCCCTTACGATTAGTAAATGCATACGAATAAATAAAACGATGTTACAAGGAATTAACACCATTTTACGGGCAACAAATTTTTTTTTATGATATGGCTTGATATTGAACCACTACGATAACTGTGATTGACCGTTTAACCAGGAACGATGCTTACACACAACCTAGATTGCCTATAATTATTGCGAACGATAAATAATTATATAACGCGTTTATATTTAATAATACGTTTCGTCTAAATAACGTATACTATTTATATATTCCCCGAACCTACGAAACTTCCCGAGAACGCTCACTAATATTTTTGAACTTCGACACGATAATCGAGACACCCCAGGTGGGCCCCTAACACCCTTTGGGCCACGGATACACCACACAAACCAAACGGACTCCTTTTTATTCTTTTCTTTTTCTTTGGGCCGACAAAACAAGCAGCCCACCAGGCCAAGCCCGAAACGCACCCTTTGTTATTTCTTTTATTTTCTTTCTTTTGCACTGCCGCGACACACCCAAACCACCCCTAGTATTGTAAGATTTCTACACATAACCAACATGTATTTTTGCTTGTCTCGTCTCCCCTAGTACCAAAGAAACAGAATCGATATTTGTTACACATACTCACCCTCGTTCACTACCCTAAAAACGTCCAAAGCAAAAGCATGAAACCATCCATGGAGATAAGACCAAAAACGTGGCAACATATTCCTTCGAGCCTCCCATGCTCCCCAATGGCAACAAAATGAACAATGTACACCTTGTGAATGTCAGGAATGAACAGGAAGCAATCTTACTAAATCTAAGCTTTGTAAACCCACGATTGGTTGAGAAGAATGGTGCTACTATTCGCCTAACATGCAACCTCAAACACTTGTGAGCTCATCTCGTTTCTACCCTTAAAAAACTGCCTATATAAGACTTCCATGCAAACCTAAATCACCACATGCACTCATACGAACCATACCACTAAAAATATTAACAAGAAGGAGCTTGGAGGGACGAAAGGATTCTCAAGTGTACCACGTCTAAAAGTGAACCTAGGAAGCAAAGCTTGGACCCTCTTGAACCTTGGTGGAACGTGAAGTGAACCACGAAGCAATTGTACCATTTCACGAACCATACGCCTCGTTTTACTCCACCTCTTATAGGTGAGGTGAGACCCTAAACTTTCTTTCTATTCATATACATACGTATGTTTATGTTTTGCACCAACACTTACTATATATACTACGTAAATAATAAACACAACATATATATTTTATATATCGTATCATGTACTGGCTAGGCCATTAACGAGAACCTATAATAATCTTGAACTAATATTAACGTATACACACTAAAATCACACGTTTCTAAGTGATATTGAACCTATACGAAATATACTAAAAGACTTAGATTATTTTTCAACTTATATAAGTCATACGCATGAGTTTTGGCCGTACACTTTGGCCTCGTCATTTTAAAAATCGACACATGACCACCTATTAATTTTGTACGATCTAATAGCCTACTTGAAATACTAACGGGAATGATAAATAAGTCGACCTAATAACTTCGTTTAATCACCTAACGAGACCCAAAGTAAATCGCTATTAGAACTAGTTTTCAGAAACTTAAAAACCTTAAGTGGGCCGTAAAGCCCAAAAAGCTCATTTCAGCTTATTACGATAAGCTGAGCATATAAGCTGTTTTGAAATGTTTTTGTAACTTAAAAATATGGATTTCGACTAAACAAGTATACCCCCAAACCCCTTGGATCGTAAAACCTTAACGGGCCCTTAATATTGGATCGTTAAGCCCAATTAATGAAATAAGAGGAGAATAAGCTAATAAGCTGTGAAAATAAGCTATTTGAGACCTTAAAAGCTTATTGAAATAATAAAAATGTTAAGTTTTAAATTTGGAAATGTTTGGACCATTTTTGCAAATGTTCGAAGGTTAGGGACTAGAATTGTCAAATTTGTAAACTTAGGGTGAAAAGTATAAAACTGTTTTTCTAAGGGTATAAACTGTAAATATTGAAATTTAGGGATAATGAATGTAAATATTTGATATTTGGACTAAAAATGTAAATATATATAATTTTTGGACTAATGGCGTAAATGTTTTCCGTTAAGGGTAAAAAGTGTAAAATTGAGAAACATGAAGGATTGAATAGTAATATTGATTTTAATAATAATTTTATAAATTATATATATTTATACTTATATATATACATTTGAATATATATTAAAGACGATAAATAATAAACGTAACTTATTATATATATATATATATATATATATATATATATATATATATATATATATATATATATATATATATATATATATATATATATATATATATATACATAATACGAATAAAACGTATATAACGAATAACTAAATTTAGACGAATAAAACATACGTAACCATTATCTATTTTTATACGACGTAACACATCACGTATGCGCTTCATCGATTACTCATAATTAAATAATGAACGTTCGCTATAAAACGAGACTTAAGAACTGAAACGTGCCATATCTTATAGGTTGTGTGTGAAGCCGTTGCCTTGCATCATTGAGATTACGATTGTTCTACTATCCTACTAAGGTGAGTTCATAACCCACATTTAACTTATTTTTTTGGGGGGGATACATGCTCAAAAACCGAACACAAGTCTTTTCCTGATCTTATTATTGCTTAAGTAGCTATTGCCAAAAGTCCCTCGATCATGAACCTTAATCACTTGAAGGGTGAACGTAAATAATTGTGAATAGATCTATTAGGGATTGACAATCCCTATTTGGTTGCTAGAGGAAAGTCACCAAATGCACGTTATTTGAATATAATAGGTTACTGGCAAATACCTATCTTGGGGGCTCTATATTTTACATCATTATTATGAAAATATTGATGTCTGTTGAATCGTTGAGTGTCATGAGCTTAATGCAATAATGAATGTGATTTCTAACTTGTTTATTTGTATCGATATTACAATAAACATCTATCTCTTGTGTTCAAACTCTTAATTATAAACTTATGAATTCCACTCAACTTTTGTTGACTTTTAGCATGTTTATCTCAGGTAACTAAATGGAATGGATGGCAAAGGCACGAAGTGGGCAAATAAAGAAACGTTTATTTCTCTTTAAATAAAACTTGTTGTTGAATAACGAATTCTCTTGGAATTATGAATATTTGGTATTTTAAATAAAACTTAAAACGATCACTTGAATCGTTTTCTATAATTGTGACGAAAGATCCACAATATAATACCCCAAAAGTCTTCCGCTGACATTTTAAGTCTTCCGCTGTATTGATCGATTTTGGGGGTGTTATAGATTGGTATCAGAGCTACGGTTATAGTGAACCAAGTGTTTTTGGAAACTTGGACTATAACTACACTTTAAACGGGACAAAATTTTCATAAAATACCATCCTACGCCCTTCGTGCCTACGCATCCCAGTAATTGGTAAAAAGTATTATTTACCTTATAGCATTTTAAATTGGTTATAATTATGCTTACATTTTACTAATCGGGAAATTTATTACAGTGTCATGTCTTCGAACACCCACCCTATCAGCTTGTCCTCAAACTCAGGAACTGAAGATGTTACTTCAGCCTATGCTACCTCACCTATGCCTATGTCTCCTGCTACCGACAGATACATGCAAAGCCAGCAATTTCTGCCAGCATCTGACACAGAGGCTTCTCCTCTGGCAACATCTGGTCCGATTCGCCGATCTAGGCAAATTAGACAACTTCAGCCGTATGAAGCAAGTACTGCGGTACCAGCACCAGCTCTTGTCATACCACCTGAATCAGTTGTGCCATCACCACCTGCACCACCAGTAATACCACCACTACCTACTATCTTCTACAGCCAAACTACTACTGTGCCACTAATACCATCACCCATAGCATCACCTCCACTAGCATCACCACCTGCACCTTACCGAAGTGTCCCTCTATCACCTCACCGAAGGACTTACCCAATCCGCCCAACCACCTCAGAATCTAGTGTTCACCATAGACGCCGAAGGATCCACAAGCGAGTAGATGCTTGTAAATGGTCTTTCTTATTGCCCATTATGCGATATTGGAGATCTCAAAAAGGAACACCAACAACAAGGGAACTTGGGGAAAGTTCTTACTCTACCTCCCGAATTCTGCCAGTCACTGGAGAACCCATACACCATACCATACCATTGTTAGCTGCAAGAATGGTTCGCCACGAAGACCGACTTGATTCCATCGCTAGTATACTCAACAAGATTCCACATGAACTTCTAGAAACCTTTGAAGATGATATGAACAGTCTCATAATTGGTCATCTTGCAATAGAAGATAAGGTCAAAAAGTTGGATTCTCTATTTTGGGAATCAATGGAATTCATAGGAGCACTATGTGGGGCTAACACTTCGACCGAAATAGCATTGGGAACTTTAGACCGAGAAATTGAGAGGATCAACACTGAAAACCTACGCCTTAGGCAAGCCCTGCTAGAAGCTCGAGAAAGGGAAAGGACTCGAGATCAAACCATGGAAACCATGTTTACTGCCATTCAAGAACTCCAAAACCGCCTAGACAAGGCCTTAGGAAAACCATGAGACCACCACCTTGTTAAGAAAAATCAATGTCCTACAAATAAGAATATATTGTCGTGTTTTGTAAACATTTGCACAAGTATCAATAAGTGTTGTAACACCTTGACATTGATTTATGGAAGTTTATTTTATCTTTATTTACGTTGCAAACTTTATATCGTAGTATATTAGTTCATACAGGTCAAACTTATTCGTAATTCCTATGTGTGTCATTCCAACATACGAAAATTTACGATCTGAACCCTTTCAATGATCGAATCATTGTAACTACGACCTATATTTAACTAATTATTACTCGATATGTATTTTTCAACGTGATAAGGTTATTATAAATGTTCTAATAAAATACCTTCTTTTATAGCAACATGGCTAGAACTAGGAGAATAACCACGAACGTCACCTCAGCAAACCCGCCAACCTTGGAAGCAGCAATGGAGCTTGCTCAGAAACTTCTAGATCGAGAAGTGAAATGCAATGAACTTAAAAGGAAATTGGACGATAAAAGAACCACCCACCATCACAACAACAACCAACAAAACTACAACAGTCATCACCGCAACAATAATCGGAACCACCAACCATATCACAACACTCGAAGCACTCAACAGCAGAATCAAAGACAAGAAAAACCTCGAGTCTACACCGCCACGGAAGGTGTAGGGTACAACGGGCAGAAACCCCTATGCCAGCGATGCAAACTTCATCACGAGGGTCGTTGTACCGTCCGATGTGACAAATGTCATAAGATCGGTCATCAAACCAGAAACTCTAAGATCCCGGCTACAGGAAGCAACACACAGGTTGTATCACCCACTTGTTACGGATGTGGAGAAGTAGGACACATCCGGAGGAACTGCCCAAAAGGAAATGAACCAGCCAACGCCCAAGCTAGGGTATACCTTCTCGGAGATGGAAACAGACCCGATGTAGTCACCGGTACGTTTCTACTAAACCATCATAATGCTAGAGTATTGTTTGATTCGGGCGCTGATAAGAGTTTTATATCAGATACGTTTGCCCCTTTACTTAATGTTACCCCCTCTAAGCTAAACACCACTTACGAAGTCGAAATGGCTTACGGGAATTTAATAGATACCAATACTATCATGAAAGATTGCACCCTAACCTTATCCGAAAAACCTTTTGCCATTGATCTCATGCCGGTTCAACTTGGTAGTTTCGACGCTATCGTCGGCATGGATTGGCTATCCCACCATCGTGCTAGGATTCACTGTGACGAAAAGGCCGTCCATATACCACTCAAGGATGAAACACTCATTGTACAGGGCGACAAAAGCAAACCTCGATATGGAATTATCTCATGTATGCGAGTGATAAAATACATGAAAGAAGGATGTCAAGTATACATAGCCCAAGTTACGGAAAATAAGACGTCCGAGAAGCAGCTCGATGACGTTCCTATCGTTAGGGATTTTCCTGAAGTATTTCCTGAAGAATTACCTGGCATTCCACCCATACGTCAAGTAGAATTTCAGATTGAACTAGTGCCTGGAGCAGCACCAGTGGCTAAAGCACCTTATAGGCTAGCGCCATCTGAAATGGAAGAGTTGTCAGAACAACTAAAAGAATTATCGGATAAAGGATTTATTCGACCAAGCTCATCACCTTGGGGAGCTCCAATTTTATTTTTTAAGAAGAAGGATGGATCCTTTCGAATGTGCATCGATTACCGGGAGTTGAATAAACTTACAGTAAAGAATCGATACCCATTGCCTCGAATTGATGATCTGTTTGATCAATTGCAAGGATCGAGTGTATACTCGAAGATTGATCTGAGATCAGGATATCATCAGCTAAGAGTTCGAGAAGAGGATATTCCGAAAACTGCATTCAGAACGCGCTATGGTCACTACGAATTTCAAGTAATGTCGTTCGGTCTGACCAATGCACCAGCAGTTTTCATGGATTTAATGAATCGAGTATGCAAACCATACTTGGATAAGTTTGTAATAGTATACATCGACGATATTTTGATCTACTCTCGCAACGAAGAAGAACACGCAGAACATTTACGAATCATCCTAGAACTGCTCAAGAAAGAAGAATTGTACGCTAAGTTCTCCAAATGCGACTTTTGGATTCACACCGTACAGTTTTTAGGACACATCATCGATAGTCAAGGCATTCACGTAGACCCTGCAAAGATTGAGGCTGTTTTAAAGGTTGGTCATCTCCTACAAACCCCACGGATATTCGTCAATTTTTAGGTCTCACAGGTTACTACCAAAGATTTATAGAAGGATTCTCCAAGATTGCAAAACCTTTGACTAGACTAACCCAAAAGAATGAGAAGTACATCTGGGAAGAAAAGGAAGAAGCAACCTTCCAGTTGTTAAAACAAAAGCTTTGTGAAGCTCCAATATTAGCCCTCCCAGAAGGAAATGAGGACTTTATAGTATATTGCGACGCATCTTATCATGGACTAGGAGCAGTTTTGATGCAAAGAAGCAAAGTGATAGCTTATGCATCCCGGCAACTGAAGAAACATGAGGAAAACTACACGACTCATGATTTGGAATTAGGAGCGGTAGTGTTTGCACTCAAGTTATGGAGACACTACTTATATGGCACCAAATGTACCGTGTACACCGACCACAAGAGTCTTCAACATATTTTGGATCAAAAGGATTTGAATATGAGGCAACGTCGCTGGTTAGAGTTGCACAACGATTATGATTGTGAGATCCGCTACCACCCAGGAAAGGCAAATGTAGTAGCAGATGCGTTAAGCCGAAAGGAACGATTGAAACCCCTTCGAGTTAGATCACTAGGGATGACTATCCACTCACCCCTTCCATCCCAAATCCTTACCGCGCAGAACGAAGCACTTAAAGAAGAAAACCGACCCAAGTAAAAGATTTACGGTATGCCTGAGAATAAGAATGGTTTCATGAAGAAATCCGATGGAACACTGTGTTTCAAGGACAGAAGTTGGATCCCTATAATTGGAGGTATTCGTGAGCTCATCATGTATGAGTCCCACAAGTCAGAATACTCCATTCATCCAGGTTCCGACAAGATGTGTCAGGATTTAAAGAGACTATATTGGTGGCCAAACATGAAGGCTGCATCGCAGAATATGTCGGTAAATGTTTGACATGTTCAAGGGTAAAGGCAGAACATCAGAAACCTTCAGGCTTACTTGTACAACCAGAACTTCCTATGTGGAAATGGGAACGAATCACTATGGACTTCATCACCAAACTCCCAAGAACCGCATCCGGATACGACACAATATGGGTTATTGTGGATCGTCTAACAAAATCTGCTCATTTTCTACCCATCAAAGAGACCGATGAGATGAATACACTAGCTCAACTGTATGTGAAGGAAATTGTTACTCGACATGGAGTACCAATTTCGATTATCTCGGATCGAGATAGTCGTTTCACATCTCACTTTTGGAAATCGTTACAGAAAGCCTTAGGAACCAAACTAGATATGAGCACAGCATACCACCCTCAAACTGATGGTCAAAGTGAAAGAACTATCCAAACCTTGGAAGATATGCTCCGAGCATGCGCTATTTATTTTGGAAAAGGTTGGGATAAGCACTTACCATTAGCAGAATTTTCATACAACAATAGTTACCACACCAGCATAAAAGCAGCACCATTCGAAGCACTGTATGGTAGAAAGTGCAGATCGCCCGTCTATTGGACAGAAGTCGGAGAAAGACAACTTATAGGACCTGACCTTGTTCAGGAAACAACCGAGAAAATCGTTAAGATTAAGCAACAATTACAAGCAGCCCGAGACCGACAGAAAAGCTACGCAGACCTAAAAAGGAAACCCATGGAATTTCAAATAGGAGACAGAGTCTTATTGAAAGCATCTCCCTGGAAGGGATTGGTACGATTTGGAAAGCATGGAAAGTTGAACCCCAGATACATTGGTCCATTCAAAATCCTGGAAAGGATAGGACCCGTGACTTATAAACTAGAACTACCCGAAGAACTTAGTCGGATCCACGACACCTTTCACGTGTCAAACCTTAAGAAGTGTTTATCCGATGAATCCCTCGTGATTCCATTGAAAGAGATTCGACTAGATGATAACCTTGTCTTTACCGAGGAACCCATTGAAATCATGGATAGAGAAGTCAAACAACTAAAACAAAACCGTATCCCTATTATCAAAGTTCGTTGGGACTCCAAGCAAGGACCGGAATATACCTGGGAGCGCGAGGATCAGATTCGCTCCAAGTACCCACATCTCTTCACCTAAGACACCCTTGGCAACTATCTTAGACTGCAATTCCGGGACGGAATTCCCTGTAAGAGGTAGGTAATGTAACCTCTCGTAAATTTCCCTTACGATTAGTAAATGCATACGAATAAATAAAACGATGTTACAAGGAATTCACACCATTTTACGGGTAACAAATTTTTTTTTATGATATGGCTTGATATTGAACCAGTACGATAACTGTGATTGACCGTTTAACCAGGAACGATGCTTACACACAACCTAGATTGCCTATAATTATTGCGAACGATAAATAATTATATAACGCGTTTATATTTAATAATACGTTTCGTCTAAATAACGTATACTATTTATATATTTCCCGAACCTACGAAACTTCCCGAGAACGCTCACTAATATTTTTGAACTTCGACACGATAATCGAGACACCCCAAGTGGGCCCCCAACACCCTTTGGGCCACGGATACACCACACAAACCAAACGGACTCCTTTTTATTCTTTTCTTTTTCTTTGGGCCGACAAAACCAGCAACCCACCAGGCCAAGCCCAAAATGCACCCGTTGTTATTTCTTTTATTTTCTTTCTTTTGCACTGCCACGACACACCCAAACCACCCCTAGTATTGTACGGTTTCTACACATAACCAACATGTATTTTTGCTTGTCCCGTCTCCCCTAGTACCAAAGAAACAGAATCGATATTTGTTACAGATACTCACCCTCGTTCACTACCCTAAAAACGTCCAAAGCAAAAGCATGAAACCATCCATGGAGATAAGACCAAAAACGTGGCAACATATTCCTTCGAGCCTCCCATGCTCCCCAATGGCAACAAAATGAACAATGTACACCTTGTGAATGTCAGGAATGAACTGGAAGCAATCTTACTAAATCTAAGCTTTGTAAACCCACGATTGGTTGAGAAGAATGGTGCTACTATTCGCCTAACATGCAACCTCAAACACTTGTGAGCTCATCTCGTTTCTACTCTTCAAAAACTGCCTATATAAGACTTCCATGCAAACCTAAATCACCACATGCACTCATACGAACCATACCACTAAAAAAATTAACGAAAAGGAGCTAGGAGGGACGAAAGGATTCTCAAGTGTACCACGTCTAAAAGTGAACCTAGGAAGCAAAGCTTGGACCCTCTTGAACCTTGGTGGAACGTGAAGTGAACCACGAAGCAATTGTACCATTTCACGAACCATACGCCTCGTTTTACTCCACCTCTTATAGGAGAGGTGAGACCCTAAACTTTCTTTCTATTCATATACATACGTATGTTTATGTTTTGCACCAACACTTACTATATATACCACGTAAATAATAAACACAACATATATATTTTATATATCGTATCATGTATTGGCAAGGCCATTAACGAGAACCTATAATAATCTTGAACTAATATTAACGTATACACACTAAAAATCACACGTTTCTAAGTGATATTGAACCTATACGAAATATACTAAAGGACTTAGATTATTTTTCAACTTATATAAGTCATACGCATGAGTTTTGGCCGTATACTTTGGCCTCGTCATTTTAAAAATTGACACATGACCACCTATTAATTTTGTACGATCTAATTGCCTACTTGAAATACTAATGGGAATGATAAATAAGTCGACCTAATAACTTCGTTTAATCACCTAACGAGACCCAAAGTAAATCGCTATTAGAACTAGTTTTCAGAAACTTAAAAACCTTAAGTGGGCCGTAAAGCCCAAAAAGCTCATTTCAGCTTATTACGATAAGCTAAGCATATAAGCTGTCTTGAAATGTTTTTGTAACTTAAAAATATGGATTTCAACTAAACAAGTATACCCCCAAACCCCTTGGATCGTAAAACCTTAACGGGCCCTTAATATTGGATCGTTAAGCCCAATTAATGAAATAAGAGGAGAATAAGCTAATAAGCTGTGAAAATAAGCTATTTGAGACCTTAGAAGCTTATTGAAATAATAAAAATGTTAAGTTTTAAATTTGGAAATGTTTGGACCATTTTTTCAAATGTTCGAAGGTTAGGGACTAGAATTGTCAAATTTGTAAACTTAGGGTGAAAAGTATAAAACTGTTTTTCTAAGGGTATAAACTGTAAATATTGAAATTTAGGGATAATGAATGTAAATATTTGATATTTGGACTAAAAATGTAAATATATATAATTTTTGGACTAACGGCGTAAATGTTTTCCGTTAAGGGTAAAAAGTGTAAAATTGAAAAACATGAAGGATTGAATAGTAATATTGATTTTAATAATAATTTTATAAATTATATATATTTATACTTATATATACATTTGAATATATATTAAAGACGATAAATAATAAACGTAACTTTTATATATATATATATATACATAATACGAATAAAACGTATATAACGAATAACTAAATTTAGACGAATAAAACAATACATAACCATTATCTATTTTTATACGACGTAACACATCACGTATGCGCTTCATCGATTACTCATAATTAAATAATGAACGTTCGCTATAAAACGAGACTTAAGAACTGAAACGTGTCATATCTTATAGGTTGTGTGTGAAGCCGTTGCCTTGCATCATTGAGATTACGATTGTTCTACTATCCTACTAAGGTGAGTTCATAGCCCACATTTAACTTATTTTTGTGGGGGGATACATGCTCAAAAACCGAACACAAGTCTTTTCCTGATCTTATTATTGCTTAAGTAGCTATTGCCAAAAGTCCCTCGATCATGAACCTTAATCACTTGAAGGGTGAACGTAAATAACTGTGAATAGATCTATTAGGGATTGACAATCCCCATTTGGTTGCTAGAGGAAAGTCACCAAATGCACGTTATTTGAATATAATAGGTTACTGGCAAATACCTATCTTGGGGGCTCTATATTTTACATCATTATTATGAAAATATTGATGTCTGTTGAATCGTTGAGTGTCATGAGCTTAATGCAATAATGAATGTGATTTCTAACTTATTTATTTGTATCGATATTACAATAAACATCTATCTCTTGTGTTCAAACTCTTAATTATAAACCTATGAATTTCACTCAACTTTTGTTGACTTTTAGCATGTTTATCTTAGGTAACTAAATGGAATGGATGGCAAAGGCACGAAGTGGGCAAATAAAGAAACGTTTATTTCTCTTTAAATAAAACTTGTTGTTGAATAACGAATTCTCTTGGAATTATGAATATTTGGTATTTTAAATAAAACTTAAAACGATCACTTGAATCGTTTTCTATAATTGTGACGAAAGATCCACAATATAATACCCCAAAAGTCTTCCGCTGACATTTTAAGTCTTCCGCTGTATTGATCGATTTTGGGGGTGTTATACAAGACATTTTTAGAGCATATTTAAAGCAATCTTATTGGTGGGATCATTGCAAAGTTCTCAAGTTAACCGCCAACATGAGCCTGATTGTTGGATCATGCCCTGAAGATGTAAGTGAGATTCTTGAATTTGTAGAATGTATATTGAAATTAAGAGACGAAGAGCTTGATGAAGCAAACGGCAGAGAGATTTTAATTGATATACCCGAAGATGGGATCCCATTGAATGTGCTATAAGGTCAAGACTGTCTTTTCTAAATGAGAAATTTGGTTTCATATTATATACTATGAATGATAATTATAAAATAATAACCAGGGTGACTTAAGTATTTTAAAATGTAAAAAAAAAAAAAAATTATCGAGCCATACTTACTTGATCCATATGAGTGATGACGCACTTTGACCCTGATAATTATAAAATAACAAGATATCTTATTTAAAAGGTATTGTTTTTTAGTGAAATTTATAGAATTGTGAAAGGTAGTATACGAGGATTTATTTTAACTAAAACCCATGTATACTAAAACTATCAAAATATTTGGCCTGCTAAAATATGTCCTGTTATTATGTTGATTTAGAACTTCAGTGGTTGCATCAACTAAGGCATTGTAGAAACCAGAGGTCGAGAAGCCATTGACAAAGATTTTACAGAAATATATAGTGCCATTTTTCACGAGTCACTTTGGAAAGTCGGTGACCATACCGAGGATGAAAATTACTCCGTTTGATAAACGTATACCGCTAAAGATCATTAGGAAACAATATCCTGTGTCCATCTCATTTGCTATGACAATAAACTAGAGCCAAGGTCAATCAATTTCAAATGTTGGTTTGTATCTGCCATGTCAAGTTTTCACACACTCAATTTCTTGATAGATTTTTTTTATACTTATCAGGTGTTCAGGAATGGACCTTTTGTTGAAGTGTTAGAATGGTCACTACATGCATTTGCTTCTCAAGACAAACATATTGGAGATCAAGAGGAAATGAACGTTTATTAGACAGATAATTACAAGCATTGTATTTTTTACTTTTAGTCACTTATAACTTATTTTTCCATTATAAGAAAATTTTATAGCGTTTACGTTTGTTGTTATTTCTTACTTTATTCACGTACTTACCTTTTTTTTTAATAAAAAAAACCCTCTAAAATCCCGTGGATTCCGCGGGTCTATAAGCTAGTGTTAGAGTATCCACCATAGTACTAATATGTCTATTTTTTTTTTAAAGAGGTCTATAAATTTGTGAACCATAGTGAGAAATCATTTCAATCTTAGGTGGAATGAAAATGTTTAAGATCTGGAAGAGGTCTAAGCTATTTCTAATCTCTTTTTTATATTTCTTTTTGAAAATGTTAGTTATGTTTTTTTTTATATGAAAAGCTTTATAAATAGGTTTATCAATAGTAGAAATAGGTTTATAACTAGATGATGTATTAATTGTATAAACCTTTTTAGAGGCTTATCATAGTTGATGTCTTTAATCTTGTAACACGAATGTACTAGAAATTTATTCTCACATCGTAATTATACTGATTATTAAATCTATCTCTCTCTCTCTCTCTCTCTCTCTCTCTCTCTCTCTCTCTCTCTCTCTCCGTGGTATAAATACTTGTAAACTTGTGGTTTTAATGTGATTATGCGGGTTCAATTTGTAGTTATTGTGAGAAAGAGAATATATATGGATTAAAAATGAAAAATATAAAAGTTTGAGGATTGAACAATATTTAAACCATTAAATAAATGGCAGATATTGTTACTATTTTTAATTCGTGTTTTTATATATTTTATAAATGTAAAATATTTATTTTAAGAATTATTTTAGGAAATTAAAAGAAAAATATCCGCACAAAGGATAAAAAGATATATATATATTTTTTAATAAAATTTCTCGAATCAATTTCCAAAAATAACTCCAAAAGATATGGTATGTTGGTGCATAAGAAAGTCATGAAGTAAGTTTATTTAATTTTGAGTTTTAATACGCTTTTCTAATACAAAAAAAAAAAAATTGATGCACCAGATTTTCAACTTGTTATATTGCAATGCTCAATAAAATTTTGATGCAAAAAAAACAAATAAAAAAAATAGAAATAATAATAATAATAATAATAATAATAATAATAATAATAATAATAATAATAATAATAATAATAATAATAATAATAATAATAATAATAATAATAAATGGGTCTAAAAATGAATTGTTTAATACTTTAATGCATAAAAGGCGATTTAATGCGCAAAATGTTTTTTTTCCCATAATTTCTTTTCGGCAAAAGTAACTACAAAAAAACATTCTTTACAACTTTTGTATGCATCAATATATCTGATCTTGAAAATTTTTGGAATACTTCAAAAACTCTTTTTGAAAGAAAAATAAACGTAATTATTATTGATTTATCTTTCTTACATTTTGTAGAACCATAGTTTCACATATAACTAATTAGGTAATGCTTCCGATTAAATTTATAATAATAAGACAAACTCGAAGAAATTTTTTTTATCTATTTCTAATAATGGATAGTTAATTTCAAACAATCCGGAGTAAAATATAATAATATGAGGATGGTCCAAAAGATTTCTCGTTACTGAATATAGTAGTCGAGCGGTTGACTTTATTATAGCTTGTAATCGGTCTAGACGAGATTAATTTGTGATTAATTGGATTGACATTTTTGGTAAGTTTTGAGAATTTTTGCCGAGTTTTATGTATTATTGGCAAGATTTTCCTTAAAAACTATCTTTTAACAGATATAAACAGCAACTAAAAGTGATCAAAACTAGTTTATGGCGAGTTTTCGGTGTTTCCGGAAAAATTTGCAAGTTTCCAGCAAGTTTGAGCATCGTTGACCGTCATTGATCATGGTTGACCGATTTGTTTTACCAATTTGCACAACTCGGAAAGGTTGCCCAGTAATACCTAACTAGCGATTAATTTGTCTTGTAGGCCTTTTTTGCAACATTAGTTATAAGTGTCGACTTTCAAATTAGTAGGGTACAGTGTAATTGTCTTCGACCTTTTTTCAACCACTAAGCTTATACCTGAGTAAAGCGACGGCGTATAAAGAGAAATAATTATACTTGAAAAATTGTGATTCTAGTTCGACACTTGATAGAAAGCGTATGTTTTTTGAAATACAAAAAGTGTGTTTTTTTAAAATTAATGTAATGTCTGTTTTTGAAAAGTTGCAATGTTTAAAAAATTATCAAGAAAATATATAATTTAAGTTGCCAAATTTTTGAAAAGTTGTCCAATTTAAAAAAGACTTAAAGGTAATTTATACAAATTATATTAATTTAAGTTTTATGTTTTTAAGATTCAAAATTTAAGAAAAAAGATACAATTTTTATAAGGAGTATGTATATGAAATATAAAAGGGGGCAGTTATAAGGACGGGGGTTGTTTTTTTAGATGGACGGGGGTGGTTTTTTTTTTTTTTTTTTTTTTTTTTTGATTTTTTTTTTATTTTTATAATTTTGTTTATATCAAAAAGCTATAAACCTGAAAGTGCGGAACAAAAAATATAAAGTTTAATATGTCAAACGGTTAAAACTGTCAGAAATACGGAACAGAAACTGGCAAAAACTGTGTTGTACTGAAATAAAAAGGGGACAAAATGGGGGGACAAAAGGACTGCCATGTGCAGTCTATAGGGGTAGACCCCGTTAATATAGGGGACCCCATATAAAAAGGGTTTTCTTATCTTGTGTATTAACCGCATAAGATAACAAGGCAAAAAAGACACAATAATAACTCGTGGAAAAATAGAATTATAACGAGTTTGGTATTCGCGCGTTGCTGCAGAATTCTTTTGTTGTCGTTAGCTACTTAACGTAAAGTTAGTTACCTAGGACTGACTTTGCAATTGATGTATAACATGAAAGACCATTTATGTAAATTATTTGAGGACTAAATTTGCAATGAACCACTGAGATGAAGGACAAAGTGCGTACAATTTTTTTTAAATGTTTAAGATAACGGTTGTTAGTTAACAGCCGTTAAATAACTAACGACCGTTAATACTAATAAAAAATAATTGTAGCGTCCACTGTAGCAAGCACTGTAGCAGCTACAGTAAACCTTTTGCCTTTTAGTGTATATATATATATATATATATATATATATATATATATATATATATATAATTTGGTAGGTGATAGTATATAATTGAGGATGAGACACAAAAATTTAGTATGAGCAGGACTATCAAGAGTACTTCAACATTAAACCTCTAAACCTAATTACCTCTGCCATATTTTCAATAACTGTCCTTCAGCATTCAGAAATATTAAAAGAAAGACAAGATGGGTTATTGACACATCTACAACTCTTTAGGGTTTAAGTGATGAAAAGTGATCGTACGGTTTATAGGCGTTTGGTGCGATGATGATGGTTGACAGGGAAAGGTCAAGGTCATTGGTCAACATCACATTTTTTGTTTGAATTGTCCCATCAAATTTGCAATATTTGGAATCCCGCAAGACTCCATCAAAGTCTTTTGTAGGGCATGCAGCCCCATTGTGTGTAGGGTGAACTCATTAACATTTATATATTTATGGACGGACTCAGATTGGTGCCGGATGAGGTACGGATTACATTTTTTTTTTTGTTACGAAATATAAGTTTTTTCTGAAATTGTCATTTCTTCTTAAATGTGCAATCCTTGAAAAAAAGATTGCTACTTAGGTTTTTTATCTTGCAACTTTAGTTAGTTGTGCACCTTTAATTTAACCTAAAATATAATTGTAGAGAAATAAATAGCCCACTAGCCCATTAAACCAAAATTAATTAATCTAATAATACACCATAGAATATTAGAATTTATCAAAGTCTCGAGGTATTCCCCATCCGTACGTGATACGTTTCAACTTACAGTGGGCATCATCATCCAATAGAAATCATAATTCAAGATCAAAAGGTAGCTATTAAAAAATATTTTGATTATTATTTTATTTGTAAAGGCGTAACATTTACATAGAATATATTTTAGATTTATGATTTAGTGTCATTTATTTATTTAGGGTTTTGAAACTTGAATGCTACAAGCATGTTAACTGATAAGAGGATTTTTTTCCCACAGTTTGATGAATATTACTCTACTAGATTACTAGTGTGTATCATAACCATTTAAACGATATAAAGGGTTAATTGTATGATTATTTGCTTATTTATGTTTAAAACATTTCTTATATGAACTATGGAAAGATATAGAAAGCTTTGGGAACATGTTCCTTTTTCCTAGTGGAGGTGGAGATCCAATTCTAAAACCTACTCCACAACCTATTTCACAACCTACTACAGCTCATTTAGCACCAATTAATATGAAATTAGACGATTTTCCTTGAGATCCATCAGATAGGCCAAGCATCTATAGTTATGACCCTAACATCATAGAGGAAATAAGGCGAATGTACTGGGATAGAGGTCCTTGTCAACCAAAGGGCCATAAGTTTCCAACAAAAATGGTCGGGACTAGGAAAAGATGTTTTGTTCTCACTTGGTTCAATGAGTTTCATTGGATAGAATATAGTGTAAAAAAGACAAAGCATATTGTTTGTGCTGTTATTCGTTTAGAAATCATGGTGTGGGTGATGCTTTTATGCTACAGTGGTTTGATAGTTGGAGTAAAAAAACAAGTTTGAAAGACCATGTGGGTGAACTTAATAGTTTCCACAACAAAGCACTTCAAAACTGTGAAAATCTATTAAAGAAAAATCAATCTATATCTGCTGCCTTTAATAAGCAAACTGAACAAGAGATGAGTGATTATCGAATTCTATTTTATTTATCAGTTAAGACTTGTGTATTCTTGTTGAAGGGTGGATGTCCCTTTCGTGGTCGTGATGAAAGTATAAGTTCTTTGAATAGAGGTCTTTTTTTATATATCACTTGAATTGCTTGCAAATGAAACTGAGGAAACTCGATTAGCTATAGCGCGAGCTCCTTTGGACTGTACCTTAACATCTCCAAAAATTCAGAAACAAATATGTAAATGTTTTTCCAATGAGGTACTTGATTCCATTCTTGAAGATATTGGCGATGATGTGTTTTCCTTATTAGTAGATGAGTCAAGTGACGTATCCAAAAGGAACAAATGGCTTATATTTTTCGATATCTCGATAGACATGGAGTTATCCAACAGGGATTTGTTGGGGTTATTCATGTGAAGGAGACTTCTTCCGCCACTCTTAAATCTGCCATTGATGTTTTCTTCACCAAACACAATTTGAGTTTGAAAAAGGTAACACTCCAAGTTTATAATTTATGATTAAAATTCTTAGTTACTTTACCTCTTAGAAATTATTTTTGAATTTTCAAACAATAAAGAGGCCAAGGTTATGATGGAGCAAGCAATATGCGTGGTGAGTTCAACGGTTTAAAAGCTTTGGTATTAAAAGATAATAGCTCAGCACACTATGTATATTGCTTTGCACATCAACTTTAGTTAGTGGTTGTGGCGGTTGCCAAAAACCATGATGGTGTTATGAAATTCTTTGAAAAGCTAATGTGTGCGGTAAATGTGGTTTCCTCGTCATGTAAGAGAAAAGATATGGTGCGAGATGATTACAAGCAAAGAATAGAAAAAGAACTTAGTGAAGGTGAAATTGAAAGTGGAAAAGGTAAAAATCAAGAGCTCTCGCTTATACGACCTGGTGATACACAGTGGGGTTTGCATTACAAAACAATTGTGAGATTGTTTTCTTTGTTTCCTGAGGTTATTAAGGTGTTGAAATATGTGGAAAAGGAAGCTCTTGATGGTCGGAACAAAAATCAAGCAATTGGTATTTTATCATATTTTAAAAAGTTTGAGTTTGCGTTTTATTCCCACTTGATGGAGCACATTTTAGGAACCACGGATTTATTGTCAAGATCTCTTAAAAAACGAGATCAAAATATTTTAGAGGCGGTTTCAATGATAAAAGGAACAAAACAATCATTGGTAAGACTTAGAACAAGTGGGTTTGATGCATTTTTTAAGATAGTAAATCTTTCTGTGAGAAACATGATATTGTAGTATTGAATATGGACGAAATTTGTGTTGCTAAAAGAAACCGAGTAGCTGGCATAAAGAATCGACATTATTTTGAGATTGATATTTTTAACACAGTTTTGGATATGCAAATACAACAGTTTGGGGGTCGATTTGGTGAGATAAGCACTGACTTGCTTATTAATATGTCAGCTTTGAGTCCATGAGATTCATTTGCAATGTTTGATGCATCAAATATAACTACTTAAACTACATTTTATCAAGATGATTTTACGGATGCGGATAGGTTTTCTCTTAGGTGGGAACTTGACCTCTACTATGAGACTGTGATTTATGATGCAGACTTTATAAAGTTGAAAGGAATTGCCGAGCTTGCTACATTAATGGTGACATGAAAGAAGCATATTTCTTTTCCTTTGATTTATAAGTTATTGAAGCTTTCTTTAGTCTTACATGTTGTGGAAAACTAGAAGGGGGGGTTGAATAGTTTTACGTCTTTTTAATTTTATTATGAAAACTTGGTTTAGTTTTAAAACCTTGTTTGCTTTTAAAACTTTGATTCAATCTTATGTGAACTCAAATCTTGAACAATATGAACAAGTATATCTAAGTATGAACAATAATAATAATGTAAGCTAAGTATGTGAAATCAACACATGCATAATATAAACAATTCTAGCTATATACAAGAGATAAGTACGTAATCGTTTATCTTATAATCCTTAGTTATATTTTGTATGAAAACTATACTTGATCGAAATGATCAATTATATGTATGTAACCTTTTTAGTTTGATTTAAAAAACTTTGTTTTGTGAATGAAACTTTCGTTTGATCTTTAAGTAAAATCAATACTAGTACTACATGAGCAACTATATATATACGTCTACGTCTACAAATGTAATAACGATATAAGCAAGATAATAAGTAAGATATGGAAAGATCTAACCGCGAGACAAAGGATTTATAGTGGTTCGGCTACAAGAACACCTTCCTTGCCCTACTCCACTCCTCGAGTCACCTACTCGAGAGTTTTCTTCACTATGTCAACAAGCTCCTTATGGCGGAGAAACCTTACACACCAATATACACACCACTTACACACCAAAGCTTCGTCACAACGAAATCACACCTTCTTCACAACTACTTCACACCAACTAACTACACACCTATCTTCAACACACCAATAGTCTTCACTACAATCTAGTTCACGCCTATCTTCTACACACCAATAATCTTCACTACAATCTACTAGCCAATCACACTATCTATATTCCTAATCACAACTATCTACAATCAAATATTCACAACACACTACACAAAGATATATGTAGATATTCTTGATGATGCACCAACAACTTGGATGTGGAGGTCACAACAAGTTGTAATACTTCTTGTCTTGGAGGATAGAAGTATTCTTCTCTTGCACTTGAGAGGATGATGTAAGAATCACTTTGAAACAAAGGATAATGTATTTATGATCAAAGGATTTGGAGAATAGAAATGAGATCTAGAACAGAAAGTTTTGGGGTGCAAAAGGTGGGAAAAAAATCCAGGTTTAAGGTGGTATTTATAGGCAAACGTTTCTGACAGAGGAGCGTGGCCGGTCCCCTTAAAGCATGGCCGGCCCCCTTAAAATTAAGGGGGCCGCCCCTTATAATTAAGGGGGCCGCCCAACTGTAACGGCCAGGAACTTTGTCTTTTAGTGGGGAAAGTTTATTTGGTGAAAAACTAACTGATTTTGGTTAAATATTTGAAATCATATATTTAGTATGATTAAAACATTTTTCCTTATTACCAAAAGTGTTTTTCAAAAATATATAATAAGATTATATAATTAAATAAACTTTGTATTAGTTAATTAAATACCCCTTTGATCATAAATTGCACTAAACACTTTGTTTATTCATACCTTAAGTGATTTGGATGTAAAGAGAAATATTAATCACTAAATACTTGTTTATGTCACAAGTTTTAGATTAATGAGTTTATGCTTTGTAATTATCAAAACATAGAGACATTGTTAATATGTTAACAATGTTTTTAGACATTATTAATTTATGTCAACACATGTGGCAACCACAACCGTAGAAAGATGATTTTCGGCAATGAAATTGATAAAGACGAATCTCCACAACAAAATGGGTGAAAATTATATGAATGATACTTTAATTTGTAACATAGAAAAAGAATTATTTGAGAAGGTTACAATTGAAGACGTGATAAAGCGCTTTCAAGGCTCAAAACCTCGAAGAGATCAATAATAAGAGACAAAGTACTTTATGTACTAGTTTGTCATAGCATATCGTACAATATTGTAATACATAAAATGTGATGTGTGTATCAAAAAAGTGGTGTATGTATCAACCCCATTTAGTAAACAAACACTTCATAAAAATTGTCTCTTAGTGACAAAAAGAAAATGGAATGATACTTGCACCATACTTTTTAATGCACACACCACAGTTATGCATATGTCATGTTGTAACTTGTGCATTAATAATGTGATATTATGATGAATGAATAAAAAAATGTGGTGTAAGTATCACCTCCAAAAGAAAAGTGTCATTAAAAGTTTATAAAATATCGCAAAAGGTATAAAAATGTTGACAAAAGTTAGAAAAACATGTGACTTAATTTTTTTTTTTGGTATTTTTCTTACATTTAGAAAATGTAAGTAAAAGTGAAGTACGTAAACGTCTATTTTTAATGACACAAAAGAGTGTAAAGATAATTTTTCTTTGCCATTTATGACACATATTTTTTAGGGATAATTCAAAAAATGTCCCGGTACCCAAGGCGTAAGACTATCTAGACGGAATCTTTTGTGTTTGCTTTTCTAGACCAGGGCAACGAGTACATTTTGTGCAACTAAAATCTGCAAGTGACAAGTGTGACTTTATGGATTACAAGGTAAGGCAACTTGTGTACTTTTTAGGCAACTAGAGGCCTTCATGTCCGACAAGTGGCGGCACATGGTTGGCTAAACTCAAGTTGCCAAGGCAACTGGTCTAGAAAAGCAAACACAAAATTTTTTGTCTAGATAATTGATGAGTGCTCAAACACTCATTATTTTTGGTCAAATCTGAACTGCAAAACATACAAAAACACTCAGAAATGCATCAAAATACTAAAAATATTTCAAAATTGTGTTTTATATGTTTTAGATGCAAAATGAGCAAAAACAAATGAAAAACGTACAAAGTTTGCAAAATTGGCAGTTTTAGTCCCCCAACTTTCATAAAATTACAAAATTAGTCCCTGGTCATTCAAAATATGGAAAATTATCACCAAAGGTCCTTTTACAATCATAAGTTGTCATATTTTGTCCTTTGGTGAAAAAATTGGAAAAGTTTTGAGAATTTACAGTTTGGTCCCTGGAGTTTCAAAAATTAACAGGAATGGTCCCCGGGATCTCAAATTTTGGAAATTGTCACTTGTGGTCCCTTGGTTACTTATTTTGGCAAGAAAGGTACTTGGGTGGAAAGTTTGAGGAAAATTGCAAGTTTGGTCCATGCACTTTGAATTTTGGCATATTTGGTCCCCGGACGTTGAAAATGGGAAAATTAGCAATTATGTTCCTTGGTTTATCACATATGGCTAGAAGTGGTCCCTTGAATATATTTTGGAAGCTTGCAAATTCAGGCCCCTCAGTTTTCATAAATTACAAAAATAGTCCTTGTGGTGTTTTTGCTAATAAACCATACGAACCCTTGATATTAAAACAACCCAACAACAAACCAAACAAGCCCCAAAACCTGATCCACAAACTCAGCCCACCCAATCCACACCTAAACCCAATCCACACCTAAGCCCAATCCACCAAAATAATAAAAACTCCCCCATTTCTATTATTTCCTACCCAGGTCAAACGACCCTTTGACCACCTCATCCCCCCCCCCACATGTCTGATAATCCACTGCAACACCCCATCTTCCCCCTCCTCCACATCACTTATCCCATCCATTGTCTCCCCCAACTCTCAACTACACTCCAAACACCATTTAATGCCCCAAAACCATCCCAAGTTACCCCTAACTGCCAAAAAGCCATTTCCCGCCAAAACCTTATTTGAAGGCTGAGATCAAGTCAAAACCATCCAATGGCCAATATTAAAGTGGGAAAGACAGAGAAAGTGGAAAATATCTATAAAAGTGAAGAAAAAGCAGGAGAGGGATGTTAAGTAGTGTAGTATTAGAGTAATTTTAGTCTAGTGTAGTCGAAAAAGCATAACTTTCACTTTCCAAGTTGTAATTTTAGTTAAAATCAATTGTATTCAAGTTAATTTGTGTAATTTAAATCTTCTTTGAAGTTAATCTCATATCTTGTTATTTAAATTTCCAATTTGCTATTTTGCATAAAAATCTCAAATCACTCTCAGGTTGTTAAAAGGTGTTGTTATCTGGTTCTATAAGACTTTTAAGGTTCACTAGTAGGCATTTAAAAAGCTTCTTAAGCATTGTGTTCAGTTTTACAAATAATTCCAAAAAAAATACCACACAAATTAGTTTAAAAATAAAAATCATCATTGGAGAAGAAGGGAAGCAGAATCATGGTTAAATTTGGATCCTTATGGGTGTAGAACCTCATGAGAGGCATATAGGTAGTTATTTGGTTCCTGGTTATCAGAATCTAAGTAGCTTGGATAACAAGTGAGTGTTTAACCCATTTTTCAATTATAATTTGCAATCCTTGATAATTGTTGTTATAAGTGGTTGATTTGTGCTTGTTTGAATCTGTTTTAATATGATTTAAGTTAATTCATTAATCTTGTAGTGAAATTTAGTGATGTGCTTGTTTACTCTTTGCAATCAGTCACATTAGGGGTGTTTGGCATAAGCCTTTAGACCGTGTTGGTGTTGTTATTTTGACCTTAGCCTTTTTTGTTCATTGTTCTTAACATCACATTAGTCCAAATCCACCATTGTGTGGTCTGTTTTGAAGGAAAAGTCCAAAATCATCTTCAAACTCCCTTAACTGTTAACTGTTTGGGATTTTGAGTGGAGACCTCACCACTTCACCTCTAAATCAAACTTTTTAGCTCAAATCAACTTTATTATAGCTTAATACAACTAGTTTAGTCAATTATAGCCATTAGAAATCCAAATAAGTCAAACCAAGTGATAATCTCAAAAAGTCAAATGTCAAAAACAGTTGAAAACCCATTTCTTGGGTGATTTGTTTAGAATTTTGTAATAAGAGTTAGGCCTTGCAACTTTTAGGGTTTGTAAACCCCCACCTCAACTTCAAAATCCCACCTTCACTGTATTTTTACCAATTTTTCTGTGGGCCCCATTCCCCTCCAAAGTAGGCTGCAGGGCTGGGTTACCCCCTGCATCAGCAGATTCATACCCAACACCACCACTTTGGTGGTGGTTTTCTGACCACCACAGTGGTCCCCACTAACCCAACTTAGTTCCTCTCAAGCCCCCCCCTGGTAGGCTCCATGGTTTGACCTAGAAGCCTGTGGACCCCACCTGATTTAGCCTCCAAAATCTGTCCCAATTTCAGTTAAGCACCAAGAATCCATGTGCTTTTTGTTGACTTATTTGCTTAATCTGTGGACCCCACTTGCATTTTCTTGCTTAAATAAGTTCCCTCAACTTATTTAGACCTGAATTTACCATAGTGGGTCCCACTTGATCTCATTTGAGCTTATTTTCATCTTTGGTCAATTAAAGTCAACTGTGGAGCTAATAAGCTTCCACAGTGCTTATTTTTAAGCTTTAGAAAAGTTGTTTTCATAAAAGTTAGTGGTTTTTAGTTATAAAATAGATTTGTAAAGGAAAAATCCAGAAAAGTCAATTTAATTTTAAGTGATAGTTTCTATTTAATGTAATTTAAATTTTAATTTTCATTTTTAAATTTTTGTTAAGCACTTGGTATTTTTATAATTTTCTTAATTTCCTTTTATAGTAAAGTAATTTTAGTAAATTTTTCATATTTTTATTTTGTCATTTAGTATTAACTAGAATTAATATTAGTTTTATTAATAATTAATTAATAATTAAGTTTTAAATAGCATAATTAGTTTTTATTAAGCAATACCTAGTTTTTATATTTTTCCTAGCTTTTATATAATATAATATAATTTTAGGAATTTTTCTAGGATTTTTATTGTTCAGTTTCTATTTTTTTTCATTTAAAATAGTTTAATTAGGTAAATAATATTTAATTAGTAATTAATTAATATAAAAATCACAAAAAGACAAAAATACTTATTTTTAATTTTAAAATTAGTTTTTAGTTATTTTATAATTTTAGAAATTTTATTTTCATTTCTCTAGTACTTAAATAATATTATATTGTATTTAAGTTATTTAAGTATTAATAATTAGTATTAAATAGTATTTAATTAATATTAAATAATTAAATAGTGTAAAAATTTATTTTCTTTTTCTAAAAATTTTCTTTTACCCTTTAGTTTGTAAAAAGTCATTTTAACCCCCTGGGGGTTTTCAGATTTCACTTTTCAAGTTTTATTTTGTACGTTTTCGTTATTTAAAACGTGAATGTACGCGTTTTTAGGTTTCAAACGTTTCTGGTTTTTCTACTTTTACAGTCTTGTTCATATAGCTTATTTAAGCTATTTCTTCATATATTCCTTAGCTTAATCAATCTCAAACCATTTCCCGCCAGATTCACCCGATCACAAACCCGTTTTATAACCATCACACCTCGTCGGGACATAACGACCCGGGAAAACACTATACTTCCGCGGAGCATTGATTCTAGGCAGTTTGACCTTGTTGACCATCACCTGGTCAGTTTAGGTTGACCGTTTGGAGCCAATCAATTTTTGGCGCCGCTGCCGGGGAGGTCGTGCGCGTTTTTCTAAACGGTTTTCAGATTGGTGAACCTGGATATACATCCATTGTATATTTACCACCCTTGTTCATATTATCTTCTTATTTTCATATAAAAAACAAAACTGTTCCCGAAAACATTTTAAACTCAGTTTTCAACGAACACAAAAAAACACAAAAACATTTTCTTTCTTATTTGCACAAAATGTCTTTCTAAAAATCCAAAAATATTCACCTTTACCCTCTCACATCTTTGATTCTTCATTCCTACCCCTCCCAAACCTTTTGGTTCTTTCTATGTCTCATCCACACTTTCTGGTTTGCCAGTGGTGTGGTAGTTATTTTAATGGTGGTAATTGCCCCGGTTGTGGCATGGTAGAGTCAGGAAACGGCTCTGTCTATAACCAAGATCCCTATTCCTACCATGACACGACTGATTTATTCCACCAGCTACCACACCATGATTCTCAGCAGTTTTACTGTTGTGAGTACTGTGGTGGTTCACACTACAATTCTGATTGTCAATCGGGAAACACGCTTGTCTATGAGCAGTTTCCCGATAACGATTATGACTCTAGCACATACGACTCACAGCCTCAACAGTTTTACTGTTGTGATTACTGTGGAGGTCCACACTTCAGCTCAGATTGTCAAACAAGGAATCCATATCCTTGTGACAATTTTGACACACCTTACTATGACCAACCTCCACAGTACCAAATGAATCAAGTACTTCGTCCAGAAATGCAAAATATGATGAAAATCGTTGATGAACTTAAGGGTTTAGTTAAAGACTTTGCCCAAAGACATACTCATCAAAAATCCATGGAAGAATTGCTAGCTGAAGAGCAGGCTGCTAGAATAAATTCCCAAGATGCCTATGAAAAATCTGTTAGGGAATCAATTGCAAAAGAAAAAGCAGCAAAATCTAGCTCTCAGTTCCGTTTTACTCCTGATGACATTGATGATAAAGATACACTTGATATCCTTCAATTTTACAAAGCTTCATCAAGTTCATCAGTGGATATCCCAGCAGTTGAGATTCCATCTCAAACAACTGCTATCACACCCGAGGTTCCCACTCACTCTCTGAGCATGGGGGACGAGCATCTTGACACTGTTCCTAATAAGGAATCGGAAGAATTCATAAAGTCTAGTGTTGAGAACCTTGTTCCAATCCCAGGAGAGTCACAGGGAACTTTTGATCATGTGTGTGATATTCCTTCCCCTCTTGAGTGTTCAAACGATCATTTTGAGATTTTCTCAGATTTTAATGATGATTGTACATCTCATGGAGACATTGAGTATATTGAGGCATCAGTTCCACATTCTGATGTTGATCCTCTTCTTGAGGAGTTCACCAATGAAGTTACTCACATCAATCCACTTTCATTAGAAAGTGATGATGGTCTCCTCGATTTTGAAGCCGATCTGGGAGAAATTGAAAGTCTCCTATATCATGATCCGTCACTCACTTCTGATCCCAATAGTCCAATTGAGAATGTTAATCACTTTATTCCCGAAACATTTAATACTACTCTCACCAATCCTCTATTTGAATTCGACTCTGAATTCACCTTGATTTCTGATAATCCACTCTTTGATATTCAGAATGAGGATTGTGATGAGTCTATTCCGGAACATGAATTCACATATTCACATCTTGTGAATAATTCTCTTCATGAGGAGTTCTCCGGTGAACTCACTCATCATATCATGACTCCTCCGGAGTTTGATAGCCCGGGGGGAGATGCACTCAATCATGAGGATTTGCAAATTCCCACCCACCCTCCCGGGATGTTTTTGAGCTTAACCCTTGAAATCCAAATTCAGGCTACGGAGCCTACTCTCGAGGAAGATTATCAAATCATGATTTACATCATGGTTTTCTTCCTTTTCTTCACCTATAAGGTGACTTCTTCTCTTCTTCACTCCTTTGGGAATGAAGATACCATCTTTGATCCCGGCATTTTCATGTATCATTATCTTGAGCCGGGATTATATCTCATCGGTGTGGAACTTTCACGTGCTTCAAATGTTTGTCCAAACATCTTGAATGAAAGTCCGATTGAGATTGTTTCTTCCACATCATGCTTCCCCAATGACAAATGAATTCGGGGTCGAGTCAAGGTAGCGACTCGGTAAACAAAAACAGTAGCATGTACATAGGGTTTTCACCCTAAGTGTGGGGGAGTCACCCATGCTATGATTACAAAAGTGAAAAACAAAACGGTATTTCCACATTTAGCTTGTAATGTTGCCCTTTTACATTCAAAGAGTCGGCATAATGGCGGGGACTTTGAATATTGAGGACAATATTCATTCTAAGTGTGGGGGGGGGGGGGGGGGGGGGGGGTATTTCGCTATTCTAGCGAATTTTATCACATTTTACTATCTAGTACCCCCGTTTTGGCCAAAATTTCAAAAATTTTTCAAAAATTTTTTCACTGGTGCTTCAAAATTTTTGTGGTTATCAGTCCGACATGTCTAAACGACAAAAGGGATTGGCTAATCCAGGAGAAAACGGCTCTTGGTAAAGATATATCAAATCCGTTTATGGCTTGCAATTTGCCCAAAATTGTATGGTACCTCAACTCGCCATATCCCATAAAGCGAATGAGTTGGCTAGCCCACAAGATTATGGCTTGTGGTAAAGGCAGTGGAAAATCCATAATTGGTAATCAGCTCACCAAGATGTTGACTTTGTCCATCAAGAGTTGGCTAGTCCAGAAGCAAACGGCTTTTGGTAAAGACTAATCAAATCCGTTGATAGCTGGTGGTTTGCTCAAAATCACATGGTTATCAGGTGTACCACAGTTCTTACATCTGGCTACTCCAGAAGTGATGGCTTTTGGTAAAGAGTTTAAAATCCATCAAGTTTTCAAAACAGTTTATTGCTAGGGACTAGCAATATTTTAGTGTGGGGGATTGATGAGTGCTCAAACACTCATCATTTTTGGTCAAATCTAAACTGCAAAACATACAAAAACACTCAGAAATGCATCATAATACTATAAATATTTCAAAATTGTGTTTTATATGTTTTAGATGCAAAATGAGCAAAAACAAATGAAAAACGTACAAAGTTTGCATAATTGGCAGTTTTAGTCCCCCAACTTTTATAAAATTACAAAATTAGTCCCTGGTCATTCAAAATATGGAAAATTATCACCAAAGGTCCTTTTACAATCATAAGTTGTCATATTTTGTCCTTTAGTGAAAAATTGGAAAAGTTTTGAGAATTTACAGTTTGGTCCCTGGAGTTTCAAAAATTGACCAAAATGGTTCCTGGGATCTCAAATTTTGGAAATTGTCACTTGTGGTCCCTTGGTTACTTATTTTGGCAAGAAAGGTACTTGGGTGGAAAGTTTGAGGAAAATTGCAAGTTTGGTCACTGCACTTTGAATTTTGGCATATTTGGTCCCCGGACATTGAAAATGGGAAAATTAGCAATTATGTTCCTTGGTTTATCACATATGGATAGAAGTGGTCCCTTGAATATATTTTGGAAGCTTGCAAATTCAGGCCCCTCAATTTTCATAAATTACAAAAATAGTCCTTGTGGTGTTTTTGCTAATAAACCATACGGACCCTTGATATTAAAACAACCCAACAACAAACCAAACAAGCCCCAAAACCTGATCCACAAACTCAGCCCACCCAATCCACACCTAAACCCAATCCACACCTAAGCCCAATCCACCATTATAATAAAAACTCCCCCGTTTCTATTATTTCCTACCCAGGTCAAACGACCCTTTGACCACCTCATCCCCCCCCACATGTCTGATAATCCACTGTAACACCCCATCTTCCCCCCTCCGCCACATCACTTATCCCATCCATTGTCTCCCCCAACTCTCCACTACACTCCAAACACCATTTAATGCCCCAAAACCATCCCAAGTTACCCCTAACTGCCAAAAAGCCATTTCCCGCCAAAACCTTATTTGAAGGCTGAGATCAAGTCAAAACCATCCAATGGCCAATATTAAAGTGGGAAAGACAGAGAAAGTGGAAAATATCTATAAAAGTGAAGAAAAAGCAGGAGAGGGATGTTAAGTAGTGTAGTATTAGAGTAATTTTAGTCTAGTGTAGTCGAAAAAGCATAACTTTCACTTTCCAAGTTGTAATTTTAGTTAAAATCAATTGTATTCAAGTTAATTCCAAAAAAAATGGCTTTTTGAAAAACCGGTACATTTTTGAAATTATCCCTAATTTTTACAAAAAGTGCCATTAAATCTTAAATTATAACCTTTCAACCACATTTTTAAGAGATGTTACTAAAAGTTAAATTTAATAACATTTTCTATATATTATTAGAACTATAATTATTAAAATACAATTTTCTTGTAATGTATAACAGACAAGGACTTAAGGTCTTCAATCTATTTTGCTTTGTTGGATTATCAATATTTAATTAGTAGAGAGTTGATGCATGACATGTTTTATCCATTTTGTTATTTAATCCATAATTAAATATTAATAAAATAATATCTTAAAATGTAATTTATATTTTACGACATTTTCAAGCTTTGTTAATAAAAAATATAAAAATATTTTAAGTCAAAATTAACATAAACAAGTTATTAGTTGTAAAATACCATTTCGATGTAAATCACTTAAGCTATAAATAAACAAATTTTGAACCTGACAAAATGGTCAAAGACATAAATTTTTTGTTCTAAACTTCATATTCCCACATACCTTCTTGATGCGTGCGTTGTGTCATATGCAGTATAGGGGTAATTGCCTATTTCAAGTTTTACATTTATATTTAGCCGACTTATCCTATATAACACACACACACACACACACACACACACACACACACACACACACACACACACTAACGGACAGTGTATCCAATCAATATGTATATAGTGGTAAGTAGAGTGTCGATCACTAAGAGTGGAACGTAAAGCTTAATTTGTCTATCAGTATTTTAATATCCTAAGTTAGTTTTACAATCTAATCTAACGCAAGGGGGGTTTAGTCTGAGAGACTAGCAAAGTATTGGTTTTATTAAATAGTAAATTAAACTAATAAGAACGAATCAGCAAATAGCAACATGTACACAGATAGATAATAGAGACTAAAAAAGACCTGTCCTGATAAGTAAGTAGCTTGTCACTTGTTTTATTGCTAGTTTTATATGAAGTGTATCGTAATCTATTCTCTCTCGTTGGATTATATTGGCGAGTAAACCCTTAATGATTACTTATGTCTATCCTACTTATCCAAAGACGTTAGATTAAATAGGCGAGGGGCAGATATGGCAGTCCACGGGCTCAGCTAGACACAGAGGTTATCAAAGCACTAATATACGTCACCAAAGACATCAACATATGAACTTTAGTTAACGGGAAAACAATATTAAGGGGAGTGTGCGATGTTCCGTAGTTAAATATCACAAGCCCATCAATCCTGATAAATTAAAGTGTACTATTACAATAAAACAAAACTACTTAATGAATTAAATACATGCAGGACCTTCTTACCGCTCTAATACCTTTGTTTGGAGTGTGTTTTGTGAAGCTTCTTCAACTGAATTCGTCTCCTTAGGGTTATGTTGCACACAAAATTCGTAACAGTCTTGGGGTATTTATACTTTCTGTCTGAGGGTTTGATGCGGCACATTGAGTAACGAGATGTGGCGCATTGACATAACTTCGCGTGGGGTCCAAGATTAATATATTCTGGAATATTCGTACACCGCCTTTAGTTTCGGCGTAACTTGATTCTTGTATGCGGCACATGTCCTTTAGTGTCTTGGATTATATCTGGTGAAGTCTTGATAGTGATATGCCGTATGTCAGAAATATGATGCGGCGTATCTCGAGTAGAACAAGCTTGATCTTCTTCGTTGACCAAAGTTTCATATGAGGCGCATGCCAGAATTGCATGCGGCGCATTCTTCAAAGTCAGGCAATGGTCTTTAAATTCATCTAAGTATAATATTGCGGCGTATCTGTTGAGAAAGATATGGTGCATCTTCTGGGTTTCAGTATACTTTTGACATCTTGCTGGTTTTGCTCCATATTTCGTCGAAAATCGTTAAGTTTCACCAATTGCTTGTTTTTACCTGAGAATTACTAAAGTAAATAATTAAGTATCGATTCTCATAAATAATACAATAAAACAAGTCAAATAAATAGGATAAATGATAACAACAAAATGCACTTATTTGAGTTCATCAAATATCCCCCCACTTGAACTTTACTTGTCCCCAAGTAAACTCGAGAATATAAATTATGAAAATTTATCCTAAAAGGCATTGGGATTTCTTTTTATCATTAAGCACGTATTCGTTTTATCATAATCATACAACCAAACACTTAACGAGTTAGAAACAAATTTAAAAATTTCAATTTAAGACCGATCTAATCGTCTCATTGTTTAGTTGTGACGAATATTCTATCATAGGCTTGGCAATCATACACATCTCCTCCACTAAAGCTAAGGAATGACAAGTCTAAAGCAGTAAAAAGGGTTTGTGAGGCTTAAGGGTTAAACCTAGCTTCGTTCAAACATCTCCTGCATACACTTAGTAGATCGCTAGCGCAAGTCCTCGATGCTTCAACTAACGGATGGTCACTAATGTCCTCCTTGGATCGTTGGCGCGTTAATTGCATAACAGATGGTCACCAATTCATACACTAGATCGCTAGTGCGTTAGTCGATTAATCTAATACTCAGATGGTCACTACCTTATTCACACATTTAATATTCTCACTTGGCCATCATTATATTCGGATGCTTGAGAGCTAACAACGAATACAACAATACGGTTGGGTAGGGATAACATTTAGGATATAAAAATGGGTGTAAAATAAAAATAAACAAACAGATAGATTAAGTCCTAGTGTGGTTAATCACTTTCCCAACCATCCCATGAATAAGACTTATATCATTGAATAACTTACGCTTTGACACTTGTAACTCATGCTTTAGATAGACACAAGTTATACTCAATAAAATCTTAATCAAAGAATAAACCTTAGTTGACGTTCCCATAAAGGCCAACTCCCAATCAATCCATAAATATAATACAACAACAAATAGTGGCGATATCAACCACTTAATACAGAACTTTACTGTAACATCCCCGTTTTTCACTGATCACAGCGGATTAAGTGTTTGGGGTATTACTCATGGAAACAAAGACAAGATAATAGAAAATGACTCGAAAAGAGACGTTTTTGAAAAAGGTGTTATCGTTCATTTATTCATCAGAGTTTTTATAGTAAAAGATGTACTTTTACCAAAAGAGAGGTCCCTAAGATTCGTTTTATGACACAAAACTTGATGAATGATAACTATTTAGGACGTCCTCATGTCCAGTACTTCTCCGTGCCAGGGTTCCTATAGTGCCTAATTACCTAAGATAACATGCTTAAAAGTCAACACATATGTTGAGTGAGAGTCATAGGTTTAAGTAGTTAAGGTATGAGTACAAGTTCTACAGGGTTCAGCTTAAAACCTATGTGTGGAAAGGTTTTAATGATAGAAGGTATATTGCACTAAGCTCATGAACCACACGTTAACAGTCCGGGTCATGGGGTCTGCAGACCAAACCATGAGGGGACGGGAAGGATAACTTGCCAAAGTTAATCCTTCGGTGTGTTCAAATATAGTACTTATTGGTACCATCCAGTGAGATGTTAATACCAACGGGAGTTGTCAAACTCCAATAGATCTATCAACTATATTCTCGTTCGCGTGGGTAAAATATCCTAAACGATTAGATTCATGAACTTTGGTTATGTAGTTATGGCAAATAGTTTACTCGTGCAATAACCAAGGGAAAAGACTTGTATTCGGTTTAAAGCATGTATCCCCCTCACAGGGTTGCAAAACATTTAAAAGTGAGGCTATGAAAACTCACCTGGGTCTTAAGGTAAGTAAAGTAAGGGTTTAGACAACTCACTCACGTATCCTGGGGGTAGTGTAGGTGTGTGTATGTCAAGTCTTAGTCTAGGTTTTCTTAACTAATCACTATTAGGTTTTTTATATAACATAACGTCGTTCTGGCCATCGTAATCCAGAAGTATATGACTGCTTAGATGAAGCTCCCTACTATTGTATTATGCTATTAACATAATACTGTTCGGCCAATCATAATTCAGAAGTTAATACTCCTCACACGAAGCTCCCTACTATTGAGTTGTGTTGTTATTAAGGTTTAGTTATAACATAACACCGTTCGGGCCATCATATCTCAGAAGTATATGCAATAATCATTTTAGGAGCCAGGGCACTTTAATTCGTAAACCCAGCAAACTCGTCAAAACGAAATATCTACATAGTACTCCTCGCATGAAACTCCCTAGTATTGTGTTACACTTCTAACTTAAATAGGTTTTATATTTATATGAAAATAGTCCATTTTTACCCTTTAAGTTTATATATTTACATTTTCTACCCTATACTTATAAACTTTTAACAATTAAGCATATAACTTTCTAACTTTTACACATTTAGTCCCTATACTTATATATTTTAGAGAAATGACAAAAATAGTCCCTAAACTATACTAACTTTCATTATTTACCCTTTTTACCCTTAACTTTATAGTATTTACAATATTAGGCCTTTTTAGTTTATAACTTGTTTTAATTTCTATCCTAAGGTTTTAATACTTTGCAAAATGAGTCCTTACACTTATAACTCCTAGGAAATGTCAAAAACAGTTCCTAGACTTTATAGTTTTAGGAATTTACAATATATACCTCTATGCATGCAAAGTTTTGCAAAACTAGTCCTAAATGCATGTAATTCATATTTTAACATAGCAACTAAGTTTCTAAGCTTATGTTTAGATAATATATGTTTAACTAAGTCACCTAATTCAGATTATAGCATGTAATAGAGAAATTTAACATATAAACACATAATTTTCTAAATCTAGGATTTCAAAATGAAAACTTATAAAAGTAAGTGATCAAGGCTATCTTAAAGGTTCTAATGCATGTTCTAAGAGTCCTAGGTCTATTCTAAGGTTACTAGATCAAAATTTAAGGTTTACCTTGGTTGTATAAGGTGTAACGAGGCAACTAGGGTTTCTAGGGCTTCTCTCGGCTCAAACCACAACTTGACACTATCAAGGCCTTGCTACTTGAATTCTATGGGTCTAATACTATAGACTGCATGTGAGGTAGAGAGGATAATAGGTGTGGAATGAAATGGAGGGGAGGGGAGGGGTATTTATACTCGCGTAAGGAGTAACGACCTAGTCAAGGGCTGCCATGTGTCGAGGGGGTGGGAAGGTAGAGTAAGCGAGGCTATGGGGCATTGTCGCAGGTCTAGGTGGTGATTAGGAGAGGCTATGGAGTAGCTTGGGGGCTGAGATAGGCCGGTTGTGGTGTGGGGAAGCCAAGGGAGGCGGTTTGGGGTAAGGTGGTGACAAGTAGGTGATCCACTTACTTTCTTGGGTGGTTAGAGGTTCTAGGGTGCTAGATTACAATTAGGGAGGTGCTAGGGTGGTTGCTTGCTGGTTTTAAGGTGTTTAAGTAACTTAGTTTAGGTGTTTAGGTCAAGTTTTAACCTAGTTTTATGTAGTGAGAGTTTAAGGTTTTCCTAGGGTTTAGTTTTTCATTTAGGGTCCTAAGGATGTTTAGTAACTAATATAATGTCCTAAGTAGCTTATACTAAGTGGTGATAACTTATGGTAAATATTTGGGATAGTTTAGACCTAGTTTCAGGAAGTTATGACCTAATTAAGGTTTTGTGCTTATATGACTTGTACCTAAGTTCTAGGGAGTTGTACTATGATCTAGGGAGTCTAATATATCCTAAGGTATATCTAAGCCTTAAACACTTTCATGTTAGTTCAGATAAGCAATTAGGGTTTTAAAGTTAACCGGGAACACATAGGTGCATTTAGGGTTTTATAACAAGTATGGTGTATTAGGGTGATATTTCCTTAGTGATATTTAGCATGGATTTGATGAGAATAGATGGGGATATTTAGCATGGATTTGATCCTCTCATTCCCAAGTATACTCTAGTCCTCTTTGGGAGTCTCAGCGTACCTTAACGATAGGAATCCAGTGGTGTTTTAGATTTTTGACCTCTCGGTCCATAATTTCCACTGTTCTTCAGTGAAATTGTGCTTATCATCTAATTGAAGCTCTTTTTTAGGAATGATGAGTGATTCGTCCGATAAACACTTCTTAAGATTTGAGACGTGAAACGTGTGGTGTATATTACTTAGTTCATCCGGCAATTCATGTCGGTATGCCACTGGACCAATCCGTTCTAAAACCTTAAATGGTCCAATGTATCTTGGACTAAGGTTTCCTTGCTTTTCCGAGAATGATGAACTCAAATAACTACATTTTATTGTTATCATTTATCCTATTTATTTGACTTGTTTTATTATATTATTTATGAGAATCGATACTTAATTATTTATTTTAGTAATTCTCAGGTAAAAACACGCAATTGGTGAAACTTAACGATTTTGGACGAAATATGGAGCAAAACCAGCAAGATGTCAAAAGTCTACTAAAACCCAGAAGATGCTCCATATATCTCCCAACAGATACGCCACAATATCATACTTAGATGAATTCGAAGACCATTGCCTGACTTTGAAGAATGTGCCGCATGCAATTCTAGCATGCGCCGCATATGAAACTTTGGTCAACGAAGAAGGTCAAGCTTGTTCTACTCCAGATACGCCGCAACATACTTCTGACATACGGCGTATCACTATCAAGACTTCACCAGATACAATCCAAGATGCTAAAGGATATGCGCCGCATACAAGAATCAAGTTACGCCGCATCTAAAGGCGGTGTACGAATACTCCAGAATATATTAATCTTGGATCCCACGCAAAGTTAAGTCAATGCGCCGCATCTGACCCTCAGACAGAAAGTATAAATACCCGAAGACTGTTACGAATTTTGTGTGCACCATAACCCTAAAGAGACAAATTCAGTCGAAGAAGCTTAACAAGACACACTCCAAACAAAGATATTAGAGTTGTAAGAAGGTCCTGCATGTATTTAATTCATTAAGTAGTTTTTATTTATTTATTTTTTTTTTAAGCTTTAATTCATCAGGATTGATGGGCTTGTGATATGTGACTACGGAACATCGTACACTCCCCTCTATATTGCTTTCCCATTAATTAAAGTTTATATATTGACGTCTTTGGTGACTTATATTAGTGCTTTGATAACTTATGTATCTAGCTGAGCCCGTGGACTGTCATATCTGCCCCTCGCCTATTTAAGCTAATGTATTTAGATAAGTAGGATAGACATAAGTGATCATTATGGGTTTACTCGCCGATATACTACGATCCAACGAGAAAGACCAGATTATAATACACTTCATATAAAACTAGCAATAAAACAAGTGACAAGCTAATTAATTATCAGGACAGGTCTTCTTATAGTCTATATTATCTATTTGTGTACGTGTTGCTATTCGTTGATTTGTTCTCATAAGTTTAATTTGCTATTTAATAAAACTAAAACTGTGCTAGTCTCTCAGACTAAAGCCCTCTTGCGTTAGATTAGATTGTAAAACTAAACTAGGATATTAAAATACTGATAGACAAATTAAGGTTTTCGTTCCACTCTTAGTGATCGACACTCTACTTACCACTATATACATATTTACGGATACACTGTCCGTTAGAGTGTGTGTTATAGGATAAGTCGGCTAAATAAAAATTTAAATCTTTGAAATAGGCAATTACCCCTATACTGCATATGACACAACACGCACATCAAAGTTTTTGGCGCCGTTGTCGGGTGAATTGTTAAAACTTGTTTATCTATTAGTATTTTAATTAGGTTTTCTAACTTTTTGATTTTTTTAGTTTTTTTAGATTTTATTTTTACTAAACCTTTGTTTTGTTTGTTTGCATCCGTTGTATATTTTGCATATTTTCTGTTTTTGTGTGTTTGATTGTTTGATTGTTTGTTTGTTTTGTGTGTTTTTGTTTTCAGCATTAACTGCTGTCGTTGTATTCTACTGATAAAAACGATACGGCGCATCTGCTTTCCAGATACGGCGTATGGCGTTTTAATTTTTATATACAGCGCATTTAATTATTCGAGTACGGCGCATCTATCTTTTAGATATGACGTATTTTGTTTTTAATCAGAAAATTTCCCTAACGAAGATACGACGCATCTGTTTCCCAGATACGGCGTATTTAAACTTTTTTATTAAAAACAATTTTCAAAATAATTAAAAAGAAAGCGACGCATCGATCTTTGTCGATACGGCGCATTTATCAGAATCAAAAATCTTTTATTTTGAAACATAACGAAGATACGACGCATTAGCTTCTGCTAATACGACACATCTTATTTTTTTTATAAACATAATTGATTATTACAACATACGGCGCATTTAATTTATTAATTGCGGCGTATTGATTTTCTGAATAAAAGTCTGATTTATTTTTAACGATTAATATACAGCGCATCCTATTATTAGGATACGGCGCATCGTCTCCAGATATCAGCAACTTTTAATTTTCGTATTCCATTTTCGTTGTTAATTTTCTGATATTCTACTTTGTTGAACATACCCGACTGATGCTTTTGTGGTGATTTCAGGAAGTGCATGACCAGAAGTTCGACTAATAAATTAACTAAACCATTCGAAGAACCTGAACGAGCTTTCCATTTGCTTAAGAAGCTTTTCAACACAAAAAGCTTCGATCTTTCAAGTTCATTTGAGCTTGATTATTTTTTTGAACAGGAAGAAGAAGCAATAACATAAACAATGACGGAACCAACTATGAAGGAATACATGAACAAAACTCGAGCCGACTTTAGCTCGGGAATTGCTAGGCCTAAACTGGATGATGGGGCCAAATTTGAATTGAAGGGTCGATTTCTCTAAGTACTGCAATCCAACACCTTTAATGGGTCAAATCATGAGAATGCTGATGAACATGTTGAAAGAATCCTTGATATTGCTAAATATAACCGAACGAAGCATACAACCTTTAATCATTTTATGCTTCGAACTTTTCCTACTACACTTACAGGATCCGCAAAGTGCTGGTTGAACAAGGAGACTCCTAATTCTATCAATAGCTGGATGGATCTTCAAACGAAATTCTTGGAAAGATTTAGTACACATTTCTCCTTATGGATGAATTCTAAGTTTTGTTGCCCAGGAAATATGTCCTCATCACTGAAAAATGAACTTTGGATTTATTGGAGAGATGAGAAAAAGAATGAAGATTCCGATGAAGAAGCAACAAAATTATTTGGGATTGACACAGATCTCTTCAATTATGAAACACCTTTATGCAAGGAATTTAATGAATTTAATTATTTATTGAAAATAGGTGCTGATGTGCTAACTGGAGACTTACCAGGATTCAAAACATATGAGGAATTCAAAAATACCTGGTATTCTGAATGGAATGATCAAATACCATGGGTTACCGATAAACCTTGGGAGTTCGGACACATTGATCACACTTGTAAACCTATACGTTTCAAAGACAGGTCTAGTGAATGGCCAAGTTATGACTGGAAAAACGACAGAAACTGTAATGGGGGAAGCATAATTGGAATGAAAAGAATTGGTAACAGTGTTTACTTCGAAGACTACGATTGGTACGATCAAGTTGAAGACTGCCCACGCAAGGCAGAAGCTTTGCAAGAAAAAGGACGAATCGAATACTTGAAAAAAGTCAAAGGAGCATCAAATACAACTTTCTGGGAGTGGGTGCAAAAAGATTTCGATGATTACACGAAGCTTGATAGGAGATTGCAATGGGAATTAAAAAGAAAATGGGACGAAATCTAAGATTATTATCAGTCCGTCAATGGAAAAGATTATTGTTATCCCCACATCAAAGCTCAAGAAAATCTCGATGAATCCCTGAAGGAAGATGAGCTCGATGACTATTTGAATAAGGATGATTACTCTAAGTTTGTTGATAACGAGGAAGAAGAATTCACTAAAAGGAAGTGTCAACTACTTGGGATTGCCTACCGCAATCCGCCTACTATGATCCTTGAAAAATTTGAAGTCATAAAGTACTCTTTAGGACCTTATGAAGAGTACGTGGCAATTAAGGCTATGAAGTGCGACCAACTAACTTAATCCGAAGAAAACGTTGCACAACTTTATGGGAACATCTTTCGCATGAAAGACGAAGGATGGGACATCACAAGAACAAAATAGGAGCTGAACATGAGTCTAACTTGAAAACTATTGAATAAAGAAAAGTGCTCACCGGGAGACCACCCGGATTTATCATTTACTGTTTTTCTGTGTCGAGTCTATCAGATCTACAGTAGATACGGTGCATCTCATCTCATAGATGCGGCGTATCAACTGAACAGATCATATCTTTTATTTTCTGCATTTTATTTTCAGACTTTAAAACATTCTGTCAGTTTGTTTAATGCGGTGCATCCCTGGTTAAGGATGCGACGCATCTGATTCTCTGATTCGTACTTATTCCAGGCTCCATACGGCGCATCCAATCTAATGGATGTGGCATATCGACTGACCTGATGATTTCCAGATTTTTATTTTTAATTTTTAGGTTTTGTTTTTGCTAACTACTAATGAATTACGTGAAAGTAGTTACTTTGTTAATACATGTGTGTTATTTGAACAATGGTATACATATATTTCTGTACTTTTTGTGGAGACGTCATTCATGGAGGCTTGAACGCCTTTTCGCCCACAAGAAAGTAGATTTTGCTTACAAACGCATAATGGAGGATCATACCGAGCAAATCTCAGGGGAGTTTCCCGTTCTAATTCTTTTTATTTCATGTTTTTAATTTCAATTAGAAACAACAAGGACGTTGTTCAACTTAAGTGGGGGGATGGAGAATTAGAACGCTTACTTGTCCTAAAATTTTAAAAATATGCTTAATCTATACTTAATATATAAAATAATTTTTTTTAGCATGTTTTTGTTAAATCTAAGTTACATAACCGCACACATAACTTTATTTGCTAAAACATTTTTTGTGCGTGTGACTAGTAAACTTTAGAACTTGGCTCGCATACTATTTGAATCCACCATAATAAACGTAATTGTTATAATAGGAATGACCTTTCTAACTCGGTAAATTTCTAGGATTACACCAAATAGCCTGTAATATGTTATGCTTATTAACTAACTACAATGGTTAGTTAATCCCCACGTAAAACCCTTTGTTACTCTCATTTTTAGAGTAAGATACCCATAGAAGAACCCTAAGAACCATTCCTTTCATTTCATACACCTTTGTTCATTGTTTCGTTACACCTTAAACCTTATCCTACCCTATATATTAAAGTCCGTGGTTAGTTGCTTTAAGGCAAAGTGTGTTTCCTTGCGTTACCTGTGTTCGTGTGCATAATTCATTATATTTGGTTAGGTCGGGAAATTGCACAATGCAATCGAGTGAAAGTACATATTGTATAATTTTTGTGTCATGTTATTTTTCATGTGTTTACTACTTTCACTATTACTGTTATAACTGAAGTTATGAAAAGTATGGAAAAAATTATCCGGAATTATCCTTATAAGTGATGTGGTGAAATTTTACACATCGTAGTATATGTTGATGTCAAAAAGAAAAAAAATGGGAAAAATGAGAAAAGAAAAAGAAAAAAGAAAGTTGGAAGTTTGTTTAACCAAATATTGTAAAGTTATGTATTAAGTGGTTGATATCGCTACTATTTGTTGTTGTACTATATTTATGGATTGATTGGGAGTTGGACGTTATGGGAACGCCAACTAAGGTTTATTCTTTGATTAAGAGTTTATTGAGTATAACTTGTGTCTACCTAAAGCGTGAGTTACAAGTATCAAAAGCATGAGTTATTCAATGATATGAGTCTTATTCATGGGATGGTTGGGAAAGTGATTAACCATACTAGGACTTTAATCTATTTGTTTGTTTATTTTTATTTTACACCCATTTTTATATCTTAAATGTTATCCATACCCAACCGTATTGTTTTATTCATTGTTAGCTTTCGAGCATCTGGATATAATGATGGCCAAGTAAGAATATTAAATGTGTAAATAAGGTAGTGACCATCCGAGTATTAGATTAATTTATTGACGTGCCAACGATCTAGTGTATGAATTGGTGACCATCCGAGTTTAAGATTGATTAAATGATGCGCCAGCAATCTGGTGTGCAACTTGGTGACCATCCGTTATGAAAGTAACGTGCCAGTGATCCAAGGAACACATTAGTTACCATCCATCATTTAAAAGGTCAAGGACTCGCGCCAACGATCCATGAAGCATACTAGTGACTATCCGTTAGTTAAAGCGTCGAAGACTCGCGCCAGCGATCTACTAAGTTTATGTAGGATATTTGATTAACTCAAATAACTACATTTTATTGTTATCATTTATCCTATTTATTTGACTTGTTTTATTATATTACTTATGAGAATCGATACTTAATTATTGATGAGGCGAAAAATGAACCGTTTTTAAGGGGTCATTTAAGTCCAGATTCGAATTTATTCTATCAAATATTGCCCTAAATCGTTTATTTTGTCATTTTAGGTACTTTTGGAGTGAAATATGGAAAAGGAAGCATTTTGGACGTTTTTGGAGCATAAAAGTGAAGAAAACGGCAAAGTCTTAATTTTCCTTGCTGGGAACAGTACCTGACGGCGTCACTTGATTCTTAATGACGGCGTAAGAGTAATACAAGAGGTGGAAGTGGATGGTGCACATGACGATCCAGAAAGTTTTGTACTAAGGACATGACGGCGTCACTCAAGGCCGTCATGGTCCAAATGTTAGTGACGGCCTAGAGCAACTTTACACATGACAGCGTCAAAAGTGGATCTAGGTAATCCAATTTCATTATGGGCGGCGAGTTGACAGCGTCAATATTTTCTTCTTGACGCCGTCACCCTGTAAAATCTATATATAGTTTTGCAATTTTCATTCATGAGGTTGTAACTTTTAGGGTGCAACTTTGGAGAAAAACCCTAGTCCAATTTTCACAGCTTTTTCAAGGCTTTTTACCCTTTGAAACCTCTTATATTCAATTGATATAAGTACTCTTTCAATTCAATCAATATGTCTATGTGTTGTTTGAATATATCTTACGCTTGTATTCAATTTAACATGCTAGGCTAGATTTCTTTTGTGTTTGCTTAGATATAGTGAAACCTAGATGTTAATTATGGGTTGATTGTTTGTTTATAGTTGTTACGCATGATTGTATTCGATGTTAGGCTTAAGAAAACTGGCAGACTTCCATTGGTAACATGCTTGAATGTCGTAAGAAACATGATCAGAGGTGTACTATGATTTTTGGTTGTATTTAATGCGTAGGAGAATTCTAATGATCCCATGTTAGGAGCTTCTAACGGCTCGACATAGGAGTGAAGTAGGATCCTATAGAGTTAGGGAATATTGTACACGGCCCTACGACTAGTATTAAGGAATACGACCCATTATCCATGCAATTGTAACAAATTATCAACCTGTAAAAGATATCTAGGGATTAATGAAACCTAAGTAAACAAAACTTTCCCCATTATTTTTACACCACATTAGTTTAATTAGATTTACTTTCATTTCTGTCATTTTATTTTGATTGCATATTTAGTTATTGGGTTAGTGGACTAGCAAATAATTCCGCCCACTCTTCCAAAAACTGAGATTTTATTTGCTTTCATAAAACAAAAAAATACAAAAAGAATCATCCCTCACCTCTAGACTTAATTTAGGAGACTTTCTAATCCTAGCGACACTATTCCTGAGTTGAATGATCAATTCCCCGATACTTGTCACTATACTATACTACATCGATCAGGTACACTGCCTGGTGGGGGTTGTAAGCTTCTCGAGATCCCTCGAGAGGTAAAGCCTGGTGCGATTCCCACGTATCAATTATCTACTTTTGTAATTCTCAGGTAAAAACAAACAATTGGTAAAACTTAATGATTTTGGACGAAATATGGAGCAAAACCAACAAGATGTCAAAAGTCTACTGAAACCCAGAAGATGCGTCGTATCTCTCTCAACAGATACGCCGCAATATCATACTTAGATGAATTGGAAGACCATTTCCTGAATTTGAAGAATATGCCACATGAAATTCAAGCATGCGCCGCATATGAAACTTTGGTCAACGAAGAAGGCCAAGCTTGTTCTACTCCAGATGCGACGCAACATACTTCTGACATACAGCGTATCACTATCAAGACCTCACCAGATATAATTCAAGACGCTAAAGGACATGCGCCGTATACAAGAATCAAATTACTCCGCATCTAAAGGCGGTGTACGAATATTCCAAAATATATTAATCTTGGACCCCACATGAAGTTAAGTCAATGCGCCGCATCTCGCTACTCAATACGCCGCATGTAACCCTCAGACAGAAAGTATAAATACCCCAAGACTGTTACGAATTTTGTGTGCACCATAACCCTAAAGAGATGAATTCAGTTAAAGAAGCTTCACAAGACACACTCCAAACAACGATATTAGAGCTGTAAGAAGGTCCTGCACGTATTTAATTCAATAAGGAGTTTTTTTATTGTAATAGTAAGCTTTAATTCATTAGGATTGTTGGGCTTGTGATATGTGACTACGGAACATCGTACACTCCTTTTAATATCGCTTTCCCATTAATTAAAGTTTATATATTGATGTCTTTGGTGACTTATATTAGTGCTTTGATAACCTCTGTGTCTAGCTGAGCCCGTGGACTGCCATATCTGCCCCTCGCCTATTTAAGCTAACATCTTTAGATAATTAGGATAGACATAAGTGATCATTAAGGGTTTACTCGCTGATATACTACGATCCAACGAGAAAGACTAGATTATAATACACTTCATATAAAACTAGCAATAAAACAAGTGACAAGCTAATTAATTATCAGGACAGGTCTTCTTATAGTCTATATTATCTATTTGTGTACGTGTTGCTATTCGTTGATTTGTTCTCATAAGTTTAATTTGCTATTTAATAAAACTAAAACTGTGCTAGTCTCTCAGACTAAAGCCCTCTTGCGTTAGATTAGATTGTAAAACTAACTTAGGATATTAAAATACTGATAGACAAATTAAGGTTTTCGTTCCACTCTTAGTGATCGACACTCTACTTACCACTATATACATATTTATGGATACACTGTCCGTTAGAGTGTGTGTTATAGGATAAGTCGGCTAAATATAAATTTAAAACTTTGAAATAGGCAATTACCCCTATACTGCATATGACACAACACGCACATCAGAGACGAAACACACCTTTCTGAGGTGAAACTTTCAACATAATCCTATCTTTAACCTGAAATTCTAAAGGCTTACGTCTTATATCGGCATAACTCTTTTGCCTATCCTTTGCGGCTTGTAAGCATTGTCGGATTTGAACTATTTTCTCATTTGTCTCATGGATTATCTCTAGACCCGTAAGTTGTACTTCTCCAACTTCGGCCCAGCAGACAGGGGATCTGCACTTTCTCCCATAAAGTGCCTCATACGGTGCTGCCTTAATACTGACGTGATAACTATTTGTATACGAGAATTCTACCAACGGCAAGTGTTTCTCCCATCCTTTTCCAAAATCTATCCCGCACGCTCGAAGCATATCCTCGAGTGTTTGGATAGTTCTTTCACTTTGACCTTCGGTTTGCGGATGATATGTCGTACTCATGTCTATCTGAGTACCTAAGGTCTTTTGCATAGATTGCCAAAATCTCGACATGAAATGAGAATCACGATCCGATATGATTGATATTGGCACTCCATGTCGGGAAACTATTTCCTTGAGGTACAACCTAGCAAGGGTTTCCATATCATCCATTTCTCATATAGGAATGAAGTGTGCAGATTTCGTAAGGCATTCAACTATTACCCAAATAGCATCATGCCCATTGGATGTTCTAGGTAGTTTAGTGATAAAATTCACCGTAATTCTTTCCCACTTCCAAATGGGAATCTCAGGCTGTTTTAATAAGCTGGATGGCTTTTGACATTCAGCCTTTACCCTAGAACATGTTAAATACATGCACACATATCTAGCAATGGATGCCTTCATGTCGGGCCACCAATTGTGTTTCTTCAGATCCTGATACATCTTATCAGAACCTGAGTGGATGGAGTACTTAGATTTATGGAACTCGTGCATTATTACGTTCCTTAAGTTACCATGATGAGGTAACCATCTCCGACCCTTAATACAACGAGTTTCGTCTAAACAATCTCAAAAGCCTTATCCATCCCTCGTAAATTCTCAACTTTACGATCCTTCTTTTTGAGGGCTTCATTCTGGGCTTTGAGTATTTGAGAAGGTAAATTCGAATAAAGAGTCATAACTAACGACCTAACTCTAAGTGGTTTGATTCGTTCCTTTTCGCTCAAAGCATCTGCTACTAGTAATTACTCCTAGGGTTTCTATGTTTATAACATAACACCGTTCGGACCATCGTAATCTAGAAGTATAACTCCTCACATGAAGCTCCCTACTATTATATTATGCTGCCAACATAATACCGTTTGGGCCATCATAATTCAGAAGTATATAACTCCTCACACGAAGCTCCCTAGTATTGAGTTAAGTATTTTTAGATTTAGTTATAACAGAACACCGTTCGGGCCACCATAATTCAGAGGTCATGTAGTATACATTTGAGGAGCCAGGGCACTTTAACTCGTAAACCCAGCAAACTCGTCAAAACGAATACACAAATGAAACCCCTCACATGAAGATCCCTACTATTGTGTCATGCTTTTGTTTTTATGTAATACTTTATTTAATAACCTTTAAGTTTCATATATTTACACTTTCTACCCTAAACTTATATATTTTATGAAAATGATAGAAATGACCCTTAGACTTATTAGTTTTTAGAATTTACCATTTATACCCTTGTGTTAGCATTAAAAATTATATTAGAATTTATCATTTACACACAAGCACACACCTCAAATGAGCCTTTGAGGTGTTTATATAGTTCTTAACATGATGCCTTAAGAGGCTTTCTATGGGCTTGGTCTTGGGCTTGGATTACATGTTTAATAAAAAGACCTAGTGCTAGATCGAGATCTATAGAACGATTAGTTGCACGATTTAGGACTACCACTATTAGTCGAATGCCTAGGAACTACCTTAAGTTTTGTATGTGGATTCCAACGGGTAGAGAATTCACTCTTCAAAACGGCAAATTAGAAATAGCTCAAGCTAAACAAGTAGCAACTGTCTATGAGTGTGATTTAGATTTTACCCCTAACCCCTTGGAACCAAATTTAAAACGGTTTCCAGATACAAACTCTTCTGTTCTTGGCAGGTTATCGAAATATGTCTTTGGATCGTCGACTCGGGTTGCTCCAAGCACATGACCGGGAATTTAAAGCTGCTGATCAATTTTGTCTGGAAATTCATGGGAACTGTACGCTTTGGAAATGATCATGTAGCAGCTATTCAGGGTTATGGAGATCTTCGGTTTGGGAATATTTTAATCACTCGAGTTTACTACGTCGAAGGGTTGGGACACAACTTGTTCAGTCGGGCAGTTTTGTGATGCTGATTTAGAAGTTGCATTCAGGAGAAACACGGTTTTTATAAGAAATTTGGTTGGTGATGATCTCTTAACTGGTAATCGTGGTACAAACTTGTATGCTATCGACATCAACCAAATGGCTTCTACATCACCAATTTGTCTTATGTCAAGGGCAACCGAAACTAAGTCCTGGCTGTGGCATAGAAGATTATCCCATCTCAATTTCGACACGATCAACAAGTTAGCCAAAGACAACATCGTCACCGGACTTCCTAAGTTCAAATACACCAAGGAACACCTTTGTCCATCATGCGAACAAGGAAAAAGTAAAAGTGCATCATATAAACCCAAAACCGTACCTAGTTCGGAAGCAAGGTTACATATGTTGCACATGGACTTATGTGGCCCAATGAGAGTTCAAAGCATTAATGGGAAGAAGTATATTCTTGTTATTGTTGATGATTATTCAAGATATACTTGGGTAAAGTTTTAAAGATCAAAAGACGAAGCACCAGGCATCATCATCACCTTTCTGAAGCGTATTCAAGTTCTACTTCAAGCTCCAGTAAGGATTGTAAGAACAGATAATGGCACATAATTCACTAATCAGGAGTTAAGAACCTACTTTGAAGATTTGGGAATCACTCACCAAACATCAGTTGTTAGAACTCCACAGCAGAATGGGGTAGTTGAAAGAAGAAACCGAACTCTTGTGGAAGCTGCTCGCACAATGCTGATTTTTTCTAGTGCACCTCTATTCTTATGGGCTGATGCTGTAGCCACTGCTTGTTTCACTCAAAACCGATCCCTAGTACATCCAAGATTCAATAAAACCCCATATGAGCTAGTGAACAACCGTAAACCTGACATCTCTTACCTTCACGTGTTTGGCGCTTTGTGCTATCCGACGAACGACAGAGAAGATCTAGGAAAGTTGAAAGCTAAGGGTGATATTGGTATCTTCATTGGATATTCAGAAAACTCGAGGGCAATCAGGGTGTATAATAAAAGAACGAAAAAGATAATGGAAACGATGAATGTGAAGTTTGACGAGATTTCACAAATGGCTTCTGAGAGACTCGCTCTAGAACCCGCGCTTAATCCGATGGCTTCTAATCAAAACAGATTAGGACCCGTACTAAACCAGCTGACTTCTGGACACATCAGTTCAGGACTCGTGCCTCAAGGAGCTCAATCAACAAACACGGATAAACCTTCAGAACAAGAACTGGAAAATTTCTTCGAGTTAATGTTTGATGAATATTATGGTGGAACTTCGACAAATGCATCTCAACAACATTCTGCTGCACCCGCTCAAAACCATCTACCACCACCACCACAAGATGCATCCATAACAATCGAAGCTGAAGCACCAACTACATCAACATCATCAACATCTACTCCAGCAACTCCAGTCATTGAAATTGTTCTACCAAGAGTTGATGAGCAACACAAAAACACAAATTTTCAAGAAGAACCAACAAATAATTCAAACGATGTTGCGTTAGAAGAAGAATAAATATTTGAAAACCCATTTGCAACAGACTCTGCTGAATCTTCTTCAAGGTTACAAGAACCATCTAACACACATTCGTTACACCCAAGGTACCCTTCTACGTTTCAATGGACAAAATACCATCCAATAGAACATGTTATTGGTGAACCTTCAAAGCCAGTTCAGACAAGGAGACAACTTGCCACCGATCTCGAATTGTGCATTTACATTTGCTCAATCAGCCTTAAAGAAGCAAAGAACATTCGGGAAGCAATGGCAGAAAACCCTTGGATTGAAGCGATGTAGGAGGAATTTCTTCAATACCTGTTACATGATAGTTGGGAACTTGTTGAACGACCACTTGATAAACGAGTTCTTGATCTCAAGTGGTTGTGGAAGAACAAACTGGATGAGGAAATGACTGTTATTCGCAACAAAGCTCGTCTCGTGGCTAAAGGTTATCCACAAGAAGAAGGGATAGATTTCGAGGAATCATTCGCGCCTGTAGCTAGACTTGAAGCAGTCTGGATTTTCTTAGCCTATGCAGCTCACAAAAACATCACAGTCTATCAGATGGACATTAAGACAGCTTTCTTGAATGGAACTCTGAAAGAAGAAGTGTATGTGAGTCAGCCAGAGGGATTCGTCGACAAAGATCATCCATACTACGTCTACAAGCTTAAGAAAGCAATTTATGGTTTAAAACAAGCTCCAAGAGCGTGGTATGACGAACTATCATCTTTCTTGCTTAAAAACAATTTCACAAAAGGAACGGTTGATGACACCTTGTTTATCAAAAAATTCAAAGATGACATTTTGATCGTTCAAATTTACGTGGACGACATTATTTTTGGATCAACCAATCCTAACCATTCAAAACATTTTGAAAATCTCATGAAAAGCAAATTTGAAATGTCCATGATGGGGGAACTAAAATTCTTTCTTGGTTTACAAATACATCAATCCCCACGTGGTATTTTTATCAATCAAGCTAAATATACAATAGAGATTTTGAAAAAACATGGAATGGAAAATTGTGATTCTGTTGGAACACCAATGGTCACTTCACCAAAAATAGGTGCTGATTTGTTTGGGAAACCCATTGATCCGAAGAAATATCGGAGCATGATCGGCTCTCTCATGTACCTAACTGCTAGCTGACCCGATATTCAATTTGCTGTTTGTTTGTTAGCACGGTTTCAGGCAAAGCCTACCGAACTTCACCTCAAGGAGGTTAAACGGATCTTTCGATACCTACGAAGCTCCATTAACATGGGACTTTGGTATCCGAAGGATTCAGGGTTTAATCTAACAGCATTTTCAGATGCAGACCATGCTGGTGATCAAGTTACAGCAAAGAGTACATCAGGTGGAGCACAATTTTTGGGTGAAAAGCTAGTAAGCTGGTCGTCAAAGAAACAGGATTGTAATGCACTTTCAACTGCCGAAGCCGAGTATGTGTCTTTATCTGCGTGTTGTGCCCAAGTTCTTTGGATGCGGACACAGCTCACAGATTATGGCTTTACTTTTGAAAGAATACCTATGTATTGTGACTCAAAAAGTGCCATAGCCATCTCGTGCAATCCCGTACACCACTCTAAGATGAAGCATATCAAAGTCCGCTACCATTTCATCAAAGAACACGTGGAAGAGGGTACTGTTGAATTATTTTTCGTTAAGACTGATTACCAACTCTCCGATCTATTTACTAAAGCCCTTCCAAAAGAACGGTTTGACTATTTAGTTCGACGAATTGGCATGCAAAGCCTAACTCCTGAGGAGCTAGAACGTCTTCTAGAATCTTCTTGAAAAAGTTTTCAAAATCGCTTCGCTGTAAATATTTTTGAAGAAACAAAATACAAAATTTGAAAAACCAACAAAAACAAAATACAAAAATATAAAATTTCAAAAAAAAAAATACAAAAAAAATATAAAATCAAAAATTCCAAAAATATTCTTCTCACGACATGTCTCTCGTATAAATCAATATTCTGTACGTTTCTAGAAATGTCATTCAACAATGATACGGACATGTACAGATGCTTGAACGGGAGTTCTTTAAAATGTTTTTCTAAAACATGTCGTTTCTCAAAAGTTTCTTCACAATGGCTTTCGTATACTTCAGTATGAAACCCGGACTAATATGATGACTTCTGATTATTTTCAAATCAAGGACTCGTACGTTCACTGACGAAATCATTTTCAAAAAGTTCGAGTATAAACAAACGAAAAGGATTTCAAACATAAACTCGTTTTTCAAAATAAAATTCTTGAGCACTTTTTCAAGATTGTTCAAAAGATTTCTCAATATCTTTCAAATGAGTGCTCAAGATAACTCCCTCAAAACCCTTAATTGATTTTTAAAATGTGCTATCATTAAGGGGGAGTACAAAAACTAAAATGTTCCGAATTCATGCAAAATGAAATCTGTCTATTTCTCCAAAAATCTTTTTCTTAATCAGTTGATATCAAAAATATCACGATATGCTATTTTTGAGGGGGAGAGGACATGATTAAAATGTGATCAAAGATGTTTAAAGTTTGTGACTGAATCTCAAAAGAGCTCGACTCAGTAAGTACCAATGAATTGACGAAGCTTAAAATGTCAGTAATCGAAAAGACTTGTCCTGGACGGGTAATAATTTCAAGCTAGTCTAACTAGTGATATAAGCGTGTCTCGAATAGGACTTGTCTGAGTAGAGTGTACCATATCGAGAGACTTTCTTTGGATTTGACCAGGACGGGTAATAACTTCAAGCTAGTCTAACTAGTGATGTAAGCGTGTCTCGAATCGGTCATGTTCTCTGAAAGTGGATCAATTCAAAAAGTGCAAACTCCTCACGCATGTGCAAATTTCTTAAATAATTTCATGAGCACATGTGAAGGGGGAGTCCTTCAAAAGAAATGCAAAACTCTCAAAGTGGTAACAACAGTGTTTTTTATTATCATAAACACTTTGATAGATTTTTCATAAATGGTTTCATGGCAATGATAGGATAGTCATGGAGTTATAAGGTGACTAAGGTTAGGGAAAACCGTCCTATGATCCGCCAGAGCCGGAGGGATCTACCCAAGGACAAATCCAATAGATTAGAATTAGAAGTCCTTAGGTATGATTGAAAAAAAAAAAGGAGAAAATGAGAAAGGAGAAAGAAGGGGTTGAAGAATTAAAAAGAAAAGTTATGAAAAAGGGTGAAAAGAAATAACCCTCCATATGTTCAACCTTAGGGCAGACACCGGGTACAATTCGTATGCTACTGGTTGTTACTAAGGTGACACCGGTATTGAAGATAAAGACGTCATGGACCCAGTGACGCACTGCACTAAACCTTCTTAACCACTCAAGTTCTCTTAAAAGAGCTTGTTTCATTCTCACGGGGAACCGGCATAATCTATCGACCTGTCTCTTAGAGATGGTTGATATTGAAGTAGGAGACCTCTCCCTAATCTCCGCATAGGAAACCAAATATGCACTTATCGAGTCTAGAGCCCCGAGATCCATCAAAAGATCTCATAGGAACACATGATATTTCTACACTGGTTGTTCATCATTAAGGACGCCAGATGTAAACTTTAAGAGTCCTACGCAGATCTTAGCAATCTGCCAGAACATTTATGAGAGGATTCACTTTTGTGATTCTCAATGATTGAATGGAAATTCCTGCTAGGGTCAACATCAAGCAGCCCTGACAGCAGGTCAATTCGGTAATTCTTTATGGGTTACACTTAGTGTTCGCGGTGGTTTCAAACGGTCTACAGTCGTGGAGTGATCCCAAGCGACTCACCCAGTCATTGAGCTACTAAGTAGGTCTTGTAAGCTCTCTCGAGAGTATCTGACATGGGAATGGCCTTGGTAAGGGTTAGAAGGAGTCTTCACACTATGCTGTTGACGATCTCTAATTCTTATCTGTAAGTACCGGTTGTTTTATTGCTAACTGTTTACATGTAGGGATACTTCATCTCCATGGCGAAGGATTCCACATGCTCATACATACATCTGGAAGTTAAAGAAAGCTCCCTCAAAGATCTATACAACACAAAGTTCAAAGAAAGATTCTACGCCAAAAAGAAGAATCTACAAAGTATAAAGACTAAAGATCAAAGTGAAAGAAAGGGAACTGCGTGCATATGAATATCAAAGTCCAAAGATGTATGAGCATGTTGGAATGGCAAACAACCACCAAAGACGTAGAAGTGACGAAAGGCAGATAACTCCACATCACAAAGGAACAAAGAACGATGAAAAGTCAGTCATCAAAGATCACAAAGCATGAAGGAACAAAGACTAAAGACTATTCTACTACGACACACAATGGTCAACAACATTGAACAAAGAAGACCTAATCACGTGGAGCATCATTCGAATGACCACCCCTTAGGGGGAGATTGTTAGCATTAAAAATTATATTAAAAAGTGATGGTCATTCTCATTTATTGTAACGTTGTAATGTGTCGTAGTTTATGTTATTAGAATAGTCAATGGGCCTTGGTCTTGGTAAGCTAATATGTTATGTGTTAGTTTCTCTAAGTCTTTTTATTAAACATGTAATCCAAGCCCAAGACCAAGCCCATGGAAAGCCTCTTAAGGCATCATGTTAAGAACTATATAAACACCTCAAAGGCTCATTTGAGGTGTGTGCTTGTGTGTGTTTTTAATAAAAGTTCTCTTCATCTTTACCTCTCTTTTATACTTATTAACGCCACACCTATATCTCATCAAGTCACCATCTTTACTTCATCTAGTTCTTATATTGTTATTAAAGTTGATATATCTAAGGTCCTACACCTTGACTTACTAATATTTTCAAAAATAGTCCTTATTAGTTTATAACTTTTATAACTTTTATCCTAAGGTTATGTAACTTTGAAAAAAGGGTCCTTATACCTAATACTTCTAAGAAATGTCAAAAATAGTCCCTAGACTTAAAATTTTCAAAAGGTTTCCATTTATACCCCTATGCATGGAAACTTTTGCAAAACTAGTCCTAATTCCATGCAAACTATATTTTTATGAAACAAAAGAGTTTCCTAGCTTATGGTTTACTAATATTAGCTTATCTAAGTTGCCTAAACTAGCTTATAGCTTATGATAAGGGTTTATAGCATATAATTAGCAATTAGTCTATAATTAAGGTTTTAAAATGAAAAGTTCTAAAGGAAAATGATCAAGGCTAAGGCAAGGGTTCTAAGGAATTCTACAACTATCCTAGTACTATAATAAGACTATTAGAATAAAAAATGAAGCTTACTTGACCAAGTATGGGCTTAACGTAGGTTTTAGCTAGGGTTAGGGTTTCTAAATGGGAAAAACAAATCAACATGGACTCAAGGCTTACCCTACTCGATTTCTATGTTTCCTAGGACTCTTGTACTACTACTAAGACCAGAAGATTGAAGTTGGAAAGAAATGAAGGTATGAGTTTGAAAGGAGGGGGTAGCGAGGGTTTATATAGGGTCTTTTGGCCTTGGTGACCAAGAAATGGCGTACGAGTTGTCAAGAGAGGGAGGGAGGTGACTCATAGTACCTACAAATGAGTATTGTAAGCTACAAGATAGGCTAGGGGTGGTGTGGACATTTTGTGGTTGTGGGGTGGTTTTAGGTGACAAGGAGGTGACGAGGTCTCCTTGTGGCCGTTTGGTAGCCATGGGTTTGTAAGGAGGTGACAAGGTGGTGATGGAGGTGCTTGTAAGCTGCTACGGAGGGTTATAGGGGCGGTGGTAATTTGTTTGTGGTATTATTTGGCTGAAAGCTCAAGTAGGTGACAAGTAGGTGATGCACCTACTTGTGTACTACTTGGGGAGGTGCTAGGGTGTGTGTTTGAGGTGCTTGAGGTGCTAGGTAACTAGGTTGAGGTGTTTGAGGTGCTTTGGTTAGGTTTTATATAGTTTAGACCTAGTTTTTTCAGTGAAAGATTAGGTTTTTGTCTAAGTTTTAGTGCCTAGATTAGGTTCCTATGGGTGGTTAGTGACTAATATTAAGTCTTAATAAGCTTATACTAAGTGGTGGTAGCTTATGGTAAAGTTTTAGGAAGGTTTAACCTAGTTTTGGGACTTGTAAGACCTAATTATGGTTTATGCTTAAGAGACTTGTACCTAAGCTTCTAAAGGGTTGTCTAAGGTTTAGGAAGTCTAAGAAATCCTAAAGTTGCTAATGTAACTCCTACATAAACCTTGAGTACTTTCAAATTAGTTTAGATTAGCAATTAGAGTTTATAAACACATAGGGTTCAATTAGGGTTTGATTAGGGTTTGTTTTGGTATTGTGGTAGATTTAGTGTGTTGTGATGATAGATTACTTATTATGGTATTGTTGTGATCTTAGATTAGGAGTTCTAGTGTTGTGTTTGTAAGGATATTTGGCTTGAGAGGATACGTGAGTAGGTCTAGTGAGTCATCACATGCAGTGCATAAGAAAAGAAAAGCAAAAATTTACATGGGAGAATACCTACTGTGGAGGAAATGATGTAAATGGGATTTTATGGGTGTTTATATTACTCAAAATGACTCTCTCTTACTTCTTCTGTCTCGATTCTCTTCAATACCCTTTCATCCAGACTACTCATGCATATTGTGTCACATCTGTTTCCTCTATTCCGTGTTTAGATCTCTAAATTTGTGAGTGTCCTCAACAAAATACCTTGTTGAGGCAACATGATCAAGATCTCTTTATGTTTTAATGATGACAAATAAAACATCAAAACACATAAAATAACAAACATTAGCTCAAAATCGCCAGAGCCAATGTCTGCTCCTGACGCGCTGCCCGCGCATCAAAGCACTGGTGACGCGCCAGGAGTCTGTATGGTTCCGGGCAAATTTTGAAAGTCGGCTTTCCCCTTACCCAACAAATGTGGATCTTTCAATACAGGTATGAATATGTTATGTGCTTAATTGAAAACACTCGAAACGAGTTTTGAGACTTGAGAGATCCCAATTTTAGAACACCCATTTACGGGAAAACGCCAACTCATGTTTTCTAACTATCGCATCTAGCCAAGGCTTTTCTAAACTTAGGGAGCTTGTATATTTCACGTGACATCGTGTTGAAACATCCATATGCTCATATCCCGTGCTTACGTCTTCTCTAATTACGTAACGGGTTTACTCCCTTATTGGTTAAACTAAGTCAAAGGTCGCTTTGCGTAAACGCATCCTTTCCCACTTGGGTTGTGCTGTACATCAAGGCAAAGCACTTAACTTGTTTGAACCAAGGTATTAGTTGAGAACTTCGAGTCGTGGAAAGTCACGAGATATAAACCTATGGATTCTCGACGTTGTGTTACTTGAACCTATAAGTAACCTATGATTTTCTCAACTTATAATATTAATTGTCAAAACCTTTTCTTCTTAATGACAACTAGATTATGTCTTAATCTTCTCTTAATCTCATCTTTGCTAAAGATAAATCCAATCATATCCAAATCAAATATTCTCTTACACAATCTCCTACACTCTTACATATTCCCTCACACAATACATCTCAACCATCCATTCCCTTACAAGACATCTCATCCCTTCATTTCTAACACATGTGGAATTGTTTGAATTCCGAAGAGGCTCCTTTGATCTAAACCATTGAATTCAAATCAAACACATCTCAACCATCCATCCAATCTCTCCTATCTATACCATCACATGTGTTTGATCCTCACCATTCATTTCAAACCAAAACCATCTCAACCATTGATCTCTCCTTTCCCCCAAGCAAAGCATATTCCTTGGAATATCCTTTCTCAATCCCAACCTAGGCTTCTTTGATCCTAGCCATCCATTTCACATCATCACATCTCAACCATTCACTTTCCCCACGTGTCAAGTAATTTGAAAACCAAGGGAGGCTCCCTTTGATCCTAGCCATCCAATTCAAACCATTTCATCTCAACCCTCCATCTCATTCTTCCCCCCAAGCATTGGAATATTCCTTGGCATATTATTTCTCTCTTTTCTATGCCATGTGAGGAGATACACTTCTACCTCTTCTAAATTACCCTATCTACACTTTATACCCTTGGTAATTTGGTTTCTCTTTAAACACTTCACAAATGATTTCCAAATTGGCTATTTGAGTTGGTAAACCTTAGAATGATTAATGTTAAGGTTTAGTGTGAAGTACAATTGGGGGTTTAGCAAGGTAAGGTATTTATAAGCCAACACCCAAAGCTTTGGGAAAATTTTCCCAGAGTGTCTGGCGCGTCACCCACGCGTCAACGCGTGGGCAGCGCGCCGGCCTCGGTAAAATTTTCTCAAGTTGGGTTCTTGGCCTATAAATACCACTCTTGCCACTTATATTCCTCACCGCTTGCCATTATTCTTTCTCTCTACATTCTTTCTTTCTAAACACTCTCAAATCTATCTATCTTTCTACCTCTAATCTTGTGTTCTTGATTTTCATACTAACATCTTTGAAAGAACATTTATCTTTGCAAGGGAAGAATCACAAGAACTTAATCCACTCTTGTGATTGTGTCAAGGGTCTTCTTACTTATACCCTTTCTATTACAATCGAGTCTTTAGGTTAGGTTACAGCTTGGTTGATAAAACAAAGTTTTATTCTTTCATTTGTTTGTAAAGGAAGTCTTGTGTCTTGGTGATCAAGCCTAGATCATTGGGGATCTAGTTGGGGTTTGACACTTCCGGTGGGAAGTCTTGGTAGAGATATTTGTGATCCTTAGGTGAAGTCGAATCGCGAGATTCTTTTGGGTGGTTTCCGAGGGCGGAATACCGTTGGGGAGTAACTCCTTATTTGTGAGCATCGATACTGGTAAATATCGGTGGAGTGAATTGTAACGGTTTGTAGTCCACCGAAAGGATTATACTAGTGAATAGTATCGGAGTCGCGGATTCATAACTGGATGTACGGATGGTATAAACCCCCATACCGAACCCGTATATATCGTGGTGTCTTTCTTTATTCGCTTTATATACTTTGGTTGTGTTTGTGGTTGTTTGAATAGATTATACAACCACTTGGTTTTCTTTGAGGCTTAAAGTTTTTAAACGTTTTAAAAGCCTAAGAAACCGTATTCACCCCCCTCTACGGTTCTACAATTGGTATCAGAGCGGTATACTCAAGTTTTTGAGCGTTAAAGCCTTCCTAAGAAGTCGTTTTAAGTCAAAAACTTCTTTCCCAAAAATCTAAAATCCTAACTAAGATTTTTGGTATAGTAGAGTATAGATCTATGGCTCAAGAGAACTATGTAGAGGGATGTTCTATGCAAAGACCACCTTTTCTAGAAACCGAAGGGTTTTGTTTTTGGAAAACCCGGTTTGAGACCTATGTTAGGTCCAAGGACCTTGACTTGTGGGAGGTCATTCAAAATGGAGACTTTGTTTTCATGATGCTTGATCCAGAAACCAAGTTGATGGTTGAGAAGCCATATTCGGAACTCAAAGAAGTTGAGAAGAAGAAGATTGTCAAAAATCAAGAGGCTAAGATGATGATCTACAATGCCCTACCTCGAAGGGAGTTCGAGAGAGTCCATGTGTGCAAAACCACCAAGGAGATTTGGCATTCTCTCATCATCACCCATCAAGGAAACTCACAAGTTAAGGATTGCAAGATTGACTTACTCATTCAACAATATGAGAAGTTTGTAATCTTGGAAGAAGAGACCATTGACAATGGTTATACACGATTCAATACTATTATCACAAGCCTCACGGCGTTGGATCCTAGCTTTTACAACAAGAATCATGTTAGAAAATTCCTTCGTGCTCTTCCGGTGAAGTGGCGGCCTAAGGTTACGGCTATTGAAGAAGCAAAGAACTTGGCGGAGCTTCTTCTAGATGAGCTTATCGGGAATCTCAAAGTTTATGAAATGATTCTTGAAGGTGACAATGTTGTGACGAAAAACAAAAAGGAAAATTGAAAATCTATGGCACTTAAAGCTAAAATCACTAAAAGTCATACAAGTGAGGTTGGTGGTAGCTTTGAAGAAAGTGATGAAGAAGAGATGAACAATGAAGAATTCAACCTCATGGCTAAGAATTTTAGAAATTTTTTTAGAACAGGTGGAAAGTTTCAACGAAGGAATTGGCTTGGTAACCGTACTAATGATCGTAGAAACAAGAATGGTCAAGACTCAAAGCGTGATGGTGGATGCTTCAATTGTGGTGAAAAGGATCACTTCATTAGTGATTGTCCAAATCCTCTACATTACAAAGCGTTTGTTGGTGATGTATGGAGTGACGATGAAGATGGCAATCAAGCAAACAAGGAAGCAACATGTCTTATGGCGATTGAGTCTCATGAGGTACAACATAACCCTACTACTAGCAAAACTTCCTTTATAAATGAATTGCAAGAGGAAAATGAGGAATTAATTAATAAAATTAACTATGAAAGAAAAACGCTCTTTTCAAAAGGAACTTTCTATAGCACTTCACAAAAATAATGAACTTGAAATTGAAATAAAGACACTTGTCACTCTACATGAGAATGTTGAACCATGTAAAGATTGTGAAAACCTCACACTTAAGGTTGTCTCTTTGAGTGAAGAAGTCTCAGAACTTCAACAAAAGTCATTAAATGTTACAAAACTCAAAAAGAATGGTAATGATTTAAATGATTCGTTGAATCATCAACAAGTGTCCCAAGATAAGGAAGGTCTTGAACTTGCAAACAACCAGAAAACCACTTCCAAAAATATTGGTAAAACTCTAAATCTTGAGAAAGTAAACGAAAATAAAACTCTAAAATCCTTAGAATCTGACGCGCTGGCTGACGCGTCAACACGCCAGAAGCACGCCAGGATTATGAGAAAAGAGGTGTTCAAACTAAAAGTTTTATCAAACCTATCAATACTCAAGTTCCTCTTGCAAATACTAGACATAATCAAAGACCCATTGTATGGAGTGAAACCACAAAACCATACTACAATCCTGGTTCATACAATGGTATTAAATATACTCACGCTATTGACCAAAGACCTCTCCTACCTACTCCAAACATGAGACCATATGCTTTAGATCAAAGATATGTACGACCCAACTTTCAAAACAAAACATATTTTCAAAACAATCCTTGGTCTACCCTTTCAAAATATGGAATTGAACAATTGTATTTATTCTTTCAAGACCCAAGAGTTTTCAACTTAGGCTTTTTATGTGCTAACCATGTCGAACCCAAGAAAAAATGGGTACCAAAAGTTTGAGATGTACTTCAAATGTTAGGTATGCTCTAAGGAGAAGTCACTTTCAAAATCTCAAACTAGTAAAGATGTTGATGTCATGCATACCATACTTGAAATCATCTCTAAGGAAAAGGATACAAAACTAGGTAATGTATCTTGCAACCACAATATTAATCTTGCATGCATTGTAGATAATTCCAATCTTTGGCATAGGAGATTAGGTTATGCTAACATGCGATTAATTCACAACATTCCATCTAAGGAATTAGTTAGGAAATTACCTAAAGAAAAATTTGATAATCATTTTTGTGATGCATGTAAAGTAGGTAAGCAAGTCCATGCAAGTCATAAGCTTATAAACATGATTTCTACATCAAGAGTTTTAGAACTATTACATATGGACTTGTTTGGACCATCCGCTATTCAAAGCTATGGAGGAAACTTCTACACTTTGGTAATAGTGGATGACTACTCAAGATTCACTTGGACACTATTTCTAAAAATGAAAAATGAAACATTTAATAAATTCAAAGTCTTAGGGAAAAATTTTCAAAACCTACTTGGATGTTCAAATGTCTCAATTCGAACGGATCATGGTAGAGAATTTGATAATGAAATTCAATTTGGAGTCTTTTGTGATAAACATGGAATATCTCATAACTTTTTGGCTCCTCGCACTCCTCAATCTAATGGGGTAGTTGAAAGGAAGAACCGGACGTTACAAGAGATGAGTCGCACTATGTTAAATGAACAATCCATACCTCATAAGTTTTGGTGTCATGCCGTACAAACCGCATCTTACATACTTAATAGGGTCTTGATGTCACAACTCGTAATTTCCGGTCATTTTTCTAAACCTCGACAATTTACTATTCACAAGTTACTATTCATCATTTACTATTCATCGATCACTATTCATCATTTTTGAGGTCAATTTGATATTTTGAGAAGCGTTCAGAAATTTTACTATTCACTAGACACTATTCATTTCCGAGAGAAAGCCACTATTCACGTGCATTACTCATTTCATCGTAAACATAGTTTACGGGTATTCAAAAATTCGCGTAACCGTATTGGTTCAGGAGCGAATTCATGCATTATCATTGGGATACTTCATATAGACTAGAAATAGTCTGCATATCCTCATTATGGCACTCGCATACTATTCCACTCGTAGGATAACTAAATTAATACTTTTGGTATAAGTAACGATTTACGTATGTTTATTTTAAATAAACACTAATACGCGAACTATAAATGTGGCTAACACGTCCGACACTCCCGACTATTATCCCAATATATTTTTATACTCATTTTTATAATATAAAAATTATAATATTAAGTTACCCGGTATTTTGGAAATTTATTTATTACGTATCGTACGTCTAATTTAATAACGACGGTTTTCACAAACAAATTAAACAATAATCACCCGAACTCTCCATACTTGTACCCAACATATTTTTACAACTTTTACGACTTTATTATGTCCCGAATAACTTTAATAAAATTTATTTCTAGCAAACCCGGTACCCGATTACACCTAAAACTAACCAAATACTACACAATCTTACCACTAACTCCCTAAATAATTACCCAACATAAACCCCCCTTTCCCTCCTTTCATAACCGCCCCCCCCCCCCCCCCCCCCCCTCTCCAAGACTTTCTAGACAAGACTCACCAATACACATTAATTATACACCTAACTTTTGTCTAAACCAAAATATAAACCCATTTCACTTTCATTTCTCATAATATTTTCAAAGTTCAAGGAAAGTTTTTCTCTCATTTTCTCTATGGTGTAAATCGACCTAGGTGATCCAAGAAGCAAGAACAACAAATTTTCCAAGATCTAGGTGTAAACTTGTTCACTTAGCCATCCTTGTTGGAGTTTTGAAATAGAAACTCAAGGATTAGTAGGTTTTCATCATCCAAACTCCCTAAACCTTCAAGTAAGTTAACAAACTCATTTTTATAATTTTTACAAGTTATTACTATGGTTATATACTTTTCTTACAAGAACTCATGCATATAATGATTTATACCACTCCATTTTGTATATATTTAACTTTTAAGCCCTAGAAAGCGATTTTGTTTAGACCCTTGTTAGACCTAGTGGATTGATGATGTTTAAGGACCCATGACACCCTAAGAAGGTGTATGGTAGGATTAGACTAGTTTTGTGGTGATTGAAAGTGGTTTGGATGAAGATGGAACTAGATTAGAACCCTAGAAACGATTTTTGAAACATTTGAAATACCTACTGTCCCTATTTTGATTTCGTGGGAAAATCAGTGGTTGATGGCTAATTTTTGACCCAAGATTTAGAAAATACTTTTAAAAATGAAACTTTAGGCGAAAGAACGGATTAAAACGAGCTTATAACAAAGGAGATATGATTTTTGCAAATTTAACGACGAAAATTATTTTTGTAAAAACTGCTTGCTGTTTGGCAGATTTCGACGGGTAAATAGAGGCATTAAACGTAACCTAGAGGAGCCGAGTTATCAAAAATATACTAGTATATACAAAAACGAATCCGTGGATATAAAGAACAAGGAAAATGAGCCTAAAACGACCGAGTTATACCCGTTTTAACATCGTCAAAAATATATATATATATATATATATATATATATATATATATATATATATATATATATATAGTCACAAATAAAAATAATAACGTACGTACTAAATGGTATATTTTCTAGAAACGTTACTAATGACTATATTCTTAACAAATGAATACGTACGACCCAAGAGTATATTTATACGACTTAACGACGTTATTTTAAGGTTTCCGATACGAGGATTATAACGCTAACATTTTCGTACGAGTTAATATGACAAGTTATATACTTCTCTAAATAGACCTATTTTTCCTAAGTATGGAAACTATTTTACCATGACGATAACTAGTATTTCCAAATTACGAGTGGTATGAGTATCATGTGCATGTGCATGTGCATTCATTTCATTACGGCTTGATCTAAGTTAGATCACGATTATTCATTTAGGTTGCGGCTAGTACTCGTGCCTCATTGTCCCGATTACTTTACCATCGTTGTACCATTTTTGTACTATCACTCCAGGTGAGTCTTCATAGCCCCGTTTTTAGTACTTATTTGATTTTAAATCCCACGGGGGAGAATACATTGCACAATTATTTTTGTACATGCCCAAGTATTAAATTCCATACATTGCTTAAGTTGCCTTATTACCACGTCTTGACAAGTCCCCTTTATTATCATGGACCGTTAATTTCTAGTACTAAGCGGGAGTGAGTGGATAGATCTATCGAGGGTGACGCCTCCATTCGCGTTGGGTTGCTCTAATGGGATGAATGCATTTCATGTCTTAACGAATTGAGTGTCTGGTAAACACTCTGGTGGGGCATTACTAAGTCTAGCTTCGGGGTCATGAGCTTAAGAGACAATGTAGCTTTTTGACATTCTTGTCGGTTTACTTATTACTTGTGGCTTATGTACTTACGATTTACTTATAAACCTATGATTATTCACCAACCTTCGTGTTGACCGTTTTTCGCAATGTATTTCTCAGGTTATTAAGGTAGCTCATGTTGCATACATTTGGACCTTCATGGAGTCGCAGAGTCGACGCGTCTCACCATATTTTCTGCACTTATGAAACGTTTGATCTTGTTGAACTTATTTTAACTATTTTGGGCAAACTCTTTTGGGACCTAAGCTTTGTAAACTCTGAATGTTTTAATGATCAAACGCTGTATTTTCTAAACGACACTTTAGGTCGTTCAATATAACTGTAACTATGGTGCTATGACAGTCACCCCCAGGTATTCCATTCCGCTGCCATTCAGGTATTTTGGGGGTGTGACAGACTGGCATCAGAGCTAAGGTTATAGCGAACTAGGATGTATCTTGGACCCTAGACTATAACCACATCGTCATAGCATCTCATCATTTCATCATAGGTGCATATTCACTATACATGTTGCTTTACGCACACACTGTACGAGTTACTTATACCCATACTCCTATATATATATATATATATATATATATATATATGATTATATTGACCTGGTTCACAAGTGACATGTCTTCAGATACCCACGCTGTTATCCTTTCGTCGGATTCCGACATTGAAGATGCCTTGTCATCTTCCACTACCATTATACCACCAGCTGTACTTACACCACCATTAGCACTATTGAATTGTCATAAGAGCAAGGTTCTCATTCAGCCTATACATAGAATGCCGTTTGGTAGAGTATTCAGACTTAATTTTAATGGACTTATTAGGATGCTTATTACAAGGGAGATAGCATGTTTTCTTTCCTTCACTAGTAGGACGCTTACTACTTAGGTACTACCACCACCGTTGGTTACTTATTACACTATTGGTCGTCCCATAGTGCGTACTTCAGCTTTACCTCTTAGATGTCGCGAGATAGCGCGAAAGAGGGTAGTATTCCATTCACTATTATCACCATTATCTTCTAACTCATCACTGGAATTTCATCATCATCAATGTTATTCTCATCCTTTAGAATACCACCATTGTCAGTTTCCTTTTCCATTTCCACTTGCCACGAATTAGATAACACTTTGTGGATAATACCAAGATTACGGACTCAACAGGAACATCCGCAGGTTCCTCAAGAATGGTTTAGAACCTACGCTATCTAGAACTTGATCGATGCACAACTACAGACACCACTTCAGGATTATCTCGACCTTATGATGCCATAAACCTGATTTCACCTAGAAGGATTACAGGAAGTCTTTAGACTAGAATTATATCTTTACTAGCTTTTACTATTATCCTAGCCACGAGAGGTGTGGCATAGTTCAAAGAAACTTGTAGTATTTTGATTTTTGTACAAATGGAATCACCAAGTATTGACTCTACTATAGGGGAATGGTTGTGCTATCTATGATATTGGTCCATATAGACCGAAACCTTCATGTATTATATTCATGTGTTATGAATAGGATGATCCTTATTACCAATAGATTCTCATGGACTCTTATGATTTGATGGAAATAGATTTAAGCAAACCACTCCAAGTATGACGCAAGCCGCTGTTGGACAATTCATTGCCAGGAACGTAACTACCGCCCTCACCAAGGAACTTACTCACGTGGAATTTATGGGTTGTAATCCCTCCTCCTTTAGCGGAAATATAGACACAAAAGAATTTCTCAAATGGTTCGAAGAATTAGAAACAATCTTTCAAAGTGGTGACTGCCGTAAGGAAGACAAAGTTAAGTTCGCCACTTGCACTTTTCAGAAGCATGCCCAGAAATGGTGGACTAAGTATGTCCAGGTAGTAGGAGTTGATGTTGCTTACTCACACTCTTGGGAGAAACTAAAAAGGATGATGAGTTTGAAGTTCTGTATGAAAAGCGAATTACAAGCAATTGAACAGGAAACACTAAACCTTACCATGGTAGGAGATGATGTTGTTAAGTATACTGCTTCTTTCTATGATTTCGCTCGACTAGGCTCTGCAATGGATGAACCAGAAAGCAAGAAACTTGAATGGTACATCGGAGGACTTTCTCCTGAAATTCGTATGTTGGTCAACTCATTGGAACCCGATACCATGCCTAAAGCAATCAGGATGGCGATCGAAGCAAAGGAACGCATAGCTCACCCCAAGATCTTAGGAAGAAAAAGTGACAATAAAAGGAAGTGGAACAACAACCGAGGTGAGAATGCCACACAAGTACCACCCAAGAGACAAGGAGTTGCTAAACCTAATGCTACAGGTCTAAAGGAAAAGAATGATTACCTTGGTATTTTACCTAAGTGTGAAGAGTGCCAACATCATCATAACCTAGGACGTTGCCCGGAACCATGTGGCAACTGTAAGAAGGTTAACCACAAAACCAGGGACTGCAGGTTTCCAACTGAGGGTGATAATCAGAAACCATCAATAACATGTTTTGAATGTCGAGTTGTGGGACACTCCAAGAGTGAATGCCCGGTGTTGAGAGACCGGAACTGGAGGAGGCAGTTCATGTTTTAAAACCATAGTTCGAGCCCTCTAGGGTTGTACTTTCTTTTGGTACTTTCCATAAGTACGTCGGTGTAACCTAGTAGTATTAAGCACTTTCCTATCTAATGTAATGACTATCTTTTGTTACCTCTGTGATAACCGTAGCCTTTGTTTATTCCATTTTCTATTGCAATTGCGCAATTTTCAATCGTTTAGCAACATTATACCATTGTCTTATTAAGGATTTGACCGATTTCGTACTTGACGGATTAGTAGATTATTACCAATCCATAGGATTTACCCATGTATCCAATAAATCATCCAACGAGTTTAGTTTCAAACTATTTTAATACCTTATGGGGAAATTGTTTTACCAAATTTCAAAAAAAAAAAAAAAAAAAAAAAATTTATATAAACCGTTTTGTTACCGTACTATAAACTGATTTTTCCGATATTACGCCAAATAATTACTATTATTACGCGAAACAATTTTTATATTACTTTGAAAGAAAATGACTAGAATACCATTCTTCGAAACAAAACGTTGAACACCATCTAGAACTTTTAAGAAAAATAATATTATTTTGACTAAATCAAGCATCGCATCATTAGTCCTCAACTATACATAGCCTGATCACCTATGTATACTTCAGGAAGGATTATGCCATGAAGGAAATAGTTACTTTTTAAAGTATTGTTAATAACAATCTTCATCCAAAAGCGTTTTAAACAAATAAACTCTTTTATAAATGTTTCTTTCTGACAAATTCTCCCTGGATACTTGCCCGACCTGTCCCCTACTTAGCCATTAAGTTGGACTTTCCATTGACTTCTTTAGGAGAGACTTCCCATATTAAGTACTAGGAGGATTCCTTGATACAAGAAAAACAATAAAAGGGTTACGAAACTACTAACCTAGACTAGAAGTATACACCAAGACAATTTATGACTCAACAACAATTCTAAAATGCCACTGGACCATCCGACCCACCATCTCTGACCTAGTTGTCCAATTTATTATTCAAAGGTACTAGTTAGACTGATCTACAGGATCAAACACATTGTGAAGGTACGCTAAGCAACACCATGGGAATAAACCAAGCCTCCTAACCGATACTGTAAAGTGTTTTGAGTTAACATGGTCTCATCCATACGCAAACTTCCCTGCAGTGAGTTTACGACAAGAATGATTGATTCGAATTATGGATATCGATATAGATTCCCCTAAAGCGTTATGTTCTCAGGAAATTCTAGATAACCTCACCTATACATCGAGAGAGACATCAGACTCAAGAATATCTCCCCAGCTACATGTGAAGACAATACGGAAATTCATCGACATAATATCAATTGAAACCCTCATATTGCCATCATGATGGCAATTTCAACGATAAACCGTCTCAAGACTTAAGTTGGTTGAATACCTAGGCTTGTAGTTTTGCCAGATAACCACCAATAGGTACCGTCCAATATCAGAAACCGAACGTTAGACATCTATGCATTATGCGAACATTGCCTATCCTACTATTTTATCCTTGATAGTATTTTCACTTTAAGTAAAGTCGATTTAAAATTTGTGTTTATCCAAATCACATATCTCGTAGAAAATAATTTTTGAATTGCCTATTTTGAACAAATACGACCCTTTTAACCAATATTTAGCTAAACCATTGTACAATGGGAAATATATAAACATCAAACTTTGGTAAACAGTCCTATTCACAACCTATTTGAAAACCGCGTCACATTTCCTAACTATTGAATTTTGAATCATCAAGAAAGATATTATTTAGTAAACCATTTGCTCCATTTTCTAAATTCGTTTATTCAGAAAAAGATTTCGACCAAAAACTCAAAAATCGCGAGATAAATTTTGAGAACCAATCACCATGCTACGTCGCTTATGCATTTAGGGCTTTGTGACTTGACAATAAGAAATATTTGAATATGTGATGAAGGAAATTAGGAGGAACACCATAGAACGATTACAAACGTCAGTAATGGAGACCAAGCACAGTAGGCAAAGAATGACACATGTCTTAGCAATCCATTAGACCAAAACACAAAGAATCAAACATTGTTACCCATATTCTATCTTCTTCATATAACGCCGTGTTCGAAAGACGTAACGTTGTGGAATTAGTCACAAGATTTATTGTACCTATTTCAATTGTTCCTGATAAAGGTGATCGAATCACCTCAGATTTCTAACAATCATTCTAAGATTTCCTTCGGAACCTCATTAAGATGTAAACACCGCCTATCATCCTCAGATCGATGGTCATAACGAGAGAACGATTCAAACATAGGAAAGTTATACACAGAGTATGAGTGATTGACTCTAGAAATGGTTGGACTAATCATTTACCATAAATCGGATTCTTTTACAACCATAGTTATCGCACGAGCGTAGAGACTACACCATTTGAGGCACTTTATGGTCGAAGTACCAATTACCCATTTACAGACCGAAATCGGAAAGTTAAATTCACTGGTCTAGAACTAAACTATGGAACAACAAAGGAAATTTCACAAGTCAAGAACCCGTTACAAGAAACGAGAAACTGATAGAGGTTAGGTTGGTACATGACGCACATCATACGGATTGGGTATCCTTGAACATCAAACTAACCAGATTCATGGGAAGGAACGAACTAAGTTGAAAGCTTTGCCTTAGAGAGGCATGATACGATTTTGGTAACACGAGAGATTGAACCTTTAAGTATATTGGACCATTTCAGATTCATGTTAGAATCGACCAGCTGACATTTAAGATTTGAGTTCTGACAGAGTTCAGCAACATGTATTACCCATATTACATTATAAACCTGAAAAAGCACTGATCATCTATTGACGAACCAAACTCGGAAAAAGCCGAACTCACTATTCCAATAGGCATTCATGAAATAACCAGAAATTTCCTACAAGTCAAGGATCAATTACAAATTCTATAAGTTGTAAACCATTAAAACCTCAAGTTGGTAGCCAGATTACGTTGAAAGTTCTGCCTAGGAAAGGCATGATATTATTCGGAGAGATTTGGAAAGTTAAAACCGATATACACTGGACCACTTAATAGTTCAGACAGAGTAGGCCTAGTGGCCGTCAGACTTGAGCCTTGTTAAGGAACAGCCGGATTACACAACTATGTTTCTCCTATGCAAATTCCAGGAAATGACTTTCAGAATAGTCAATCATAATCCCATTTGGAAGGGAATCCAACCTTGAGACAAACGTAAACTGGGTAAGAAAACCAGTAGAAAGCATGGACCATGAGGTCGAACGGTTGAAGCAAAGTCAAATTCCTATCGTGAAAGTTCGCTGAAATTCTTGAAAAGGACCCGAATTTACTTGGGAACGAGAGGACCGAATGCAACTCAAGTATCCACGTCTTTTTACCAAATATACTTAAGAGACCAACCAAAACTGAACTTCGGGACGAAGTTCCTGTTAGAAGGGAAGACTGTCACAACTCGTAATTTCCGGTCATTTTTCTAAACCTCGACAATTTACTATTCACAAGTTACTATTCATCATTTACTATTCATCGATCACTATTCATCGTTTTCGAGGTCAATTTGATATTCTGAGAAGCGTTCAGAAATTTTACTATTCACTAGACACTATTCATTTCCGAGAGAAAACCACTATTCACGTGCATTACTCATTTCATTGTAAACATAGTTTACGGGTATTCAAAAATTCGCGTAACCGTATTGGTTCAGGAGCGAATTCATGCATTATCATTGGGACACTTCATATAGACTAGAAATAGTCTGCATATCCTCATTATGGCACTCGCATACTATTCCACTCGTAGGATAACTAAATTAATACTTTTGGTATAAGTAACGATTTACGTATGTTTATTTTAAATAAACACAAATACGCGAACTATAAATGTGGCTAACACGTCCGACACTCCCGCCTATTATCCCAATATATTTTTATACTCATTTTTATAATATAAAAATTATAATATTAAGTTACCCGGTATTTTGGAAATTTATTTATTACGTATCGTACGTCTAATTTAATAACGACGGTTTTCACAAACAAATTAAACAATAATCACCCGAACTCTCCATACTTGTACCCAACATATTTTTACAACTTTTACGACTTTATTATGTCCCGAATAACTTTAATAAAATTTATTTCTAGCAAACCCGGTACCCGATTACACCTAAAACTAACCAAATACTACACAATCTTACCACTAACTCCCTAAATAATTACCCAACATAAACCCCCTTTCCCTCCTTTCATAACCGCCCCCCCCCCCCCCTCCAAGACTTTCTAGACAAGACTCACCAACACACATTAATTATACACCTAACTTTTGTCTAAACCAAAATATAAACCCATTTCACTTTCATTTCTCATAATATTTTCAAAGTTCAAGGAAAGTTTTTCTCTCATTTTCTCTATGGTGTAAATCGACCTAGGTGATCCAAGAAGCAAGAACAACAAATTTTCCAAGATCTAGGTGTAAACTTGTTCACTTAGCCATCCTTGTTGGAGTTTTGAAATAGAAACTCAAGGATTAGTAGGTTTTCATCATCCAAACTCCCTAAACCTTCAAGTAAGTTAACAAACTCATTTTTATAATTTTTACAAGTTATTACTATGGTTATATACTTTTCTTACAAGAACTCATGCATATAATGATTTATACCACTCCATTTTGTATATATTTAACTTTTAAGCCCTAGAAAGTGATTTTGTTTAGACCCTTGTTAGACCTAGTGGATTGATGATGTTTAAGGACCCATGACACCCTAAGAAGGTGTATGGTAGGATTAGACTAGTTTTGTGGTGATTGAAAGTGGTTTGGATGAAGATGGAACTAGATTAGAACCCTAGAAACGATTTTTGAAACATTTGAAATACCTATTGTCCCTATTTTGATTTCGTGGGAAAATCAGTGGTTGATGGCTAATTTTTGACCAAAGATTTAGAAAATACTTTTAAAAATGAAACTTTAGGCGAAAGAACGGATTAAAACGAGCTTATAACGAAGGAGATATGATTTTTGCAAATTTAACGACGAAAACTATTTTTGTAAAAACTGCTTGCTGTTTGGCAGATTTCGACGGGTAAATAGAGGCATTAAACGTAACCTAGAGGAGCCGAGTTATCAAAAATATACTAGTATATACAAAAACGAATCCGTGGATATAAAGAACAAGGAAAACGAGCCTAAAACGACCGAGTTATACCCGTTTTAACATCGTCAAATATATATATATAGTCACAAATAAAAATAATAACGTACGTACTAAATGGTATATTTTCTAGAAACGTTACTAATGACTATATTCTTAACAAATGAATACGTACGACCCAAGAGTATATTTATACGACTTAACGACATTATTTTAAGGTTTCCGATACGAGGATTATAACGCTAACATTTTCGTACGAGTTAATATGACAAGTTATATACTTCTCTAAATAGACCTATTTTTCCTAAGTATGGAAACTATTTTACCATGACGATAACTAGTATTTCCAAATTACGAGTGGTATGAGTATCATGTGCATGTGCATTCATTTCATTACGGCTTGATCTAAGTTAGATCACGATTATTCATTTAGGTTGCGGCTAGTACTCGCGCCTCATTGTCCCGATTACTTTACCATCGTTGTACCATCTTTGTACTATCACTCCAGGTGAGTCTTCATAGCCCCGTTTTTAGTACTTATTTGATTTTAAATCCCACGGGGGAGAATACATTGCACAATTATTTTTGTACATGCCCAAGTATTAAATTCCATACATTGCTTAAGTTGCCTTATTACCACGTCTTGACAAGTCCCCTTTATTATCATGGACCGTTAATTTCTAGTACTAAGCGGGAGTGAGTGGATAGATCTATCGAGGGTGACGCCTCCACTCGCGTTGGGTTGCTCCAACGGGACGAATGCATTTCATGTCTTAACGAATTGAGTGTCTGGTAAAGACTCTGGTGGGGCATTACTAAGTCTAGCTTCGGGGTCATGAGCTTAAGAGACAATGTAGCTTTTTGACATTCTTGTCGGTTTACTTATTACTTGTGGCTTATGTACTTACGATTTACTTATAAACCTATGATTATTCACCAACCTTCGTGTTGACCGTTTTTCGCAATGTATTTCTCAGGTTATTAAGGTAGCTCATGTTGCATACATTTGGACCTTCATGGAGTCGCAGAGTCGACGCGTCTCACCATATTTTCTGCACTTATGAAACGTTTGATCTTGTTGAACTTATTTTAACTATTTTGGGCAAACTCTTTTGGGACCTAAGCTTTGTAAACTCTGAATGTTTTAATGATCAAATGCTGTATTTTCTAAACGACACTTTAGGTCGTTCAATATAACTGTAACTATGGTGCTATGACAGTCACCCCCAGGTATTCCATTCCGCTGCCATTCAGGTATTTTGGGGGTGTGACACTTGATTAGAAAAATCATTAATAAAACACCCTATGAGATTCTTAGAGGTAAAAGACCATCCCTAGAATACTTTAGAGTTTTTGTTTGTAAATGCTTAATCTCCAAGTCATTAGTAAACTCTAACAATACTTGTAATTACAATGGGATCTTTCTAGGTTATTCACTAACATCAAAGGCTTACATTGTGCTTAATAAGGAAACTTTAAAAGTTGAAGAATCGTATAATGTAACCTTTGACGAAACTCCTCCAAAATCTAGAACATTGCCTTTGGTTGATGATGACATCATAGAAGAAGATGCATGTCAAAATAAGATAGAATTGTCTAATAATGATCTAGAGGAAATACTACCTAGAGTGGAAAATATTAAGGAAGTTATAGATCACCCTATAGATCAAGTCATAGGAGAATTAGATGAAAGAACCCTTAGGTCACATGCCCAAGACAAAAGCCATGACTTTGCATTTGTATCAACCATAGAACCTAAGAATATTAAGGAGGCCATAAAAGATGAAAATTGGGTCATGGCAATGCAAGAAGAACTAGATCAATTCTTAAGAAACGATGTATGGATTTTAGTCCCATATCCTAATGGTTACACTATTATAGGAACGAAGTGGGTCTTTAAAAATAAACTTGACGAAAATGGTGTAGTATGTAGGAACAAGGCAAGGCTAGTAGCACAAGGTTATAAACAACAAGAAGGTATTGAAATGGGAGTTGCGGGGGTACTCATCTCGTCGTTGGGTTGGGAGCTAGGGGTTGTGACATGATTTTCTGAATTTTCTTCAGAAAGAGGTGCATCAAAATTGATGGCAACGCTAGATGGTTCAGAAGTTGAGTGATATTGTCTCAATCTATGCATTTCTCTTTCGGGTTCCACATAAGGCAAGACAAGGTTTCTAGTGGAACTACGACTCCTAGTGATCCTAAGGTTAAAGGATTCATCGTTTGCCATGATGGCAGGTGGTGAGGAGTTACGAACAAAGACACAAAGAAATAAGATAGACTAAAGAAAACCTAAAAATAAAAAATAAAATCTTACTAGAAAGGAATCTAGCAAGTAGACCTAATAAAAAGAGATTCTAACCTAGACAATAACTATTCCCCAGGCTGCGGTGCCAAAAACTTGATACGTGGGAATCGCACCAGGCTTTACCTCTCAAGGGATCTTGAGAAGCTTACAACCCCCACCAGGCAGTGTACCTGATCGTTGTAGTATAGTATAGTGACAAGTACCGGGGGATTGATCGTTCAGCTAGGAATAGTGTCGCTAGGATTAGAAAACCTGAATACTAGTTCTAAAGGTGAGAGATGATTCTTTTTGTATTTTTATATTTTTTTGAAAGCAAGTAAAAATCTCGGGTTTGAAGGATTTGGACGGAATTAGTTGCTAGTCAACTAACCCAATACTAAAGATGCAATCAAAATAAAATACTAGAAATGAAAATAAACTAAATTATACTAAGGTTGTGAGCAATAAGTGGAGAAAATGTGTTTACTTAGATTTCACTACTCCCTAGACATCTTTTACATGTTAATTACTTGTTATAGTTGCATGGATGACGGATTGTATTCCTTAATACCATTCATGGGGTGGCGCACTTAACTCCCCAATTCTATGAGCTCTTATCTCCTCCTATGCCATGCCCAACACAACCATAGGGATTATAAACAGTGGCTCATGCATTAAATACAACCAATAAAGACCTAGTGCACATCGGTTCATGTTTCCTAAGACGTTCAAGCATGTTACCATTTGGAGATCTGCCAGTTTTCTTAAGCCTAACATCAAATTCATTCATCCAAAACAATTATAAACAAGTAATCAACACATAATTAACATCTAGGTTTCATTAGATCCAAGCAAACACAAGATAGATCTAGCCTAGCATGATGGAATTAAGACAAGAACAAGATATAGACAACCAACACATAGACATATTGATTGATAAAAGAATACTTATCTCAATTACACATGAAAGGTATCAAGGGCTTAGAACCCTTGAAAAATCTGTAAAATTCGCACCCAGTTTGTACTTAGGGTTTCTCCAAAACTTCTCTCTTTTTAATGTGAAAATTAGAAAACTATATATAGGAAATAGGGTCTGACGGCGTCAAGACAAAGCTTGTGACGCCGTCACCTCGCGGCCAAAACTCTTCTCGGACTGCCTTGATCTACTTCTGACGCCATCATGTGTTAGCATTTTCCAGGCCGTCATGCATTTTACTCTTGACGCCCTTTCTTGTGAAGCCGTCAAATCTGTACTGGGTCGTCATGGAAATTACTCTTGACGCCGTCAGAAATTACTTCTTGATGCCGTCACCTACTGTTCCCAGCAAGGAAAATAAGACTTTGGCGTTTTCTTCACTTTTATGCTCCAAAAATGTCCGAATTGCTTCCTTTTCCAGATTTCACTCCTAAAGTACCTAAAATCACAAAAGGAACTATTTAGGGCAATATTTGATCAAATAAATTCAATTCCGGGCTTAAATGACCCCCTAAAAGTGGTTCATTTTTCGCCTTATCAATTACAATCTTTTCTCTTGCTTAATGAGTATAAAATGGGTATGGTAGATAATACTTTGTTCACTAAAACAAAAGGGAAACATCTTATTATTATTCAAATATATGTAGATGATATCATTTTTGGGTCAACATGTCAATCACCTTGCGATGAATTTGCAAACAATGCATAACGAATTCGAAATGAGCATGATGGGTGAACTTAGTTTCTTTCTAGTATTACAAATCAAGCAATTAAGTGATGGGATATTTTTCAACCAATCTAAGTATATTGGTGAACTGCTTAAGAAGTTTGGTTTGGAAAATTCTAAGGCTACAAAAACCCCTATCACTAGAAAAAGAGTTCTCACCATAGACAATGACAACAAATCCGTTGATAGTACTAAGTATAGGGGTATGATAGGAAGTTTGCTCTATATAACGGCAAGTAGGCCTGATATAATGTTTAGTGTTTTCCTTTGCGCTAGGTTTCAAGAAAATCCCAAAATTTCCCACTTAGAGGCCGTTTAAAGAATATTTAGGTATATTAAGGGAACTCACTAGGTCTTTGGTATCCAAAGGATTCAGGCATAAAAGTATTGGTTTATGCCAATTTGGATCATGCGGGAGATATAGTTGACATGAAAAGCACTAGTAAAATATGCACATTTGTAGGTGCGTGTTTAACATCATGGTTCTCTAAGAAACAAACTTCCTTCGCCAACTCCTTAACGGAATCCGATTACATTGCGGCCGAAAGGGCTTGCCAACACGCGTAGCGTTTGTTGATTATAATGTCATGTTAAACGAAGTACCAATACTATGTGACGATACGTGCTCTATCAATCTAAATTCAAGCCCAATTCATTACCCATCGCACGAAACACATTGAAATTAGACATCACTTTCTAAAATACAACATCACTAAGTACCATATCACCATAGAGAAAATTCCTTGTGATGAAAACATCTCTAAGATCCTAGCAAAACCCTTAGATAAAGATCAATTCAATTATTTAAGATTAGGATTAAAAATGAGATTACTAGAAGATGAAGAGGATGTAAATGGTAAATAGGAAATGGTGGAAGAATCTTTAGTACAAGTCTTTAATTATGATCCACCAACTCATACTTTTCACAAATAATCATACAACCTTTTGTATTAACCTTTGGATAATAACCCCCTTTCACATCTTCATCTTCTTTTAAATCTCTAAAGACTTCTCTTAGAACACATAACATCCTCCACCATACTTTAGAAATTAACTCTCACAATAAGAATCATGTCTCTTTCGGAAGGGTCCGTTAACAATAATCAAGGAAATCAATACCCGGAGAGCTCTAAGAGATTGAAAAGGTCATTCACGGATATGATGAAGAAGGAAAGTGATGATAGGATTAAGTTTGAGTATGAGTTAAGGACATTTTCAGAAAGTGAAGTATGGGACTTAATCAAGGAACCATTAAGTCCAAGGTTGTGTGAAGATGAGTACTCCATTTATTGTGAAAACACCGCACACATGGTCAATGCTCTCAAAGAATCAAGGATTGAGTTTAGGGTGATGCTCTTATCCATCCATGAAGGAATCATGGAATTGCTTGCCACTATGTCCAAAATGAATAGGAAGTTGGAAGATGATAAGGTGAAAGGGAAAGGGAAGATGGTGAAAGAAGAGTTCAACCTAGGTACAAACCTAGGAATCTAGACATCACACCCTTATGTTGCCATCAAGTACTAGTATAGAGCTTTTAGATAAAGTACTAGGATAATTCTTGTATAATAAAATGTGTAGCATATTTTGTTCATGTATGCTTGGAATGAAATGCAATCTTTTGGAACTTATGTAACTTGTCATATTATTGTGAACTAACCCATGTTGCAAGTCTCCAAATGGTAACCTAACCCATTTTGGAACTTTCACATGTGCGGATTTCTTATTTGTTGCATGTCGTGATTTCTATGTGTAGCTAGGCCACCACAAAGGTGAGGCTCCTGACCCATGGATCCCCACCTTGAAACAAGGGGGAGCAACGATCTAGGGGGAGCTATGTTCAAGGGGGAGCACATTCGGATGCATATACAAGTCTACTCATTTTTCCCACAGGCCCAAGTTCGAAACCTGGCTTGATTGCAAGTCCCGTCTTTTTGATTCGACAAAAGGGGGAGAAAGAAAGCAAGAGTGTGAAGACCATTCAAGAAATGATACAGGCTTCACCAAATTACAAGGCAAAGGTCAAGACGCAAGCAGCACCAAAGGCGCGCTTTGTCTTCGCTATGTTTTGTAATTTTATTTGCTTTCGGTTTTTATTTGTCATCATCAAAAAGGGGGAGATTGTTGAGGCAAAATGATCAAGATCTCTTTATGTTTTAATGATTACAAATAAACCATTGAAACACATAAAATAACAAACGTTAGCTCAAAATCGCCGGAGCCAATGTATGCTCCTGACACGCTGCCCGTGCGTCAACGTGCGAGTGACGCGCCAGGAGTCTGTATGGTTCCGGGTGAAATTTGAAAGTCGGCTTTCCCCTTACCCGAAAAATGTGGATCTTTCAATACAGGTATAAATATGTTATGTGCTTAATTAAGATCTGTAACACCCCAGCCCGACAAGGGTAGAAGTGCCACATTATGGTGACATATCAAAGCATATGCAGACATACAAGATAAGTAATACAAAAGTATTCCAAAGGTTACAATGAGAAATCTAAAATACAAGGTTACAAATGAGAACAAATACTAAGTACTAAACACAAAGTCTGAAAGGTAAATCTCTTCTAGTCATCTCCAAGCTCCCCTCTCAACTCAAATGCCAAACCCAACTCCTAGCTTAGATACCTGCCGCGGGGAAAGGAAAAATGCGGTTGAGCTTAAAAAGCCCAGTGAACAGATATATAAAGGTAACAAATAGCAATCATGAATTAATGGTGTACGGAAACAATGCAAAGTAATATAAGAGTTAGGGAATGAAGGATAAGAGCATAAGGTAAAGGAACAGTAATCCACCACGAGCCCAAATCAAACAAAATCAAATATCAAATAGCCCATGTATCCGGAGGGGAGACCTCGGGATACCAAATGTAGTAGGAGGGGAGTCCTCAAATGGGTGGAGTAGCTAGCTCCCAAATATGTGAAAGACGTGTATCGCACACACCATCAGTCCCCAAATACAAATATATAATCAATGATATATCCCTCGAAACAAATATAAATCTAGGATGCATCCATGCGCCCCAATGGCCAAATACTTCATCTCCGAAACAAATCAAATAATGGGACGAGATAGGTCATCACTCTCCTACCCTAGAGTCAAGCCATTGGTGCATCAATGACAAGGACATGGAACCCCCATGACTAGTATAACAAATTGGCTCGTAGTATCAAACTGGTGGATCAAATAGCATATCATATCAAAGGTTCAAATCAAATAGTTCATATCAAATTCCATTTCAATTGTATCATATCAAATGTGTCATATCAAATGTATCAAATCAAATGGCAAAGGTTCAGATCAAAGGTTCAAAGGATCATAGCAATGGAGTTCATAGCAAAGGTTCAATTAATAAGAGTTAAAATAGCAAGTGGTTCAGATATCAAAGGTTCAAATGATAAGGGAAGCATAGAAATTGCATAGGGAATCCTAAACAAAGGAAAGATCAAAAAGGAAAGAGATAGTCATGAGAAACTTTTACTGAAAAGGTCAGAATATCTGTACCTTAACCGAAAGCAAACCAAAGAGAAGTTCGCACGAATGAATACGAAACGAATTACTCCCGCTTCACGAAACCTATACGAATGAATTACCAAGTATTACTTTAAGTCCATTAGGTTACTCATTTTAGTACACATTCCCTTTTTAGTACTTTCTATTTTAGGTAACTTCCCATATTTAGTAACTTCCCAAATTTTGTAAGTTTTCATAATTAGCAAGTTTCCGTAATTAGCAAGTTTCCATATTTGGTAACTTTCCCGAATTAGTACTTTAATACTCTAAGGTTATTATTTGACGATTAAATACTATATAAGGTTTAAATGACTAATACAATAGTTTGGGTCTTAAAATATCAATATTATAAGTTTAGGGTCTAAAATATAAATTATCAAGATTAAATATTAAAAGTCAAATAAAATTAATTTAAATGTTAGTTTAATAATTTAATATTAAGATAATAATTTTGGACATAGTTATTATAATTTATATAACTTATTAACGTACCCACGATCTTAATATTTATGCCGCGACGAGCCAGATTTTTATAAAATCATGTAAATTTCTCTTGACCTCAACCATGCATGATTTTCTATTCCTTGTTTCTATTTGTTTAGTACTAGCCTTTTAACATGCTTAAGATATCCTCACGTCACCCATGTTACTGATTCGAAAATAGTCAATTGGTACATGAGATTAACACATTCAATATACATGTTAACATGCATGCACTTACTTCCCATATTATAAGTTAATGACCAGACATTAAAAAGAAATCAAACAAACTTATGCGATACCGATTCGGACTGCCAAAAGAAGAAATCCATGTCGACATATAAATGTTCCAGATGTTCATGTGACTGTTACTCATTATTTTATGTGACGATGTTTTATGATTCTATGAATTCGAATTATAGCAGGTAACATGTTACTAATTCTATTATATATAATCGATTTGTATAAGGTTTTACCAAGGTTTTGTCGAGCCAAGAAAAAGAACAAAATGATACACACACTCTACAAGATTTTATGGTCGATTACACATGGTCCGGGTCTCGTTATATTTGTTATTTAATGTGGCCTTTACAGCCTGGTTTTCATATAAAGTTTAATATGAATATCTTGCAAATTTTAATAGGGACGATTTAAGCATGCAAAACATCCTGGTCAAAAGATCATAAACTTGACAGAAAAAGAAAAGAACGTGAGAGATGAATTGAACCAAGTTCGAATAATTACCCTAGGAGCGTGCAACAAGAAGAAAACTAAGACAACAAGTCGAGTACTACAACGGCAGCAACACCCTCGAACAAAATAGAGTAAACCCACGTCTGATCCTTTGTCGAATCAGCGAGGCACACCACAATTACACACGTTCAACCAAACAGGAGCTCCTTTGCACCTTCTCTTGATCGAACAGTATTGAAAGGGAAAACAAAATAATGGCAGCCAAATATTGGAGTCTAGGTTTTTTTAGGGTTTTGTATTAGAGAGTTTTAGTTATACCGTATATTGTGTTTAGAAAATTGCGGGATTCAGTTTATATAGAAACCGTGTGGTGTGGTGAGGACAAAAAGGAAAGTACACAAATTAAGGGATTTGATTTATTCATACCGAAATTAAGAGAGATGCATACTTGTGTTTAATTAGGCGTGTATCTATACTATCTATAATGGAAAAATGGTCAAAAGTGAAATGTTGATTTTCAACAATGGTCAAATGAGAGAGAGAGTGAAATGTAATTAATACTCTTATTAAAACACCCAATACTTAGAAGTACAATTATTTATTCACATTGTACAACCAAATTAAAGCATATCTACCAAATTAAATACAACCAATCAAACACAAATCGGGTTGACCCGGGACGCTTCAAACCAGGCGGGTTGACCCAGTTTAATTTGACCTGTTTTCGACTCAACATAGCAAGTTGACCCAGTTTAACTCGACCCATTTTTCGACCGGAACGGTTCAACTGGTTGAACCAACCGGGTCGAACCGGGTTTCAAAATATTATCCATTACTTAAAAAAGTACAATGATTTATTCACATTGTACAACTAATTAAAAACATATCTACCAAATTAAATACAACCAATTAAAACACAAACCGGGTTGACCCGGGATGCTTCAAACTCGGCGGGTTGACCCAGTTTAATTTGACCCGTTTTCGTCCCAACCTAGCAAGTTGACCTGGTTTAAATCGACCCATTTTTCGACCGGAACGGTTCAACCGGTTGAACCACCCGGGTCGAACCGGGTTTCAAAACATTATCTATTACTTAAAAGTATAATGATTTATTCACATTGTACAACCAATTAAAACATATCTACCAAATTAAATACAACCAATTAAAACACAAACCGGGTTGACCCGAGACGCTTCAAACCCGGCGGGTTGACCCAGTTTAATTTGACCCGTTTTCGACCCAACCTAGCAAGTTGACCCGGTTTAAATCGACCCATTTTTTGACTCGAATGGTTCAACCAGTTGAACCACCCTGGTTGAACCGGGTTTCAAAACATTATGTTTAATTCCCAAATCTTCAAACTTTTTTTATTTTTCGTTTATAAACTTATAAACTTTTTTTTATCAATAAACTATTTGTCGCTACAAAATCCCGTTGCTATGCACGGGTACTCGTCTAGTATGTATTATGTACATATATAAGTTTGTGATTTATTTTTATCATAAGGTTTTTAGTGGTTTCAAAATTTTCAAATGTTCAAGTATTATTATGCAATTATTTAGACTATAGTGTAACTAAATGTTCGAAAATTTACGGGTGTTATAAGAACATTCGAAACGAGTTTTGAGACTTGAGAGATCCCACTTTTAGAACACCCATTTACGAGAAAATGCCAACTCATGTTTTCTAACTATCGCCTCTAGCCAAGGCTTTTCTAATCTTAGGGAGCTTTTATATTTCACGTAAAATCTTGTTGAAGCATCCATATGCTCATATCCTGTGCTTACGTCTTCTCTAATTACGTAACGGGTTTACTCCTTTATTGGTTAAACTAAGTCAAACGTCACTTTGCGTAAACGCATCCTTTCCTACTTGGGTTGTGCTTTACATCAAGGCAAAGCACTTAACTTGTTTGAACCAAGGTATTAGTTGAGAACGTCGAGTCATGGAAAGTCACGAGATATGAACCTATGGATTCTCGACGTTGTGTTAGTTGAACTTATAAGTAACCTATGATTTTATCAACTTATAATCTTAATTGTCTAAGCCTTTTCTTCTTAATGACAATTAGATTATGTCTTAATCTTCTCTTAATCTCATCTTTGCTAAAGACAAATACAATCATATCCAATCATATCCAAATCAAATATTCTCTTACACAATCTTTTACATAATCTCTTACACTCTTACATATTCCCTTACACACTACATCTCAACCATCCATTCCCTTACAACACATCTCATCCCTTCATTTCTAACACATGGGGAATTGATTGAATTCCAAAGAGGCTCCTTTGATGTCAACCATTGAATTCAAATCAAACACATCTCAACCATCCATCCAATCTCTCCTATCTATACCATCACATGTGTTTGATCCTCATCATTCATTTCAAACCAAAACCATCTCAACCATTGATCTCTCCTTTCCCCCAAGCAAAGCATATTCCTTGGAATATCCTTTCTCAATCCAACCTAGGCTTCTTTGATCCTAGCCATCCATTTCACATCATCACATCTAAACCATTCACTTTCCCCACATGTCAAATAATTTGAAAACCAAGGGAGGCTCCCTTTGATCCTAGCCATTGAATTCAAACCATTTTATCTCAACCCTCCATCTCATTCTTCCCCCCCAAGCATTGGAATATTCCTTGGCATATTATTTCTCTCTTTTCTATGCCATGTGAGGAGATACACTTCTACCCCTTCCAAATTACCCTATCTACACTTTATACCCTTGGTAATTTGGTTTCTCTTTAAACACTTCACAAATGATTTCCAAATTGGCTATTTGAGTTGGTAAACCTTAGACTGATTAATGTTAAGGTTTAGTGTGAAGTACCAATTGGGGGTTTAGCAAGGTAAGGTATTTATAAGCCAACACCCAAAGCTTTGGGAAAATTTTCCCAGAGTGTCTGGCGCGTCACCCACGCGTCAACGCGTGGGCAGCGCGCCGGCCTTGGTAAAATTTTCCCAAGTTGGGTTCTTGGCCTATAAATACCACCCTTGCCTCATGTATTCCTCACCCCTTAACATTATTCTTTCTCTCTAGATTCTTTCTTTCTAAACACTCTCAAATCTCTCTATCTTTCTATCTCTAATCTTGTGTTCTTGATTTTCATACTAACATCTTTGAAAGAACACATATCTTTGCAAGGGAAGAATCACAAGAACTTAATCCACTCTTGTGATTGTGTTGAGGGTCTTCTTACTTATACCATTTGTATTACAATCGAGTCTCGAGGTTAGGTTACGGCTTGGTTGATAAATCAAACTTTTATTCATTCATTTGTTTGTAAGGGAAGTCTTGTCTCTTGGTTACCAAGCCTAGATCATTAGGGATCTAGTTGGGGTTTCATACTTCCGCTGGGAAGTCTTGGTAGAGATCTTTGTGATCCTTAGGTGAAGTCGAATTGTGAGATTCTTTTGGGTGGTTTCCGAGGGCGGAATACCGTTGGGGAGTAACTCCTTTATGAGCATCGATATTGGTGAATATTGGTGGAGTGAATTGTAACGGTTTGTAGTCCACTGAAAGGATTATACTAGTGAATAGTATCGGAGTCGCGGATTCGCAACTGGACATACGGATGGTATAAACCCCCCATCCCGAACCAGTATATATCGTGGTGTCTTTCTTTACTCGCTTTATATACTTTGGTTGTGTTTGTGGTTGTTTGGATTGATTAGACAACTACTTGGTTTTTTTTTAGGCTTAAAGTTTTTAAATGTCTTAAAAGCATAAAAAACCGTATTCACCCCCCTCTACGGTTCTACATACCTTTTCAAAAAACTAAAAATTGGAAAACCAGTTAAAATTTTCTATCTCTCAAAAACCCTTACTGGCGACGGTCTCTTAATAGATGACGATCCCATTGACGGTCCTTTAAAATTAAAGGATCATCCTATGTTTTCAAGGGTAACTCGTTTTCTTTCACGAATCGGAGTATCAAAACGTATCATAAAGCATAACCGAATAGGTCGAATAATTCGTAAGCATAGAAATGGAATCAAGATGTAAAGCGTCGCGAATCAAAACTTCTCCCAAAGTCAAGATGTCTAACTCTTCTATACTTCTTCTGGCAGTGTGAAACAAAATGCGATTCTCTGTCACGACTATTGCAGGTGCGCCATGTAGCTTGAGTTATCTTCCAACGAAAGAAATCTCTGTCGATCTTCCAAGCAAGTTGTCTGATCAATGCTCTACTGCAACTCTGCTCAGGTTTTCCTTCCTCCTGTGTGTGGAAATCACCGATGTAGTCACCACCGTCTTTATACCATCCCATCCAGACCCTGCTTCAAGACTTTATACATATTAGTACAACTAAGATGAATAGAATCAATAAAACTGTGCGCTAACTGCTTCTTCCCATCTTCTAACATAACTAATCTTCTACCATCTTGCTCCTGAGCTTGTTCATGCCTGGGTAGAAACAATTTTCTTCTCAGCTTCTCAAACTTCTTCTCTTATCCCCTTCAACAAAATTACTCTTCGAGAAATATCACATAGAGTTTCTTCTAACACAGAAATATCAACACAAAATACGAAGATGATCCTTGTGTTTCTCTTCCATCTATGAATATACTAAAGTGTCATACTATGACAAATTGTCCAAGTATTCATGAAAACATGATTTACCAACTCCATAGGAATAGTCGGAAAGGTAACCAATACAATTGGCATCATACACATAAGTACGAAAAGAATTACTAAGAGTATTTTGTTCCTCTCACAAAATAAGACACGATCCAGCTTCCAATAATAAATACCATCATCATTATCCTCCACAAATAAAACAAAAACACACAAAGATACATAGCCAACGTTCCAAACAAATCGAATGACTCTCGAGGCGAGTTTCATCTGAGAAGTATCTTCACAGCTGTGGGGAAATCAACGCACGAGTTTCAGAACAAGGTGGTCATAAATGATTATCAGGTTAAGAATCATGAACTTCAAAAAATGTCAAAGGTGACAAACATAAAATGACATCGTCATCCTCATAATACTCAGGCAACAAATCCGAATCCAGAATAACACCGAATCAAACATCTCTAAGGTAAACAGATTAGCACAACGAAATCGTCTCCGAATATCTCCATAACGCATTGGACAAATTGGATATTCATGATAAAAGGTCAAAAGATTATCATAGAGATAGAATAGGTAAGGTCAAAATTAATAATGGAAAAGGGAATCTTAATATGCTTATCAAAAGCAAGGAAAAGCCATAGAATATGTCGAACACATGGGATTCATACATACGCGAATTCTCTGGGTGAACGAAAAGGCATCTAACTAATGACAAACGAATCAAGGGTTGAAGTTCAAAAGAAATCGATAACTTTGGAAATGAAATCTATAAGGCATTACTACGAAGTCCCAAAGCATTCTAAACTTATGTTGCAAATCCTGATAAATCTTCTAAATCTCCGAAATGAATGATCTTATAAAGGCTTAACTAAAAGCAGAGGCAGAAATTAAAGTGATGTGGAAGAAAGATGACTAACCAACGTCTTATCGTATAATCTACCCAATCCTCACCGGTCATACTAAAGTTCTTAAGGGAAGAAACTTAAGGCAAAACCTTCCAAAGTTATTCCTAAAGCTTCTAAGGTGCAAACCTAAGGGTCCAAAACTTACAGGACAGGACGGACGTGTGATAACAACACTTGCTTTCGTGCTGGAATTCCCCTTGGCGTCAGTCACCTCTCTTTCCCTTGCTTTGTTCCCGTTTACCACAGTGGCTGCCTCGCTGTCTACTGGAGCTCGGATCCGACTCAAAGTGGGTTCGTGTGTATGCGCCCTGCCCAGAGCTAGCCTGAAAGAAAGTTCAATAAAAATGATTGACACTTGGTTGTCATCACTCGATCATTTCCTTTTCCACTAAATGATTGCTTATGGACCTTAGCGTACGATCTGGGCTGTTTCCCTCTCGACTTTGGATCTTAGCACCCAGAAAGTCTGTCTGTACAAAGGATCTAGGCCTGTATTCGGAGTTTCCTATACTTAGTGTAAGCGAGCTCTAAGATCACATCTTTGGAATAAAATCCAGTTGGAAAAGGAAATCCAATTAGAGATAAGCTGCCCATGAGCATCATGGCATAGGTAAAAGGGAATGAGGAGGCAAGCCCCCCCATCTTCCGCATATCTTGCTCATCCGACATGGCATGAACCACCGAACCTGCACTCAGGAATAGTAATGCTTTGAAAAAGGCGTGATTCATTAAGTGAAAGACGCTAACCGAATAGTTAGAGATGCCGCAAGCAAAGATCATATAGCCTAATTGACTGCAAGTTGAATAAGCTATGACCCTCTTTAGATCGTTCTGTAATATTCCAGCATCGGTGGAACCGGTGAACCACGCGAACTGGTTAGATGCGTGGGGCAGAGGGCTCGTAGTACCCCCTTTTCTTGATCCAACCTTTTCTTGCCATAACTTATGTACTATAGGTCGTAGCCATATCACTGATACCATAATTGTAACACCCCAACCCGGCATGGGTCCGGAGCACAACAGTATGGTGACATATCAAAGCATACAAAGCATACAACGCAAGCGGGAGACTTAAAATAAAAGATTACAAGGGAACAATCTAAAAATACAAACTAAACAAAAGTCTAATCTAATCCAAGTCCAAAACTAGTCCAGATGTCATGGGCTTCTAGTCCATGGGTAGTCCATTAAAGCTCCTATGCTTTCTCTTCACCCAAACCTAGCTTCCAACCTAAAACCTGCCACTAGAAAGGAAATGCGTCTGAGCTTAAAAGGCCCAGTGAACAGATATATAGCCAAACTGGTAATTGAAATGTATATGAGTAATAGAAAAGGAAATCATGAGCGCCTGGTGAAAGGAATATCATCTGTCAAATGCATAAGAGATCAACATACATTGATCGAATGTCATAAGTCAAAGGGAAACGAAGTATCAAAGATATATCACATAAGCATAATCATAAGGGAAAGGTAATGAGCATGTATCAACAAAGAAGCGTCCAAACAAGGTACTTGAATGAACAAACGAATCATAGGAAAGCCACGAGCCAATCTACCGAGGTACTCAATAGATCTCGAAATCACATAATCACATACATGTCACATCAAAGGAGTACGGAGAGGGAAGACCTCTCGGTACTGCATGGAGGAGCGACCTCCCAAAGGAATGGGGTATATAGCACGTACAACCATCACATCTTCCGAAACAAAACAAATCCTAGGATGCATCCATACGCCCTCGCTGAACAAAATCATATATGCACCCTGCTCACACGACAGGTATACACATACATCCAAAAGAGCTCTCATATTATATCAAAACAAAGGAGGACGTCGGGGACTAATCACACCGCCCCAGATAGTGTCACGCCATCGGTGCCTCAATGAAGCGCCCATGGTACCTCCATGAATAGTTATAACACTCGGGCACAAGAATGAAACAAACATACCATATCATAGCATAATCATAGAATATCAAACGAATCATATCGAAGCATCATATCCAAACAAAACATATCATATATCAAGGCAATGAAGCATATCAAAGGATCCTAACAAGGACTCAATCAAGCAAAGAGTCATAATCAAATGAATCATGGCAAAGGATCATAACATAGCAAATGAATCAAAGATCAAGGATCGAAAAGTCATGAAAGAGAGAACACCCTTACTGAAAAAGGGTAGAATATCTTTACCTTAATCCGCCAATAAAACCATAATGTAAGAATAGGAAGTCACTCCTTCTTCAGCGAATCTATATGAATTAATGATCGACTTAATAACTTATGTTAAATTAGATTACTCGTTTTAGTCGGCTTTGCATTTTTAGTAACTTTCCATTTTTAGCAGCTTTCCAGAAATAGTAACTTTCTATTTTTAGTAAGTTTACTTAATTAATAAGTTTCCCAAATTATTAACCTTGAGACTTTAGGATTATAATTGATAATTAAACACATTTACAGGTTTAATAATAACAATTTCATAGTTTAGGGTTACAAGTGTAATTTACCAAAGTTTAAGGTTTATATACGTCAAATGTATAAGCTTAGGGTTTATATTGTCGATAAATTTCATAATGAACAAATTAGGACTTATCCGTTTTCATAAGTTATATTTAACGTATTCCCGATTTCAATTAAGACCACAATAACATAATACCATACGTAAAGCATGAATCTCATAGAGATAATTCCTTGTTCACAAAAATAGTTAACCGCTCGTATTTTATTTACAAATATGGTTTACATACATGAAACTTACTATATATACATATACACTCACACAACTATGCATGAAAATCATACACTAACTAATTTTACATCTGGTTCTTTACACATGCTTTTATAGATTTATCTCACATTATATTTATCCATGTTTGCTCACACGTATTCAAACCTTTACCCACACAACTAAATACATACACCCCACGTTAATCTTTAGTGTTTCATTTGTTATTTCATGAGACAAATCTATTATTTCCCAGGATACTCATTTCATATACATATGTATGTATTTAAATGATTTAGTATGGTTCTTAGGTGACATGTTTACACGTTAATATCAAGATCAAATGAAAAGAACATCAAGTGAAGATACAAGTTACCTTTTTCTTTTATATCATACTCGTATAACACAAGCAGAATTGATGGGTTCAAAACAGAAACAATGTTGACATGAGGGCTGGAATACGTGACCCCAAACAGACCCGCATCCCCACGATACGACCCTTATGCATGGTCGTTATTTTAATGCGTCACTAAAGGTCGATATAGGGCCGGTTTTTGAAGTATTAAAGGAGTCGATATAGGGCTGTATAAATTTCCTAAGCATGTTGACTTGGGGTTGTAGAAAAAGGAAATCAAAATAGGCTACAAAACTCGCGACATGACAAAAATACATAGGCATATTACTTGTGGTCTTATGTAACAATAACAGGTTACTTTAACATGTATTCAAGCATGATTATCAAGTTTTGTTTTTTGGTGTTGTAAGTCGAATGGAAAACAGATATTAACAGGAAATAAAACCTGTTGTGTCGATTGGAAAATAGGAGTCGATGCGAAACAAGACTAGGCTCGAATACACTAACAACCACCCACGATATCACCCTCTTTAATCACCCATACTTCTGAAAGTGAAACAAGGACGAATGGTGTGAGTATTTCTGGTTTTAGAGTCGTGTTCATACGTGAATAAATATCAAATGGAAGAGAATAAAAGGAAGACAAGGTAACCTGTATGTCGAATCGGAAAAGAAGGTTGAAAGGGGCAATAACTTGGGCTCGTAAAGTACACACGAAAACTCCAACTGTTTCTTATTCTCTCTTCTTTATCTTGGCAGCAAAACAAGGACTAAGTGTAGGTGTTATCTTTTCTCTGGTTGTGGTCGATGCAAAAGAGATGGGTAAGAGAGGTGTATATACGGCTAAAAGAAATATTTGTGTTGATATAAATAATGCGTAAAAACGTTATTAATAATTCTCGATATCCCTATGTTTTTACGATCACAAAATGTAAAATCATTAAACGTAAAATCATTACGTAAACAAGTATTTAGTGACAAAACATCATTACATCCAACTAAATCACTTAAGGTATGAATAAACAAAAGCCTAATACATTTTATGATCAAAGAAAGGTTTATTTAATAATTACAAATTAAATAAAATGGTATAAACATTTTATATATTTAGAAAAACATTTGTGGTAATTAAAGGAAAATATTCAATTCATAATAAATATATGAATTCAAATTTTTTTAACCAAATCAGTTAAATCTACACGAAATAAACTTTCCTCAGAAAAGACAAAAACTTCAGGCCGTTACATGTGGGCGGCCCCCTTAATTATAAGGGGCGGCCCCCTTAATTTTAAGGGGGCTGGCCATGAATTAAGGGGGCCGGCACACGCTCCTGTGTCAGAAACTTTTGCCTATAAATACTGGTTCAAATATGTAATTTTTACTCACCATTTGCACTAAAACTTTCTGTCCAAATCCTTTCAAATCATCTTTATATAACCTTTGATCATAAACTTATTAGTTCTTGTTTCAAGTGATTCAATCCCTCATTATTCAAAGTGCAAGAGAAGAATACTCCTCCAACATCTTGTTAAGAAGTTTTGAAGATTTGTGAATATTGTTAGTTGTTGTGTAAATTATTTGTAAGGTGTAGAAGGTATGTAATTGGTAGATCTAGGTGTGTTAGTAGTTGTGAATAGAAGTATTGAAGAAGTAGTAGTGTTGTGAAGTTGAAGTAGTGAAGTTGTGAGTAGCTGTTTAGTAGTTGTGGCGTGTATAAGTTGTGAAGAAGATGTGTAGTGACTATTGGTGTGAGATTGGTTCTAGCTAATATTAGGACTCGACATCTAGCTTAATGTCATTAATTGGTGTAAGCAAAAGTTGTTTTCTTCGCCACATTGTTGTCATATTGAAGAAAACTCTCGAGTTAGGTGCTCGGGGAGTGGAGTAGGGCGAAGAGGTGCTTCGTAGCCGAACCACTATAAATCCTTTGTCTTGTGGTGCGATCTTTCCATCTCTATCTCTTTACTTACTTACTTATATTGTCATCATTTACTTTCGTAGATATTAGTATACAACTATACATAAGTGTTTAAACATTGATCTCACATAAAACTAGAATCGAAGTTTTTATAAACTTAAAAAAGACAGGAAAACTATTCAACCCCCCCCCCCCCCCTTATAGTTTTGCACAATTGGCATCAGAGCTACGTTAAACAAGATTTTTAAAATAAATTGTATTTTAAAACTTGTAATCGATCTATGAAATCGGAAAAATATTTAGAAGGGAACATGACATTTAAACCACCATATTTTGAAAATACAAGTTTTAATGAATGGAAAAATCGATTCAAAAGTTATGTGAAGTTAATAGATTATGATCTTTGGTATGTCATTTCAATTGGTGATTTTCAACCAACAAAAACCGTTTTTGAAAAACAAGATAACTATTTCAAAGTAGTGCTTGATAAAAAACAATATAGTTAAAATGAATATTTACAAAGCTTTACCAAGAATTGAATATGAAAGAATATTTTTTTGTCAAACGACAAATGATATGTGGAAGAGTCTTTTAAATTTTCATCAAGAGAAATGTCAAGCCAAAGAAAATTTTGTATACAAAATAGTTGAAAATGAAAGTATAGTAGATAAGTATTTAGTTGAAATGAGTACAAGTGCTACTAGTTCAAATTTTGTGTGTGAAGGTAACAATGGCGAAAACCCCATGAGTCATACCAAGAGCAAACAAGAAGAGTGTATAAAGTCAACGATCGAAAAGGAACATAATGATGATGATTATTATAGTTCCGAAAGTGAAGATGAAGAATATTCAAAGGTCGTTAAAGAATTCAAGAAAATTATTAAAAAGCAACTAAAAGCACAAGACAAAAGGATAACCACCCGAAGAAGAAAATATAGTGAAGAAGACGAAACAATGAAGCACAAATGTTTCGTAGCTCAAGCACCAAATGAAGTATGTCTAGGAGTAGATTTGGAGCCCGATGAATGGATAAAGGATATTGGATGCTCAAGACACATGACGGGAAATCGCAAGCTATTTTCTACATATAAGGAATATAATGGAGGTAACGTTGTTTTTTGTAGTGATCGTCGTGGAAAAATCATAGGCAAAGGTACGATCTCTCAAGACTCTCTAACTATTCAAAATGTTGAACATGTAGATAATCTAACTTATAACTTGCTTAGGATAGGTCAAATATGTGATAACAAGTGTAGGGTTACCTTTACCGATAAAGATAGTGAAATAATTAAAGATGAGAAAGTCATAGGTAGAGGAATCAGGAAAGGAGGTATATATGTTATGAAATTAGGAGACAAACCGGAAGATAGGATATGGCTAGCTACTATAGATGAAAACTCCACTTTTTGGCATAGGAGATTAGGTCACGCAAACATGTAAAAAATACAATCTTTAGCATCTAAGGAACTAGTTAGAAACTTGCCTAGTTTAAGATATGATCAACACTTTTGTGATGCTTGTAAAATTGGAAAACAAGCACATGCTAGTTACAAAGCTAAAAATATGTTATCCACTACTAGCTGCTTAAAATTACTTCACATGGACCTTTTTGGTCCATCCGCTGTGCGGAGCTACGGTGGCAATCGTTACACCTTAGTTATAGTAGATGATTATTTAAGGTACACGTGGACTAGGTTCTTAAGTGATAAAATCGAAGCCATTGAAAAATTTGAGATATTTAGTAAAATGATACAAAATAAGTTAGGATGCTCCATAGTTTCAATTAGATGGACCATGGTAGGGAATTTGATAACGAAGTACAATTCGGAAAATTTTGTGATGAGAATGGAATATCTCACAACTTTTCCGCTCCTTGTACTCCGTAATAAAATTGGGTAGTAGAAAGAAAAAATAGGTCTCTACAAGAAATGAGTAGAACAATGTTAAATGAACAATCTATCCCACAAAAATTTTGGTGTCACGCCGTAGATACATCAACATATATACTCAATAGAGTTTCTATTATAAGAATCTTAGGAAAAACTCCATATGAGTTATTTAGAGGTAGAAAACCTAATATAGGTTAATTTAGAGTATTCGCAAGTAAATGTTTCATCCTTAATACAAAAGACTATCTCACTAAATTCGACCCTAAGGCTTATGAAGGAGTTTTTCTAGGATATTCACAAAATAGTAAAGCATATATAATTCTAAATAAACATACTATGAAAGTAGAAGAATCCCTAAACGTAACTTTTGATGAAACTCCTCCACTACCTAAAACATTGCCCCTTAGAAGATGATGATATAATAGAGGAAGAAGATATTGAGGTTAGTAAAACTAAACCCTTAGGCAATGATCTTGAAGTAGAAACTTTAGAAGAAAATGAAATTATAAATGTTAAGGAATCAAAGTCACATCAATTAGATAACATTATAGGTAATCTTAATCAAAGAACACTTAGGTCACAAGCTCAAGATAAAAATAACTTCTTTTGTTTTGTGTCAACAATAAAGCCTAAGAATATAAATGAAGCCTTAAAGGATGAAAGTTGTATTATGGCTATGCAAGAAGAATTAAATCAATTTAAATCAAATGGTGTTTGGAAACTAGTCTGAAATCCTAGGAATGTGACCATATTAGGAACTAAGTGGGTATTTAGGAATAAACTAGATGAAAATGGAATAGTAACTAGGAATAAAGCTAGGTTAGTCACCCAAGGTTATAATTAATAAGAAGGAATTGATAATGACGAAACGTATGCCCCTGTAGCTAGATTAGAATCCATTAGAATCCTTTTAGCTTATGCCTGCACCCTAGACTTTAAGTTATACCAAATGGATGTGAAGAGTGCATTCCTCAACGGTTTTATCAATGAGGAGGTTTGTGTGGCACAACTTCCGGGATTCATTGACTTCGCCAAACCTGATTATGTTTACAAACTAAAGAAAGCTTTGTATGGTCTTTAACAAGCTCCAAAGGCTTAGTATGATAGACTGAAAGCTTTCCTAGTTAAGCATAATTATTCCATAGGAATGGTAGATAACACTCTCTTCACTAAAATAAATGTCCCAAATATTATCATTGTTCAAATATATGTCGATGACATTATATTTGGATCGACTTGTCAGGATATGTGTGATGAATTTGCCAAAATCATGCATGATGAGTTTGAGATGAGCATGATGGGTGAATTAAACTTTTCCTAGGATTACAAATAAAACAACTAAAAGATGGAATATTTTTTTACCATCTAAATATATTAAGGAAATGCTTAAGAAATTTGGCCTAGAAGACTCAAACCCCTTTAGACACCTATGTCTACGGAAGTGAAACTCACAAGAGATGAAGAAGGTGAGTCTGTAGCTAACACTAAGTATAGAAGGGATGATAGGTAGTTTACCATACTTACGGCAAGTAGACCCGATATCATGTTTAGTGTTTGCCTTTGTGCCCGCTTTCAAGAGGATCCCAAAACCTCTCACCTAGAAGCGGTTAAGCGTATCTTCCGATACATTAAAGGCACTATACACTTAGGATTATGTTATCCTAAGGGATCCGGCATAGAAACTATTGTCTATGCGGATTCGGATCATGCGGGAGACTAACGTTTATGGGATGTTGCCTAACGTCTTGGTTTTCCAAGAAGCAAACCGCTCTTACTATTTCGACCACTGAAGCTGAATATGTAAGCGCTGGAAAGACATGTCAACAAGCATTATGGATGAAACAAGCTCTCCTAGCTATGGCGTTAGGTTAGAAAACATTCCCATAATGTGCGATAATAAAGGAGCCATAGATTTAAGTAAGAATCCCGTTCAACGCTCTAGGACTAAACATATAGAAATACGTCACCACTTTCTTAGGGATAACGTACAAAAAGGAAACATAACAATAGAAAAGGTAGCTTCGGAAGATAATGTTGCCGACATATTTACTAAACCCCTTAAGCGTGAATTATTTAACTACTTGCATCTAGGATTAGGAATGATGGAGCAAATTGATTGAATTTTCTTAAATGTTTGAAACTTTCTGAAATTTAAATGTTCTGAAAAAAAAATTTTGTCAGATGGGCGGACCCCTTAAAGTTATAAGGGCGGCCCCCTTAAAATTAAGGGGACCGACCTCACTTTAAAGGGGGGCCGGACCTCTGAGCATCTGTCTTTCTTTCCTCTCTTATTTTCTCCACTATTCTGAGTCTAGGATTCTATTTTGCACAAAATCAAGAATTGAGATATTTTGTTTTTGCATAAATATACTTTCAAAGAAAAACCTCAATTCACTTCAAAATAATTCTCACTTCTAGGAAACACATGAAAATCATTTCTTTTCTCTCTTGCATTGTTGAATAATGCTAAAAACCTTCTTTATAATCATGCATAAAATTTCACATGAATTGTCAAAATATATAATCCAATATATATCCTTGGCAATCATGGATTAAGCAAATTGAATCAAGGAGATTTTGGATTGCTTCTTAGGATATATTTATTCCTTTGCATTAGGAGTCGAAGCAATCGCATCTCCACATTTGTTGCATATAGGCACACACTAGAACAATGTCAAGAATCACTTAGTCACATTTGTTCCATCATTAGTTTCTCACTCTCTAGGTGCCTTACACTAAGTTATTTGCCTTAGGATACATGACTTGTTTATTTGTTCATTTACATTATTGTCTTTGCATGAAATTATATTATATGCTTAGTTGCCTACATATATACTTTCTATGCATACTTCATTAAGATAATATTTGTTTAGTTGCCTAAAAAGATGGACTTGCCCAAAACCAAACCTCAAAACAAACATCTTTATGGATAAATTTCTACCAAAAACCATTTCTGGCAATCTGGGAACCAGGCCCTGGGCGGCCCCCATAATTATCAAGGGCGGCCCCCTTAAAATAAAAGGGGCCGGCCATTAATTAAGGGGGTCGGCCACCTGATGGTCGAGGCTTCCTGTTTGCTTTCTGCTTTTTAGCCCATTTCACCCTATTTTGATTCCCCACTTCCCTAAATTCACAAACATATTTTGTCTATCAAATCCACCACATATTATCCTTCCATAAACACCAAATCATCACACTATAAATACCCTCATTCATCATTAATCATCACTCAATCCATCATGTCATCCCCCTATCACCCAAGATCCAAGCCTTCAAGAGGTGCAAGGATCACAGTCAAACCCGTGTGGAGAAGAAAACCTTATACAGGTAAAAAATTCTCATCTATCAATGATGTTGTCTCCAACCAACCAACGACTAAACATCCACATCACCCAAATGAAACCTTAATTTTACCTCTACATGACAACCTCGCTATTTCACTCACCAACAATACTCCACATCCATCTCACTCAATTCTTCCAAGTGATCCTTTTGAGGAACATACTCAATCCCAAAACCACATCCATACCCATCATCAAGACATGAATCCTATGTTACATGTTCAAGCCTCTATCCCCAACCACAATCCAACTCCACCATCATCACCTTCCTCCAAACATAAAAAGTTTGTTGAGGAGCTCAAAGAAGCCCATGAGCTTAGTTTTCTCCTTGCCTTACATCTTGCTCAACGCAATTTGGTTCAACAACCCTCTACCACTCCATCCTCAACATCCAACAACATTGTCCAACATGAGAATCATGTTAACAATTGTCCTTGTTGCATCTTTCTCCAAAAACAAACCATTGCTCTCAATGAGAACTTCACTTGGATTGAGTATCTCCTCATAAGGACTTCTCCATCACCATCACAAAACACAACAATCCAACCCTTCCGCTCCATGCTCACCTCCATCAACCACTCCAAACTCTCCAAACAAAATTCCCACAAAGATCTATCTCCACTAAACTCATCCACCATGCTTCCAATCTCCAAGCAAGTCCTAGTGACCTCTAGTTGGCAACCTAGTATTATCTATTTTAGTTTGCTAAGAAAAGCATATATGTATGCTTGTATAACAATGATTATGTTTTTAACATAATCTATTCTAATAATTAATGAATTCTTGTTGAGATTTATTTTTGCACTTTTATGAGTTTTGTTGTCTTATTTATATTTGTTTATAGCATCATATATATATATATAATATATATATATATATATATATATATATATATATATATATATATATATATATATATATATATATATATATATATATATATATATATATATATATATATATACTATGTGTTCATAATACTTTTGCAAGCATTCCATATCTCGATTTATCTTATAACCTTAAAACAAGGGGGAGTACACATCAAGGGGGAGCTCATACATCATCAAGGTAACCTTTTTGTTGTTCACAAAAGGGGGAGAAGTCATATAGACTCACTAAATACTTGCATATATAATAATTTTTGATTTAATGAGTTTAGGTTTTGTAATCATACAAAATGGGGAGATTGTTGATATAAATAATGCGTAAAAACGTTATTAATAATTCTCGATATCCCAATGTTTTGACGATCGCAAAATGTAAAATCATTAAACGTAAAATCATTACGTAAACAAGTATTTAGTGAGAAAACATCATTACATCCAACTAAATCACTTAAGGTATGAATAAACAAAAGCCTAATACATTTATGATCAAAGGAAGGTTTATTTAGTGACAAAACATCATTACGTAAACAAGTATTTATTGAGAAAACATCATTACATCCAACTAAATCACTTAAGGTATGGATAAATAAAAACCTAATACATTTTATGATCAAAGGAAGGTTTATTTAGTGACAAAACATCATTACGAAAATAGGTATTTAGTGACAAAACATCATTACATCCAACTAAATCACTTAAGGTATGAATAAACAAAAGCCTAATACATTTTATGATCAAAGGAAGGTTTATTTAATAATTACAAATTATATAAAATGGTATAAACATTTTATATATTTAGAAAATACTTTTGGTAATTAAAGGAAAATGTTTAATTCATAATAAATATATGAATTCAAATTTTTTACCAAAATCAGTTAAATCTACACCAAATAAACTTTCCCCGAAAAAGACAAAAACTTCAGGCTGTTACAGGTGGGCGGCCCCCTTAATTATAAGGGGCGGCTCCCTTAATTTTAAGGGGGACGACCATGAATGAAGGGGACCGACACACGCTCCTGTGTTAGAAACTTTTGCCTATAAATACTGGTTCAAATCTGTAATTTTTCCTCACCTTTTACACTAAAACTTTATGTCCAAAACCTTTCAAATCATCTTCATATAACCTTTGATCATAAACTTATTAGTTCTTGTTTCAAGTGATTCAATCCCTTATCATTCAAAGTACAAGAGAAGAATACTCCTCCAACATCTTGTTAAGAACTATTGTAGATTTGTGAATATTGTTAGTTGTTGTGTAAATTATTCGTAAAGGTGTAGAAGGTGTGTAATTGGTAGATCTAGGTGTGTTAGTAGTTGTGAATAGAAGTAGTGAAGAATTAGTAGTGTTGTGAAGTTGAAGTAGTGAAGTTGTGAGTAGTTGTGTAGTAGTTGTGGCGGGTGTAAGTTGTGAAGAAGGTGTGTAGTGACTAGTAGTGTGAGATTGGTTCTAGCTACTATTATGACTCGACATCTAGCTTAGTGTCGTTAATTGGTGTAAGAAAAAGTTGTATAAGGTTTTCTCCGCCATAAGGGAGTTTGTTAACATAGTGAAGAAAATTCTCGAGTTAGGTGCTCGGGGAGTGGAGTAGGGCGAAGAGGTGCTTCGTAGAAGAACCACTATAAATCCTTTATCTTGTGGTGCGATCTTTCCATCTCTATCTCTTTACTTACTTACTTACTTACTTACTTATATTGTCATCATTTACTTTCATAGATATTAGTATACATAACTGTTTAAATATTTATCTCACCTAAAACTAGAATCTAAGTTTTTATAAACTTAAAAACGACGGGAAAAATATTCAACCCCCCTTCTAGTTTTCCACAATTTTGGTAAAGCGTGTGGTTAAAAATGGTATAACCGTGTATATTGATTTGGGAGAGTAATGCATGATGTCTTTTATATTAGGGGGAGATTTTATTTTTTCTTATCTTCACTTAACTAGCGAGTCTAGGGGGTAAGTGCGAGATGAAAAAAAAAGTCGGTTTCATGTATATGGAAACAAATAGAAAACGTGTATATTATGAGTAGAAAGATATGGATCCCTTTAGTGTGATAATATAAGTTTAGGAAAGTTTAGTAATTTAGTTTTAGGATTTATATTTTAATGTAGAATGTATAATTTGAAATGTACAAAATCTTATCATTAAACATAGGTTATAATCATCGAAAGTTCAAAATTATTTGGGTATTTCGGGTATTTTAGATGTTCAAAATTTCTAGGTTTTACAACATAACTAATTGGTAATACCCGAGAAAAGTATCTTAGCATATCTCTAGCCTATGTTACATCCTAGAGACAATAGTAATAGTGGGGTGTCTATCTTAGAGGCAATAACGAGGAATCTAACCTAAAGGCAATTCGGGAATCTAACCTAAAGGCAAGTTGGGAGTCTAAAGGCAAGTTCGAGGATTCTAGTGGCACAGAGGACTTTTTGAAAAAGTGGTTATATTGTAGGAAAAATCCTTTTGTTCTCTATAACCGAGGCTCTGGTACCAAGCTGTAACACCCTTATTTTTCACTGATCACATCGGATTAAGTGTTTGGGGTATTACCTCATGGAAACAAAGACAAGATAATAGAAAACGACTCAAAAAGAGACGTTGATGAGGCGAAAAGTGAACCACTTTTAAGGGGTCATTTAAGCCCGAAATCGAGATTATTCGATCAATTATTGCCCTAAATCGTTCCTTTTGTCATTTTAGGTACTTTTGGAGAGAAATCTGGAAAAGGAAGCATTTTGGACGTTTTTGGAGCATAAAAGTGAAGAAAACGGCAAAGTCTTAATTTTTCTTGCTAGGAATAGTACTTGACGGTGTCACAACTCTCTACATGACGGCGTCAAGAGTTACAAAAGAGGTGGAAGTGGAAAATACACGTGACGGTCCAGAGTGTTTTCAAGCATAGGACCTGACGGCGTCACCAAGGCTGTCAGGATCCATTTACATATGACAGCCCAGAAGAAATTTACACATGACGGTGTCAAAATCAGATCTAGGTAATACGATTTCTATTATGACGGCGAGTTGACGGCGTCATGATCCAATACATGACGTCGTCACCCTGTAAAGTCTATATATAGTTTTCCAAATTTCATTCATTAGTGTGCAACTTTGAGGGAAAACCCCTAGGTCGAATTTTCCAGCTTTTTCAAGGGTTTCAACCCTTTGAATCTTTCATGTTCAATTAGAGATAAGTACTCTTTCAATTCATTCAATATGTCTATGTGTTGTTTGAATATATCTTACGCTTGTCTTCAATTTAATATGCTAGGCTAGATTTCTTTTATGTTTGCTTAGATGTAGTGAAACCTAGATGTTAATTACGGGTTGATTGTTTGTTTATAGTTGTTACGGATGATTGTATTCGATGTTAGGCTTAAGAAAACTGGCAGACTTCCATTGGTAACTTGCTTGAACGTCTTAAGAAACATGATCGGAGGTGTACTATGATTTTTGGTTGTATTTAATGCGTAGGAGAATTCTAATGATCCCATGTTAGGAGCTTCTAACGGCTCGACATAGGAGTGAAGTAGGATCCTATAGAGTTAGGGAATATTGTACACGGCCCTACGACTAGTATTAAGGAATATGACCCGTCATCCATGCAGTTGTAACAAGCTATCAACCTGTAAAAGATATCTAGGGAGTAATGAAACCTAAGTAAACAAAACTTTCCTCATTATTGTTTCTACCACTAATATAATTAGCTTTATTTTCATTTATGTCATTTTATTTTGATTGCATCTTTAGTTAATTGGGTTAGTTGGCTAGCAACTAATTCCGCCCACTCTTCCAAAACCTGATATTTTAATTGCTTTTATAAAATATGAAATCATCCCTCACCTCTAGATCTAGTTATTAGGCTTTCTAATCCTAGCGACACTATTCCTGAGTTGAATGATCAATCCCCCGGTACTTGTCACTATACTATACTACAACGATCAAGTACACTGCTTGGTGGGGGTTGTAAGCTTCTCGAGATCCCTTGAGAGGTAAAACCTGGTGCGATTCCCACGTATCAAGTTTTTGGCGCCGCAGCCCGAGGAATAGTTATTGTCTAGGTTAGGATTTCTTTTTATTTGGTCTACTCGCTAGATTCCTATCTAGTAAGATTTTATTTTTATTTTTAAGTTTTCTTTAGTCTATCTTATTTCTTTGTTTCCTTTGTTCGTAAACTAACTCAATGAATAACAATAGCATTGATCATTTGATTCCTGTTATTCGCGTTTTTTGTCGTAGGATTTTCTAAATGCCCGCCCCAATCCCTTTAGTGGAAAATGAGAACCCATCTAACCTCTCGCCTAACCATCACTTTGACAATAATTCTGAGATGGAGGAGTCTGACCATGATGATGACCATAGGGCTAGTCCTTTTTACTATTCAGACTTCGATGAGGACCTAGGTGATGGTGACGTAATTAATGAGAATAGGATGGAGGATGAAGTGGACCCTCTTAGGTATGTCGACCCTAGAACAAGGATTGAGAATGATAGCCCATTTAATATGCAATTTCCTTGTAAAATTTGATTTAGGAGCTTTGATGCCTACCTTAACTCATCTCTACCAATGAACATAATCTCACGTAGTGAATACAATAAAATTATGGTAGATGAGTTAGAATACAAAGGTGATAATATTATTGCTAGGGCAATGTCATTGCATGTGTTTGTAGGAAGCTTTGTTTATCTTGTTGAGTTCATGGTTATGGAGAATCTAGGAGAATTTATCAAAAGAAAGTTAACCCAAGTTGTGTTTGGAAAACCCTTCAAAAGGTTAACCAACCTTGATGAAAAACTTGTGGAAGGGTTAATTACATTCTCGGATGGGGATGAAGATTTTGTTTACTAAATGCCTCGTGCACACCCTAGGTTCAAGGATTTTCTATGGAGAAATGTAGTAGGTATCCACCCCTAGAAATGCTAAGTGAGAATGATAAAAGGAAAGGGCTTAAATATCCTCATGAAAAGAATAAAAGGTATTATCGCAGATGTTTAGTGCTAAGTGATGACTATAAGAAATATGAGGCGACTATTAGATGGCTCAACCTAGGGTATGTGAGCATAAGCGACACACGATAGCCCATGACCTTGAGTCTAGCTACAAGACTCGTAAAATAAAGAAAAGCGCGTCTTGGGAGGCAACCCATGTTTTGTGTGATTTTTAATTGTTTGATTGTTATTTGCTTTCGTATGCATGCTTTATTTTTATTATTGGTAGATTATGTTTCAGACAAAAATTGTGAAAATGCTTTATTTTGTTGTTTAACTTTGTCTTAACTTCATATAAAGGTATTTTTCAAAAGCTAAGTTTAAGGGGAAACCCCAAATTTGTTTCTAAGAATGAAATTTATCTTGATTCGCCACAATATTAAATGAACATGTGTATTAATACTTGTTAGAGTCAAATGTTTGTATCGAGTCATAATGATGTTTTGCAGGATTTCCAGGAATTAGGACATAAGTTTTCCATAAATTTTTCGAAAACTTAACGTAAAGATTTCTGCAGGTCACTTCTGACGGCGTCAGGAATTAACTCCTGACGGCGTCATGTGTAAAATTCCGGAAATTTTGCAAGTTTTGTTTTTCTAGCGGAGTCTTAAATTTTTTGTTAATTCTTTAGTTTTAAAAACTCCGGGAAATCTGCAAACATTCATTCCACAAGCATTATATCTTAATTTGCTTTCTAGTATTTGTTAGTATATATAGATTGCCGCCGATTTTACGCGAGGTTGCCTTGTTTGTTTTCTCAGGTTTAACAGGTTATAGATGACAAGAAGATGATTTATATTCTGGAAGGGAAGATTTGAACGTTCATTTTCTTGGAGGAAGATCTAACCTTGTTACCACACTATCCACACCGAACGAATCAGGGGAGTATTTGTTTTCATTCTTTTACCTATTTCACTTTTACATTCTTTAATTGAACCTTGGGGACAATGTTCATCCTAAGTGTAAGGGGAGGGTAAATGATGATACCTTATAGGATACAATTGCACTTGAGTTTGTTTGTTTGATGGTAGGTGTGTAATAAAACTAAGAGAAATACTTCTTAATGTAATTTTAGCGCCAAATTTAAATTTTTTACAACATTTAGGAGTGAAGCTTTAGCCTTAGCAAGCGTCTCATGGATAGGAATTGTATGACTAACACAAGACCGTACCATTCAAAAAATTTTCCACCCAAATATGTGAGGTTTGCCTTTAGATTTGATAGGAAAAACATTTATTATTAGTGCTTATGACTGTACCGGTAGCATTTAGATTCTAGAACTTGCGTTAGTGATGCATCCCGAGACTACTAGTGAGACTACATTCGTGTAGTAGGATTTACTACATGATAAGAGGCATTAGGATCACCCTTGTGTTAAACCCGTATCATATTACTTGACCATTTAATTCATATTACTTGACTAGTAAAGTCAATTAATTTTTCCCACACTTTAGCGTTGTACTCATTTTTAGTACACGAAACCCCTAGTACACCCCTCCGAGCCTATCTTTTCGTTTCTAACTTTAAGCATTTTACTTAAAGGAAGAATTTGTTACAACCCACCCAAATGTGCAACCAAATCGCCTTAGCCTTCCTTGTATGCACTTATCTTTAGTGCATTATTGTTACATGTTTAAACCCTTAGTTAATTATCTAATTGATTACATGGTTGCTAAGTCGAGTCATATCTTGTACATATTGTTTTGGGATGATTGGGACTCATGGGTAAAGTACTTGTGTTATGGAGTAATGGGGAAGAACATCAAATTATTACCCCCATATGTGCATTAATCTTAAAAAGTACTCCAAGTGTTTTGATTATCTTGATTCGAGTCATTAGAGTAGTTTATTGTAAAGTATGTAAAAATTCAAGTGTAAGGGGAACGTACATTCCATATGATGTATTATTTTGGATGGTAGGGTAAAAAGTGTATGCAAAAAAAAAAAAAAAAAAAAAAAAAAAAAAAAAAAAAATCGAAACATCAAGAAAGAGAAAAAATAAATTAAAAAAGAAAAGAGAAAAAACATACGGACTACCATCTCGTTTCATTCTATGTTTATCATATGTTTTTGTTATTTTTGATTTATTAGCTTAAGTCGAGTCTAGTCTTGGCTTAACAACGCCATATTATACATGTAATTAACCAAGATGATTAACTCGCCACCAGTAAATATTGCCTTTATCCAACAAAACGGTGTATTCCATATCCCTACACCTAACGTTATAGCACTTTGAAAGACCTCTTTGATAGTTTATCCTAGGTGCTTACGCCATGTGATGGAGGTTTGATCCTTTCCCAAGCCTATGGTAATCTATTTTGCTATGACAGGTAGTGAGAGATGTTTTCCATTTCCATATTGTGATATATACTTTATTACACCCGAGAGATGTGAGTATCTAAACACTATTTGTGAGGTGCTAGTATATGACCTCCGTGCTTGTCTTTGGTCTTTAGTGGAACAATTATTTGTTGTAATAATTTTATATTAGTGTTAAATGACCCCTAACTTGTATTTTGATTAGAATAAAAGCGCATTTGCTTGAGGACAAGCAAATCTCAAGTGTAAGGGTATTTGATGAGGCGAAAAGTGAACCACTTTTAAGGGGTCATTTAAGCCCGAATTCGAGATTATTCGATCAATTATTGCCCTAAATCGTTCCTTTTGTCATTTTAGGTACTTTTGGAGAGAAATCTGGAAAAGAAAGCATTTTGGACGTTTTTGGAGCATAAAAGTGAAGAAAACGACAAAGTCTTAATTTTCCTTGCTATGAACAATACCTGAAGGCGTCACAACTCTCTGCATGATGGCGTCAAGAGTTATAAAAGAGGTGGAAGTGGAAAATACACGTGACGGTCCAGAGTGTTTTCAAGCATAGGACCTGACGGCGTCACCAAGGCCGTCAGGATCCATTTACACATGACGGCCCATAAGAAATTTACACATGACGGCGTCAAAATCAGATCTAGGCAATACGATTTCTATTATGGCGGCGAGTTGACGGCGTCACGATCCAATACATGACCGTCACCCTGTAAAATCTATATATATTTTTCCAAATTTCATTCATTAGTGTGCAACTTTGAGGGAAAAACCCTAGGTCGAATTTTCCAACTTTTTCAATGGTTTCAACCCTTTGAATCTTTCATGTTCAATTAGAGATAAGTACTCTTTCAATTCATTCAATATGTCTATGTGTTGTTTGAATATATCTTACGCTTGTCTTCAATTTAACATGCTATGCTAGATTTCTTCTGTGTTTGCTTAGATGTAGTGAAACCTAGATGTTAATTATGGGTTGATTGTTTGTTTATAGTTGTTACGGATGATTGTATTTGATGTTAGGCTTAAGAAAACTGGCAGACTTCCATTGGTAACTTGTTTGAACGTCTTAAGAAACATGATCGGAGGTGTACTATGATTTTTGGTTGTATTTAATGCGTAGGAGAATTCTAATGATCCCATGTTAGGAGCTTCTAACGGCTCGACATAGGAGTGAAGTAGGATCCTATAGAGTTAGGGAATATTGTACACGGCCCTACGACTAGTATTAAGGAATATGACCCATCATCCATGCAATTGTAACAAGCTATCAACCTGTAAAAGATATCTAAGGAGTAATGAAACATAAGTAAACACAACTTTCCTCATTATTGTTTCCACCACTAGTATAATTAGCTTTATTTTCATTTCTGTCATTTTATTTTGATTGCATCTTTAGTTAATTGGGTTAGTTGTCTAGCAACTAATTCCGCCCACTCTTCCAAAACCCGAGATTTTAATTGCTTTTATAAAATATAAAATCATCCCTCACCTCTAGATCTAGTTATTAGGCTTTCTAATCCTAGCGACACTAGGATAACATGCTTAAAAGTTAACACGAATGTTGATTGAGAGTCATAGGTTTAAATAGTTAGGGTGTGTGAATACAAGTTCCACTGGGTTCAACTTAAACCCTATGTGTCTAAAAGTTTAGTGATAGCAGGTGTATTGCACTAAGCTCATGAACCACACGTTAACAGTCCAGATCATGGGGTCTGCAGACCAATCCATGATGGGACGGGAAGGATAACTTGCCAAAGTTAATCCTTCAGAGAGGGTTCAAATATAATACTTATTGGTACCATCAAGTGAGAGGTAGTACCAACAGGAGTTGTCAAACTCAAATAGATCTATCAATTATATTCGCGTTCACTTGTTTAAAATATCACAAGTGATTAGATTCATGAATTTTGTTGTGTAGGGGTGGCATATAGTTTACTCGTGCAACAACCAAAGAAAAAGACTTTTATTCGATTTAAACCACGTATCCCCCTCACAGGGTTGTAAAGCATTTAAAAGTGAGGCTATGAAAACTCACATGGGTCTAAGGTAAGTAGGGTAGGCTTTAGACAGCTTACTCACGTATCCTGGGGTAGTGTAGGTGGGTGTGTGTATGTCAAGTCTTAGTCTAGGTTTTTAAGTAATTACTTTTAAGGTTTATAGATATAACATAACACCATTCGGGCCGTCACAATTCAGAAGTATATGACTCCTCACATGAAACGCCCTACTATTGTATTATGTTATTAACATAATACCACTCGGGCCATCATAATTCAGAAGTTAATACTCCTCACATGAAGCTCCCTACTATTGAGTTACCTTGTTATTAAGTTTTAGTTATAGCCTAACACCGTTCGGGCCATCATAATTTAGAAGTACATGCAATAATTGTTTGAGGAGCCAGGGCAATTTATTTCGTAAACCCAGCAAACTCGACAAAATGAAATATCCACATGGTACTCCTCACATGAAGCTCCCTAATATTGTGTTATGTTTCTAACTTAAAATAGGTTTTTATATTTTATATGAAAATATTCCATTTAAACCCTTCAAGTTATATATTTACAATTTCTACTCTAAACCTTTAAACTTATAACATTTAGGCATATAACTTTCTATCTTTTACACAACTAGTCCCTATACTTATATACTTAAAAGAAATGGAATAATAGTCCTTAAACTACACTAACTTTCAATAATTACCCTATTTACCCTTAACTTAACAATATTTGCAAATCTAGTCCTTTGAAGTTTATATTACATTTTTCTTATTATCATAAGGTTTTAAAACTTTGCAAAAAGGGTCCTTGTACTTATAACTTTCAAGAATCGTAAAAAACAGTCCCTAAACTTAAATTTTTAGAAATTTATAGTATATACCCTTATACATGAAAACTTTTGCAAAATTAGTCCTTTTTCCATGCAATTTGTATTCTTATGAGATAATTAAGTTTCTAAGCTTATGATTAACTTACATTTACTTAATTAAGTTACCTAAATCAGATTATAACATGTAATAAAGCAATTTAACACATAAACATGTAATTATCCAAAATTAGGGTTTCTAAATGATTACTTCTAAAAGAAAAGGTTCAAGGCTCTAGCTTAGGATACTAGGTTATCTAAGGCATGATATAACTATCCTAGGTCAGTACTAAAGGCATTAGGATCAAAGGTTGGGCTTACCTAGGTCGTGGGAGTCTTAACGAGGGTTATAAGGTTCGCTCGGCTCAAATGGGACTCGACAAGAAAACAAGGCTATTGTACTCGACTCCTAAGTATTCTAAGGGTTCTATACTACAAAATATATGTGATAGAGAAGAGAAGGGAGGTGTGAAGAGAAGTGGTGAGGGTTGGTTGCCATTTATATGTTCAAAAGGAGTAGCGAGCAAGAAAAATGGGGTATATGTGTCAAGGAGGGGGGGTTGAGTAAGCAAGGCTAGAGGGTGAAGTGGTGAGTCTAAGGGGTGATAAGGACGAGCTATAGTATAGCTAGAGGACTGCTAGGCTGGTCGCGGTGGTGAGGAGGTTAACGAAGGAAGGTGGTGACAAGGAGGTGATCCACCTCCTTGCTTGGGTGCGTAGAGGTTCTAGGATGCTAGGTTACTATTAGGGAGGTGCTAGGGTGCTTTCTTGGTTCATTTGAGGTGCTAAGGTGGCTAGGTTTAAGCTTTAGGTTTAGTTTTGACCTAGTTTTGAATATTTAGTGCCTAAATCAGGGTCCTATAGGTGTTTAGTGACTAATATTAAGTCCTAGGAGGCTTATACTAAGTGGTGGTAACTTATGGTAAAGATTTAGGTAGGTTTAACCTAGTTTCTGGGAAGTTATAACCTAATTAGGGTTTTATGCTTAAAGGACTTGTACCTAGGTTCTATAGGGTTGTACTATGATCTAGGGAGTCTAATATACCCTAAAGTTACTAATTTAACTCCTACCTAAGCCTTGAAGACTTTCAAGTTAGTTCAGATAAGCAATTAGGGTTTTAAAGCTAACCTGGAACGCATAGGTGCAATTAGGGTTTTCTGATGAGTATTGTGTAGAGTGATAGTTTACTTAGTGAAAATGTGTTTGTAACCTTGACTTGACATACCTGGATGTTTAAATAAAGTAAACATAGTGGTGGTCGGCATGGGTGGATACATGGGCTTGTCTAGAGGTTAGAAAGGCAATAGTAGTATATCAAAGCAAAAATTTCACTCGGGAAATAGCTATAGGCATTTCTAACCTAGATTGTGCTTAGTGAGGGCCTAAGTTAAGTTAGTAAGGCATTTCTACCCTATGGGAATCTAGTGGGGAAATTAGTGGGTTACTACACCTTGTGAACTTATTCTTCTAGATGCAGTGTGAATGAAACTTAGCCTTTAAGTCATCAAGGTTCACAATGCTGCCTGGATTCTAACCATTCCACCAAATACGAGGGGAATCCTTTAAAGTGTATGTGAACATATAACAAGTTATGGGCATGGCCCACTTCTGCATCCTGATTGCCCCTTCGAACAAGTGTAGGAAATTATCCGAATCCCCCTTTCCATCATAAGTGCCTATATGTGAGGGCATCTTTAGACCATTGTGTAAAGGATATTCTTCGATCCACCTCACAAAGGGTGTTGGGTAACCCGTAGGTTCCAAATACAGACAATTTGTAAGGTACTGCGCCTATAGGGACGCCAGGGTATGGAATATGGTTAAGGGGTACTCCCGAAGGGATTTGGTTAAGGTATAGATGGTAAGGTTTGTTCATGTTGAAGGGATAGCCATTACACATGGTATATGGAGGGTACGCTATTGGGTGCCCGAAGGGTGTGGTAGCTTGTGGGAAATTATGGTTACTAGGTTGTCCGTTTACTGGAGGGTAAAGGCTTTGAGGATAAGTCTGAGCTTGGAATTGGGGATACATACCACTAGGAGGAAGGTTTCCTCCCACATTGAATAGACATGGATTGCCTTCTACGCCGGATGCGAGAGAAGGCTACAGCGGGACCCCTGCTTCAGTTCTCCCCAAATGAGTAGCTAGCAGCAAAGAAGATTTACCTTAGTGTTTTCCCTTCGTTGGCTCCATTCATTGGAACCTTCAGCAATTACCCCTTCCCTTCTTGTGGGAGCCCATTCAAGGACCCCTTCGAAACCAACAGACCTTCTACCCATCCTTCGACCAGAAGGGGAACCTATCCTTAAAGCTGAATGCGTGACCCCCTGCGCCTGAGGTCTCGGCTCCATCTCCATCTCCTCATCATAATCATCACTAGAGTATTGCAACTCTCTTCACATCTCCGTGTTCCGAGCTTGCCTCCTACGCGCCCATAACAGTGATTCCAACTCTTCAAAGTTGGATTCGACAATGGTCGGGCTAACGACAGGTTCTGGATTAGCTGATGTCGAAGCATGGTGATTGGGTGTTATTTCTGGGTGAGATCGTGTAGTGAACGTGGATGCCATAAATGGGGGAAGGTTGTTAGGGTCAGTTGGTGGTATAGCTGTTAAGGTCGAGAAACCCGGTGGGGTGTAATCTCTCTCTCTTGATTCATGCCGGAAAAGTAGCGGGTATATTTGACTGGTTATTTGCTTGGGAATAATGAGACTAATTGTAGCGGGTCCCACGGATGACGCCACTGATTGTACAATATATTGCACGACCAGGCCTACGATGGTGATCGAAGGATGTAATGGAGTGTTGTAGTTGCGCCAAGCTTGAATATAACCTGAAATAAGAAATACTAAAACACTACGTTAAGTGATTGCGCTGGTTTTGGACCCTGCGTACCACCTCCGGCGTGTGAATAAATACTTGATATGAAAAGTTTAGTGAAAATGTAGTAAAGTGGAGTAGTAAAGATTGCATACCTGAATTATGACTCATCCAAGACTATTTATAGGTGATGGAATAACCTTGGAGAGTGTTCAGACATTTTATGGAGATCATGGGGGCGTCCCATGATTTATGGTAACCGCTAGGGCTTAGTGCCCCACTCTTCCTGGTTTAGCGGGGAGGCTAAAGAGAAAGAGGAGACATGGGTGAGACTAGGTCTTGCTAAAGGCTCGTCCTAATATCATCATAGGATATACCCCGAAGGTCTTAATCCTTCAATTGGTGAATTCCCAATTGGTAACTAGATCAAAGGTGATTAGTTTTACGCCATTAAAAGTTTTAGGAGGCTAACCAGAGCCTTCGATATGCAGGTTGCGACCAGGCTCGAAGGAGGTCCTTCGACCTGATCGGAGGGTACATTATCACCTTATATTCTAGGAACCACTATAGGCTTACCCAAAGTATTAATAACTCGAGGTTATAGGAAACTTAAAATTATACCTAGGAATACTAAAAACTTATAAGTATTAAGAACTCTATGTGATATTTCTCGAAGAGTAATTTTGTTGAAAGGATGAGAGAAGACGTTAAGTAGCTGAGAAGAAATTTGTTTCTACCCAGGCATGAAGAATCTCAAGAGCAAGGCGGTGAAAAATTAGCTATAATGAAAGATAGAAGGAAGCAGCTGAAGTAAAGCACACCGTTCTATCAACTCCATTCATCATAGTTGTACTAATATGTATAGAGTCTTGAAGCAGGAGCTAGACGTGATGATATGAAGACGATGGTTACTACATCGGAGATTTCTACGCACAGGAGGAGAGACAAAAATAGTGGAGCATTGACTGGGATGGCTTGCTTGGAATATCGCCAGAGATTTCTTTCGGCAGAAGATTACTCAAGCTACATGGCGCACCTGCAATGGTCATGACAGAGAATAGCATAGAAGAGTTAGACATATTGGCATTGTAAGAAGTTTTGATTCATGACGCTTTAGATGTTGATTTCATTCCTATTCGTACGAATTATTCGACCTATTAGGGTATGCTTCATGATACGTTTTGATACTCTGATTCGTGATTTGGAACGTCGATATGAACATGCTATCCCATCTCTCTATGAGACTCTTGGTATGTTTAATGATTCGAATTGTGCTTCTAAGACTTTGGCAAGTTCCGTTATCTGTTCAGAATTTGGTAGGAGTTGATGGAGATTTATCGCTTAGTACTATCAAGATGCTTGCTTCGTAGGTTATGCATTTCGTGTATCTCCTTGTGAGATCCCAATTATCATCTGTCATCTGCTACTCATTTGCTCGCATTCGTTGGATTCGATTTATTGTGAATTGTGTTCTATTAGAGAGCCTGAGGCTATTTTAGAGTGTCAGGATCGAGTCATGATAAAATTTTGGTTGTGAAGATTCTTTTTGAAGAACCTCCCTGAGTGTGAGGATATTTGTGATGGTATTTTGTGATTTGCAATGACTCCGTATAACTTTAGTGACTTCAATTTTCGAGAACAATATATTACGGAGTAAGAGTTAGAATACAATTAGACTAAACTAACCTAAGTTTAAGCAAAAGTAAATAAATATGGTACAAGAATAAAATTCCTAATTAGCTACACATATCACACTTTCAACTCAAGATTTGTATCATACGATTTTGGAGTTAATGTCCTCATAAGTTTGGCTCAATCAACCAAAAACAACACGACATTCCTATTTTGAAACACTCTTCAATTCGTTATCCCCTTAAACAATTTGTACATTCCCAATTTTCTCCCATTCTCCTAGTTGATCATTTAAGGAAGATAGAAAAGAAAGTCAGCCACCCTTGATTATTATATTCAACCACTCACAAAAGAAAAACACATCTAGCCAACACCCTTTGTGAATTCATGAAAGCAATAAAAAGTCAGCCGCAACACAATTTGTCCCATTCACAAATAAAACAAATTCAACCGCTATTCTTTTGGCATTCATTCGAGAGACAGAGCTGCACATTTGATATATCATTTGTACAATTTATATATTATTTGGTGTTCTAGGCGAGCGTGCAAGTGTTCTTTTCAATTTATTTTGGTTTTCCTTTTAACGTGATAACATGCAAGGCGGATTCGAGTACCATGTTTCTTCCTCTTCGATTATTCTAGTTCAATCCCAAAGGGTAACCCCATTCTAAATCATGTTCAATCTTTATCTTTAATTGTTTTCTTTCAAAAGTGCCTTTGTCTCTTTGATCGACTCATAATTGCTCGGTTTTAATCATATAAAAACTACGCATGAAATCATGAACATCGACACATAAGATAACAAGAATAAAACATATACACTCAGTTATAGACTTGTACGTATTGTAACACCCCCATTTTTCATTGATCGCAACGGATAAAGTGTTTGGGGTATTACTTCATAGAATCACATATACAGTAATAGAAAACGACTCGAAAAGAGACGTTTTGAAAATTTAGTTATCATTCATAATTAACAGAGTTTTAATTATAAAAGATATACTTTTATTTTGTTGAGGTCCCAAAAATCTTAGTGTTAGGTTGGTTGTGTTTGAATGATAACCATGAAAAGTCCTCCGAGTTCATTACCTCCTTCCGCCATAGGTCCACAAAAGTAATATACCTAGAATACATGCTTAAAAACTCAACACTAGGTGTTGAGTAAGAATCATAGGTTTAGGGGTTAGTGAATACAAGTTCCCTGGGTTCAGTTATTACACCCATCTGGGAAAATGCAAGTTTTTGTGATAATTGTGATGCATGCACAATTATACGGATTTTAGTAGGTTGCACTAAGCTCATGAATCACACCTTAACGATCCGGGTCATGTAGGCTGCAGACCCAACATGATGGGATAGCAGGATAACTTTCCAAAGTTATACCTTGAGTGGATTCAAATATAGTACTTATTGGTACCACCTAGTGGGGTGTTAATACCAACGGGATTTGTCAAACTCCAATAGATCTATCAACTATATTCGTGTTCATTTGGATAAAACATCCCAAATGATTAGATTCATGAATTTTGGTTATGTAGTGGTGGCAGTTAGTTTACTCGTGTAAACAACCAAAGAAAAATACTTGTATACGGTTTTAAGTAAAGCATTTAGCATGTATCCCCCTTACAGGGTTTATAAAAGCATTTAGAGTGAAGGTTTAAAAAGATGTAAGGCTATGAAGACTCACCTGGGTGTAGAGTAATCTAAGTAATGCAAATAGTGACTCGGGAACTAGACCACCTTACTAGAGTATCCTAGTGTGTTGTTGTTGGTTTTGTATGTATGTCAAGCTTTTAGTTATCATGTTTTATGTTTCTCAAGTTATTGTTTTTAGGTTTGTTAATGTTTTAGATATAACATAACACCGTTTAGGCCATTGTAATTCAGAAGTATATGACTCATCACATAAAGCTCCCTACTATTGTATTATGTTATCAACATAATACCGTTCGGGCCATCATAATTCAGAAGTTAATACTCCTCACACAAAGCTCCCTATTATTGAGTTATGTTGTTATTAGGGTTTAGTTATAATCATATTACTGTTCGGGCCATCATATCTCAGAAGTATATGCAATAATCGTTCGAGGAGTCAGGGCAGTTTAATTCGTAAACCCAACAAACTTGTCAAAAACGAAATATCCACATAGTACTTCTCGCATGAAGTTCCCTAGTGTTGTGTTATGCTTCTAACTTTATTTAGGTTTTATACTTATATGCTATTTTCACTTTTTACCCTTATAGTTTATATATTTACATTTTCTACCCTAAGTTTTATATTACTATCTATACTTGACACAACTAGACTTCTATATTTTATGCAATTAACCTAAGACTCCTAAGTTTTCTATATTTACCATTTTAGACCTTTAACTTTATACTATTTATGTTTTTAGTCCATTTTAGTTTATACTTATGTTATTATCTATCCTAGGGTTTTAATATTATGCAAAACTAGTCCTTACTACATATAACTTCTAGGTAATGTCAAAAACAGTCCCTAGACTTTACAATTTCAGGAATTTATGATATATATCCCTATGCATGTAAACTATTGCAAAACTAGTCCTAATATGCATGTAACTTATATTTTATCTAGTATTTAAGTTTTCTAGCATATGTTTTACTTATTTTAAGTTATCTAAGTTATGTTTAACTAGTGTATGACCTAAATTAACTACTTATAGCATGCATGCAAGTATACGACTCGATCTAGGATTTTAAAACATAAACTAGCAAGTAGAATGGTTCTAGGCTCATGCAAGGGTATCTAAACTATCTAAGGCATCCTAAATCTATCCTAAGACTATACTAAAGCTAAACTATCTAAATGTAAGACATACTTGGCTAGGGGGGGGGGGGTTTACGTGGGTGAAAACTAGGGTTAGGGTTTTTCTAGGGCTCGTACGACTTCAAACGACAACACAACACGACCAAGGCCTAGCTACTCATTCCTAAGGGCTTCTAACAACTTAGTACTAGAGAAATTTAAGGTAGAGAGGAGGGGGAGAGGTGTGGAGAAGAAATGAGAGGGGAGGGGGTATTTAAAGTCACGATAGAGCGGTTTTAGGTGAAAGGGTTGTCTAGGTGTCGTGCATGGGGAGGGCTAAGAAAGCAGAGCTAAGGGGTTGTGGCAAGTCGAATGGTGACAAGGAGGAGCTAGGAGAAGGTAAGAGTAGCTAGGGGCTGGTGTAGGACGGTTGTGGTGGTGGTTGAACCGTAGAGGCGGTTTGGGTGGTATTAGCTTACAAGGAGGTGATGCACCTCCTTGCTTGGGTGCTTGGAGGTGCTTGTAAGCTGATTAGGGTGTTTAAGGGTAGTTTAGGGTGATTAGGGGTGATTATGGGTGGTTTAGTGATGGATTAGGGGAGCTTTAGGGTGGACTAGTGGTGATTAGTGGTGGATTAGCCAAGTAGGTAATGCACCTACTTGTGTGTGTGTTTAGAGGTGTTAGGGTGTGTGCTTGGGTATGACTAAGGTGTTAGGGTGCTAGGTTGAGATGTTTATGTTAGGTCACCATTTAGTAAACACAAGTATGATATAAAGAGAAATGAGATGAGAATGAGAGTGGGATGATTATGAGAAATTTGAGAAAGTGAAATGCAAGAGTTTCCTTAATGTTTTCAAATAACCAACCAAGTTTACAAGAGGCCTAAGACTAGTATTTATAGGAAAGGAGCTAGGGCAACATTCCTACTCCTTCCCTTTACATGAAACGTATGGGCTTGAGGCCCATGGACCTCATTCTTAAGCCTAGTAAACTTAATACAAAATGTAAATGATAGTAAATAATAACTAAGCAACCTAGCATTATTACAAATGACCGAGACTTGATAAAATAGTAAAACTATGGTTCCAACAATCTCCCCCTAAGGGTCGGTCATCATGGTTGCTTGACGTCTTCGTCTTAATCTTTGACTTTCATAGCTTTAGACGTCTTCAGAAATGATTATAATAAGGATGGATATACTTTGCTCTTTGTCTTTGTTCTTTGATGATGTTGTAGTGATTATGTTACGAAGTAATCTGCCGTACGTCACTCCTGCGTCTGTGGTGGTTGTCCGCCATTCCAACATGCTCATACATCTTTTGAATTCTGACTTATACATGCACATAGTCCCTTTCTTTCACTTAAGATCTTTGGTCTTTAAACTTTGTAGATTCTTCTTTTTGGCGTAGAATCTTACTTTGAACGTTGTGTTGCTTTGATCTTTGAGGGAGCTTTTGATGATAGCAAGATGCATGTATGAGCATGTGGAATCCGTCATCATGAAAGTGAGGTACCTGCGAGTAGACAGTTAGCAATAAATCACCGGTACTTACGGATAAGGAATTAGAGCTCATCAACAGCATATTGTGAAGACTCCTTCTAATCCTTATCCAGGCCGTTCCCATATCAGATACTCCAGAAGGAGCTTACGAGACCTACTAGGTAGCTCAATGACTGGGTGAGTCGCTGGGGATCACTCCACGACTGTAGACCGTAATGGAACCACCGCAAACACTAAGCGTAACCCTTGTGGGGTTACCGAAGTGACCTGCTGTCAGGGCTGTTTGATGTTGACCCTGGCAGGATTTCCGTTCAATCATTGAGAAATACCTAAGTAATCCTCTCATAAACGTTCTAGGCAGATTGCTAAGATCTGCGAAGGACTCGATAATTTACAACTGATGCCCATTGATGTAGAACACCAGTTGCAGAAATACTAAGTGTTCCTAAGAGATCTTTGATGTATCTCAAGGCTCTAGACTCTATAAGTGCACACCTAGGTTTCCTATGCGAAGACTGGGGAGGTGTCTCCTGCTTCAATATCAACCGTCTCTAAGAGATAGGTTGATAGGTTATGCGGGTTCCTCATGAGAATGAAACAAGTCCTTTTAAGAGAACTTGAGTGGTTAAGAAGGTTTAGTGCATTGCGTCACTGGGTCCATGACGGCTTAATCTTCAATACCGGTGTTGTCTTTTGCAACAACCAGTAGCATACGTATTGAACCCGGTGTCTGCCCTAAGGTTGAACATATGGAGGGCTATTTCTTTCCACCCTTTTCTTTACTTTTCTTTTTAATTCTTCAACTCCTTCTTTCCCTTTCATTCATTTCTCCTTTTTTCGTATCATACCTAAGGACTTCTAATTCTAACTATGGGAGATGTCCTTGGGTAGATCCCTCCGGCTCTGGCGGATCATAGGACGGATATTCTTATCTTAATCACCTTATAACTCCGACAGTAGCCAAGAAACCTTTGATTGAAAATCTCTCAAAGTGTTTGTGATAATCAAATATTTTGGTTAACACTTTGAGAGTTTTGCGTATACTTTTGAAGGGCTCCCCCTGCACATGTGCTCATAAGTGTTTAATAAATTTGCACATGCGGGAGGAGCAAGCACTTTTGAATTGATCCACTTTTCGTGAACAAGACCGATTCGAGACACGCTTACATCACTAGTTAGACTAGCTTGAAGTTATTACCCGGCCTGATCAAGTTCACAGAAAGTTTCTCGAGACGGTACATTTCTACTCAGACATATCCTTTTCGAGACACGCTTACGTGGTTAGATAAAGAGATACATTGTCAGCTTTTAGGTGACAACTAGCTCTAGTAACTAACTTGATGTTATTACCCGTCGAGGATAAGTCCTTTCGATATTACAGACTTTAATTATCTCGTCAATTCCTGGGTAAATCTGAGTCTAGCTCGTACAAGATACAACATTCAGCTTAAACTTCATATATTTTAATCACTTTTACATTTTCTCCCCCTCAAAAATAGCATATAAAATGATGTTTTTGACAAAATTTTAGATTAAAATATGCCTTTTGAGTCTTACGGGGAGATTCACAAAGAACTTTTGATGTTGAGCAAAGTATTTTGTTTTGACAAGTGCTCCCCCTCAACAAGTGATTAGGTCTTATTGAGATGAAATACTTGTCCTTTTGAGCAGAATTATGAAAAATCATAAATGTTTGATTAATTCTACTCAAAAGTAAGAAGCCTTCGCTCCTTATGTTTAGGATTGAGGCACTGAAGCGTACCTCAGGGTCCTTTCTTTACAAGATCGGGTTGTGCACTGTAATGCGTGCACAAGCCATTATGGAAAAATGATTCAATCAATGAAACAATTGATAATGAAAAAATTATGACCAAATGTACCAAGTTATTCTTCGTCAGGAAGTGGAGCATCGAAGTTAGTGAACTTAGGTTCTGGTCTTTCGAAGTTTCTGACAGGAAACGATGGTCTGGCACCGATGTAGCTTTCTAGTCATCTGATCTGTTCCCGTCGAAATAACCGTTCTTCAATCTTTAAGACAAAGTTACGAACTTGTCTTCTGGAGCTGGATTTCCATCTAGGTTGTTCCCCCTTGGCTATCTTACGTCGATCATCATTCAACCTTTTGACAAGCCCATCACGAACAAACTTGAGTGTAACATCACAGAATTTATGTACCTCATCGAACCTCATGAAGCTTTGTAGCTTTTTGCTGTTGATGTAGGTGAAACCAAACGGTTCTTGGATGAGAGTAAACTGTGGTGTTTCATAGAGACCATCAAAGTAGAACTGTGGCTTTGTCAAATTGATCTTCTGTTGGTAACTTTCCACTCCAAGCTGAAGATCTTCCACTCTTTCTTGAACAATCAGTCGTCGGATGTAAAGAAGTAGCGATGCCATGAAGTTGTACTGAACGTCTCTATCGAATCCGCGCATTCTACTCTGAACCTTTTCAAGATACATATCTTCTATGTCATTGAGATAAAGGTTGGGAAAGTCTGCTTCGGAGAACTTGTACTTCTTTTCATCTTGACGTTTAACAACAATTTCACGCATGAATAAGTAGTTAAATCGTTTCGACTGTTGAATCTCCAAGATAGCGATGATCTTTGATTTCTGCTTCACATTTTCCAATGATGTCTCTCCTAATCTGCTTGTATAACCGAGACGACGACGATCAGGCCAATGTTGAATTCCGTGTAGAGCATCTCTGTCATAAGATACGATGGAGTTGCTGAAAATACGGGTGGTTTCTTCAATGGCTGGAATTTCGTATCTAGCGGCTGGTAATGAGATTGTGAGTGAGGAAGCATATTTCTTCTTGGATATCTCTTGAGTGAGCTGGATGTTACGAAGATCTTTGTTGAAGAAGAAGCTGTAAGGTATCTTGGGTTTGTCTGGAAATCCTTTCAATGGTAATGGTTTGGTCCAGTCGGTGAAGTAAGGTTTTTCATGATTCTTGGAACTTAGATCGATATTCACTTCAGGATTTAACCAGTCAAAGTCGGCAGACATTGCACTAGCTATATTCTGCATGTGATATTCGTATTCGACTTTGTTTCCAGATCTTTTCTTGAGGAATTCTTGTGCATCCCTATTGATTCTCCTAAGCTCTTCCTTTGTGAGTTTGTCGATGTGAAGATCCTTCATAATTACTTGGGTAAACTGAAGAGTGTTACCAGGAAGGGGTTGTTCTTCTTCAAGAGGAGGTTAAGCTTGGACCAGTTCTGTCAGCCAATCATTTTGAGGATTGTCATCATTGTCGAGCCATGAATGACGTGTTTTCTTCTTGGATTTCTTAGACTTGGATGTAACATCTTTGTCTTTGGCTTTGGACGGTGATGATGGACCAGCATGAGAATCATGAGTAGGTGGAGCACGGTAATCGGTGTCATGTTGATCTTGGAAGTCATCAGTTTGTTCCATGAACATTTCTTCATCTTCGGTTTGACCTTTACCAGTATCTGAGGGTTGTTGTTGAGTTCCAGGAGGAGTGGAGTCCTTTTGTGGTTGTAGAGAGGATGAGGGACCTGTTCCAGACTTAGGTTTCTTGCCTTTGGAGTTTGGGTCAGGATCGTCATCTTTTCTTGTCCGTTTTCGGGTTCCAGCAGCATCTTTGCATGACTCTTTTGACATATAAGCTACCATAGCATCATACAGGCCTTTTTCTTCAGCTGTCTGGGTGGTTTTGGTGGCAAGGTTGTCGAAGAGTTTGACAAGCATGTCATTGAAGGACAATTCTTGGACGGTTGGAGCCACAGTAGAAGATTTTGCGGTGTGAAGCGTGAATGGTGTAGTAGACAACATTTTCCTCGTAACACTTCTAATTCTGTGATCCAAGTTGTCATTGATTGGTTTGAGAAGGTTTGCTACCTCAGGAGTGATCATCTCAACCAGATTTTCAGTGAGAAAATCATGTGTTACAGTTCTGATAAAACCTTCATAATCAGATTTCAAGAACTTGTCGATCAGCTGCGTTGACTCCTGGAATTCCTCAACTTGTTTGGTAAGATTGGTAACCATGTTGGTGAGTTTGTTCACTTGCTCCTGAAGATCAACTTGTTGTTTTGGTTCATTGATCGAATGCTGTTTAGATGCGGTTTCAGAAGGTGTGGGAGATGAGTGCTCGGGTGATGATTCGGACGATGACTCGTTGTGAGAGTCCGAAGATGAAGCAGGAGGAGTCGGATCCTTTGGTGGAGAGTCTTGAGGAGGTGGAGGTTGTGCTGAGGAAGTCTGCTGAGAAGATGACTTAAGAAACATGTTGGTGTCGAATGCGTTCTTCTCTTCGTTTTCCTTTCGACGACGTTCCTCTGCTTCCTCTGCTTCTCGTGCAAGAAACTCTGGAGTAATAAGATATTCATGTTCCTGATCCGTAGCTAAGTTCTCTTGACCGCCAACATTCTCCTCTAAAGTAGCAGTCTCAGTCATGTGGGCATCTTCAGTCTTGTCTGTATCCTTAACGTTGTCATCAGGTTGTGGAGCTGATTCTGACGTTGTTGGAGGAACCATACTGCTTGTAGCCCCTACATGTTCTGACTGATCGATAGGTGGTGGTGTTGGAGGGTGTGATAGAAGTCGGCTTTCAAGACTTGCTTTCCTCTGTTCTTTCCTAAGTCGCTTTTCTTCAGCTCTAGTGTCGACAACTATACTCTTCAGTTTGCGTTTATCGACCAACGGTTCAACGATTGCTTCGTCTTCATCATCATTCGGCTCATTGATAGTGACTCCTTTTCTTTTCCTTGTCTCTTCTTCATAAGTTTCAAGACTTTTTTGTACGGCAATCTCTGTTGCAGGAAATCCTTCATCAGGTGCTCTGTATCTCAGTTCATAGTCTGGTTCTTCTTCATCAGATTCTGTATCGAACTCAGACTCGGTGTCAGAAGGTGGAGGAGTAGGTTCATCCCGAATAAAGTACTCAGGAGTTGCCTTCTTCTTTGGTTTGGAAGCAGGTTTAGGTTTGGATGTAGGTTTAGGTGTGGTAGTAGTCTTGGGTTTTGCCATTGTAGCAGACTTAGATCTTGTATGATGTGATCCAGTGGTGCTCGTGGTACTCCCAGACTTTACACTTCCTTTGCTACGAGTCTTTATAGTTGCTTCTTCCAGTTCCCCTTTGTAAGCCAGATCATACAACTTGAAGTTCGCCCTTTTCTTGATATTGTCATTCAGAAGGTATTCGGGAATCCTCATTCCTTTGATCTTGGTTGAGGAAGTGGTCGATTTGATGAATGAGGTGGTGAAGTCGTCCTCGAAGAGGTGCTTCGGCTCATTAGGATCAGCCATCCTTTTGATGAATTCTGGAGAACTTTTGCAGAGATGTTCAATGATAAGCTTGGTGAATCTTGTGAATGGTATCATAGTCTTCACACGGTCGGTCTGAATACTGTAGACGATATCATTCATGATAGGAACTGCAAAGTCAATTGATGTCAGAGTCACCATACCCCAGAATGTTTGCAGGTGTTCGAGCCTTGGATGTTCATGACCACTTTTCCTTCCAGATATAGATCTAACAACCAACAGACAGAATGTTCTCCAAGGCTGAGGGATATACTTGACATTAAATTTGGAAAGCTTGATTAGAGGTTCATCATCATCAACCTCATATCCTAATTCAATGAAGAAGTCAAGAAGTTCCAGGTCAGGTAGTATCGGAGCAAATTCGTTGTCAGTTTGTGGCATGAGAAGGGCTGTTCGAAGAACGTCATGATCTACAGAGTAATCTTGGCTATCTAATGTAACGGTGAAAGACACATCATCCAAGTTGGCCCTAGCAGTAAGCCAGAACTGATGAAGGTAGAACAGTGGAACTGAAGTAGAGCAGGTGAGAAGTGGTTTGCATGGATGTGCCAGTAGGATATCTTTCACAATCTTGCATGATTTCTCTGTGATATTCAACTTGTTGAAATCAACTCTGGGATTGTTGTTGCCAATTGTGACATTGTAGTTCTCGGGAGTGATGTCATCCAAGGTGAGTAATGGAAGAGTTTGTTCAGCAACGTTCTCATTGTGTTCAGCCATGTTTATCTGAAAAGTATCACCATAAACCAAACATCCAAATTTGTAATGTGTTAGCACAGTTTAGAGTTTGGATACAGATATCTACTTGAGACAGTTAAGCACAAATGTGTCATTTTGTTATGAGTCAAATAATGCATATTGCAAATAATCACAACATGACAAGCACAATTCACAATTACATCACACAACACTAATGAATCACACCAAGGTAACATAGATAAAGCCAAACAAGATTTCGAGAAAATATCATTGAGATAGATTTCGACAAAATGTAATAGTGGAACTTTATCGAGAAATTGACTTCTCGAAAAAATTCCACATTATTGACATTTATCGAGATCTTTTATTATTATTTTTTTTTTCGGAAAAAACATTGAGGTTATCGAGAAAACTGATGAAACTTTTCGAGAAAAATGACTTTTTCGATAAAAATTCCTTAGAATTGACTTTTTCGACAAAACTTAAATTTATCGAGAAATCACAATTTTTCTTGATAAAACAATTTTTCGAGAAACTGAAGATTTCGAAAAAATAAAATTCACAGAAAGATTTCGAAAAAATGATATTTTCGAAAACTTTGGGCTGTGAACAGTATTTATCGAAAAACTTAAGTTTCTCGATAATTTGGAAAAAATTTCGATAACAACTCAGTTTCTCGAAAAGATTCTTATACAAGAATAAATTCGAATTTTGCAGAAGTCAAACGTACATTTCCTTCACAAAGTGTTATTCCAATGATTTTGGCCTGTCACCAAGGTAGTTTAAACATTTTTAAGGCAAACACAAAGATTGCGATATAGTTCGAGAACATGTTATTTGATAACTTCATGAATGTGAGACAAGTGAGTATCACCGAGTTCTAGTATATCACAACAACAAGTATGATGCACAACAAGGCACATAGCACAGTAGACAACACTTGAGACACGTATATCTCGATAATTATCACGAACGAGGCATACAAGGTATATCGAGAACTAAGCATCCATGGTGTAATTCAACAAAACTAAATCAAACATGCATATAAGAGAGCAAAGAAACATATCCCACCAATAAAATCAAACACATAAGCACTGAACCATATAAACCCAATACGACCCAATATTCCGATTTCGAGAAACAACGTAAACATGATGGAACGTGAAAATAAATGATGAGAAAGTGTTAGAAACAAGCAAAGTAACTAAACCCCATCAAGAATTAAACACTACAACACGTTAATAGCATTTTTCGAAAAAACCTAACCCTAGTTCTCGACATCAAGAAATCACAAGATCGAACCGTTGAAAAACCAATTAATCAAGATCCTATTAGTGTAATATCCTAGTGATGTCATAGGAACTTACAGATTGTTGATCAAGGTTGTGGATTTCTCAATTGATTTAGGGCCGTAGGTTAGAAAAGGGTTTAAGAGAGGTTTTGAATCCGTGGGTTTTATGTTATACGGTTTGTTTGTTTATAAGTTTTTGAAACTTTAAAGTATAGTCACTTTTGGCCCCTTAACTATTAAGATAAACAAACTTGTGTCCAAAGTTTCTTGCAAAACATAAGTACCATTGAGATATGCATAAGTTATCCTAACTTATGAAGATTTAAAACAAATGAGACAAAGAAATGTAGAAGAAATCGTCCACACATTCTGAGAAAAAAACCGTAAAATATGGGAAATATGCAAGTATACCAATTAAAATTGGTAAAAGATTTAAGCGTGACTCCCCCTCAACACTTGTAAAGAATGAACAAGGTGTTGAATGGAAGCGATATACTTGCATTTTTTATTTTTTTTTTATTTTTTATTTTTTTTTTAAATGCAAGTGAAAAATCTTTTTGTGTTTATATTAGTTTATAGGAAAGAAAGAAAAAACAAACTATTATACAAAGATAGTTGTGATGTTTGACGATCAGTGGTATTTTAAAAACTTTTCCAGATCCTCTGGTGTCAAACATCTCATACCAATTTGGTGGACTAGACTAGCAAACCTGGATGGTGCCAGAGATTTGGTAAGTAAGTCTGCCAATTGGTACTCAGTTCCAACAAAATAAAGTTCAACTGTACCCCTTTCCACATGCTCTTTGATGAAATGATAACGGAGATCGATGTGTTTGGATTTGCAATGATGCACAGTGTTGCAGGAGATAGCGATTGCACTCTTTGAATCACAGTAAATGGGAATCTTGTTGAATAGGTAGCCATAATCTTTAAGTTGTGATCTCATCCAAATGACTTGAGCGCAACAAGCAGACATGGCTACGTATTCAGATTCCGTAGACGACAGTGAAGTGCAGTCCTGCTTCTTAGATTGCCATGACACAAGTTTGTCTCCGAGAAACTGTAATCCACCAGATGTACTTTTGCGTGTGTCTAAACATCCTGCATGATCAGCATCTGAAAAAGCAATTAGTTCAAAACCAGAATCCTTCGGATACCAGATTCCCAAGTTAATGGTTCCCTTAATGTATCGAAGGATTCTTTTGACCTCATTGAGGTGTCTTTCAGTTGGTCTTGACTGATAACGAGAGCACATGTAGACAGCAAAAACTATATCAGGTCTACTAGCTGTGAGATACATGAGGGACCCAATCATACTTCGGTATTTGGTAGGGTCAACGGGAGTCCCATGTAAATCAGCATCTAGTTTTGTGGTATAGCCCATTGGCGTATTATAAGTATCACAAGTTATCATTCCATGTTTCTTTAAGATTTCAAGAGCATATTTGGACTGATTTATAAAAATTCCACGGGGTGATTGATGAACTTGTAATCCTAGAAAGAACGTAAGTTCACCCATCATGGACATTTCAAAATTATCTTTCATTAATTTTGCAAAATCATTAGAGTAACTTCGTTTTGTTGAGGCAAAAATGATGTCATCGACATATATTTGAACAACAAGTAAGTCCTCCCCGTAGGTTTTTGTAAACAGTGTTGGATCCACCGATCCTTTAAAAAATTTATTGGCCAGTAAGAAAGTGGACAGTTTGTCATACCACGCCCGTGGGGCTTGCTTGAGTCCGTAGAGAGCCTTTTTGAGTCGGTAGACGTGATTAGGACGCTCAGGATCAACGAAGCCTTCAGGTTGGCTGACATAAACTTCTTCACGGAGTTCTTCATTCAGAAATGCAGTTTTCACATCCATTTGGTAAACCACCATATTCCTATGAGCAGCATAAGCCAAAAAGATCCGAACAGCTTCATGTCGTGCCACTGGAGCAAAGGATTCAGCAAAGTCTAGACCTTCAAGTTGAGAGTATCCTTTCGCTACCAGACGTGATTTGTTGCGGATGACTGTTCCTTCTGCATCAAGCTTATTCTTCCAGATCCATTTTATCCCGATGACAAAGACTCCGTCAGGTCTTTCAACTAATTCCCAGACTTCTAATCTTATGAATTGCTGAAATTCCTCTTGCATAGATTCAATCCAGTTGTCATAAGTCATTGCATCTTTAATGTTCTTGGGTTCTTCATGACAAACTGTGAGTGCGTAGATGCAAGTTTCTCCATCTGTGTGAAGTCGTTGTCTTGTCATAACAGGTGCATCTGGATGGCCAATAATATGAACTAGTGGATGGTCACGAGTCCATTTATGTGTTGAAGGGTGTAGTTGATACGTATCTCGCATGTTGGCAGGATCCAAGTTGCGTGTTGACGACTCAGCTATATCAGGAACTGTAATAGCTGGTGCAAACGGATTAATGAACGCATCAGGATCATACTCTGCGGATTGTGGAACTGATTGTTGTGTAGGATCTTCAGCTGGATGGCAGGGAGTAGAACCAGTTTGTTCTGCTGTTGATGGTGATTCAATTGAAGGACCGTCTCTCTCAACACTTGTAGAAGTTTGTTGAGGTGAGTCTGGTACTGGAATGTGAGCAGGTTGAGCAGCGGAATTTGGTGAGACCTCAGTAGGACGGTATTCAATTGTGTCATCAAATAGTGGAGCAAACAAGGTTTCTAATTCTTTGCGGTTAAGTGGTAAAGGTTCAGCTGAAGATGCCGGAGAGTTAAGACGGTTGAATTCGGGTCCTAAGCTGTGTTGCTCAGAAGCCATTTGGGTGAGTTCATCGAAATTAACGTGAATGGTTTCTTGAATTTCTCTTGTACGACGATTCCATATCCGAAAACCTTTGGAATTTTCACAATATCCAACGAACACTCTGATGTCAGCCTTAGCGTTGAGTTTACCTAAATCATCACGATCATTTTTCGGATAGCAAAGTGCTCCAAATACATGAAAGTAGTCGATGTTCGGTTTTCGTTTGTGAACAATATGATATGGTGTTTTGCGATGGCGTTTTGTGATCATGCAACGGTTTTGAGTATAACATGCGGTTGAAACAGCTTCTGCCCATAAGTAATCTGGTAATTGAGCATTAATCAACATAGTTCTAGCAGCTTCCACTAACGTCCTGTTGCGTCTTTCAACCACACCATTCTGTTCTGGGCTTCTAGGTATAGACGTTTGATGTTCAATTCCCACTTTCTCATAGTAAGACCGAAGTGTCTGATTCTTGAATTCAGTTCCATTGTCAGTTCTGACGATTCGTACCATGTTGCGAAGCTGAACTTGAATTTTGGTGAGAAAGGTGATGATCATAGAAGGAGCCTGATCTTTACTTCGTAGGAAATAAACCCAAGTCCATCTGGAGAAGTCATCCACAATTACGAGTATGTAGCGTTTACCGTTGATACTTTGAACACGCATCGGTCCACACAAATCCATGTGTAGCAGTTGTAAGACATGATTCGTACTTTGCTCAGGTTTTGAAGGAAAATGAGCTCGAGTACTTTTTCCTTGTTCACAGGCTGGACATAAGTGATCTTTGGTAAAACGGAATCTTGGAAATCCATCGACAAGTTTATAACGAGCAAGGTCAGTCATGGTTCTGAAATTCAAGTGCGAAAGACGTTTGTGCCATAACCAAGATTTAGTCGATTCAGCTTTGGAGAGAAGACATATCGGAGATGTTGCAATCATATCTGACATTGAGATTGTATAAAGATTGGAGCCGCGTGAGCCAGACATTAGATCGTTTCCTTGTAAGTCACGAACAAAGCAAGTTTTCTCACGAAATGCAACTTCTAGATCCCCATCACAGAATTGACCAACAGAGAAAAGGTTGTGTCCAAGGCCTTCCACATAGTAAACACGACTGATTTCAATGTTCCCGCTGATAAAGTCACCATATCCCATGATAAGTGCGTAATGATCATTCCCGAATCTGACAGTGCCAATGAACTTTGAGACAAAGTTTTTCAACAGTTTAAGATTGCCTGTCATATGTCGGGTGCATCCGCTATCAACAATCCAGAGAACGATCTGTACCACCTGCATCACCAAAAGAAGACACGGGTGGAACAGAAGTAAGGGTGGAACCCAAAGACAATGCGGGTTCCTGTTGGTTAGTAACACATATATTCAACAATTTAGGAATCCATTTAAAGTCTGGTTTGTGTTGTAACCAACGTTGCCAATTCCAACTAGTTTTTGCTTTCTTAATGTTAAATGCACTAGTAGTTGGCTCAGTCCTAGATTTGTTCTCGGCACCTATGGGGGTAACTGGGACATCATTAGAAACCGTAGAAGACGGCTTTCCTAAGTTAGACTTAGAGGCATTAGTGGGCCTAAAAGGAATGCGTGTCCTACGTTTCTTATGACGATTGAGAAGAGAATTAGCTAAACATTTTGTATGATCACCAGATGATACATTTTTACGACAAAACACACAAGATGCATTAATATTCAAAACATTCAAAGGTTTATCATTCGTTACATTTAGATTTTGATTACAATTTGCCAGATTAGAATCTAAATCTGATGCAACATGAGTTTTATTCAAATTCCTAAGTTGGTCTTCTACTTCTTGAGCTTCTAGGTGTCCCCTCTTACGTTGCAAGATCCTATTCTTCTTTTTACTTTTTCGCTTGGGTCTGCTAACGCTAGAAGTGGAGACTAGTCCTGTAGAAGTGGAGTTATCAACATTAGTGTTTTGAACAACCTTTTCTTTATCAGTTTTGTTTATTTGATACATTCCTGGTGCTATCACCGTGGTGTCAACCATTTTTCCTTTTTGAAGTAGCTTAACTTTCTCTTTCAAATCAATGATGATGTGATTTTTGTCCTGAATTTCAGACTCAAGTAAACCATTGCAATATTTGATGTCGTCGCGGTTTTGTTGCCATTCGGCGTTTTCAATTTTTAAATCCGCAATTTCTTTCTCGTATTGGAAACATCGACCTTTTAAAGACTCGTTGTTTTTGCAAATCTGACAAGAGTTTGAAACATTTTGACTTTGAAACTTCAATTCCTTTTTAAGACTTTGAGCTTGACACCATTCAAGCCTTTGTTTGAGTTGACAAATTTCTTTTGAAAACTGTTTTGTCACATCATCATTCTTTTTCTTCAGATTTTCATTCTCATTTTTAAGTGTCTCTAATTCCACGTTCAACAAATTGTTATCAACACAGAGATCATCTACAAGCATAGAAGTACCAGATTTATAGAGATCATTCATGATAACAGACAAAATATCAGCACAGAGAACTTGTTCCAAGAGTCGATCAGCATCATTTTTGAAAACTTTAGTTTGTAGCTTTTGGACCAAAATCTCATTTTCAGCAGTATCAAAAACGTTTATCATATTTTTGACCTCCTTTTGAAGTTCCTGATCCCAACGTGTAGCACATAGACGAAGGTGTTGAACAATTGGTTTCATTTGTTTTTGAAAAATATCTCTCTTTTCTCGCTCGTAAGCGGATTGAAAAGTTTCAATTTTTATTTCTGAAGTGCGTTCAATTGTTTCCTCCAAAATATCGATGTCTTCCATAAAGGTTTTGAAATAATTTAAGACACGACATTTTGGTAAACGTGTAAGTTCACCGGATGATGGTAAAGGACCATTTATTTGTGCTACAGGTGGGACAGGAGCCGCATTGTGAGATGAAACATATGACTCTTCGATAAACCATGATTTCTCAGGTAATTCCTTTTGAGTGACAAAAGATTTTGAAAGTGGAGGAGCTTTTGAATAGTCATATGGTGTCCAAAATTGAACTTGACTCATTTTTGATCGACTCTCGTCTTCAAGTTCTTCTTCTTCCTCAGTATAAAAAACAACAGCACGCACAATCGTATTATCAAGAAAATAATCCATACTGTAAATTTTTGGAATTTCTTTGAATGCCGTGTGTAGAAACATTGAATTGTAATCACCAAGTGCATATCCGCAATTGGGTCTCGGTTTTAAAGTAAATTTCTGAATTGTTGTGACAGAGTTCCCGTGTTTGTAAACAATGTGACGAAATTCTTTGAGTTGTTTTTCAAGATCAACAATATCACCGAGTAAGTTGTCTATGTACTTCCTTTTCCGTATTTTATGTTCATGAAAATCTTTTTGACAACTTGACAATTTTGTTTCTGTTTTTGAAAGTTCAGTTTGAAGACATTCAACTTGTTGTTTCAATTCACCCTTCTCACTTTCAAGTTTCGAAATCAACTTTCCGCGTGACTCAATTAAATCTTGTATTTTGCGTTGAAGATCTTGTTCTTTGTTGTAAGAATCTTGAAAAGCTTTTTCAAAACTTTTAGTGTGTTTTATCTTTTCTTCTTGATTTGAAAGCTGAATTTTATAACACTCAATGTCTCTTGCAAATGACGCATTTTGTTCTTTTAAAACTTTGTTTTTCTCGTTGCATTTGATTATTTGCAATTGTTGAGCATCCAGTTGTTTAGATAACAATATGAGGTCAGGGTCTGGATCAAATGATGGTTCATGTTGTTCTAACTGATCATATTTATCGTTCTCAATAGGATCATCAAATGAGACAACTGTGTCATCATCAAATATGACAACTGTGCTTATTTGTTCATCTGTTTGAGAGGATGAAGATGATGTAGATGGAACAACTTGCGCCATATCTGATTCATAAACAGAAGGTGAGACTATTTCATTAATAAAGCATGCATTGAGGTCATGTACCTGAGACAAGCCGTCAGTGTCATACACCGGACCTGAATCATTGAGCTTAAGTTCCTGCATGTTGGCCATAAGCATCACAGCTGCATTAGCTTCCAGATCTTCCATGTCATCATCATTGTGTACATTTGCCATGAAGTTGTTGTCCTGTTCAGGGAAATGTCCATCTTTTTCATCTTGAAGAGCCATGAGTAATGCCTGCTTGTGAAACTTACTTCCCCGAGTTCTCGGTTTGGGACATGCTGTAGCTATATGACCTTGTTCATTACAATTGTAGCACCAAACTGCATTCCCTGAGCTGGAGTTCCTTGTAGCAACTGAGTCAGACCTTTGTTGAGGGAATGCTGAGTTGTTTCTGAACCCGGTATTGTTGCTAAACCTTTGACCATTCCCATAATTTCCTGAAGAGCTTCCTGAACCAGATCGACCATAGCTACGATTCTGAATTTCCACTCTTCCATCATTAACAACAGCTTGATTTCTTGTGTTTGAAGATGAACGTTGACGGTTGTTAGTTTTGTTGGAGAATTTGCTGAAAGCACGAGCAATAAGAGCAAGTCCCTGATTCAACGTATTAAAGTCATCATCGTCATCAGCATTGGAGTTGGAGTAGTACACAGCATCATTGTTGTTTGACGGAACAAGTTGAGTAGAAGAATCTTGTAGAGATGAATCATAAGGGATCATTTGGTTCGAGGTGGAAGATTGTGGATAACTGAAGTAGTTCTGCTCTTGAACATATGCATGATTTGACATTGGTGGTGGAGCATAGGGAGATTGAGCTACGAGAGCCAAAGAATTTGGTGTTGAAGTTGGTGTGTATCCTCCTCGTAAAGCTCTATCTTTTTCCACTTCAGGTTCATGGTGTTTCAGAAAATCATACAACAACCCATATGGAGCATCATGAAGATTCTTCGTTTGACGAACAAATGTCACATATTTATGCCAATCAGGGCCAAGACTACCAACAAATTTGGAGTTCACAGCGATCCTTGGTACTGTGATTTTGTGACGTTCCAGATCATTGACCACATTAGTGAAACGATGATAGTAGGATTCAAGTGACTCTCCAGGTTCAATTGTGATGTCAGTGTATTCCATGTAAAGCTTGGATTCCATGTCATCTTTGTTCAATTGAGTACCTTCCATAAGGAGATGAACGTGTTCCCACATAGCTTTGGCTGTTTTCTGAGCATCGACACTTCGATAGATCGTATTAGGTATACCTTGAAGTATATAAGCCATTGCATACTGATCAGCTTCACGATGTAGTTTCTGTTCTTCAGTGAGTGCAGTTTCTGGAAGGGGTCTATCACCAGGAGGACGTGGAGGATCAGCATTTGGATCACCAGCTTCAAATCTTGTTGTCCACTCAAATGGTCCTTCAAGTATCACTTGCTTTAAGAACTGCCCATGAGGTTTCTTTAGTTCAAGAAAGCGTAGGAATCGACTTGACCATTGCACATAGTTACCAGGTGTTAGCATTGGAGGTGTCTCAAGTGATCCTGCCTCATGTCGGGATTGTTGAGTTGTAATAACTTCACACATTCTGTCAAACCAGTGAGGTTGTTTGGAGGAAAACTGAGTGTTTTGTAGTGGCACTTGATATGGTTGTTGTTGAGGAATGAGCTGTTGTTGCATCATTAGGTAATGTTGTTGTGGATTGTATTTAGGAGGTTGTTGATTCATTATGTGTGGAAGGTATTGTTGTTGCTGATACTGCTGAGGTTGTTGTTGCTGAGGTGTTTGTTGTTGAACATGAGGAAAGTAGTGATTCGGTGGCTGAGACATCTTAGAACACTTGTGTAGAAATGGATCTTGTGGAAAGTGTAGATTTAACCAATTATCGAGAAACTTAGCACAACTAGAGTTTGCGAAACTGTGTCAGATTATCGAGAAACTTTGTCAAAGTATCGAGAACTTTGAAGATTTTATCGAGAAACAAGGATTTCGAAACTTTACAGGTTTATCGAAAAAATAAGATTTCGATATTTTGCAGGTTATCGAAAAAATATTTCGAAACTTTTAAATCAGTTTCTCGATAACTTTTGTGATTTCGAAAAAATATAAGTTTTTCTCGAAAATTCACAAAATTTGCGAAACTCAGTTTTCGAAATTATACAATTTCGAAAACTTTCCCAAAAGTCGAAGTACTTAACTTTCTTATACAAGAAAGAAAATACCGAGTCCACACAAACGAAGTCGAGGTAGTGCACTTTGAGAAGATCTAGAAATAGGCCAAAAGTAGGTTCTCGATAACTTGTAGGTTTTGTTTTTCAAAGAAAGCAAGCCTAAAACTCGTTTTTATTTCAAGATTCTTGTACTTTTGTGTATAAAATGAGTAGATCTTAAAGAAAGTAGACAACTTTAAGAAAAAAATTTCAAATTTGTAAAGTTTTCGATAAAAGTACAATGAAGCAAAAATCGAATATTTTTGTAAAAGTTTTGAACTTTATGGTTTGTTTTGATTTTAAACACAAGTTTGTAAGCAAAGATGTGAGAAAAACCAAGAAACAAAACAAAAGTTTTAAAATTTCACAAGAAATTCGATAAAAAAAACGAATTTGTAAGAAAGAAATCAATGAAAAACAAGAACTACACCTTCCTCTAGCGAATGATACCACTTGTTAGGTCACCATTTAGTAAACACAAGTATGATATAAAGAGAAATGAGATGAGAATGAGAGTGGGATGATTATGAGAAATTTGAGAAAGTGAAATGCAAGAGTTTCCTTAATGTTTTCAAATAACCAACCAAGTTTACAAGAGGCCTAAGACTAGTATTTATAGGAAAGGAGCTAGGGCAACATTCCTACTCCTTCCCTTTACATGAAACGTATGGGCTTGAGGCCCATGGACCTCATTCTTAAGCCTAGTAAACTTAATACAAAATGTAAATGATAGTAAATAATAACTAAGCAACCTAGCATTATTACAAATGACCGAGACTTGATAAAATAGTAAAACTATGGTTCCAACAGTTTAAGGTGCTTATGTTTAGGTTTTACTAAGTTTTAGGTAAGTTTAGACCTAGTTTCTACTTACTATGTGTTTAAAGTTTTGCCTAGGGTTTAGTGCCTAAATTAAGTTCCTAAGTGTATCTAGTGACTAATCCTAAGATCTAAAGGGTTTATTCTAAGTGTGGGTAACCTATGGGGAAGTTTTGGGAATGTTTGACCTAGTTTTGTAACCTAAATGACCTAAGTGGGTTTAGTGAGAGACTAGGGTTTATCCTATGGCTTTGAGCCTAAGTTAGTGTCCTAAGGGTATCTAATAACTATTCCTAAGTTCTAAAAGCCTTATACTAAGTGGTAGTGACCCATGGGGAAGTTTTGGGAGGGTTTAGACCTAATTCTAGTTATCTATGACCTAGTTATGGTTTTGGGCGTAGGGGGTTTGTATCTAAGTTCTAAGGGTTCTATTCTATAGCCTAATAGTCCTAATATATCCTAATATTCCTAAAGATACTCTTACTTAAGCCTTGAACACATTCTTACTAGTTTAAGTAAACATATAGGTTCAAATAAGCACATAATCCTACTTAAGTTTTAGTTTAGGGTTTATTAGGGTTTTGTGTTATGTTTAGTGTTTTAGATTGGTGAATTACTTATTATGGTGTTGTTATTAGTTTATGCTTGACATACCTGGGGTTCATAGGATGTGAGTGTTGAGTTAGTTGGCTTGTGTAGATACGTGAGCAGGTCTAGTGACGAGGCGAAAAATGATCCATTTAAGCCGGAATTGGAATTTATTTGATCAAATATTGTCCTAAATCGATCCTTTTGTGATTTTAGGTACTTTGAGAGTGAATTCTGGAAAAGGAAGCATTTTGGACATTTTTGGAGCATAAAGTGAAGAAAACGGCAAAGTCTTAATTTTCCTTACTGGGAACAGTACCTGACGGCGTCAAGAACAATTTGATGACGGTGTCAAGAGTAAAAATGCTGACGGCCCAGTGAAAACGTGACGGCGTCAGAGCAAGGCCGTCAAGAGTAAAACTGGTGACGGCCCAGAGCAGCAATACACATGACGGCGTCAGATCTAGATCTAGGCAGTCCAAAAATATTATTGGCGGCGGGTTGACGGCGTCAGAACTTTCTTCTTGACGCCGTCACCTTAGGAAATCTATATATACTCTTTGTAATTTTAATTCTAAAGAGAGGAGAATTTTAGGGTCGAACTTAATAAACCCTAGCACGACTTTAACAGTATTTTCAAGGGTTTTAACCCCTTGAAACCCTTCATGTTCAATTGAGATAAGTATCCTTTCAATTCATTCAATATGTCTATGTGTTGTTTGAATATATCTTACGCTTGTCTTGATTTTAACATGCTAGGCTAGATCTTTTTTGTGTTTGCTTAGATGTAATGAAACCTTGATGTTGATTATAGGTTGATTGCTTGTTTATAGTTGTAATGGATGAATGATTTTGATGTTAGGCTTTAGAAAACTGGCAGATCTCCATTGTGTAACTTGCTTGAACGTCTTAAGAAGCATGAACCAATGCGTACTAGGTTTTTATGGTTGTATTTAATGCATGAGCGAATTCTAGTGAACCCATGTTAGGAGCTTCTTGCAGGCTCGACATAGGAGTGAAGTAGGAGCTTATAGAGTTGGGGAAGTACATACGCCACCCCACAATTGGTATTAAGGAATATAACCCGTCATCCACGCAACTGTAACAAACAATTAACCTGTAAAAGATATCTAGGGAGTAGTGAAATCTAAGTAAACACAATTCTCCCATCTATTGTTCACACCACAATTAGGTTTATTTTCATTTTTGTTATTTTATTCTGATTGCATCTTAGTTATTGGGTTAGTTGACAAGCAAATAATTCCGCCCACTCTTCCAAAAACCCGAGATTTTACTTGCTTTTATAAAAACATGAAAATACAAAAAGAATCATCCCTCACCTCTAGACCTAGTTTTTAGGCTTTCTAATCCTAGCGACACTATTCCTGAGTTGAACGATCAATCCCCCGGTACTTGTCACTATACTATACTACAACGATCAGGTACACTGCCTGGTGGGGGTTGTAAGCTTCTCGAGATCCCTCGAGAGGTAAAGCCTGGTGAAATCCCCACGCATCAAGTTTTTGGTGCCGCAACCTAGGGAATAGTTATTTTCTAGGTTAGGATTTCTTTTTATTAGGTCTACTTGCTAGATTCCTTTCTAGTAAGATTTTATTTTTATTTTTAGGTTTTCTTTAGTCTATCTTATTTCTTCGTGCCTTTTTCATAATCTTTACTATCCGACATTATGGAAGGTGGTAACATCTTTGAACCCATCAACCCACCACAACAAAACCACCCACAAAACTCACCACTAGTAAACCAACTCTTAGGCCCCGAACCCTAGGAGAGTATTCCCGACCTAGCCACCAAGGCTATCGAAACACTATTGAGCTCACCCAAGGAGCCAAATGTGTCCCCCTTGCTATCCGACACCATCCGGTTGGTGCAAAGCGGATGTGCATTCCATGGACTTCATTCCGAAGATCCAAATCAACATCTCAAGGACTTTCTTAAAATAGTAGATTCTATAGACCTTGATGTTACAACTAGAGTGTCAACCCGATTACGCCTATTCCATTTCTCTCTACGTGATCAAGCTAGTCAATGGCTTGAACGTTTACCCGCGGGATCCATCACCTCATGGGATGATCTCACCACTCGTTTCCTTGCTCAATTTTTCCCACCGGGGATAACTACCAAGCTTAGAAATGATATCTTGATGTTCCAACAACGTCAAGGTGAAACTCTATATGAAGCATGGACTCGTTTCAAGGACAAACTCCAAAAAGTCCCTCATCATGGCATAGATCTTCGGCTCCAAGTCCAAATCTTCTATGACCATATCGATCTCTCCACAAGGCGAACCATTGACCAATCGGCCGGTGGCAAGCTACGTGATCTAAGTGTTGAAGAATCATGGGAACTCATAGAAGATCTTGCTCTCTATGACAGCGAAAGTTGGAATGATCCCCGTGATTTGAACAAAACGGTCAAGGCAATATCTTTGCCTTCGAACAATTCTAGCACTCCCGACCGTAGGATCATGGAACTTGAAGGTCGAGTCAAGTTTCTCATGAAATCTTACGAAGCTCCTAAGCCTTTAAGCCAAGTGAGCAAAATCGCTTCTTCATGTAAATTGTGTAATGGCCCTCACGAAACTCATAACTGCATGGAGCTTCCAAAACATGCTTATAAGGAATTCACATCGTCACACGTTGGTCGAGGTCCTCGAAACTTTGATGAGGCCTATGAGGCATGGAAGGATAAACCTAATTTCAGAGGGTACCAAACTAGGAGCGTATCCTTCAATGATTCCTCCCCACTCGAATGGTCCGAGCATTTTCCATCACAGAGCACTCTTAGGAAAAGCTATGAAGATGCCTTGCGAAAGTTCATTCTATCTCAAGAATTACAACTCTCTACGCTCGAGACTAAATTTAGGCAACAGCAAACCGACATGAATAACAAGATTTTTAATCTGTTAACTGCTATTAAAGAGCACGTTGTTAATAAACCAATTCAGGCTGAAGAGGTCAAATCCATTACCGTCATGAATCAGCCAACCTCTCCTGTAAAAATAAAAAGTCCTAGTAAACTCTTTAAACATCTGTCGCCAAAGGTAAATGACGTAAGGGACCCTGTCAACCCCCTAGGACCGATCCATTTTGTAAATACTATCACTACAATATCTGCTCCTACACCTAACCTGAATCAACAACCAACTGGAAATATGGGTCATACAGCTAAGGATGAAACCTTAAGATTGGACCACGAATTGGCCAAGAGCCCTACCAACTCATTCGAGCACTCCGTCACGCAAGAGTCTAGCAAATTGGATGAATTAAAAGAGAGATTGAAAGAGCATACGAGAAATCCAGCAATTTTGAGTAAATCTATTATAGAGGAACCCGAAAAAAAATTGGTGGATATGACTAATGGGAGTAGTGATAGGACTGAGGGAAGCAACTCTAAAGTTTTCAAGATTTCTTGCACTATTAGGAAAAGGCTCTTAACCGATACTCATATACATCCTAGCCTCCCTGTCAACATAATCCCCCTTTCCCTATACCACGAAGCCTTCCCTGAATGCACGATGTATGAAAGAATCAATAACACAAGGGTAATAAAAGATTTATCAGTCATGATTGGAGAACTTGTCTACAACATCGACCTCACTGTGGTCGATGACATAGACCCTGTCTCTAATTTAACATTAACCAACCTTGTTCTCGGGAAACCATTTGTCAATGAATCGGGAGTAATCCTTGATGAGAAGGATGGTAGTGCATTATTCACCAATGACGTCAAGAAGGTAATTTTTCGTGGGGGTAATGAGGAGGTGTACGATTACCATCCATCACTAGAAGGGAATCTATAAGGATCAAGGGATGGAGGATTGGGGAGCATAAGGTGGCGTGATCTGAATAATCTCAAAATCCCCTGCATGATCGGTCATAAGTATTTCGATAATGTCTACATTAACGTATTCCTACCTAAGAATTTTATGTCCCTATTCCACTATAACAATATCTGTAGATGGGGAATGATTTATAAGGGAGAGAAAGTGGTTGGTAGAGATCATGAAATCCAGGTATTCATAGGAAATATGGCATTCACTATGGAATTTACGATCGTGGACAACATCGAAGACTATATCAACTCAAGGTTGTCACAAGTTGTTTTCAGAGCGCCCTTTTGTGAAATCACTAATTTAATAGTTGATGACCGGAACAGAATCATGACCTTCGCTGATGGAATTAAGAGGGTGTCATACCAAACGCCATACAAGAGAAGAGATCTCAAAGAAATCGATTGTGACGGGATTGATAAGCTAAGTTCTCATCTTATCTTATGTGTTGAGGATGTTCGGAGAGGATGTAAGAACACTTCTGATTTATCATGTGGATTCTTTAAGGATGTCAGTAAACTTCGGTCCAAGTATCGAAAAGATGTCTTTGAGTTCGAAGATCCAAAATACCTGCACTATGAAAGCGATACCGATATAGGAGATGACCTAGAGAGTGAGACCAAGGATGAGGTCACGTAGTAGCCCCTGACCTTGGGTCTAGCTACAAGACTCGTAAAAAAAGAAAAGCGCTTCTTGGGAGGCAACCCATGCTTTGTGTGATTTTTAATTGTTTGATTGTTATTTGTTTCCGTATGCATGCTTTATTTCTATTGTTGGTAGAGCATGTTACAAAACTAAAGCGGTGAAAATACTTCATTTTGTTGTTTGGCTTAATCTTAACTTTATCCAAAGGTATTTCACAATAGATGAGTGTAAGGGGAAACCCCAAATATGTTTTTAAGAACAAAATCGATCATGATTCTCCACAATATTAAATGAACATGTATATTCGTATTGGTTAGAGTCAAATGCTTATATCGAGTCATAATTTTTGATCCCAGTTGAGCAAATGATGTTATATAGAAGTTGACTTAATGTAAACACTTAAGCTTGAATGCGGAATGTAAAAGCTTAACTTCAGAAGAACAATTCACTATCAACACTTCAATATTATTAATACGAGCACTCGACAATGCTAGGGTTTTACAACCTTGAAGTGTAAATGAAAACTAAATAATACGTACTTAATCTAACCTTAGGATCCTCCTTTTATAGGCCACAGAGTCCTACTAGGTTTACAATAACTTTCTATGCAAGATAAGAATATTCTAGACGTATAAGATATATACACAATCTATTCTATAATTATCTACTTCGAATACGTGCTTATCACATTAGCAGTAGTTTCCTTTAGCAGCATTTTCCATTAGCAGCACTTTGTCATCAGCAGCAGAGTCATTTATATTAGCAGCAGTTTCATCACAGCAGTAGTTTCACTCAGTAGCAGAATCTAAAACCCAACAATCCTCCCCTAAACTTAATATTTATTTCTAAATTATTAAGTTTCTTCAAAGCTCAATTAAACACCAGGAGGATGCTTCCAAACACTCAATTCTTGAGATGTCTGTTGATCAAGCATCTTCTTATACTTTGACAGCAAATTGAATGCCTGATCATCAGTATCATAGTCTTTCTGCAAGTTGAGTAATCAAGCACCATTAACCATCTGATTGACAGTATTCCAGTATCTTACCACTGGGTAATCCTTTTCAGCTAGCATATACAAAGTAATTGGTCTAATTTCTAGCATATGAACTCCAGAATCTTGAAAGAGTCTCCATTTTCTTACTTTGTATTGTACTATCTCTGTCCATTCAGAATTATCCATTGAAGGTTCATACATAAGTTTTAGAGCTCTCCATAGAACATTATCAGACATAGTTAAGATATGATCAATTTGATCTTTCTCATACTTTTTACCATCAAACTTCTGAGCTCCAAACTTTGCTTTGTATAACTTCCACAAGTCACCAACATCCTCTCTATCAAAGTAGTATAGCATCTGTTGAAATCTAAGAAACATGTGAGTCTTTCCATCAGATCTCTCAACATCTTGAAATGCTCCAATTTTAGTATCATATCCTGTAGTTACGTTGATAATAGGATATTTGATTCCTATTGGTATGGCATCAACTACTTCAGGATCTTCCATCTTGCCAACCATAGTGTAAACCTTCAATTGTTCCTTTAGATGCTTAGGAGGAATACGATCACAATCATTCTTGAACTCATCTCCTTCTGGCTTAGATCTGCTTTCTTCCCCTATTTTCCTCTTCTTCTTTGCAAATGATTTATGAACAACATTCTTCCTTTTACCACTTTGCACAGAAGAAGTAGTCATATCTGCATCAAGCTGCTTAACAATATCTGCTTCTTGAACATGCTCTGCTTCAGCCACTTTTTCAGGTACCAACTTTATATTCATCTGAGCAATATGTTCCAAGTCTTCAGCACAACCCATAGGATAGAAGGTATCTGTTTGTCTCTTAGCTTGTTGATACAAGTTAAAAACCTCTAGATCAGACTTAGGTTTTAACTGAACCAATTTCCACCCCTTCATATTCTTCAGGTATCTTTCTTGCTCTTTTCTTTGTTGCAATGGAGTTGGACCTCTAAGTATCTTTTTCTTCCTTCTAGCAGCAGCATCTTCTTTCTTTTTCTTAGCAGTGAACTCCCTTACCCAAGATTTTACATCAAAAGTTGGAACTTCATTATCTTCAATTTTGATCATCTTGTTGAGTTCAATATCAACATCTATTCTTATCTTCTCATCAACCCATTCCTCATACCTCCTTAAATCTTCTGTTTCTTTTTCAACCCTTTCCTTTTCCTTCTGAGCCAACTGTTGTTCTTCTTGATCAATCAATTCTTGTTCTTTCAATGCAGCAGATGAGTCATGTTTAACTTGTAATTCCTTGGGCAACATATGAAAAGGTATTACAGAGTAGTCAAACCCCTTATACATCCATTTAGGTTCTTCAACTTGCTTGCCCTTCCCTTTATCAGTAGATGATGATACAATCTTCTTTGGTTGAGCAGCAGGTTCTCTGAATACAACTCCTTTTAGAGGTAAACTTGGTGTTGATGATGTGATTGTTTTTGTTGGTTGTTGTGGTAGTGATAGAGTTGGTAGTGGTGTATGTTTTGAAGATGATTCAGTTGGAACTTCTGTATTCTTCTTACTTAACAAAACCATTGCCTCAGCAGCAGCATTATCACTAGACCCAGCAGCAGAGTCTTGTGCATCAGCAGAGTTCACTTTTCCACTAGCAGCAGGATCAGCAAGATCCTTAGCAGTAGAATCATGAGCAGCAGTATAGTCATCAATCTTGTCAGCAATAGCAACATTTTCAAGCGCTTTAACCATTGAATCCCCCAAAGTCATCAAAGCTTCACCCATCAACCCTGTTGCCTTCACTAATTGCTCAGGCTCTAAAGTCTTGAGTTTTTCCACCACCTTTTCTTGAGTAGCAATCACCTTTTCCATTACAACCTCATTCCATGTCCATGTCCCTAATCACCTTTTCCATCAGCAATCACAAAGTTTTCATCTTGAGGACTTTCCATATCCATGTCCCCAATCTCTGGAACCTCCCCTGAAACTATTTCATCATTCATAACCTGAGCACTTTCAACCCTCTTCAAATTTACCTCCCCTGAACCCATTACATCTTCATTCCTCCCCTGTTTGGAAGCATCCTCTTCCAAAGGAGTAGAGAGTTTAGGTGAACTGATAACTTGAGAAGTGCCCACTTTCTTTAGCCATTTCAAGGAGGTTGAAGATCTTGATTTCTTCAAGTTCTTAATTTGTTTCTTCAATTTGGAAATAAGCTTGGCTTGGTCATCAACAACAGTAGACAGAGTAAGAACTTTATCTTCCAAAGTAGTACACTTTAACCCCAAAGTGGTACAAGTAACCGTTAATTCCTTAATGAGTTGCAGAGTAGTCTCATCACTTCCACCTATGTTACCTGGTCCGAGAGGTGAATCATGGACATTGTCATCATGTACAAGATTTTCCCGTCAATTCATTTGTCACTTGCCTGTCCTCATCACTTCGACCTGTGTAACCTGGTCCGAGAGGTGAATCTTGGGACATAAACTCAGTATCAAACCTAGTTTGATCATCTGAGCCCCCTATATTTTCCATTTGGCTAGGGTTACCATCATGAGAAGTAGATTCAGAAGAATCCTTGTCTCTAGATGTTGCCTTGGTTTGGGTCTTATTTATGTTATCACTATCCTGCTCTGCTGCTAAGCTAGAAGCAGTAGTGACAGCCCTTACCAACATGTCCCCTCCATCAACTGGGACAGCCTCATCTGGTACAGCCATACTAACACTATCCTGAGGTAGATCAGTGTTCTTATTGGTTTTCCTACGGGTATAGTGTATTTTGGGTTGTGTAGCAGATGCAGAAAAAATGGGTATATGATGGGAATCCGTGGGATTTCTTGATCCTTCACCCTGAATATTTTGCACAAGTTGCACCATAGAAGGTGTAAGATTTGTATGTGTGCCTGAAAAACCTTTTCCATGCTTAACCAAGAAAGTAAAAGTTTTTGAAACCAATTTTGGATCTTCATAAGTAGCAGCATGAGATCTAAAATCTGTAAGTTGGTTTTCAAGAGAGAGCTGGATAAATCTTGGATAAAGCAAATAAGAACCAGACTTTTTAACACTTTTAACAATCCCCTCCAAGATCATATTTGAAAAATTAAATGGTTGACCTTTGCTTAGGCATACCATTGCAGAAGCAATAGTAGCACTAAACTCATGCCACACATAAGTTTTAGGACTCAAACAATGAAGGAGAAGGTGTACCAAAAACTTGTATTGAGGACAGAGGAGAGCCTTTTGAAATTTGAAATTTGTATGCTTTCCCTCATATCCCAAAGTTTTTAAACCAGCAAAAATAGCAGAATTAGCAAGACAAGTGGTCTCTGTTTCATCATTTAAGAGAAGAGATTCCCTTATAGATGATTCAGTTACACGAACCTTTTGCCCATCTACTAAAGCACTGACATATTTTTCCTCATTCCTAGTTTTGACTTTAGCAGTAAGCCAAAACTGTTTGATGTAGGAAACAAATATAGTAGGATTCACAGTGAGTGCATACCTAAGAGAAGTAGCATTCAAAAATTTGACCATATCTGTGAGCCCTTCAGGAACCAACTCTTCATCCAAAACGACCACACTATTGTGCTGCTCTGCCCAGGTACGTGCACAATCCATGAATTAGGGTTTAGAGAAATTGGGGATAATTGATTTTGAGAATAATGGAGTGTTAGGGTTTGTGATACTTCAATTTGGAACGTGGAAAAACCAATTATGAAGATTAATTAGGTTTTAAACTGATTGGAAGAAGTTACACATACCACCCTCTCATTTACAACCGTAGCAGCATAATCATGTCATCCACAAGTAGCAGCAGAACGAAACAACTAGCAGCAGAGTGAAATTAAGCCAGCAGCAGAGTTGACTAAGCAAACTTGGTCAAAAAGTCAAGAACCCATAACAATTAATGCGCTTGATACTCCGTAATCCCTATAAAACCGGACGAAATCTTTTCCCTAATTCACCACAATCAAACCCTAATTACAATCAAAACCGCCAATCACGTAATTTAAAACTTCCAATCACCCAAATCAAATCATCAATAACAATGAAATCTTCTCCCGAAATCATCAACATATCATCTGACTCTTCTTCTGAGGATGAGACACCATTTGAAACATATGTCCCTCCCTTCCGTCCTCCTCACAATGGTTGTAGAACCAAGGAACAAGCCAGAAAGAGGAAGCATGATCTCCATGTCTTCAAAGATCTTTTGAACCTGAATCAAACCCCAAGCTCTTCTAGGGGTAAAGAGGTGATGTCCCCCAAGTCTCCATCGTCTTCAGAATCATCAGAAGACCCTGCTTGGATCCCTATCAGACCACCATCTCCTAAGGAGCTTGTTTCCCCCTTCATCTATACATCATCAGATGAGGATGAGCCACACCACAATCCTCCTTCCACTCCTGAAAGACCATCATCATCAAGGTCAAGACCCAAGACATCGACTAAGGCAAGAAAGTCAAACCCTCCTCTGCCAAAGGAGAGAGAGATTGTACTTGGGCTTCAATGCCCTAGAAATTAATGTTTTAAGTCTTTTGATTGTAGTTTGTGTAGCAATCTTTTGTTATTTTAGAACTTGATGTGGATGTACTTTTGTCGAATGTACTCTTTTGATTGACGAATGAAAGTTGTTGAATTTCTGTTTATTAATCTTGCAAATCATCAATTTTCAACTTACCGTGAAAAATGTTAGTCCAAACACCACAAAGTATACAAGAATATATACTATCAGTAGAGTAAAATAGCAGCAGAGTACATCACAACATAATCATATGCTTCTTGAGAAACAACAGAAACAGATTAACAATCAGCACAAGAACTTTACACTTTTTACAAAAACAATAAGAGATAAGTTTTTCAAAGATTAATCATACCAATGTTTGCAATTAAGAATTGAAATCTTCCCACATCAAAGTGTTTAGTGAGAAGATCAGCAACATTGTTATCAGTATGAATTTTGACAATTTGAATTAACTTCTTTTCATAGCAATCCCTTATGAAATGATGTCTTATCTCAATATGTTTGTTTTAGAATGAAAAACAGCATTTTTAATTATGCAAAGTGTGCTGTTGTTATCAATATGAATTTTGGTGTTCATGAAGTTGTACCCATAATCCAGTAGTTGATGTTGCATCCATAGCACGTGACCACAACAACTTGAAGCAGCCACATACTCAACTTCAGTTGAAGAATTAGCAACCACTGTCTATTTCTTGCATTGCCATGACACCAATCTATTTCCAAGAAATTGACAACCTCTAGTTGTAGACTTTCTATCCAAGCAAGCACCAGCATAGTCAATATCTGAATATGCCACCAAATCAAAAGGTGAATCCTTAGGATACCATAGGCCCAATTTAGGTTGATGCCTTAGATACCTAAAAATCCTCTTCACTGCATTGAGATGTGATTCTTTGGGACATACTTGGAATCTTGCACAGGCACATACAGCAAACATAATATCAGGCCTTGATGCAGTAAGATACATCAATGAGCCAATCATGGACCTGTACAAATGAACATCTACTTCTTTTCCATATTCATCCTTCAACAAAGGTTTGTTGGTATCCATGCTTGTCTTAGCAGGCTTAGCATCTTCAAATCCAAACTTCTTCAAGATGTCATTAACATACTTATCTTGACTAATAAATATGCCATCATTCTTTTGAACCACTTGTAGTCCCAAGAAGAAGTTGAGTTCTCCCATTGAACTCATTGCAAACTTATCCTTCATAAGCTTCTCAAAATCGACACACATTGCCCTGTTTGTTGAACCAAAGATGATGTCATCAACATAGATTTGAACCAGCAAAATATCATCTTTTTGTCTTTTGAGAAACAAAGTCTTGTCAATCTTTCCTCTACTGAACCCAGAGTCTAACAAATATGTTGACAAGGTATCATACCAAGCTTTGGGAGTTTGATGTAATCCATACATTGCTCTATTCACCTTGTAAACTTTGTCAGGATAATCAGGGTCGTCAAAACCTAGTGGTTGAGACACATATACTTCTTCTGTAATGGTCTCATAAAGGAAAGCACTCTTTACATCTATCTGATACACCACAAAATCTTTGAATGAAGCATAATCCAAGAATAGTCTAATGGCTTCTATTCTTGCCACTGGTGCAAATAGCTCATCATAGTCAAGTCCCTCTTGTTGTGTGTATCCTTGAGCTACTAACCTAGCTTTATTTCTGATGATTATCCCCCTTTCATCTCTTTTACATCTGAAAACCCATTTAGTACCAATAACTCTTTTTCCATTTGGCAAATCAACCAAAGTCCATACCTCTTGTAGCTTGAATTGCAGAAGCTCATCTTGCATTGCTTCCACCCAACTAGCTTCTTGTAGGGCTTTGTAAGTATTCTTGGATTCAATTTGAGACAGAAAGCAGGCAAACAAACAATTTTGTAGATCTTTATGACTGTTTCTTTGATGCAGAGATCTTGCAAAGAAACTTTGATGTTGAAGATCTTTGAGCTCGTTAGTCACTTTCCTTGGTTGTACAGATGATTGAGGATCACTTAGAATTTGTTCTTTTGGATGATCCTTCTGAACTCTTGTAGTAGTAGTGGGACTAACAGGAATATTGAGTTCCAAATTAGTATAGTCTACTTCAGCTCCAAATAATTTACCATTAAGAGCTTCATCATCTATGTCATCATAGATATTCTCTAGAGGAGGCGTATTTGGATCTTCAGGATAATTTGTATCATCAAAAGGTCTATTCTGAGTATCCAAAGAAGGAAACTGTGATGTAGAAGCAGAGTGAACAGGCTTAGCAGCAGAATAGATTGAAGTAGTAGTTGCTTGTTTTGGTCTAGCAGTAGAGTCTTCTGAGTTAGCAGTAGAGTCTTCTGGCCTTGTAGGAGAGTCAGCAACAACTATTTTTGGAGCTTCATTGGGTATCTTTTCTGCATTAATTGAAGTTTCAACATCTGCTTGAGCTTCCTTAGGTTTCTCTGGAGGAACATCATCTTCTTGTGTATCTTGATCTTGCTGTAAAGGTATGAAAGTAGGACCAACCTTCAGTTTCTCAATCAAAACAATGTCTTTTGTGGTTTGTTAGTGTCAACACTAGCAATAACAGGTACATAATTCATTGTCTTGGTCAGGATGTCAACATCAAACATCCATTCTGGTCCTTTTCCTGCAGCATTAGATGTGTTCTCACTATACTTGATATGCAAATTCTCCTCCAGATGTTTGGTTCTCTTGTTATATACCCTGAAAGCTTTACTATTTATAGAGTAACCAACCGAATTTCCTTCATCAACTTTCTCTTCAAACTTGCCTAACTGATCTTTAGTGTTCAAAATAGTGACAGGACATCCAAATGGCTTGAGAAAATTAATCATTGGTTTCTTCCCATGAAAAAGCTCATATGGAGTTTTGTTGTGAGGATTCACTACCTTACTCCTATTTTTCACAAAACATGCAGTGTTTACAGCTTCAGCCCAAAAAGGTATAGGTAATTGAGAATCAGGTAACATTGTTCTTGCAGCCTCAATAAGTGTCCTATTTCTTCTTTCTGCAACACCATTCTGTTGTGGAGTTCTTGCAACACTGTACTGTCTTAGAATACCTTTTCCTGTACAGAATTGATTCATCACACTATTCTTGAACTCAGTACCATTGTCACATCTTATAATTTTCACTCTGTGGTTGTTCAGGTTTTCAACTCTTGTGATAAATTCCTTAAGAATTTCTGGGGTTTCATCTTTAGTGGCTAAGAAAAACACCCAGGTAAACCTGCTTGTTTAAGCTTTTCACAAAAACAGACCCAAATAAATCCATGTGAAGCAAATGCAAGGGCTCTGTGAAGTAAATGCAAGGGCTCTGTGAAGCAAATGCAAGGGCTTCTGTGAAGCAAATGCAAGGGCCCAAATAAATCATCTGTGACAACTAGGCAATATGACTTCTTGTTTAAGCTTTTCACAAAAAGAGGCCCAAATAAATCCATGTGAAGCAAATGCAAGGGCTCTGTATTTGTGTTCACTGTCTTAGACTTGAATGAGACTCTATGTTGTTTTCCCTTCTAACAAGCAATACAAGTCTCACAATTTTCAAACAACTTTGTGGGCATGCCTCTCACAAGATTTCCTTTCACCAACTTGTTCATTGTCTTGTAGTTCAGATGCCCAAGTCTTCTATGCCATAATTTGGACTCATCAATAGTGGCTTTTGCAATCAGACAAGTTAAAGCTCTTTTGGGAACTATGTTCTTAATATGGTCACTATATATATTTTCGTTTCTAGGGACCTTCAATAGCACAAATTTATCATTTGGCAACTGAAAATCAGGAGAAAGGATCATACATTCAGGGTCTGTAAAAAAACAAAATTCCTTTTGTCACACATTTGTGAAACACTAAAGAGGTTAAACTTAAGCCCTTTCACAAGAAACACCTTCTCAAAGTCCAAATTTCTAGTTCTTAAAGTGCCTCTACCAACAATCTTTCCACCTTTTGGATCATTCCCAAAAGCAACATAACCACCTTCAAAAGCCTCAAAATCTTCAAGCTGACTCATCTCCTATCATATGTCCAGAGCATCCACTATCAACTATAACCATATCTTTAAGATCATCCAGTAGATTACCCTGCACATGAAAATAGAGAAATTAGTTTCTCTTGGGGACCCAAGCCATTACTGACTTGGATATGCCTTGTGCATCAACATAGTTAAATTTCTTTAAATCACTTGATGCACTGTTGGTTTTGGAAACATTGTGTGTAACAGTTGATTTTGGTTTCCAAACCCAACAAGCTGAGGCCTTAACAGCATAAAAATGATTTCCAACAACTGTATTTGATAAAACTTTTGGCCCAGAAGTAGAAAGTTTTGTACTAGCAGCAGATTGCTTACTAGCAGCAGAATGCTTACTAGCAACAGAGTGCTTGGTAGCAGTAGAGCCAGCAATAGAACCAGTTATGGTTTTAAAAACACCATTTGATTTAGTAGCATAAATGGATCTAGTTGCACCAGATCTTAACAACACAGCCCTAGGAATCATGTTTCTATTAGGATGAGGGTGAGTATTCTGATTAACATATTTTTGATTCACCCTAGTGTATTGATTCCAAACAGGTTTCTTGTGGTCAGGACAGCTATTAATCAAATATTCAAAGCTACCACACTTATAACAAGCCTTTTTCTTCAATTGAAACTCACTACCTAATTTGTTTGAAACTAGGTTATTAAAATTTCTCTGATTTCCCCTAGGCTTATTATTGAAACCATTCATTCTACCTCTAGAAATCTCATTATATTCAGCCAATCTCCTAGAGATACCCTTACCTAACACAGGTCTCACAAACTTCACCTGTTCAATTTTAGGTTCAACTTTAGTAGGAATTTCTTCCTTTTCTACACTTTGTTCTAGTTCAACCTTTTCTTGTTCCTCATCACTATCTGAGTACCAATCTTCAATGATTGGAGTATCAGGAAATTTTCTGTCCTCTACCTTAGGTGTTTCTAAGACACATGTACTAGTCTCACCTATTTGTTTTTCAATATTAAGCTCACTAATAAAGGATAACTCTTTTCCTGGTGGAGCAAAGGCACTTTTAGCAGGAGGAGCAACCTCTTTATAACCTATTCCACTGCCTTTCCTTATGATGGTACTCTCAATAGATTTATTAACCAAGTAAGAAGCATATTGTTGTTTGTTTACTCTTACTATATGGTTTTCTTTTTCAGCAAGAGCTGCATCCCTATCTCTTTCTGCTTCTACTAATTTATTTTTAAGAAACTCAATTTCACTGTTTTTCTTAAAAATTTCAACATCTTGTTTGTTAATTCTATCTACATACACCAGCTCACACTCTTTTAAGTACTCAAGTCTTCTTTTAACATTTTGAATTCCTACTTTGTAACCTAGGTTATCTAGTTTTAGGTTTTCAACTTCTCTAATTAGACTCTCATTCCTAGACTTAAGTTCTTCTACAGTGTCAGCACAAGACTTAAAAGAACACATAGATAAATCAGAATCATTAGATACCTCAGAGTCAGATCCAGAAGATGATGATGAATAAGCCATAAGTGTAAGGTTATGCACTTCAGGCTTGACTTGAGCCACCAAGGAATAATTTGGTTCTTCATCAGCCAAATCAATCCAATCATAATCTCCCAATCCATCACAAGATACCAGTGCAGTAGTGGTATTCTTTGTTTCTTCAGTCTTCTTTGATGCTTCAGCATTTTTCTTTGGAGCTCTACACTCTCTGGCAAAGTGACCATTCCTGTTGCAGTTGTAGCACTCTATCTTTGACTTATCAAATCCAACATTCTCTTTAGGTCTATACTTGACCTCTCTTCCAGTTCTCTTCCAGAATTTTCTTGCCCTCAAGGTCAACATGGCCATTTGCCATTTAAGATCCATCTCTTCAAGATCATCAGGATCAAGGTGATCCAGATCTTGATTAAGTGCCTGTGACCTTATACTTGTAGTTAGATCAGCCAAGAATGCACATAAAGCAATATCACTGGTGGAATTATTATCATTAGAACTAGCAGCAGATCCATCAGCAGTAGATACTCCATAAGCAGCAGAGTGAGATTCTTTAGACCCCTTTGACTTTGAAGATACAAAAGCAAGATTTTGTGTACCAGAAGTAGATGAAGTAGACAACTCTGGTTCATACACTCCTAAGTTGTTATAGAGACTTTCCAACTTCATAGTTTCAAAGTCAGGCTTATTCCTCCAAACAACAGTGTGCATACTCCATTCAGGTGCAAGACTTTTGAGAAACTTGAGATTTACATCTTCTTGTGGAACCACATAGCCAACAAGCTTTAAATGACTGGCAAGTTGATTGAGCCTGTTGTAGGTGCCATTAATCTTCTCTTCACTTTCAGCAGTAAAGTTCTCAAACTGATGCTTCAACATGTTTTTCCTTGACTTCTTGGTAGCATCATTCCCTCCAAACCTGAATTCAATAGCATCCATTAACTCTTTAGCAGTCTCACAACTATTAAAGTCCAACTGAAATTCATTAGGTATTCCCATTAAGAGAATATTGTGTGCCTTGATCTCCATCTTCCTTACTGAGTTCTCTTCAGCAGACTTGATTGGTATATCTTTACAATCAGGACCTTTATTTGGTAAAGAGTCACCATTCATGATCACATTCCACATGTTAAAGTCAATCATGCGAATGTACTGTCTGATTCTCATCTTTCATAGCTCATATTCACCAGGGTTGAGCATGGGAACCTTTGAAGCAGTCACCATATGTGTGTCATCACCCATCTTTAGCAGTTGAGTAGGAACAACAAACTTGCAAGGAACAGTTTCTTCTTGATTACAACTTCTAGATCACAAGCTCTGATACCACTTGTTGATCCCAGTTGAGCAAACGATCTTATATAGAAGTTGACTTAATGTAAACACTTAAGCTTGAATGCGGAATGTAAAAGCTTAACTTAAGAAGAACAATTCACTATCAACACTTCAATAATATTAATACGAGCACTCGACAATGCTAGGGTTTTACAACCTTGAGGTGTAAACGAAAACTAAACAATACGTACTCAATCTAACCCTAGGATCCTCCTTTTATAGGCCAAGGAGTCCTACTAGGTTTACAATAACTTTCTATGCAAGATAAGAATATTCTAGACGTATAAGATATATACACAATCTATTCTATAATTATCTACTTCGAATACATGCTTATCACATTAGCAGTAGTTTCCTTCAGCAGCATTTTCCATTAGCAACACTTTGTCATCAGCAGCAGAGTCATTTATATTAGCAGCAGTTTCATCACAGCAGTAGTTTCACTCAGCAGCAGAATTCAAAACCCAACAATAATGATGTTTTGCAGGATTTTCCAGGAAGTAAGACATAAGTTTTTCTAGAAATTTTCCGGAAACTTAACATAAAAAAAAAAAAAAAAAAAAAAAAAAAAAGAAAAAAACATACGGACTACCATCCTGTTCCATTCTATGTTTATTTTATGTTTTTGTTATTTCTCATTTATTAGCTTAAGTCGAGTCGAGTCTTGGCTTAGCAACGCCATATTATACATGTAATTAACCAAGATGATTAACTCGCCACCAGTAAAGGCTGCCTATATCCAATAAAACCGTGTATTCCATATCCCTACACCTAACGTTATAACCCTTTAAAAGACCTCTTTGATAGTTTATCCTAGGTGCTTACACCATGTGGTGGAGGTTTGATCCTTTCCCAAGCCTATGGTAATCTATTTTGCTATGATAGGTGATGAGGCGAAAAATGAACCACTTTTCGGGGGTCATTTAAGCCCGGAATTGAATTTGTTTGATCAAATATTGCCCTAAATCGTTCCTTTTGTGATTTTAGGTACTTTGGGAGCGAAATCTGGAAAATGAAGCAATTCGGACGTTTTTTGGAGCATAAAAGTGAAGAAAACGCCAAAGTCTTAATTTTCCTTGCTAGGAACAGTAGGTGACGGCGTCAAGAAGTAATTTCTGACGGCGTCAAGCGTAATTTGCATGACGACCCAGTACAGATTTGACGGCGTCACAAGAAAAGGCGTCAAGAGAAAAATGCATGACGGCCTGGAAAATGCTAACACGTGACGGCGTCAGAAGTAGATCAAGGCAGTCCGAGAAGAGTTTTGGCGGCGAGGTGACGGCGTCACAAGCTTTGTCTTGACGCCGTCAGACCCTATTTCCTATATATAGTTTTCTAATTTTCACATTAAAATGAGAGAAGTTTTGGAGAAACCCTAAGTACGAACTTGGTGCGAATTTTACAGGTTTTCCAAGGGTTCTAAGCCCTTGATACCTTTCATGTGTAATTGAGATAAGTATTCTTTTAATTCAATCAATATGTCTATGTGTTGGTTTTCTATATCTTGTTCTTGTCTTAATTCCATCATGCTAGGCTAGATCTATCTTGTGTTTGCTTTGATCTAATGAAACCTAGATGTTAATTATGTGTTGATTACTTGTTTATAATTGTTTTGGATGAATGAATTTGATGTTAAGCTTCAGAAAACTGGCAGATCTCCAAATGGTAACATGCTTGAATGTCTTAGGAAACATGAACCGATGTGCACTAGGTCTTTATTGGTTGTATTTAATGCATGAGCCACTGTTTATAATCCCTATGGTTGTGCTGGGCATGGCATAGGAGGAGATAAGAGCTCATAGAATTGGGGAGTTAAGTGCGCCACCCCATGAATGGTATTAAGGAATACAATCCGCCATCCATGCAACTATAACAAGTAATTAACATGTAAAAGATGTCTAGGGAGTATTGAAATCTAAGTAAACACATTTTCTCCACTTATTGCTCACAACCTTAGTATAATTTAGTTTATTTTCATTTCTAGTATTTTATTTTGATTGCATCTTTAGTATTGGGTTAGTTGACTAGCAACTAATTCCGCCCAAATCCTTCAAACCCGAGATTTTTACTTGCTTTCAAAAAAATATAAAAATACAAAAAGAATCATCTCTCACCTTTAGAATTAGTATTCAGGTTTTCTAATCCTAGCGACACTATTCCTAGCTGAACGATCAATCCCCCGGTACTTGTCACTATACTATACTACAACGATCAGGTACACTGCCTGGTGGGGGTTGTAAGCTTCTCAAGATCCCTTGAGAGGTAAAGCCTGGTGTGATTCCCACGTATCAAGTTTTTGGCGCCGCAGCCCGGGGAATAGTTATTGTCTAGGTTAGAATCTCTTTTTATTAGGTCTACTTGCTAGATTCCGTTCTAGTAAGATTTTATTTTTATTTTTAGATTTTCTTTAGTCTATCTTATTTCTTTGTGTTTTTGTTCGTAACTTTTCACCACCCGACATCATGGACAACGGGAACATCTTTGAACCCGTCATCCCACCACAACAAAACCCACCACTAGAACCTGTTAGGCCCAGAACCTTAGGAGAATATTCCCGACCTAGCCACCAAGGCTACCAAAACACCATTGAGCTCACCGGAGCCAATGTGACCCCCTTGCGACCCGACACCATCCGGTTGGTGCAAAGCGGATGTGCATTCCATGGACTTCGTTCCGAAGATCCAAACCAACATCTTAAGGACTTCCTCAAAATCGTAGCTTCCATAGACCTAGATGTTGCAACTAGAGAGACAACCCGATTACGCCTATTCCAATTCTCTCTTCGGGATCAAGCTAGTCAATGGCTTGAGCGTTTACCCACGGGATCCATCACCACATGGGATGATCTCACCACTCGTTTCCTTGCTCAATTTTTCCCACCGGGGAGAACTACTAAGCTTAGAAATGACATCTTGATGTTCCAACAACATCAAAATGAATCTCTTTATGAAGCATGGACTCGTTTCAAGGACTTACTCCAAAAAGTCCCTCATCATGGCATAGATCTTTGGCTCCAAGTCCAAATTTTTTATGACCATATCGATCTCTCCACGAGGCGAGCCATTGACCAATCGGCCGGTGGTAAGCTACGTGATCTAAGTACGGAACAATCATGGGAACTCATAGAAGATCTTGCTCTCTATGACAACGAAAGTTGGAATGATCCCCGTGATTTGAACAAAACGGTCAAGGCAATATCTTTGCCTTCGAACAATTCTAGCACTCCCGACCGTAGGATCATGGAACTTGAGGACCAAGTCAAGTTTCTCAAGAAATCTTACGAAGCTCCTAAACCTTCAAGCCAAGTGAACAAAATAACTTCTTCATGCGAATTATGTAGTGGTTCCCACGACACTCGTGATTGTGTGGAACTCCCCGGAACAGCTTTTGCGGACTACGCATCCATGCGTACCGACGAAGCGGGAGATAAGTGGTACACTTTCAAGCCTGAGCCCAACACTTACGGTGATTCATACAACCCCTCTTGGAAAAATCACCCAAACCTTAGGTGGAAACTAAATCAACCCAATTCTTCCAATCCGCCTAATCGTTACCAACCAAACGGTCCACCCTCCAACCGTACTTTCAACAACAATCTTTCTAACAACTATGGTAGTACCAACAATCTTGAAGGATTGATGTCAAAGTTTATGGCATCTCAAGAGGCTCGCATAGCTAGGTTTGAAACTGAATTCAACCAACAACAAACGGAGATGACCAACAAGATTGACAACTTGTTGAGAGCCCTCAACAACCAAGCGTTAGTCACACCTAGGAAGGACACTAGGGACACCAATAACGGAATCCAAATTAAGGATCCCTCATCATCCAAACATGTCCACTTTGTCAATATTGTCACCATTAAGCCAATAGATAAGGAGATAGAAGAGAGTGACAAGGATGAAGTTAGAGTAGAAGCCGAGACTAAGGATGAGAGTAGGGAAGTTGAGGCTAATATGAGAGAGGAATTAGAGGAGGTAGAGCCTATAGAAAAATACTTTGATAAGTTGCCCACCAAGGAAGAACGAGAATACTATAAGGATTTATTCGATAGTCCCGAGAGACCACATATCCTTTGCACCCCCCTTATCAAAATGAGAGACCCCTCTAACATTAACATACCATGCAATATCGGGCACATGCATATATGGAAAGCTTACATCGACCCTAGATCCCCCGTGAACATCATGACTAGGACTTATTACAATTGGGTGATGAAGAAGCAACTTAATTTTAGGATGATGCCTAATAAGAATCTGATAAGTAATTTTGCAGGAAGAGTGATTGCATGTGATTATAGGGAATCTCACCTATGAGATTGATTTTATGATAGTTGAAGACACTCGTCCGGTGATAGATGCTTGCCTAAGCCAAATAATATTTGGAAAACCATTTGTTTAGGCCACTAGTTTGAGTTATGATCCGACTTTAGGGATAGTTAGATTCAAGGAAGAGAATGATGAGGTTGCCTATCAACTCCCATACAAGATTGACCAATACCGCCTTCTCTCTAATTTCGAAAAGGAACACAAGCAAGCGGCTTATTATAGGAATGAGGAGGATAGACGTAGAGGAGTAGAGTATGTAAAGAATAGGATGCTTGGTTTCTACAAAGAATGCTTGCAACTAGGACCGGAATACAAAACTGGTTTAGAAGACGACCTAGAGAGTGGAACCAATGATGAGTTCACGTAGTAACCCATGACCTTGAGTCTAGCTACAAGACTCGTAAATAAAGAAAAGCGCTTCTTGGGAGGCAACCCATGTTTTGTGTGATTTTGTTTGTTTGTTTGTTATTTGCTTCCGTATGCATGCTTTATTTTTATTATTGGTTGATCATGTTTCTAAACTAAATAGTGGAAATCCTTTACTTTGTTGTTTTGGCTTAGTCTTAACTCCACCTAAAAGTATTTTTGCAAAAGATAAGTGTAAGGGGAAACCCCAAATATGTTTTTAAGAAACAAACCGATCATGATTCTCCACAATATTAAATGAACATGTATATTCGTATTTGTTAGAGTCAAATGCTTGTATTGAGTCATAATGAAGTTTTGCAGGATTTTCCAGGAAGTAGGACCAAGTTTTTCCATAAATTTTCTGGAAACTTAACATAAGAATTTCTGCAGGTCACTTCTGACGGCGTCACGAGTAACTCTTGACGGCGTCATGTGTAAAAATCTGGAAATTTTACCAGTTATGTTTTTATAACGGAGTCTTATGGTTTTTGTGAATTATTAAGTTTTATAATCTCCAGGAGATCTTCAAACTTCATTCCACCAGCATTATATCTTATCTTGTTTTCTAGGATTTAGTAACTTATATAGGATGCCGCCGATTTTACGCGAGGTTGTTTTGTCTATTTTTCTCAGGATTTACAGGTTATGTATGACAAGAAGATGATTTACATTCTGGAAAAGAAGCTTTGATTGTTCATTTTCTTAGAGGAAGATTTAACCTGGCCACCTTATTATCCATACCGAGCGAATCAGGAGAGTATTTGATTTCATTCTTTTTACTTTTTAACTTTTACATTCTTTACTTGAACATTGGGGACAATGTTCATCTTAAGTGTAAGGGGAGGGTAAAAAGATGGTACCTTACATATGCACTTTCGCTTGAGTTTGTTTTGTTTAATGGTAGATGTGTAATAAAACTATGAGAAATACTTGTTAGTGCAATTTTAGCGCCAAATTTAAATTTTTTTACAACATTTAGGAGTGAAACTTTAGCCATAGCAAGCGTCTCATGGATAGGAGATTGTATGACTAGCACATAACCGTATAATTAGAAAAATTTTCCACCCAAATATGTGAGGTTCGCCTTTAGATTTGATAGGAAAAGCATTTACTATTAGTGCTTATGAGTGTACCGGTAGCATTTAGATTCTAGAACTTGCGTTAGTGATGCATCCCGAGACCGCTAGTGAGACTACATTCGTGTAGTAGGATTTACTACATGATAAGAGGCATTAGGATCACCCTTACGTTAAACCTGTATCATAATTACTTGACCATTTAAGTCATATTACTTGGCTAGTTAAGTCAACTAATTTTTCCCACACCCTTAGCGTTGTACTCATTTTTAGTACACGAAACCCCTAGTACACCCCTCCGAGCCTATCTTTTCGTTTCTGACTTTAAGCATTTTACTTAAAGGAAGAATTTGTTACACCCCACTTAAATGTACACCCAAATCGCCTTAGCCTTCCGTGTATGCGCTCATTTTTAGTGCATTATTGTTATTTGTTAAACCCTAAGTTAACTATCTAATTGATTACATGGTTGCTAAGTCGAGTCATATCCTTGTACATATTGTTTTGGGACGATTAGGACTCATGGGTAAGTACTTATTTTATGGAGTAATGGGGAAGAACATCATTTATTACCCCCATATGTACGTTAATCTTAAAAGTACTCCAAGTGTTTTGATTTTCTTAATTCGAGTCATTAGATTAGTTTAATGTAAAGTATGTAAAGATTCAAGTGTAAGGGGAATGTTCATCCCCTATGATGTATTATTTTGGATGGTAGGGTAAGAGTGTATGCACAAAAAAAAAATTTGAAAAAATCAAGAAAAAGAAAAAAAATAGAAAAAGGAAAAAGAGAAAAAATATACGGACTACCATCCCGTTTCATTCTATGTTTATTTTATGTTTTTGTTATTTTTCATTTACTAGCTTAAGTCGAGTCTAGTCTTGGCTTAGCAACGCCATATTGTACATGTAATTAACCAAGATTGTTAACTCGCTACCAGTAAAACTTCCTTTATCCAACAAAACCATGTATTTCATATCCCTACACCTAACGTTACAACCCTTTAAAAGACCTCTTTGATAGTTTATCCTAGGTGCTTACGCCATGTGGTGGAGGTTTGATCCTTTCCCAAGCCTATGGTAATCTATTTTGCTATGACAGGTAGTGAGAGATATCTTCCGTTTTCATATTGTAATTTATACTTTATTACACCCGAGAGATGTGAGTATCTAAACACTATTTGTGAGGTGCTAGTGTATGACCTCCGTGCTTGTCTATTGGTCTTTAGTGGAATGATTATTTGTGGTAATTACTTTTATATTAGTGTTAAATGACCCCTAACTTGTCTTTTGAGTAGAATAAAAGCGCATTTGCTTGAGGACAAGCAAATCTCAAGTGTAAGGGTATATGATGAGGCGAAAAATGAACCACTTTTAGGGGGTCATTTAAGCCCGGAATTGAATTTATTTGATCAAATATTGCCCTAAATCATTCCTTTTGTGATTTTAGGTACTTTGGGAGTGAAATTTGGAAAAGGAAGCAATTCGGACGTTTTTTGAGCATAAAAGTGAAGAAAACGCCAAAGTCTTAATTTTCCTTGCTAGGAACAGTAGGTGACGGCATCAAGAAGTAATTTCCGACGGCGTCAAGAGTAATTTCCATGACGACCCAGTACAGATTTGACGGCGTCACAAGAAAGGGCGTCAAGAGTAAAATGCATGACGGCCTGGAAAATGCTAACATATGACGGCGTCAGAAGTAGATCAAGGCAGTCCGAGAAGAGTTTAGGCGGCGAGGTGACGGCGTCACAAGCTTTGTCTTGACGCCTTCAGACCCTATTTCCTATATATAGTTTTCTAATTTTCACATTAAAAAGAGAGAAGTTTTGGAGAAACCCTAAGTACGAACTTGGTGCGAATTTTACAGGTTTTTCAAGGGTTCTAAGCCCTTTATACCTTTCATGTGTAATTGAGATAAGTATTCTTTTAATTCAATCAATATGTCTATGTGTTGGTTGTCTATATCTTGTTCTTGTCTTAATTCCATCATGCTAGGCTAGATCTATCTTGTGTTTGCTTGGATCTAATGAAACCTAGATGTTAATTATGTGTTGATTACTTGTTTATAATTGTTTTGGATGAATGAATTTGATGTTAGGCTTAAGAAAACTGGCAGATCTCCAAATGGTAACATGCTTGAACGTCTTAGGAAACATGAACCGATGTGCACTAGGTCTTTATTGGTTGTATTTAATGCATGAGCCGCTGTTTATAATCCCTATGGTTGTGTTGGGCATGGCATAGGAGGAGATAAGAGCTCATAGAATTGGGGAGTTAAGTGCGCCACCCCATGAATGGTATTAAGGAATACAATCCGTCATCCATGCAACTATAACAAGTAATTAACATGTAAAAGATGTCTAGGGAGTATTGAAATCTAAGTAAACACATTTTCTCCACTTATTGCTCACAACCTTAGTATAATTTAGTTTATTTTCATTTCTAGTATTTTATTTTGATTGCATCTTTAGTATTGGGTTAGTTGACTAGCAACTAATTCCGCCCAAATCCTTCAAACCCAAGATTTTTACTTGCTTTCTAACAAATATAAAAATACAAAAAGAATCATCTCTCACCTTTAGAACTAGTATTCAGGTTTTCTAATCCTAGCGACACTATTCCTAGCTGAACGATCAATCCCCCGGTACTTGTCACTATACTATACTACAACGATCAGGTACACTGCCTGGTGGGGGTTGTAAGCTTCTCAAGATCCCTTGAGAGGTAAAGCGTGGTACGATTCCCACGTATCAATAGGTAGTGAGAGATGTTTTCCATTTCCATATTGTGATATATACTTTATTACACCCGAGAGATGTGAGTATCTAAACACTATTTGTGAGGTGCTAGTGTATGACCTCCGTGCTTGTCTTTGGTCTTTAATGGAACGGTTATTTGTTGTAATTACTTTTATACTAGTGTTAAATGACCCCTAACTTGTATTTTGACTAGAATAAAAGCGCATTTGCTTGAGGACAAGCAAATCTCAAGTGTAAGGGTATATGATGAGACGAAAAATGATCCGTTTTTAGGGGGTCATTTAAGCCGGAATTGGAATTTATTTGATCAAATATTGTCCTAAATTGTTCCTTTTGTGATTTTAGGTACTTTGAGAGTGAATTCTGGAAAAGGAAGCATGTTGGACGTTTTTGGAGCATAAAAGTGAAGAAAACAGTAAAGTGTTAATTTTCCTTGCTGGGAACAGTACCTGATGGCGTCAAGAACAATTTGATGACGGCGTCAAGAGTAAAAATGGTGACGGCCCAGTGAAAACGTGACGGCGTCAGAGCAAGGCGGTCAAGAGTAAAAGTGGTGATGACCCAGAGCTGCAATACACATGACGGCGTCAGATCTGGATCTAGGCAGTCTGAGAATATTATTGGCGGCGGGTTGACGGCATCAGAACTTTCTTCTTGATGCCGTCACCTTAGGAAATAAATATATACTCTTTGTAATTTTCATTCTAAAGAGAGGAGAATTTTAGGGTCGAACTTAATAAACCCTAGCACGACTTTTACAGTATTTTCAAGGGTTTTCACCCCTTGAAACCCTTCATGTTCAATTGTGATAAGTATCCTTTCAATTCATTCAATATGTCTATGTGTTGTTTGAATATATCTTACGCTTGTCTTGATTTTAACATGCTAGACTAGATCTTTTGTGTGTTTGCTTAGATGTAATGAAACCTAGATGTTGATTATAGGTTGATTGCTTGTTTATAGTTGTAATGGATGACTGATTTCGATGTTAGGCTTAAGAAAACTGGCAGACTTCCAATTGGTAACTTGCTTGAACGTCTTAAGAGGCATGAACCAATGCGTACTAGGTTTTCATAGTTGTATTTAATGCATGAGCGAATTCTAGTGATCCCATGTTAGGAGCTTCTTGCAGGCTCGACATAGGAGTAAAGTAGGAGCTTATAGAGTTGGGGAAGTACGTACGCCACCACACAATTGGTATTAAGGAATATAACCCGTCATCCACGCAACTGTAACAAACAATTAACCTTGAAAAGATATCTCGGGAGTAGTGAAATCTAAGTAAACACAATTCTCCCATCTATTGTTCACACCACATTAGTAATTAGCTTTATTTTCATTTTTGTTATTTTATTTTGATTGCATCTTAGTTATTGGGTTAGTTGACTAGCAACTAATTCCGCCCACTCTTCCAAAAACCCGACATTTTTCTTGCTTTTATAAAAACATAAAAATACAAAAAGAATCATCCCTCACCTCTAGACCTAGTTTTTAGGCTTTCTAATCCTAGCGACACTATTCCTGAGTTGAACGATCAATCCCCCGGTACTTGTCACTATACTATACTACAACGATCAGGTACACTGTCTAATGGGGGTTGTAAGCTTCTTGAGATCCCTCGAGAGGTAAATCCTGGTGCAATCCCCACGCATCATCTATTGAGTCATGCAAGTAATAATGTATATAAAAAGCAAAAATTAACTTGTAAAATACCTAATATAGGTATTTGTAATGGGAATGATAGTGAATGATAGTACTGAGTGTGTGGGGGTTGTTATAGTATTGGTATGTTCGACTTTTGGATAAGGTCGTACTCGGCAAAACTAGATATAACTTGTGACTTTTAGTCAAATAAGCAAGAGTTTAAAACATGTTTTCCATTAATTTGTATGGCTTAAAAAAAGAATGAATAAAAGAGCCACGACTTGTTTTGCATTTTATATATGAGATGAGATCAATATAGATCTCATATTTGCCATAGAACTAATGAACCAATCATAGACACTCATTTTTATTTTTCACCTTAAAATATCTTACAAACGGTAAATTGTCAAGCTACAAAAAAATAACATCGCGACGAGAATTAAATCATCTTTATATAGATATCCATTATTATATACTTTTGATGAACTTTTTTTTTTGACGAACTTTTTTTTTTTATATTTCCACCCAGAAAAATCATATATGATTTGTAAAAATCATATATGATTCGTTAAAATCAAATCATATATGATTCTTACAAATCATATATGATTTAAATCATATATGAAGAATCATAAATGATTTGATTTTAACTAATCATATATGATTTTTACAAATCATGTATGCTTTTACAAATCATATATGATTTTTCTTGGCGAAAATTTTGAAAAAAAAAGTTCGTTGAAAGTATATAACAATGCATGTCTATAGAAAGATAATCTAATTCTCGTCGTGATGGTATTTTTTTTGTAGCTTGACGATTTACGGTTTGCAAGATTATTAAGTTTTAATAAAAAGGTGGAAGTTTATTTAGTTTATTTTGATAAAAAAAAAAATGAGTGGCTAAGATTGCTCGATAGGTTTTATAGTAAAAATTGGATGTATAAATAACTTTTGCCTTGTATATATATGTCAACTATTAAGGTTGTTAACAGGTGTAATTTTGGGCTAATATAATCTATAAAAAATATGTATAAATTACATCTAAAAATGGTTACGTGTTGAGACTCGTTTGCTCTCTTGTTGAAACACACATTTTGTCACATTAAAAACCTTGGTCATACGTTGTGTAATGTGCGTGTATCGAGGGTAAGTTGAATGGGAAATAAGGGGTATGTATAAAGAGAACGTACGCGAGTCGTGATTATATATGTGATAATAACATATTTTGGTCGTCGCGGTCTAAGATTAATGTCAAAAATACATGAACGACGGGGTCTAAAATTATTATTATAATATTAAATTATAGTACAAACCTTAAAATAAATTTATTTGACATTTTTAATATTTAATTTTGATCATTTATATTTTTACTCTAAACTTTACTAAATTGGCATAATTAACTCTAAACTATTATAATTGTCATTTTAAACCCTTAAATACTAATTGTCAACTAAAACCTTCAAAGTATTAAATTACTATTTTGGGAAGCTTACTAAATATGAAAATTTGCTGATTCGGAAAACTTGCTAAAAATATAAAGTTACTAAAAATGGAAAAAAAAACCTAAAACGAGTAATCTGATTAAAATTGAGTTATTAATAATAAGCCGACTATTAATTCGTGTAGATTCGCTGAAGAAGGAGTGACTTCCTATCCTTATGTTATGATATGGGTTCGTTGGCGGTTTAAGGTACAGATATTCTACTCTTTTTCAGTAATGGTGCTTCTATCTCATGACTTGATCTTGATCTTTGATTCGTTATAGGATTCCCTAAGCCATTGAAATGTTCCCTTATGTTTTGATTCGTTCTCTATGATTCCTTTGATATGATTACTTGATATGATCTCCTGATATAGGATTCACATTCATTTGAAAATCCTCTGATTATGATTATGCTTTGATATGATTCAGATATGCTGCTATGATTCTATGTATGTAAGTATGCTTCATTCCTTTCTTATGCCCGAGTTTTCTAACTAGCCATGGAGGTACCATGGCCGTTTCATCGAGGCACCGATGGCATGACACTTTCTATGGAGGTGTGATTGGTCAACGGCGTCCCCATTTGATATGATATGATTATGCGCGCTTACGATATGATTCTGCGAGTTTATCAATGTATATATGTATGGGGGCGTATGGATACATCCTAGCACTTATGTTTATGTATGGTTTTAATATGGTATGATATGGTTTCGGCGGGTGACTGGTGGTACGTACCTTGTACCAAGACTCCTTTGGTACAATGGAGTCTGCAGCTCCTTGTACAGCTTTTGGATATGATGGATATGCGGTACCGAAAGGTCTCCCCACTCCGTATCCTTTGATATGGGATTTCGAATTATGTATGTATGTATGTATAAGACCTATTCGAGTGACTCTGGTAGGTCGACTTGTGGCTTCCTTCTGTTTCTATGTGTCTATTCGAGTGACTCTGGTAGACACGCCTTTGTTGATACGTGCTAATTACCTTTTCCTTATGATTAAGCTTATGTGTTATATCTTGATACTTCGTTTCCCTTTGACTTATGATATTCGTTCCGTTGTATGTTAATCTCTTTTGCATTTAACAGATGATATTCCCTTCAACATAAACTTATGATTTCCTTTGTCTTACACTTATATACATTTCATTCATCCATTTGCTTTGTAATATATCTGTTCACTAGGCTTTTTAAGCTCAGTCGCATTTCCTTTCCTACGGTAGGTTATATGTTGGAAGCTGGGTTTGGGTGAAGAGAGAGCATAGGAGCTTTAGTGGACTACCCGATGGACTAGAAGCCCATTACATCTGGACTAGTTTTGGACTTAGATTAGATTAGATTTTGTTTAGTTTGTATTTTCTCTTCTTTTATAGTTTTAGTATTCCTTTTGTACTTTTAGATTCTTCCTTTGTAACCTTTTGTTTTAAGTCTTCCGCTTGCGTTGTATGCTTTGATATGTCACCATACTGTAGCGCTCCGGACCCATGCCGGGTTGGGGTGTTACAATTATGGTATCAGAGATAAGGCTGCGAGTTATAGTACCTAAGTTATAGCCTTTGAGTTTTAGACCCTTAGGTTTGCACCTTAGAACCTTTAGGAATAACTTTGGAAGGTTTTGCCTTAAGTTTCTCCCCTTAAGAGCTTTAATATGACCGATGAGGATTGGGTAGATATATGGTCAGACATTGGTTGTCTTGCTTCCATTTTACTCTGATTTATGCCTTTGCTTTTCGTTAAGCTCTTACAAGATCAATCGTTTCGGAGACTTATCAGGATTTGTGACATGTGACTTCGTAGTGTGCCTTATAGGTTCTTTCTCTGGAGTTATCCTTTTGAACTTTGATTCTTGATTCGTTAGACGTTCGTTTAGATGCCTTCCGTTCATTTGGAGATTCGTGTATGTATGAATCCTACGTGTTCGACACATTCTATGACTTTTCTTTGCTTTTGATTCTTTCTTCATTATTGATTTGACCTTACCTATTCTACCCCTATGATCGGTTTGTGACTTTTCATCGTGTATATTCGATTTGTCCGATACGTTCCGGAGATATTTGGAGACGATTTTGTTGGGCTAATCTGTTTACGTTGGAGATGTTCGATTCGATGTTATTCTGAATTCGGATTTGTTGCCTGAGTATTATGATGATGACGACTGTCATTTTATGTTTGTCACCTTTGATGTTTTGTGAAGTTCATATTCTACACCATGATTCTTAACCTGATAATCGTTTATGACCACCTTGTTCTGAAACTCGTGCGTTGATTTTCCTCTGTTGTGAGGATACTTCTCTGATGAAACTCGCCTCGAGAATTATTCAATTTGTTTGGAACGTTCGCTGTGTATCTTTGTGTGTTTTTGTTTTATTCGTGGAGGAGAATGATAATAGTATGAGGTTGTGGATTGATTTCTGGGGGCTAGATTGTGTCTTATTTTGTGAGAGGAACGGGATACTGTTAGTAATTCTTTTCATACTTTTGTGTGTGATGCCAATTGTATTGGTTACCTTTTTGACTATTCCAATGAATTTGATAAATCATGTTTTTCATGAATACTTGGACAATTTGTCATAGTATGACATTTTCATATATTCAGAGACGAAAGAGAAAAACGAGGACCATCTTCGTACTTTGTGTTGATATTTCTGCATTAGAAGAAGCTCTATGTGATATTTCTCGAAGAGTCATTTTGTTGAAGGGGATGAGAGAAGACGTTGAGAAGCTGAGAAGAAATCTGTTTCTACCTAGACATGAACAATCTCAAGAGCAAGGCGGTGAAAGATTAGCTATAATGGAAGATAGAAGGAAGTAGCCTGAAGTGAAGCATACAGTTCTACCAACTCTATTCATCTTAGTTGTACTAATATGTATAGAGTCTTGAAGCAGGAGCTGGACGGGATGGTATGAAGACGGTGGTGACTACATCGGAGATTTCCACGCACAGGAGGAGAGCCAAAACAAGTGGATCATTGACTTGGATGGCTTGCTTGGAAGATCGGCAGAAGATTACTCAAGCTACATGGCACACCTGCAATGGTCGTGACAGAGAATCGCATTTTGTTTCACACAGCTAGAAGAGACATAGAAGAGTTAGACATCTTGGCATTGGAAGTTGTTTTGATTCACGACACTTTAGAACTTGATTTCATTCCTATTCGTATGAATTATTCAACCTATTAGGGTATGCTTCATGATACATTTTGATACTCTAATTCGTGATTTGGAACGTCGGTATAAACATGTTATCCCATATCCCTATGAGACTCTTGGTATGTTTGATGATTCGAATTGTGCTTCTATAACTTGGCAAGTTCTTTTATCCATTCAGAATTTGGTAGGAGTTGATGAAGATTTATCGCTTAGTATTATCGAGATGCTTGCTTCGTAGGTTATGCATTTCGTGTATCTCCTTATGAGATCCCAATTATCATCTGTCATCTGCTACTCATCTGCTACTCTATTGGAGATCCTGAGGCTAATTTAGAGTGTCAGGATCGAGTCATGAGAAAATTTTGGTTGTGAAGATTCTTTTGGAAGAACCTCCCTGAGTGTGAGGATATTTGTGATGATATTTTGTGATTTGCTACGACTCCGTATAACTTTAGTGACTTCAATTTTCGAGAACGAAAATTTTCTTTTCAGAGGGGAAGAGTTGTAAAACCCTAAACTCCGAATACCTAAAATACGTATAATTTTGAAATTGTACCCTAAGCTTGTAATGATCCTTTTTTATCCCTAAACTATATATTAAGAGTTATAATACAATTAAACTAAACTAACCTAAGTTTAAGCAAAAGTAAATAAATATGGTACAAGAATAAAATTCCTAATAAGCTACACATATCACACTTTCAACTAAATATTTGTTACATACGATTTGGGAGTTAATGTCCCCATAATTTTGGCTCAATCAACCAAAAACACCACGACATTCCTATTTTGAAACACTCCTCAATTCGTTATACCCTTAAACAATTTGTACATTGCCCATTTTCTCCCATTCTCCTAGTTGATCATTTAAGGAAGACAGAAAAGAAAGTCAGCCACCCTTGATTATTATATTCGACCACTCACAAAAGAAAAACACATCTAGCCAACACCCTTTGTGAATTCAGCTGCAACACAATTTGACCCATTCACAAATAAAACAAATTCAACCGCTATTCTTTTGGCATTCATTTGAGAGACAGAGCTGCACATTTGATATATCATTTGTGCAATTTATATATTATTTGGTGTTCTAGGCGAGCGTGCAAGTGTGATTCTCAATTTATTTTGGTTTTGCTTTTAACGTGATAACATGCAAGGCGGCTTCGAGTACCATGTTTCTTCCTCTTCGATTATTCTGGTTCAAGCCCAAAGGGTAACCCCATTCTAAACCATGTTCAATCTTTATCTTTAATTGTTTTCTTTCAAACGTTCATTTGTCTCTTTGATCGACTCATAATTGCTTGGTTTTAATCATATAAAAACTACGCATGAAATCATGAACATCGACACATAAGATAACAAGAATAAAACATATACACTCGGTTATAGACTTGTACGTATTGGTATGTTCGACTTTTGGATAAGGTCGTACTTGGAAAAACTAGATAAAAATTGTGACTTTTAATCGAATATGCAAGAGTTTAAAACATGTTTTCCATGAATTCGTATGGCTTAAACAAAAGAATGAATAAAAGAGGCACGGCTTGTTTTGCATTGTATATATATATGTCAACTATTAAGCTTGTTAACAGGTGTAATTTTGGGCTAATATAGTCTGTAAAAAATGTTTAAATTATATCTAAAAATGGTTACGTATTGAGGCTCATTTGGTCTTGCTGAAACACACATTTTGTCACATTAAAAACCTTGGTCATACGTTGTGTAATGTGCGTGTATCGAGGGTAAGTCGAATGGGAAATAATGGGTATGTATAAAAAGAACGTACGCGAGTCGTGATTATATATGTGATAATAACATATTTTGGTCGTCGCGGTCTAAGATTAATGTCAAAAATACATGAACGACAGGGTCTAAAATTATTATTATAATATTAAATTATAGTACAAACCTTAAAATAAATTTATTTGATATTTTTAATATTTAATTTTGATCATTTATATTTTTACTCTAAACTTTACTAAATTGGCATAATTAACTCTAAACTATTATGATTGTCATTTTAAACCCTTAAATGCTAATTGTCAATTAGGACCTTCAAAGTATTAAATTACTATTTTGGGAAGCTTACTAAATATGAAAATTTGCTGATTCGGAAAACTTGCTAAAAACATAAAGTTACTAAAAATGGAAAGAAAACCTAAAACGAGTAATCTGATTTAAAATAAGTTATTAATAATAAGCCGACCATTAATTCGTGTAGATTCGCTGAAGAAGGAGTGACTTCCTATCCTTATGTTATGATATGGGTTCGTTGGCGGTTTAAGGTACAGATATTCTACTCTTTTTCAGTAAGGGTACTTCTATCTCATGAATTGATCTTGATCTTTGATTCGTTATAAGATTCCCTAACCCATTGAAATGTTCCCTTATGTTTTGATTCGTTCTCTATATTTCCTTTGATATGATTACTTGATATGATCTCCTGATATACGATTCACATTCATTTGACACTCCTCTGATTATGATTATGCTAAGATATGATTCGGATATGCTGCTATGATTCTATGTACGTATGTATGCTTCATTCCATTCTTATGCCCGAGTTTTCTAACTAGCCATGGAGGTACCATGGCCGTGTCATCGAGGCATTGATGGCATGACACTTTCTGTGGAGGTGTGATTGATCCACGGCGTCCCCATTTGATATGATATGATTATGCGCGCTTATGATATGATTATGTCGGTTTATGTATGTATGTATGGGGGCATATGGATGCATCCTAGCACTTATGTTTATGTATGGTTATACTATGGTATGATATGGTTTTGGCGGGTGACTGGTGGTACGTGCCTTGTACCCTCACTCCTTTGGTACAATGGAGTCTTCAGCTCTTTGTACAGCTTTTGGATATGATGGATATGCGGTACCGAGAGGTCTCCTCTCTCTGTATCCTTTGATATGTGATTACGGATTATGTATGTATGTATGTATGTATGAGACCTATTCGAGTGACTCTGGTAGATCTGCTTGTGGCTTCCTTATGTTTCTATGTGTCTATTCGAGTGACTCTGGTAGACGCGCCTTTCTGTATCCTTTGATATGTGATTATGATTAAGCTCATGTGATATATCTTGATACTTCGTTTCCCTTTGACTTATGATATTCGTTCAGTTGTATGTTAATCTCTTATGCATTTGACAAATGATATTCCTTTCAACAGAAACTTATGATTTCCTTTTTCTTATTCTTATATACATTTCATTCATCTATTTGCTTTGTTATATATCAGATTACTAGGCTTTTTAAGCTCAGCCGCATTTCCTTTCCTACGGCAGGTTATAAATTAGAAGCTGGGTTTGGGTGAAGAGAGAGCATAGGAACTTTAGTGGACTACCCCATGGACTAGAAGCCCATTATACATGAACGACGGGGTCTAAAATTATTATTATAATATTAAATTATAGTACAAACCTTAAAATAAATTTATTTGACATTTTTAATATTTAATTTTGATCATTTATATTTTTACTCTAAACTTTACTAAATTGGCATAATTAACTCTAAACTATTAAAATTGTCATTTTAAACCCTTAAATACTAATTGTCAACTAAAACCTTCAAAGTATTAAATTACTATTTTGGGAAGCTTACTAAATATGAAAATTTGTTGATTCGGAAAACTTGCTAAAAACATAAAGTTGCTAAAAATGGGAAAAAAAAACCTAAAACGAGTAATCTGATTAAAATTGAGTTATTAATAATAAGCCGACTATTAATTCGTGTAGATTCGCTGAAGAAGGAGTGACTTCCTATCCTTATGTTATGATATGGGTTCGTTGGCGGTTTAAGGTACAGATATTCTACTCTTTTTCAGTAATGGTGCTTCTATCTCATGACTTGATCTTGATCTTTGATTCGTTATAGGATTCCCTAAGCCATTGAAATGTTCCCTTATGTTTTGATTCGTTCTCTATGATTCCTTTGATATGATTACTTGATATGATCTCCTGATATAGGATTCACATTCATTTGACACTCCTCTGATTATGATTATGCTTTGATATGATTCGGATATGCTGCTATGATTCTATGTATGTAAGTATGCTTCAATCCTTTCTTATTCCCGAGTTTTCTAACTAGCCATGGAGGTACCATGGCCGTTTCATCGAGGCACCGATGGCATGACACTTTCTATGGAGGTGTGATTCGTCAACGGCATCCCCATTTGATATGATATGATTATGCGCGCTTAGGATATGATTCTGCCAGTTTATCTATGTATATATGTATGGGGGCGTATGGATACATCCTCGCACTCATGTTTATGTATGGTTTTAATATGGTATGATATGGTTTCGGCGGGTGACTGGTGGTACGTACCTTGTACCAAGACTCCTTTGGTATAATGGAGTCTGCAGCTCCTTGTACAACTTTTGGATATGATGGATATGCGGTACCGAGAGGTCTCCCCACTCCGTATCCTTTGATATGTGATTTCGAACTATGTATGTATGTATGTATAAGACCTATTCGAGTGACTCTGGTAGGTCAACTTGTGGCTTCCTTATGTTTCTATGTGTCTATTCGAGTGACTCTGGTAGACACGCCTTTGTTGATACATGCTAATTACCTTTTCCTTATGATTAAGCTTATGTGTTATATCTTGATACTTCGTTTCCCTTTGACTTATGATATTCGTTCAGTTGTATGTTAATCTCTTTTGCATTTAACGGATGATATTCCCTTCAACATAAACTTATGATTTCCTTTGTCTTACACTTATATACATTTCATTCATCCATTTGCTTTGTAATATATATGTTCACTAGGCTTTTTAAGCTCAGTCGCATTTCCTTTCCTACGGTAGGTTATAGGTTGGAAGCTGGGTTTGGGTGAAGAGAGAGCATAGGAGCTTTAGTGGACTACCCCATGGACTAGAAGCCCATTACATCTGGACTAGTTTTGGACTTGGATTAGATTAGATTTTGTTTAGTTTGTATTTTCTCTTCTTTTATAGTTTTAGTATTCCTTTTGTACTTTTAGATTCTTCCTTTGTAACCTTTTGTTTTAAGTCTTCCGCTTGCGTTGTATGCTTTGTATGCTTTGATATGTCACCATACTGTAGCGCTCCGGACCCATGTCGGGCTAAGGTGTTACAATTGCCCTCGAACGGAAGGCAAGAAAATGAAAGATTAGTTTTATAACTTGACTGTGAAAGGGAACGATGTCAAAACTTATATTTGAAGATTTCAGGAATTGGCAACTTTGTGTCCTACAATGGTTCCAACTACAGAAAAGACGATAGAATTTTTCATCGTAGGTTTACCCCGGAGTATCGAAGGGAATACAGCCTCTAAGCCACAAACTTTATAGGAAGCCATTAACATTACTTTAAGGTTAATGGATCAAGTAACAAAGCACAACACTGTGGCAGCGCCCAACGATTATAAACAAAAGTTCCACGATGGGAGAGCTTTCGGCAATTATTATCGTACTAACCCCTATCTTGAACCAAACCCAAGACAAGAAGCTACTAGAGCTTATGCCGCTACTCCAAATGAGGGAAATGGTTATGCTGGGAAAGCCCCTCTGTGTAGGAAGTGTGCTTTGCACCATACAAGGCCTTGTTTCATCAAGTGTACCACATGCAACAAGTTAGGCCATCAGCCAAAGGATTGCAAGCCCAAAGGACCAACCACTGGGGGAAATCCGCCACCAGTAACGATCATTTGTCACGCTTATGGAGAGAAAAGACTGATACGTGGGGATTGCACCCTCGCAACAGGTTTTACCTCTCAAGGGATCTCGAGAAGCTTACAACCCCCACCAGGCAGTGTACCTGATCGTTGTAGTATAGTATAGTGACAAATACCGGGGGATTGATCGTTCAACTCAGGAATAGTGTCGCTAGGATTAGAAAGCCTAATAAACTAGGTCTAGAGGTGAGGGATGATTCTTTTTGTATTTTTATATTTTATAGAAAGCAAGTAAAATCTCGGGTTTTGGAAGAAGTGGGCGGAATTAGTTGTTAGCCAACTAACCCAATAAACTACTAATGCAGTGAAAATAAAATAATAGAAATGAAAATTAAACTAATTATACTAGTGTGGTGGAAACATTAATGAGGATAATTGTGTTTACTTAGATTTCGTTACTCCCTAGAAATCTTTTACATGTTGATTAGCTTGGTACAATTGCATGAATGACGGGTCATATTACTTAATACTAGTGGTAGGGTCGTGTACAATATTCCCCAACTCTATAGGATCCTACTTCACTCCTATGTCGAGCCATTAGAAGCTCCTAACATGGGATCATTAGAATTCTCCTACGCATTAAATACAACAAAAAATCGTAGTACACCTCCGATCATGTTTCTTAAGACGTTCAAGCAAGTTACCAATAGAAGTCTGCCAGTTTTCTTAAGCCTAACATCGAATACAATCATCCGTAACAATTATAAACAAACAATCAACCCATAATTAACATCTAGGTTTCACTACATCTAAGCAAACACAAGAGAAATATAGCCTAGCATGTTACCCATAATTATCATCTAGGTTTCACTACATCTATGCAAACACAAGAGAAATCTATCCTAGCATGTTAAATAGAAGACAAGCGTAAGATATAATCAAACAACACATAGACATATTGAATGATTTGAAAGGATACTTATCTTTAATTGAACATGAAAGATTCAAGGGGGTGAAACCCTTGAAAAGCTGATAAAATTCGGACTAGGATTTATTCCCACAAAGTTGCACACTAATAAATGAAATTTGGAAAACTATATATAGATTTTACATTGTGACAGCGTCATGTGTTAGGTTGTGACGATGTCAACTCACCGCCATGACAAAAATCGTATTGCCTAGATCCATTTGTGACGCCGTCATGTGTAGTTGTGCTCTGGGCCGTCACTAATGTTTGGACCCTGACGGCCTTGGGTGATGCCCTCAGGTCCTAGGCTTAAAAACTCTCTGGATCTTCACGTGTATTTTCCACTTCCACCTCTTTTGTAACTCTTGATTCCATCATGTGGAGAGTCTTGACGCCGTCAGGTACTGTTCCCAGCAAGGAAAATTGAGACTTTGCCGTTTTCTTCACTTTTATGCTCCAAAAACGTCCAAAATGCTTCCTTTTCCAGATTTCTCTCCAAAAGTACCTAAAATGACAAAAGGAACGATTTAGGGCAATATTGATCAAATAATCTCAAATTCGGGCTTAAATGACCCCTTAAAAGCGGTTCACTTTTCGCCTCATCAAATACCCTTACACTTGAGATTTGCTTGTCCTCAAGCAAATGCGCTTTTATTCTAATCAAAATACAAGTTATGGGTCATTTAACACTAATCTAAAAGTAATTACAACAAATAATTGTTCCACTAAAAACCAAAGACAAGCACGAAGGTCATACACTAGCACCTCACAAATAGTGTTTAGATACTCACATCTCTCGGGTGTAATAAAGTATATATTACAATATGGAAATTGAAAACATCTCTCACTACCTGTCATAGAAAATAGATTACCATAGGCTTGGGAAAGGATCAAACATCCACCACTTGGCGTAAGCACCTAGGATAAAATATCAAAGAGGTCTTTTAAAGGGTTATAACGTTAGGTGTAGCGATATGGAATACACGATTTTGTTGGATAAAGGCAATATTTACTAGTGGCGAGCTAATCATCTTGGTTAATTACATGTACAATATGGCGTTTCTAAGCCAAGACTAGACTCGACTTAAGCTAATAAATCAAAAAGAACAAAACATAAAACAAACATAGAATGAAACAGGATGGTAGTCCATATGTTTTTTCTTTTCTTTTTCTATTTTTTTTTCCTTTTTTACTTAATTTTTCGATTTTTTTTTTTTTTTTTGCATACACTCTTACCCTACCATCCAAAATAATACATCATAGGGAATGTACATTCCTCTTACACTTGAATTTTTGCATAGTTTACAATAAATTAATCTAATGACTCAAGGGTTATAACGTTAGGTGTAGGGATATGGAATACACGATTTTGTTGGATAAAGGCAATATTTACTGGTGGCGAGTTAATCATCTTGGTTAATTACATGTACAATATGCCGTTCCTAAGCCAAGACTAGACTCGACTTAAGCTAATAAATCAAAAAGAACAAAACATAAAATAAACATAGAATGAAACGGGATGGTAGTACATATGTTTTTTCTTTTCTTTTTCTACTTTTTTTCCTTTTTTACTTAATTTTTCGATTTTTTTTTTTTTTTTTTTTTTTGCATACACTCTTACCCTACCATCCAAAATAATACATCATAAGGAATGTACATTCCTCTTACACTTGAATTTTTACATACTTTACAATAAATTAATCTAATGACTCGAATCAAGATAATCAAAACACTTGAAGTACTTTTAAATATTAACACATATATGGGGGTAATAATTGATTTTCTTCCCCATTACTCCATAACACAAGTACTTTACCCATGAGTCCCAATCGTCCTAAAATAATATGTACAAGATATGACTCGACTTAGCAATCATGTAATCAATTACATAATTAACTAAGGGTTTAAACGAATAACAATAATGCACTAAAGATGAGTGCATACACGGAAGGCTAAGGCGATTTGGTTGCACATTTGGGTGGGTTGTAACAAATTCTTCCTTTAAGTAAGATGCTTAAAGTTAGAAATGAAAAGATAGGCTCGGAGGGGTGTACTAGGGGTATCGTGTACTAAAAATGAGTACAACGCTAAGGTGTGGGAAAATTAATTGACTTTACTAGTCAAGTAATATGACCTAATTGGTTAAGTAATTATGATACGGGTTTAAACATAAGGGTGATCATAATGCCTCTTATCATGTAGTAAATCCTACTACACGAATGTAGTCTCACTAGTGGTCTCGAGATGCATCACTAACGCAAGTTCTAGAATCTAAATACTACCGTTACACTCATAAGCACTAATAATGAATGCTTTTCCTATCAAATCTAAAGGCAAACCTCACATATTTGGGTGGAAAATTTTTCTGAATAGTACGGTTTTGTGCAAGTCATACAACTCCTATCCATGAAACACTTGCTAAGGCTAATGTTTCACTCCTAAATTTTGTAGAAAATTTTAAATTTGACGCTAAAATTACACTAACAAGTATTTCTCTTAGTTTTATTACACACCTACCATCAAACAAACAAACTCATGTGAAATTATATCCTATAAAGTATAATCATTTACCCTCCCCTTACACTTATGATGAACATTGTCCCCAATTTTTAATTAAAGAATGTAAAAGTAAAAACAGGTAAAAGAATGAAAACAAATAATCCCCTGATTCGTTCGGTGTGAATAGTGTATTAACAAGGTTAGATCTTCCTCCAAGAAAATGAACATTCAAAGCTTCCCTTCCAAAAATATAAATCATCTTCTTGTCATATATAACCTGTTAAACCTGAGAAAACAAACAAGGCAACCTCGCGTAAAATCGGCGGCAATCTATATATACTAACAAATCCTAGAAAACAAATTAAGATATAATGCTTGTGGAATGAATGTTTGCAGATTTCCTAGAGTTTATAAAACTAAAGAATTCACAAAAACTCTAAGACTCCGTTAGAAAAACAAAACTCGCAAAATTTCCAGAATTTTACACGTGACGCCGTCAGGAGTTAACTCCTGACGCCGTCAAAAGTGACCTGCAGAAATCTTTATATTAAGTTTCCGGAAAATTTCTGGAAAACTTATCTCCTACTTCCTGGAAAATCCTGCAAAACATCATTATGACTCGATACAAGCATTTGACTCTGACACATGTTCATATAATATTGTGGTGAATCATGATCAATTTCGTTCTTAGAAACAAATTTGGGGGTTTCCCCTTACACTTAGCTTTTGCAAAATACCTTTATATGAAGTTAAGACGAAGTTAAAAGACAAAATAAAGCATTTTCACAATTTTAGTTTAAAACATGATCTACCAAAAATAAAAATAAAGCATGCATACGGAAATAAATAACAATCAAACAATTAAAAATCACACAAAACAGGGGTTGCCTCCCAAGAAGCTCTTTTCTTTATTTATGAGTCTTGTAGCTAGACTCAAGGTCATGGGCAATTACGTGACCTCATCTCTCGAGATGACGTATCCTATATAATTATGATCCTCACTATTGTGGTGGTGGTGTTTCAATCGATCGACACTCGCAGTTACCTCCCCTCCTCCTTTACTGCTCAAGGTAGCTACCCCATCTTGGCGTATGCTTTCAATTGTGAATGGTCCATACCACCAGGTACTAGGCTCGTCGGGAGGTACTTTTATCTGTGAATGCCTTAAGAGTACCAAGTCTCCTTCTGCAAATGGTACATGATTCTCCGTTGGTTGACTACATTCAAACTTGACATGAACTTTATTGCAGCTTTTGCCTCTCTCAGGCTTAATTTCTTTGTAGCTTTTGATTCTTGTTTCCCATGCAAGGATTTTTTCTTGAACATGATTAGGCGATGTGTCAATGTTGTTTTTGAGCTTTCTTTTCATCAAGCTTTCTTGCACACATCGTGGGGTCATAGGAAAGCTAATCTTTCTTTTTCTTGACTTAAGTTCAATTTTCCTTTTTTCATACCTAATGACAGCTCTTGCGATGGTGAGGAATGGTGCTCCAAGGATTATTGGCATCCATCCACCTCCTTTATCATCGATGATCATGAAATCAACGGGATACATGAACCCTGCAACATTGACCAGTACATCCTCTACAATTCCCAAAGGGTAAACATAAGATTGACCAGCGAAGGATAGCCTAATACGGGTGGTGGCTGGCATTTCCGATGTTAGTTGGGTGTAAATATTTAGGGGCATAAGATTTACTTCCGATCCTTGATCGGCGAAAGCATCCAGATATTGCAATTTCCCAATGTCGGCTGGTATCTCATAGTTCCCACATACCATCTGCTTAGTAGCCACTTTTTGTATAAGTAGTTTCTCGAATACCGGTCCCCCAGGTAATGTATCATACTCATCTTCCCCCTCTTTCTCCTTCTTTGAAACCTGTTTGGAGGATTGGTTACGTCCGTCACCCTTTAAACAATTTTTTATGGTATTCTCATTTATATCATGTTTTAGGTAGTAACCTAGTGATTGAGATTTTGGTGGTTCCTCAATAGTTTGTTCACTAGGGGTTTCCTTTTCCTCATTATCCTCATGGACAATCGTGATAGAATTAACAAATCGAGTGGTGGGGGTAGCGCCTTCTTTTCTTAATAACATCATTTCTGGGGTTTTTTGGTTTGCGTATTCCTCCACTAGGCTCATCATCTCCTTCATTTTCTCTTGCATCTCCTAATTTTGTTTGTAAACAGCTTCCTTGATCTTATCAAGCCGCTCAGAATGGGTTGCCATATACTCTCTCATTCGAGCTTCGAATTTCGGGCTGAGGTTTTGAGGAGGTGAATAAGGTGGAGCATAATTCTGAAAGGTTTTGACATTCTCTCTAGAGGGTGACTCATACAACGGTGTTGGAATCATATTTGAGACAGAATTGACTGTTGCCCGTCTGGGACATAAAGGTTTCTTTTGTTTTTCCATGAGATAGTCAACCTTTGTCTCAAGATTGCAAAGGAGTTATTCGGAGATTTGATTGGTTTCCCCAGGTGTCGAGATTGCGTTGATATCCGAGTTTATGACATGAGTAACTTCACATAACTCCTGATTGTCGAAGGCGAGCTCATCAATAATTTCCCAAGATTCCTCGGTGTTTTTATCACGCAACCTGCATCCAGCGGCTCGATCAATGGTACGTTTGGTGTGAAAGTCGACATTGTCATAGAAGATTTGAACTAATAGCCAAAGATTTATACCATGATGAGGGACTTTTTGGAGTAAGTCCTTCAAACGACTCCATGCTTCATAGAAGGTTTCACCTTGACGTTGTTGGAACATCAAGATATCATTTCTAAGCATCGTAGTTCTCCCCAGTGGGAAAAATTGAGCAAGGAAACGAGATGCGAGATCATCCCAAGAGGTGATGGATCCCGCGGTAAAATGTTCAAGCCATTGACTAGCTTGATCATGTAGAGAGAATTGAAATAGACGTAATCGGGTCGACTCTCTAGTTACAACATCAAGGTCTATGGAATCTACGATTTTAAGGAAATCCTTGAGATGTTGGTTAGGATCTTCGGAACGAAGTCCATGGAATGCACAACCGCTTTGCACCAACCAGATGGTGTCGGATCGCAAGGGGGACACATTGGCTCCTTGAGTGAGCTCAATAGTATTTCGATAGCCTTGGTGGCTAGGATAGTAATACTCTCCTAAAGTTCGGGGCCTAGGAGGTTGGTTTGCTAGTGGTAGGTTTTGTGGGTGGTTTTGTTGTGGTGGGTTGATGGGTTCAAATAGGTTACCGCCTTCCATGATGTCGGATGATAAAGGTTACGAAAAAAGACATGAATAAATAAGATAGACTAAAGAAAACCTAAAAATAAAAATAAAATCTCACTCGAATGGAATCTAGCAAGTAGACCTAATAAAAAGAAATCCTAACCTAGACAATAACTATTCCCTGGGCTGCGGCGCCAAAAACTTGATACGTGGGGATTGCACCCTCGCAACAGGTTTTACCTCTCAAGGGATCTCGAGAAGCTTACAACCCCCACCAGGCAGTGTACCTGATCGTTGTAGTATAGTATAGTGACAAGTACCAGGGGATTGATCGTTCAACTCAGGAATAGTGTCGCTAGGATTAGAAAGCCTAATAAACTAGGTCTAGAGGTGAGGGATGATTCTTTTTGTATTTTTATAATTTATAGAAAGCAAGTAAAATATGGGGTTTTGGAAGAAGTGGGCGGAACTAGTTGCTAGCCAACTAACCCAATAAACTACTAATGCAATGAAAATAAAATAACAGAAATGAAAATTAAACTAATTATATCAATGCGGTGGAAACAATAATGAGGAGAATTGTGTTTACTTAGATTTCATTACTCCCTAGATATCTTTTACAGGTTGATTAACTAGTTACAATTGCATGGATGACGGGTCATATTCCTTAATACTAGTCGTAGGGCCGTGTACAATATTCCCTAACTCTATAGGATCTTACTTCACTCCTATGTCGAGCAGTTAGAAGCTCCTAACATGGGATCATTATAATTATCCTACGCAATAAATACAACCAAAAATCGTAGTACACCTCCGATCATGTTTCTTAAGACATTCAAGCAAGTTACCAATGGAAGTATACCAATTTTCTTAAGCCTAACATCGAATACAATCATCCATAACAATTATAAACAAACAATCAACCCATAATTAACATCTAGGTTTCACTACATCTAGGCAAACACAAGAGAAATCTAGCCTAGCATGTTAAATAGAAGACAAGCGTAAGATATAATCAAACAACACATAGACATCTTGAATGATTTGAAAGGATACTTATCTTTAATTGAACATGAAAGATTCAAGGGGTTGAAACCCTTGAAAAGCTGATAAAATTCGGACTAGGGTTTATTCCCTCAAAGTTGCACACTAATGAATGAAATTTGGAAAACTATATATAGATTTTACATTGTGACGGCGTCATGTGTTAGGTTGTGACGCCATCAACTAGCCGCCATGATAAAAATCGTATTGCCTAGATCCATTTGTGACGCCGTCATGTGTAGTTGTGCTCTGGGCCGTCACTAATGTTTGGACCCTGACGGCCTTGAGTGACGTCGTCAGGTCCTAGGCTTAAAAACTCTCTGGATCGGCACGTGTATTTTCCACTTCCACCTCTTTTGTAACTCTTGACGCCGTCATGTGGAGAGTCTTGACGCCTTCAGGTACTCTTCCCAGCAAGGAAAATTGAGACTTTGCCATTTTCTTCACTTTTATGCTCCAAAAACGTCCAAAATGCTTCCTTTTCCAAATTTCTCTCCAAAAGTACCTAAAATGACAAAAGGAACGATTTAGGGTAATAATTTATCAAATAATCTCGGATTCAGGCTTAAATGACCCCTTAAAAGCGGTTTACTTTTCGCCTCATCAAAGACACTATGCAAATAGATGTCAAAAGAAAAATACAGATGGTGCCCAGGGAAGAGCTTACATGCTGAGGGATAGGAATGGCCAACAGGATCCGAGCCTAGTCACGGGTAAGTTTCTCTTAAACCATCATCTAGTTGGAGCCGATAAAAGTTTCGTATCTATACCTTTTGCCTTTAGACTTAGGATCAAAGCCCTAGACTTAGATAGTTTTTATGACATAGAACTAGCCGACGGAAACCTAGTTAGAACTAACACCATCATCCAGGGTTGTACCGTAACCTTACTTAACCACCCTTTTGAGATTGATCTTATACCAATTAAACTCGTTAGTTTTGACGTTGTTGTGGGAATGGATTGGTTGTCCAAGAATCAAGCTAAGATTCTTTGTGACAAGAAAATCGTCCATATTCATATCAACGGTGAAACATTAATTGTCCGAGGAGATCAAAGTAAAACCCGTCTTAACCTCATCTCCTGTATCAAAACGGAACGATACGTATCACGAGGTTGTCAAGTCTTCGTTATTCAAGTAATGGAGACTAAGCCAGATGAAAAACAACTGGAGGAGATCCCCGTAGTCAGGAAATACCCAGAAGTTTTTCCTAAGGATTTACCTGGCTTACCTCCCGTACGTCAAATAGAATTTAAAATTGATTTGATTCCCGGAGCGGCACCTATAGCCCAAGCACCCCTATAGGTTAGCCCCTTCAGAGATGAAGGAACTCTCTCAACAACTCCAGGAATTAGCCGATCGAGGTTTCATCCAACCAAGTACGTCACCCTGGGGAGATCCTGTTTTGTTTTTTAAGAAGAAAGATGGATCTTTTAGGATGTGTATCGATTATCATGGATTGAATAAACTTACTATCAAGAATCGATACCCATTACCCAGGATTGACGACTTATTTGATCAACTTCAAGGTTCGAGCATTTATTCGAAAATCGACTTACGATTTGATTATCACCAACTAAGAGTGAGGGAGAGGATATACCTAAGACAACTTTCGGAATGAGATATGGGCACTATGAATTTCAAGTGATGCCATTTAGTTTGACAAATGGACCTGCGGTTTTCATGGATCTCATGAACCGAGTGTATAAACCATATTTGGATAAATTTGTTATAGTGTTCATAGATGATGTCCTTATCTATCCTCGTAACGAGGAAGAGCACGCCCAACACTTGAGAATAATCCTTGAATTGCTTAAGATAGAAAAGCTTTACGCAAAGTTCCCTAAGTGTGAATTCTGGATTAGTGTTGTTCAATTTCTCGGGCACTTGAGATAAATAAGGACTTCGTGTTGATCTTACAAATATTTTAGCCATCAAAAATTGGCCGTATCCTACAAATCCTACCGAAATACGCCAATTCTTAGGACTAGTGGGATATTATCGAAGGTTTATTGAGGGATTTTCAAATATTGCAAAACCTTTTACTGAGTTAACCCAGAAAAACAGGAAGTTTGTCTAGGGAAAAGACAAGAGACATACTTCCAACTTTTGAAGAGAAAGTTTTGTAAAGCTCCGATCTTAGCATTACCAGAGGGAAACGATGATTTGGTTGTTTACTATGCTGCTTCGCGTCGAGGTCTTGGAGTTGTATTGATGCAAAGGGACAAGGTTATCGCTTATGCATCACAACAACTCAAACCACATGAAGAAAACTACACCACGCATGATCTAGAATTAGGAGCAGTAGTGTTCGCCTTAAGAATATGGAGACATTATCTGTATGGCACAAAATATACGGTTTTCACCGATCATAAAAGCCTACAACATATTCTTAATCAAAAGGAGTTGAACATGACACAACGAAGCTAACGTAGTAGCAGATGCTTTGAGCCATAAGGCAAAGCTAACGTAGTAGCAGATGCTTTGAGCCATAAGGAACGAATCAACCCGTTTAGAGTTAGGTCATTAGTTATGACTCTTCAATCTTATCAACCTTCTAGGATACTCAAACCCCAAAATGAAGCCCTCAAATAGGAAAATCTAAAAGTTGAAAACTTACGAGGGATGGACAAGGATTTTGAGATATGTTCAGACGGAACTCATTGTTTTAATAATCGGAGATGGTTGCCATATTAAGGTAACTTAAGGAATTTGATAATACACGAGTCCCATAAGTCTAAGTACTCCATCCATCCAGGTTCTGATAAGATGTATCAGGATCTGAAGAAACACTATTGGTAGCCCGACATGAAGGCATCCATTTCTAGATATGTAGGCAAGTGTTTAACATGTTCTAGAGTGAAGGCTGAGTGTCAAAAGCCATCCGACTTATTGGTGCAGCCTGAAATTCCCATTTGGAAGTGGCAAAAGGATTACGATGGATTTTATCACAAAACTCCCTAGAACATCCAACGGACATGATACTATTTGGGTTATAATGGATCGTCTTACGAAATCAGCTCATTTCATCCATAATACGAGAAACGGATGATATGGAAACCCTTGCTAGGTTGTACCTAAAAGGAAATAGTTTCCCGCCATGGAGTGCCAATATCTATCATATCGGATCGTAATTCTCGTTTCACGTCTAGATTTTGGCAGTCTATGCCAAGTCTTCTAGGTACTCAGATAGACATGAGTATGGGATATCATCCTCAGACTGACGGTCAAAGTGAATGGACTATCCAAACACTCTAGGAAATTGTTCGAGCATGTGTGATAGACTTTGGAAAAGGATGGGAGAGACACTTACCATTAATCAAATTCTCGTATAATAATAGTTATGTAACAACCCGCATTTTCGGGACATTTCTCCTATTCACTATTCATCAATTACTATTTATCCTTTACTATTCACCAGTCACTATTCATCATTTTCGGAGTCAGTTTTTGATTCCGAGAAACGTTCAAAAAAATTTTACTATTCATGTGACACTATTCATTCCCGAAGGGAAATCACTATTCATGATCATCTTTCGTAAACTGAGTTTACGAGTCTTCGAATTCGCGTAACCAGTTAGGTTTAGCTGCGAATTCATGCATTATTCATTAATGACATTTCATATAGACTGAAATAGTCTACACATCATCATCACATTAGTTACTACACGGATATGCATTATTTCCATTTACGTATGCTTAATTTGTAATTAACGATACCACTCAGTTTTACTACTAACGTATACCCAATACTCCCGACTATGATCCTAACATATTTTTATACTCATTATAATAATATAAAAATTATATTATTAATTTACCCGGTGTTCTCTACTCAATTACTATATATTACGGTCAGAGCTTATTACTCCGTCGGGTTGCGTTATTTCAACCCGATAATTATTTTAACACCCAATTCTCATTAGGAATAATATTTTACAACTTCGTCGTAGTTTATTTCACCTCGTTAACATTTAATTCTAGATAACTCGGTATCCGGTAACACCTAATACATCTCAAAACCAACTAAATCTTACACATGGGGGACATAAGCTTTTATTAGCCCACATTTTTCCTTGTTTTACTCCTTGTGCCCCCCCCCCCCCCCCTAGCCCCCCTAAAAACATGGATCTTGTCCTCTAAACTAAATATTAACACTAATATACAAGTATATATTTCATCCTTCCACACATACATCCATTTTTACAAGAAAAATAAACTAGCAAATTCTCTCTTCTTCCCCATTCATTTTGAGGTTCGGCCAAACAAGATCAAGAAGGAAGAAACCATAAACTTTTCAAGATCAAGTGCTTAAACAAGTCTTAGTAGCAATCTAGTTAAGGTTTTGAAATAAAAACCTCAAGATTATTAAGTTTTCTTGCTAAAAAATCATCAAAACTTCAAGTAAGCTTCAAAAACACTTTTGATCTTTTAATACTTTCATTTACTTTATATTCTTATGTATTTTCAAGATATATTGGTAAAACATGCAAGTATGTAAGATCCATACCACTTATTACTCATTTTGTTTTTATAAACATAGATCTATAATTTTCACTAGTAATCTCATGAGATCCACCAAGATTGGTGATGTTTAGGAACCCATGACACCCTAAGAAGGTGTATGGTAGGATTGGGTACTTGTGGAGTTGATTTGAGATAGTTTGGTTAAGTCTTGAACAAGTTACAAACTAGAAAAATTGATTTTTACAACTATATAAAAGCTACTGTCCCTTTTTGTTAAACGTGGGAAACTCAGGGTCTAGGGTGTAACTTTGGACCAAAGATTTAGAAAATACATTCCGAGACGAAACTATGGCCGAAAACGGGGATAAAATCCGAGTTACGACGAAAAAGATATGCTATTTTCAAGATTTATGACGAAAACTATATTTTCTGAAAATATTGAATCTGTCCCGATTTTCTAGCTAGGAAAACTGAGATTTAATGATATCTTGACTAGCCGAGACCTTGAGAAACCTAAAGTATACTTGATTACCTTCGCGGGGAATTAAAAAACATAGAAAACGGGCTTATAACGAAAAAGATACAAGTGTTTGAAATCCGACGATATATATATATTTCCATCAGCTTTTTACACTGAGTTTTGACGTAAACTGTCTTTGCGAGACACCACTTTCACGACTATTTTTCTTTATGATCGGATCAGTTTGAGTCCGAGCCGTAGTTTTATAAAATCAAGATCTCCCAGCAAGCTTTTCAAATCAATTGGCCGTTTGAGCATTGGGCTTATAACGAATAAACTACGACCTCATCTATATACCCGATAAACTATATATATTTTGACAGCTCTTGCTATAAGGAAATTTTCTAAGTGTTGAACATAATACTTTCAAGTAACAACAATGAGAGTCGATTTTCTCATCGATCAAGACCCGTATAGCCAAAATTTAAATGACACGACTTCAAGATAATGTTACAAGGTTTTCAAAAACGCCGAGCTTGACCATTAACACTTAACGTACAATATTTCGCGACTAGTTTTGCGAGGCCATATTGGGCATATTTTTCAAGTAATGAAAATGTTACTTTTGCGACGAAAACCTTATATTTGCCGATAGAACGCCAAACAAGGATCGTGGAGTACCATTTCAACATATTTACACGAAAAGTGGGTATTAACTTAACGAGACGGCAAAAATGTATTTTTCGACGATAAACATTATTTTCAAAACTAACGAGTGGTATCGATAACATACGTACTTGCATGTGTAGCATCATTTCGTTTCTTACATTAGAAACTATCATTCATAATAGGTTGTGATTAGAGATCGTGCCTCACTTCGTGTATTCATTGTTGACTTCATAGCTATTGCACCAGGTGAGTTCATACCCCTACTTTTACTTGTTTTTATAACTATTTTGGGGGAGAATACATGCTCGTTTTTAACTAAACTCGATGCTTGTTTTATTTGAATGCGCAATACTTGATTGATTATTCAAATGCACCTATGTGTATATTGGTTGCATACTTGATTATTTTCTAACATAAACAAGTGTTTTATAAACATGCAACACACTTTATGAACTATTGCTTTTATGCAGCACACTTTATGAACTATTGCTTTTATGCAACACATTTTATGAATTATTGCTTTTATGCAACACACTTTATGAACTATTGCTTTTATGCAACATACTTTATGAACAATTGCTTTTATGCAAACACTTTTATGGGCCACATTGAAACTCATGCTTTGTTTAAACTATTATGCAGATTAGCCTAAGCCCTGTTATGTCCCAATTATGCCCATCTCATGAACCGTTAATTCCTGCTGGGAAGCTCGAATGTTATAAATAGATCTATTGGGGGTAACGCCCCCGTTCGGTTTGGCCGGATAGGCAAACGAACGTATACCATGTCGAAACACAAGTGTCTGGGATAAACACTTGCCGGGCCCTATATATGATTACATGCTCTTTGAGCATGCACACTGTTATAGCTTCGGTTGCATGAACTTAGCGCTAGCGTAATAGACTATTTTTTTCTATGTGGCATTGTATTCGTTGTAATGATCACATACTCCACTCATGGTCCACTCTTCAAATTTTACTTTAAGGTAAACTTTATTTTTATGACATTGTGAGCCACACAATGGTCACAAAACTCTCTATTGAACTCACAACACTATTGTTTTAACACAAACTTATGAACTCACCAACCTCGTGTTGACACTTTTAGCATGTATTTTCAGGTATTAAGCAATGGCACGCTACAGGAGGTTTTGGCAGGGCATGGCATGGTCATAGAAGACTCTGATTATTCATATGGGGACCGTTTTAAATTATTTTAAGGGCCTACTACCGCACTACTTTTAACGATGTAAATTCAATACTTTTGGTTAAATGATTTTATTCTAAATGATTGAAGTGAAAACCAGTTTTGAACTTGTGTTGTAATACCAATTGAGTTACACCCCAGCTACATGTATGCTTCCGCTGGACCCGATTTTGGGGGTGTGACAGATTGGTATCAGAGCTTTGGCTATAGCGAACTAAGTGTTTTTAAAACCTAGACTATAGCTACTTTCAAGAAAACTTAACCCTATGACCACCACGTGCCTGCCTGCCAAGCTGAAGCCTCATTTGTGGTTAGTTGCTGACATGGAGGATGAGATTTGTATCTCATTATCTGATATATTATATGCATTTATTATAGTTGATTACTATAATCGTCTTTCATATACGCATGTTCACGTATCATATATGTCACCACGTTATGTTGTTCCTTGCACAGTTTCACAAATTGACCTCGAGTTTGGTCACTTGCTTTTGTCTTTCAGAATGTCTTGGTATTTAGGAAGGACATAGTCTTAGTATAACTGAGCTGAGTATTTCAAAATTTATGGAACCTCGGTGGAATATAGACTGGTCATCTATATTCAACCCGGGATAGTGAGATATAGGTTGACCACCTATGTTTGACTCAGAAATGAATTTTGCAATACTGAGAATGGTTATAATAAAATTCTGTCTGGATTGAATTCTCTACTCAATTTCCAAATGTTTCATTTACGTGTGTGTAAACACTCGTTGGTAGAACATTCATACTTTTCACCATTTAGTTAACCACCGATTGAAAGCACGCCAACTGGTCATTTCATCTCATGGACATTTACGTCTATGCACGATACACTTATATCACAATATTTTCTTTTATCACAATCTCATTTTGTCGCAGTTGTCACAATCTTTTCCCTTCTCACCCTCACTATCATTTCCTTTCCCCATCCCCATATATAAGGAATTAGCTAACACTCTATAGACTCCGATGTCACTCATCCCTCACTACTCCCTATATTGATAAGTGGATATTATCAATGACCTCCCTAGGAAAGACTTTCCATACCATCTAAAAGGAGGATCCCCCGGTACATTGAAACCATTCAAAACTCAACAGAAATCTCAGGATACCACAAAACCATTCGAACCACTATCACTGGCCTGATTGCCACAATTCCACCATCTGGAAAGTATTGGCTTGACTGAATTACAAGATTAGTTTCGATACGAATGCTCACTAAGCAACACTATAGAGATACATCCAACCTCCTAACCAAGACTATAGAACCTTCAATTGAACATGTCCTCACCAATAGCCTTTATTCAAACATGTTAGACACCTATGCATTTGTGCATACATACATACCTGGCTATTTTATCCTCTTAATACTTTCACTTTTAAATGGATTTTTCTCCAAACTACCGTTATACAAAACATATATCTTGTAAGAAATACTTTCCTGATGCACTTATTTTGACAAGCAAATTCCTTTTGGCTAATCTTTTACAAAACTATTGAATGTTACGAAATTTTAAACATCGATCTTTGGTAAACCATATTATCCACCTTATGTTGAAAATTTTCCTATATTGCATAACTACTAAATTTTGAAACATCAAGAAGAATATTACCTAAAAAGCCGTATGCTTAAAGTTGTAAATCTATTTATTCAGGAAAGGTTTATGAATAAAACACACAATCTCAAAACAAACTTTGAAAACTCAATCACTATATTACATCACTTATACATTTAGGATTTTGTGAATTGACGACATAGACCTTGGGGAAAATCTTAGTAATGGAGACTAAGCATCGTAGGTGGAGAAAGACTCAATTCATGACATCCTGCGGAGGATCACAACCTTATCCTAATCTATTATTTTCAACAACACCTTTTGATGGACTTAACCTTGTAAGTCTTTCAAAACAAGATTCATGATACCCATTTCAATTATTCCTAATAAAGGAATTTGATTCACCTCAACTCCTAGCGATTTCATTAAGATCTCTTTGGAACCACACCACCTATCATCTGTAGACCAATGGTCAGAATTTGAGATTGATTCAAACCTAGGGAGATATGCCCAAATCGGGTGTGATTGACACTAGAAATGGTTGGATTAACCATTTACCATAAACCAAATTCAGTTGCAACCATAGTTATCACACGAGCTTAGGGACTACACCATTTGAAGCACTCTATGGCCGAAGTGCCAACATCTATTGACGGATTGGAAATTGGAAAAGCCCAACTCACTAGTCCAGTAAGCATTCATGAACCCGATATACACTGGACCATTCAACATTTCTGACAGAGTAGGCCTGGTGGCCGTCAGACTTGAACCTTGTTAGAGCTCAATAGCTTACACGATAAAAATCATCATTTTTTCAACAATACAACTTCAGAGACCAACACAAACTGAACTTCGGGACGAAGTTCCTTTTAAGGGGGTGAGACTGTAACAACCTGCATTTTCGGGACATTTCTCCTATTCACTATTCATCAGTTACTATTCATCAATTACTATTCACCGGTCACTATTCATCATTTTCGGAGTCAGTTTTTGATTCCAAGAAACGTTCAAAAAAATTTTACTATTCATGTGACACTATTCATTCCCGAAGGGAAATCACTATTCATGATCATCGTTCGTCATTTCGTAAACTGAGTTTACGAGTCTTCGAATTCGCGTAACCAGTTAGGTTTCGCTGCGAATTCATGCATTATTCATTAATGACATTTCATATAGACTGGAATAGTCTACACATCATCATCACATTAGTTACTACACGGATATGCATTATTTCCATTTACGTATGCTTAATTTGTAATTAACGATACCACTCAGTTTTACTACTAACGTATACCCAATACTCCCGACTATGATCCTAACATATTTTTATACTCATTATAATAATATAAAAATTATATTATTAATTTACCCGGTGTTCTCTACTCAATTACTATATATTACGATCGGAGCTTATTACTCCGTCGGGTTGCGTTATTTCAACCCGGTAATTATTTTAACACCCAATTCTCATCAGGAATAATATTTTACAACTTCGTCATAGTTTATTTCACCTCGTTAACATTTAATTCCAGATAACTCGGTATCCGGTAACACCTAATACATCTCAAAACCAACTAAATCTTACACATGGGGGACATAAGCTTTTATTAGCCCACATTTTTCCTTGTTTTACTCCTCGTGCCCCCCCCCCCCCCCTAGCCCCCCTAAAAACATGGATCTTGTCCTCTAAACTAAATATTAACACTAATATACAAGTATATATTTCATCCTTCCACACATACATCCATTTCTACGAGAAAAATAAACTAGCAAATTCTCTCTTCTTCCCCATTCATTTTGAGGTTCGGCCAAACAAGATCAAGAAGGAAGAAACCATAAACTTTTCAAGATCAAGTGCTTAAAAAAGTCTTAGTAGCAATCTAGTTAAGGTTTTGAAATAAAAACCTCAAGATTATTAAGTTTTCTTGCTCAAAAATCATCAAAACTTCAAGTAAGCTTCAAAAACACATTTGATCTTTTAATACTTTCATTTACTTTATATTCTTATGTATTTTCAAGATATATTGGTAAAACATGCAAGTATGTAAGATCCATACCACTTATTACTCATTTTGTTTTTATAAACATAGATCTATAATTTTCACTAGTAATCTCATGAGATCCACCAAGATTGGTGATGTTTAGGAACCCATGACACCCTAAGAAGGTGTATGGTAGGATTGGGTACTTGTGGAGTTGATTTGAGATAGTTTGGTTAAGTCTTGAACAAGTTACAAACTAGAAAAATTGATTTTTACAACTATATAAAAGCTACTGTCCCTTTTTGTTAAACGTGGGAAACTCAGGGTCTAGGGTGTAACTTTGGACCAAAGATTTAGAAAATACATTCCGAGACGAAACTATGGCCGAAAACGGGGATAAAATCCGAGTTACGACGAAAAAGATATGCTATTTTCAAGATTTATGACGAAAACTATATTTTCTGAAAATATTGAATCTGTCCCGATTTTCTAGCTAGGAAAACTGAGATTTAATGATATCTTGACTAGCCGAGACCTTGAGAAACCTAAAGTATACTTGATTACCTTCGCGGGGATATAAAAAACATAGAAAACGGGCTTATAACGAAAAAGATACAAGTTTTTGAAATCCGACGATATATATATATTTCTATCAGCTTTTTACACTAAGAGTTTTGACGTAAACTGTCTTTGCGAGACACCACTTTCACGGCTGTTTTTCTTTATGATCGGATCAGTTTGAGTCCAAGCCGTAGTTTTATGAAATCAAGATCTCCCAGCAAGCTTTTCAAATCAATTGGCCGTTTGAGCATTGGGCTTATAACGAATAAACTACGACCTCATCTATATACCCGATAAACTATATATATTTTGACAGCTCTTGCTATAAGGTAATTTTCTAAGTGTTGAACATAATACTTTCAAGTAACAACAATGAGAGTCGATTTTCTCATCGATCAAGACCCGTATAGCCAAAAGTTAAATGACACGACTTCAAGATAATGTTACAAGGTTTTCAAAAACGCCGAGCTTGACCATTAACACTTAACGTACAATATTTCGCGACTAGTTTTGCGAGGCCATATTGGGCATATTTTTCAAGTAATGAAAATGTTACTTTTGCGACGAAAACTTTATATTTGCCGATAGAACGCCAAACAAGGATCGTGGAGTACCGTTTCAACATATTTACACGAAAAGTGGGTATTAACTTAACGAGACGGCAAAAATGTATTTTTCGACGATAAACATTATTTTCAAAACTAACGAGTGGTATCGATAACATACGTACTTGCATGTGTAGCATCATTTCGTTTCTTACATTAGAAACTATCATTCATAATAGGTTGTGATTAGAGATCGTGCCTCACTTCGTGTATTCATTGTTGACTTCATAGCTATTGCACCAGGTGAGTTCATACCCCTACTTTTACTTGTTTTTATAACTATTTTGGGGGAGAATACATGCTCGTTTTTAACTAAACACGATGCTTGTTTTATTTGAATGCGCAATACTTGATTGATTATTCAAATGCACCTATGTGTATATTGGTTGCATACTTGATTATTTTCTAACATAAACAAGTGTTTTATAAACATGCAACACACTTTATGAACTATTGCTTTTATGCAACACACTTTATGAACTATTGCTTTTATGCAACACATTTTATGAATTATTGCTTTTATGCAACACACTTTATGAACTATTGCTTTTATGCAACACACTTTATGAACAATTGCTTTTATGCAAACACTTTTATGGACTACATTGAAACTCATGCTTTGTTTAAACTATTACGTGGATTAGCCTAAGCCCTGTTATGTCCCAATTATGCCCATCTCATGAACCGTTAATTCCTGCTGGGAAGCTCGAATGTTATAAATAGATCTATTGGGGGTAACGCCCCCGTTCGGTTTGGCCGGATAGGCAAACGAACGTATACCATGTCGAAACACAAGTGTCTGGGATAAACACTTGCCAGGCCCTATATATGATTACATGCTCTTTGAGCATGCACACTGTTATAGCTTCGGTTGCATGAACTTAGCGCTAGCGTAATAGACTATTTTTTTCTATGTGGCATTGTATTCGTTGTAATGATCACATACTCCACTCATGGTCCACTCTTCAAATTTTACTTTAAGGTAAACTTTATTTTTATGACATTGTGAGCCACACAATGGTCACAAAACTCTCTATTGAACTCACAACACTATTGTTTTAACACAAACTTATGAACTCACCAACCTCGTGTTGACACTTTTAGCATGTATTTTCAGGTATTAAGCAATGGCACGCTACAGGAGGTTTTGGCAGGGCATGGCATGGTCATAGAAGACTCTGATTATTCATATGGGGACCGTTTTAAATTATTTTAAGGGCCTACTACCGCACTACTTTTAACGATGTAAATTCAATACTTTTGGTTAAATGATTTTATTCTAAATGATTGAAGTGAAAACCAGTTTTGAACTTGTGTTGTAATACCAATTGAGTTACACCCCAGCTACATGTATGCTTCCGCTGGACCCGATTTTGGGGGTGTGACAAGTTATCATGCAAGTATTAAGGCAGCGCTGTTTGAAGCACTTTATGGACGTAAGTGAAGATCCCCTATCTGCTTGGCCGAAGTTAGAGAATTACAACTTACGGGACCATGAGACTAATTAGAAAATAGTTCAAATCCGAAAACGTTTACAAGCAGCAGGAGATCAGCAAAAGAGTTATGTCGATATAAGATGTAAGCCTTTAGAATTTCAAGTTTGAGATAAGTTTATGTTGAAAGTTTCATCTAGGAAAGGTGTCTTTCATTTCGGAAAGCTAAATCTGAGAAACATCGGACCATTTAAGGTTATTGAACGAATTGGTCCGGTGGCATACCGACTTGAATTACCGGATGAACTGAGTAACATACACGAGATGTTTCACGTCTCTAATCTTAAGAAGTGTTTGTTTGAAGAATCACTCGTCATTCCTATGAAAGAGCTTCAGTTGGATGATAAGCTTAATTTCATAGAAGAACCAGTAGAAATCGTGGACCGAGTGGTCAAAAATCTAAAACACCATCGGACTCCTATCGTTAAAGTACGCTGAAACTCTAAAAGAGGTCCAGAATATACTTAGGAACGAGAAGATCAAATCTGTGCTAAATATTCCCACCTATTCTCACCCTCGCCTACTAACCCTAGCTAAATCTCAGGACGAGATTTTCTTTTAGGATGGGAGACTATAGTAACCCATTAACTTCCCCACTAAGCCTCCCCTAGGTTAGCTACGCCTTACTAACTTAAATTAGGCCCTCACTAAGCATCCTCTAGGATTAGTTATGCCTAAATCATTTTCCCGAGTAAAATATTTGCTTTATTATATCATTACTACCTGTATGACTCTTAGACCTGCTCACGTATCCACCTATGCCCAACACCACTATGTTTACCTCCTATAAACATCTCGGTATGTCAAGTCTAGGTGCTAAACACTATTACACTAAGTAATCTACCACTCTAGTATACTATATCTATCGAAAACCCTAATCAAACCCTAATTGAACCCTATGTGCTTACGGTTATCTTTAGAACCCTAATTGCTTATCTAAACTAGTTTGAAAGTATTCAAGGCTTAGGTATAAGTTACAAATAGCAACTTTAGGATATATTAGACTCTCTAGACCATAGTAAAACTCCCTAGAACTTAGGTACAAGTCCTTTAAGCTCTAAACTATAACTAGGTCATAAAGTCCCGGAATTAGGTCTAAACTATCCAAAATATTTACCATAAGCTACCACCACTTAGTATTAGCCTCCCAGGACTTAATCTTAGTCACTAAACACTCATAGGACCCTAATCTAGGTACTAAACCTTAGGCAAGACCCTAATCTCTCACTAGACAAAACTAGGTCTAAACTAAACCTAAACTAGTAAAACCTAAACATAAGTACCTCAAACTCCTCAACCAAACACCCTAGTACCTTAAGCACCTCAAGCATACACCCTAGCACCTCCCAAGCTAGCACACAAGGAGGTGGATCACCTTCTTGTGCCGCGGCTAAACCACCACCACAAACCACCCCTAGCTACCAATAGCTTCACTTCGTCACCCTCCTAGCCTCCCTTAGTCACCATGTAGTTGCCCTTCGTCATCCCCCCTCTCACCACCTCCTTCTCTCATTTATTGCTCGACACACGAAACGACCTTATAAATAGGTCACAAACCCTCACCATTTCAAATCACACCTCCCCTCTCTTCTCTACCTCATACATTCAGTAGTACTATAGCCCTAGAAGTCTTAGAAGTTGAGTAGTTACGCCCTAGATCCTTGCCGAGTTCCATTTCTAGTCGAGAGACCCTAAAACCCACGTTAGGACTCCCACGACCAAGTAAGCCTAAAAAATTAAATGTAGTAGCCATGGTACTGCCCTAGGATAATTAGGATATGCCTTAGAACCCTTAGGAACCTAAGCTAGAGCCTTGATCATTTTCTTTTACAACTTTTCATTTTGAAACCCTAATTTTTGCTAAATTCATGTTTATGTGGTAAATTGCCTTATCATGTGCTATACGTTAGTTTAGGTAACTTAGTTAAGCATATATTAGCTAAACATAATCTAGGAAACTCTTTTGTTTCATAAAAATATAGTTTACATGATTTTAGTACTAGTTTTACCATAGTTTTCATGCATAAGGGTATATATGGTAACTTTCTGAAAATATTGAGTCTAGGGACTATTTTTGACATATCTTAGAATTATTAAGGACAACGACCCTTTTTGCAGAGTTCTAAAACCTTAGGATAGAACTCTGCAAAAAGGGTATAAAATATATATACTTATTTTAAATTATGCAAAAAGTGTATAAAATAATGGCAGAAATGGTCCTTAAACTATATTAACTTCAATATTTACCTTTTATACCCTTAACTTTATAATATTTTCATAACTCAATAGTAGGGAGCTTCGTGTGAGGAGATATATACTTCTAAATTATGATGGCCCGAATGCTATTATGTTGGCAGCATATTACAATAGTAGGGAGCTTCATGTGAGGAGTTATACTTCTGAATTACGATGGCCCGAACGGTGTTATGTTATAACTAAATCTAGAAACCATTAGTGTAATTACTTGAGAAACCTACAAACAATAACTAGGACTTGACATACACACACCTACACTACCCCTAGCCAGGAAACCTGAGTCATCTGTCTAAACCCCTATCCCACTTGCCTTAGACCCAGTTGAGTTTTCATAGCCTCACTTTTAAATGCTTTACAAACACTGTGAGGGGGATACATGCTTTAAACCAAATACAAGTCTTTTTCTTTGGTTATTGCACGAGTGTTACTTTCTACCACCATTACATAACTAAAATTCTTGAACCATAATCACTTGTGAGTTTTACACAAGTGAACGTGAGTATGGTTTACAGATCTATTGGAGATTGACAACTCCTGTTGGTTTGCCCCAGCCGGGTACCAATAAGTACTATACTTGAAACCTCTAAAGGATTAACTTTGGCTGTTAATGTGCGGTTTCATGAGCTTAGTGCAATAATTCTCTTTCTTAACTTTTTCTACTACTAGGGTTTATGTTGAACCCTGTGGTGCTTGTATTCACTCTATATGTACTGAAACCTATGACTCTCACTCATCCTTAGTGTTAACCTTTAAGCATGTTATCCTAGGTAATTAAACCCTTTAGGAACCCTAGCATGGCGTGGTACTGGACATAAGGATGTCTAGACTAGTTATCGTTCACCTACTTATACTTTAAAAATGTATCTTAGGGATCTCTCTTTTGGTAAAAGTATAACTTTTACTTTAAAACTCTGATAAAATAAATAAATGATAACTCTTTTTTCAAAAACATCTCTTTTGAGTCGTTTTCTATATCATGTCTTTGTTTCCATGAGGTAATACCCCTAGATCAAATTCCGCTGTGATCTATGTCAAAAATGGGGGTGTTACAGAAAAGGTCTTCCGTCTCCATACTTGACCTCCTCAACCATTTTCCACTACTACAAAAAATCTCACAGAAACCGGTCAAAATGACCCATGAAAAGTGGTTTTGGAACCACTCTCTGAAGGGGGTATCTCCATAATCGTAACACATAGAAACCGGTTTGACAACCTATCTCTATTAGAAGCATCGACACCGGTTTTCTTCTTAAAATCGGTCTCCATTATAGAGTAAATAAACATATTTCTATTAGACATTGACACCGGTTCTCCCACAACCCGTCTTTGTAGAAGCATCCAACCTATCTTTATATAGAGTAAAAAGATATGTTTTTAACTCAAAACCTGTCTTTTTGGTAAATCTATTTTATTAAAAAAATCATTTCTAAATTTTCCAATTAAAATTGGAAAATTTTAGAAATGTTTTTTTTCAATAAAGAAATATATATAAATGCAACAAATGTATACAAACTGACTAAAATACACCACATGCATCGAAATCAACAAAGTAAATTGAAATAATATGTCAATTCAACTAAACATAAATCCTAGATGAAATCCAAATGAAAACACTAGAATTCAACAAAACTATAAAGGAAAACACTAGAATTCAACACAATTGAACATCATTATCTGGGGTTACATCTGCCAACATATGATCAGCCTCATCTGAGAAAAGAATCTTCAACTTGGATGTACCCAGCTTCTTTGCTGCAATCCATTTGTTAATGGTACCAGGTATGCCGATTATCACTTATGTTGTCACAAGTGATCTTTTGCCTATTGGTATATAGTTAGCTTTATCAGTAGGAAGACCTAGATGCTATCCCAGTAAACTTTCCCATCTTCAGTAGCACTTCCATAATCTATACCATCATTAAGATATTATTAATTCACAAGGTATTTACATAAACAAACATATAGACAATGTTGCTGCAACTACAAAAGTTAGAATATAAGGTAGGAATGTATTGTAAAATACCAACATCAAGAATATTTGTCTAATCATTTAATCGTTTTGCTTCAGAAAACTAAATGTTCCAGCATGTTTTAGTACACATATGTCCCACAAAACAATAAGACATCACCTAAAAGACTTGCATCCTCATAAGAAAACAATTTAAATCTAGGGAGCTCATCGGTTCGGTTATCGGGTTGTTCGGTTTATTCGGTTCGTTTAAAATTTTTTTGGGTAAAACCAAAAGCCGAACCGAACTAGAATTCAACCGAACAAACCGAAAATCAAATTTGAATTCGGTTCGGTTTTCGGGTTGACCCGAATAACCCGAATTACAGCAATTATATATATTTTTAAAATTTTTAATTATATACAATTTTGGAAAAAAAATATTTCAAGCGTAGAAATTGTTTTTTTATTTTTATTTTTTAAGGATAAAATTATAATATTCTTTTTGTATATATAAATATAAAAAATATATATATTTATATAAATTCGGTTTTAGGTTCAGTTTTCAGTTCAAACAGAGAAAACCATATCCAAACCGAAAAACAAATTTTTAGTTTGGTTCAGTTCGGTTTTCAAAAATTCGGTTCGGTTATAAGTTATTTTCGGTTTATTTCGGTGCAGATCGGTTTCAGTTTTCGGTTTATTCGGTTATTACCCAAACAATGCACACCCTTACTAAAATCTTATTATATGAGATTTAATATACAGTTAATATCATAAAACTGCAATGTATTTATCATGGTGTTTAGCATTGGTCATCATAGTTTGATTCATATCAGTTTAGTCATTAAACTTAGCACAATATTCCATTTTCGTCATCTTCAATGAACGGTTCAATATCCAATATCAAACACTTAAGAAATCACAATGCTATCGTTCGACATCAAAAATACAAAAATATAGACCATACGTAGGTTGATGACTAAATTAATACGTACTTATCAAATTATAGTGACAAATATGGAACATCGAGATAAGCAGTCGCGAAGTTAATTGATGAGACGAAAAATGATCCGTTTTTAAGTGGTCATTTAAGCCGGAATTTGAATTTATTTGATCAAATATTGCCCTAAATCGTTCCTTTTGTGATTTTAGGTACTTTGGGAGTGAATTCTGAAAAAGGAAGCATTTTGGACGTTTTTGGAGCATAAAAGTGAAGAAAACGACAAAGTCTTAATTTTTCTTGCTGGGAACAGTACCTGACGGCGTCAAGAATATTATGATGACGGCGTCAACAGCAAAAATGATGACGGCCCAGTGAAAACGTGACGGCGTCAAGACAAGGCCGTCAAGAGTAAAAGAAGTGATGGCCCAGAACAGAAATACACACGACGGCGTCAGATCTAGATCTAGGCAATCCGATTATATTTTTGGCGGCGGGTTGACGGCGTCAGAAGTTTCTTCTTGACGCCGTCACCTTAGGAAATCTATATATAGTCTTTGTAATTTTCATTCCAAAGAGAGGAGAATTTTAGGGTCGACTTGAATAAACCCTAGCTCATTTTTAACAGTATTTTCAAGGGTTTTCACCCCTTGAAACTCTTCATGTTTAATTGAGATAAGTATCCTTTCAATTCATTCGATATGTCTATGTGTTATTTGAATATATCTTACGCATGTCTTGATTTTAACATGCTAGGCTAGATCTCTTGTGTGTTTGGTTAGATGTAATGATACCTAGATGTTGATTATATGTTGATTGCTTGTTTATAGTTGTAATGGATGAATGATTTCGATGTTAGGCTTAAGAAAACTGGCAGACTTCCATAGTGTAACTTGCTTGAACGTCTTAAGAAGCATGAACCAATGCGTACTAGGTTTTTATGGTTGTATTTAATGCATGAGCGAATTCTAGTGATCCCATGTTAGGAGCTTCTTGCAGGCTCGTCATAGAAGTGAAGTAGGAGCTTATAGAGTTGGGGAAGTACGTACGCCACCCCACGATTGGTATTAAGGAATATAACCCGTCATCCACGCAACTGTAACAAACAATTAACCTGTAATAGATATCTAGGAAGTAGTGAAATCAAAGTAAACACAATTCTCCCATCTATTGTTCACACCACTAGTTTAATTAGTTTATTTTCATTTTTGTTATTTTATTTTGATTGCACCTTAGTTATTGGGTTAGTTGACTAGTAACTAATTCCGCCCACTCTTCCAAAACCCGAGATTTTACTTGCTTTCATAAAAATATAAAAATACAAAAAGAATCATCCCTCACCTCTAGACCTAGTTTTTAGGCTTTCTAATCCTAGCGACACTATTCCTGAGTTGAATGATCAATCCCCCGGTACTTGTCACTATACTATACTACAACGATCAGGTACACTGCCTGGTGGGGGTTGTAAGCTTCTCGAGATCCCTCGAGAGGTAAAGCCTGGAGCAATTCCCACGCATCAAGTTTCTGGCGCCGCAGCCCGGGGAATAGTTATTGTCTAGGTTAGGATTTCTTTTTATTAGGTCTACTTGCTAGATTCCTTTCTAGTAAGATTTTATTTTTATTTTTAGGTTTTCTTTAGTCTATCTTATTTCTTCGTGTCTTTATTCGTAACTCTTTACCATCCGACATCATGGAAGGTGGTAACATCTTTGAACCCATCAACCCACCACAACAAGACCACCCACAAAACCCACCACTAGCTAACCAACCTCTTAGTCCCCGAACCCTAGGAGAGTATTCCCGACCTAGCCACCAAGGCCATCGAAACACCATTGAGCTCACCCAAGGAGCCAATGTGTCCCCCTTGCGATCCGACACCATCCGGTTGGTGCAAAGCGGATGTGCATTCCATGGACTTCGTTCCGAAGATCCAAATTAACATCTCTAGGACTTCCTTAAAATCGTAGATTCTATAGACCTTGATGTTACAACTAGAGAGACGACCCGATTACGCCTATTCCAATTCTCTCTACGTGATCAAGCTAGTCAATGGCTTGAACGTTTACCCGCGGGATCCATCACCTCATGGGATGATGTCACCACTCATTTCCTTGCTCAATTTTTCCCACCGGGGAGAACTACTAAGCTTAGAAATGATATTTTGATGTTCCAACAACGTCATGGTGAAACTCTATATGAAGCATGGACTCGTTTCAAGGACTTACTCCAAAAAGTCCCTCATCATGGCATAGATCTTTGGCTCCAAGTCCAAAATCTTCTATGACCATATCGATCTCTCCACAAGGCCAACCATTGACCAATCAGTCGGTGGCAAGCTACGTGATCTAAGTGCGGAAGAATCATGGGAACTCATAGAAGATCTTGCTCTCTATGACAATGAAAGTTGGAATGATCCTCGTGATTTGAACAAAACGGTCAAGGCAATATCCTTGCCTTCGAACAATTCTAGCACTCCTGACCGTAGGATCATGGAACTTGAGGACCAAGTCAAGTTTCTCATGAAATCTTAAGAAGCTCATAAGCCTTCAAGCCAAGTGAATAAAATCACTTCTTCATCTGAATTATGTAGTGGTCACAGCTTTTGTGGACTACGCATCATCACGTACCGATGAAGCGGGAGATAAGTGGTACACTTTCAAACCCAAGCCAAACCCTTATGGTGATTCCTACAACCCTTCTTGCAAAAATCACCCAAACCTTAGGTGGAAACAAAACCAAAACAATTCTTCCAATCCGCCTAATCGTTACCAACCAAACAGTCCACCCTCCAACCGTACTTTCAACAACAATCCTTCTAATAACTATGGTAGTACCAACAATCTTGAAGGATTGATGTCTAAATTTATGGCATCTCAAGAAGCTCGCATAGTTATGTTTGAAACCGAATTCAACCAACAACAAACGGAGATGACCAATAAGATTGACAACTTGTTGAAAGCCCTCAACAACCAAACGTTAACTACACCTAGGAAGGACACTAGTGACGCCAATAGCGGAATCCAAACTAGGGACCCCTCTTCATCCAAACACGTCCACTCTTTCAATGTTGTCACTATTAAGCCAAAAGATAAGGATATAGAAGAAAGTGACAAGGATGAAGGTGGAGTAGAAACCGAGACTAGGGATGAAATTAAGGAAGTTGAGGTTAATAAGGGAGAAAAGTTAGAGGAAGTAGAAAACGTAGAAGAGTACTTTGATAAGTTGCCCACCAAGGAAGAACGGGAATATCATAAGGATTTATTCAATGATCCCGAGACACCATATATCCTTGGTTCACCCCTTATTAAAGAAGGCGACCCCTCTAACGTTAACATACCATGCAACATTGGGCATATGCATGTGTGGAAAGCTTATATTGATCCTTGGTCTCCTATAAACATCATGACTAGGACTTATTATAATTGGTCAATGACGAAACAACTTTGTTATAGGATGATGCCCAACAAGAACTTGCTATGTAATTTTATAGGTAGAGTGAAAAGATTGCATGTGATTGTCGGAAATTTCACTTATGAGACCGATTTTATGATAGTGGAGGATACTCGTCCGGTGATAGATGATTGCCTAAGTCAAGTAGTGTTCGGAAAACCGTTCGTTGAGGCTACTAAGATGAGTTATGATCCAACTCTAGGGTTAGTTAGGTTCAAGGGAGATAATGATGAGATTGCTTACCAAATGCCTTATAAGGTTTAACAATACCGCCTCCTATCAAACATGGAAAAGGAACACAAACAAGCGGTTTACTATAGGAATGATGAGGAAAGACGTAGAGGAGCAGAGTATGTGATGAATAGGATACTTGGTTTCTACAAAGAATGCTTACAACTAGGTCCAGAATACAAAACTAATATAGGAGATGACCTAGAAAGTGAAACCAATGATGAGGTCACATAGTAACCCATGGCCTCGAGTCTAGCTACAAGACCCGTAAATAAAGAAAAGCGCTTCTTGGGAGGCAACCCATGCTTTGTGTGATTTTTATTTTGTTTGATTGTTATTTGTTTTCGTATGCATGCTTTATTTTTATTGTAGGTAGATCATGTTTCAACTAAAATGGTGAAAATACTCTATTTTGTCGTTTGGCTTAGTCTTAACTTCATCCAAAGGTATTTTGCAAAAGATAAGTGTAAGGGAAAACTCCAAATATGTTTTTAAGAAACAAAATCGATCATGATTCTCCACAATATTAAATGAACATGTATATTAGTATTTGTTAGAGTCAAATGCTTGTATCGAGTCATAATGATGTTTTGCAGGATTTTCCAGGAAGTAGGATATAAGTTTTCTAGAAATTTTCCGGAAACTTAACGTAAGAATTTCTGCAGGTCACTTCTGACAGTGTCAGGAAGAAATTCCTGACGGCGTCATGTGTAAAAATATGGAAATTTTTCTTTTTTCGTTTTTCTAACGGAGTCTTAAAGTTTTTGTTAAATCTTTAGTTTTATAAACTCCAGGAAATCTGCAAACATTCATTCCACAAGCATTATATCTTACTTTGTTTTCTAGGATTTGTTAGTATATATAGATTGTCGCCGATTTTACGCGAGGTTGCCTTGTTTGTTCTCTCAGGATTAACAGGTTATGTATGACAATAAGATGATTTATATTCTGGAAGGGAAGCTTTGATTGTTCATTTTCTTGGAGGAAGATCTAACCTTGTTACCACACTATCCAGACCGAGCGAATCAGGGGAGTATTTGATTTCATTCTTTTACCTGTTTTACTTTACAATCTTTAATTGAACATTGGGGACAATGTTCATCCTAAATGTAAGGGGAGGGTAAATGATGATACCTTAAGGATACACTTTCACTTGAGTTTGTTTGTTTGTTTGATGGTAGGTGTGTAATAAAACTATAAGAAATACTTGTTAGTGTAATTTTAGCGCCGAATTTAAAATTTTTTACAACATTTAGGAGTGAAACTTTAGCCTTAGCAAGCGTCTCATGGATAGGAGTCGTATGACTAGCACAAAACCGTACTATTCAGAAAAATTTTCCACCCAAATATGTGAGATTCGCCTTTAGATTTGATAGGAAAAGCATTTACTATTAGTGCTTATGAGTGTACAGGTAGCATTTGGATACTAGAACTTGCGTTAGTGATGCATCCCGAGACCGCTAGTGAAACTACATTCATGTGGTAGGATTTACTACATGATAAGAGGCATTAGGATCACCCTTGTGTTAAACCCGTATCATAATTACTTGACTATTTAAGTCATATTATTTTGCTAGTTAAGTCAATTAATTTTTCCCACACCTTAGCGTTGTACTCATTTTTAGTACACGAAACCCCTAGTACACCCCTCCGAGCCTATCTTTTCGTTTCTAACTTTAAGCATCTTACTTAAAGGAAGAATTTATTACACCCCACTTAAATGTACAACCAAATCACCTTACCCTTCCGTGTATGCACTCATCTTTAGTGCATTATTATTAATTGTGCGTTTATCTTAAAATTACTCCAAGTGTTTTGATTTTGTTGATTCGAGTCATTAGATAAGTTTATTGTAAAGTATGTAAAAATTCAAGTGTAAGGGGAATGTTCATTCACTATGATGTATTATTTTGGATGGTAGGGTAAGAGTGTATGAGAATATATATATATATATATATATATATATATATATATATATATATATATATATATATATATATATATATATATATATATATATATATATATATATATATATATTTAAAAATAAAGAAAAAGAAAAAAATAGAAAAAAGAAAAGAGAAAAACATACGGAATACCATCCCGTTTCATTTTATGTTTGTTTTAAGTTTTTGTTATTTTTGACTTATTAGCTTAAGTCGAGTCTAGTCTTGGCTTAGCAACGCCATATTGTACATGTAATTAACCAAGATTATTAACTCGCCACCAGTAAAGATTGCCTATATCCAACAAAACCGTGTATTCCATATCCCTACACCTAACGTTATAACCCTTTGAAAGACTTCTTTGATAGTTTATCCTAGGTACTTACGTCAAGTGGTGGAGGTTTGATCCTTTCCCAAGCCTATGGTAATCTATTTTGCTATGACAGGTAGTGAGAGATGTTTTCCATTTCCATATTGTGATATATACTTTATTACACCCGAGAGATGTGAGTATCTAAACACTATTTGTGAGGTGCTAGTGTATGACCTCCGTGCTTGTCTTTGGTCTTTAGTGGAACGATTATTTGTTGTAATTACTTTTATATTAGTGTTAAATGACCCCTAACTTGTATTTTGATTAGAATAAAAGCGCATTTGCTTGAGGACAAGCAAATCTCAAGTGTAAGGGTATACGATGAGGCGAAAAATGATCCGTTTTTAGGGGGTCATTTAAGCTGGAATTTAAATTTATTTGATCAAATATTGCCCTAACTCGTTCCTTTTGTTATTTTAGGTACTTTGGGAGTGAATTCTAGAAAAGGAAGCATTTTGGACATTTTTAGAGCATAAAAGTGAAGAAAACAGAAAAGTCTTAATTTTCCTTGCAGAGAACAGTACCTGACGGCGTCAAGAACACTTTGATGACGGTGTCAAGAGCAAAAATGGTGACAGCCCAATGAAAATGTGACGGCGTCAAGACAAGGCCATCAAGAGTAAAAGAAGTGACGACCCAGAACAGAAATACACATGACGGCGTCAGATCTGGATCTAGGCACTCCGATTATATTTTTGGCGGCGGGTTGATGGCGTCAGAAGTTTCTTCTTGACGCAGTCACCTTAGGAAATCTATATATAGCCTTTGTAATTTTCATTCCAAAGAGAGGAGAATTTTAAGGTCGACTTGAATAAACCCTAGCTCGTTTTTAACAGTATTTTCAGGGGTTTTCACCCCATGAAACCCTTCATGTTCAATTGAGATAAGTATCGTTTCAATTCATTCAATATGTCTATGTGTTGTTTGAATATATCTTACGCTTGTCTTGATTTTAACATGCTAGGCTAGATCTCTTGTGTGTTTGCTTAGATGCAATGAAACCTAGATGTTGATTATAGGTTGATTGCTTGTTTATAATTGTAATGGATGAATGATTTCGATGTTAGGCTTAAGAAAACTGGCAGACTTCCATAGTGTAACTTGCTTGAATGTCTTAAGAAGCATGAACCAATTCGTACTAGGTTTTTATGGTTGTATTTATTGCATGAGCGAATTCTAGTGATCCCATGTTAGGAGCTTCTTGCAGGCTCGACATAGGAGTGAAGTAGGAGCTTATAGAGTTGGGGAAGTACGTACGCCACCCCACGATTGGTATTAAGGAATATAACCCGTCATCCACGCAACTGTAACAAATAATTAACCTGTAATAGATATCTAGGGAGTAGTGAAATCAAAGTAAACACAATTCTCCCATCTATTGTTCACACCACTAGTTTAATTAGTTTATTTTCATTTTTGTTATATTATTTTGATTGCAACTTAGTTATTGGGTTAGTTGACTAGCAACTAATTCCGCCCACTCTTCCAAAACTCGAGATTTTACTTGCTGATGAGTCAAAATATTACAAAATGACAAAATTGATCTTTGGGTAAAAAGTTTTGAGAATTTACACTTTTGGTCCCTGAAGTTTGAAAAATGACAATTTTGGTCCCTGGAGTTTCAGTAATTGGCAGAATTGGTCCCTGGTGGAATATTTTTGGATGAAAAATCAATTTTAGTCCTTGGAAATTCAAAATGTTCAATATTGGTCATTGGAATGAAAGTTTGAAGTATTTACATAATTGATCCCTCGACTTTGGAAAATGACAAGAATAGTCCTTGGAAATTCAAAAATTGGAAAAATGCAACTTTTACTCTTGGATTATTCATATATGGCAAAAATGACCCTTGTGACTACTTTGGAACAGTTACAATTTCCACCCCTCCATTTTCAGAAAATACATATATGGTCCTTGTGGTTTTTAAGCATAAATAAACAAACAAACCCAACCACAAACCTTATCCATGATACTACCCCAGCCCACCAAGCCCAACTTACACAAACCGGCCCACCCCTAAAATAATAACACCCGGTCAAACCCCAGGGTCAACGAGTCAACCAAGGTCAAATTCCCAATCAAAATATTGTTCACCCTTCCCCTACCCCTCATTTCCCGCTCCCTGTCTCACCTCCCCCCTCCTCTCCTTTTCCACAAAACCCTCACCTTCCTCAACCCTTGTCCCCTACAACCTTCCCCCTCCATTAATACCCCATCTACCACACCTAATCCACTCACACCTGCCTGTTTACCTTTTTCCCGCCAAAAGAGATTCAAGGGCTTGGATTAAAACAAAGCTATCCAACGGTTCACAATGGATGTAGGAAAGAGAGATGATACCTCCAGGAGTTATAAAAGTTAAGAAAATGCAAGAGAGAAAAGATATGTAGTGGAGTTTTAATAGCACTATATCGTTTTTATTGTCCTTTATTTTTCAGTTCTGTTTTTAAGTTTAAGAATGATGTAATCAGTTTATTTTGTGTAATCTAAACTATCTTTGCAGTTAAATTCAAGTTACTTTTCACGAATTCAATTTTGGCAATTTTAAGTGAATTTGACACATTTGCTTAATTCTTGTTGAATGTTGTTGAACTTGTTCCATTAAGCTTCAGTAAGCTCACTTGTGAGCTCCTTTAAGCTTCCAAAGCTTTTTACTCAGTTTCATTTACAGTTTACTAAAAATCTAAAAAAAAATACAAATAAATAGTTATAAAATAAAAAATAATAAGTGAAGAAGATTGATGCATTGGAGCATGGTTTATTAAAGGTTTCCCTGGTTTAGAACTCTATGGAGAGTGATTAGGTTGTGGTTTTGTTACCTTGGTACATCTGTCTCAGTTTGGCCCCATTGTAAGCATTTTCCAAAATTTTCACATTTAAAGTTTATGTACTGCATTTGTTGCTAGATTCAGTTAATTTGGCTTATTTAATGTTAGCATGAGTTTAGATCTCAGTTTCCTGCATTAGATCTTTGATTTGCTTTCTAAATCTATCAATTCAGTTTCTTAGGGGGTGTTTGGATCAGCCTATCTAGCTATCCTCTGGTTGGTGTTTTGTTGTTGCTTTAGTTTATGCATACTACATTAGATTAAAATAGTGTATTCAAAAGTTAAAAACAGTAGGTTATTAGTTTGAGTAGTCAAAATCTGTCTCAATACTCTTGTCTGTGCATAATTAGTGGAATCAGCAGTTCAATCCTTAGAATCAGGTCCATAGTTGTTTCATCTAGCTTAATTAGGTCTCATATTAGTTTATCATTGCATCTAGAATCAATTCAGGCTATTTGAAATCCATTTTGGTCAAACTTTTGGTAAAACAAGAAAAGTCAAAATGCATATTTTCAGATTTTTCCAATTGTTGTGGGATTTTTATTGAATTGTGTGTTTGAATTTAAGCTTTGAGATTTGTTTCCATAGATAGTCCCTCAGCTCAATTTTCATATCCTAGCTTTTTTATATTTTTGTGAATTTTTTGTAATCCCCTACCTTGGATCAAAGTGGGCTGCAGGCATAGCCTATCCCCTGCATCAGCAGGTCTCAACCCACCACCACCACTTGCTGGTGGTTTTCTGGCCAACCCAGTGGGTCCCAGGGCCCCAACCTTGTTCTTTTCAACCCCCCCCCTGGTAGGGTTGAAGGATTGATCAAGTGTTTGACCTCACCACTTGTGGACCCCACTTGAATCAAGCACAAAAGTGTGTCCTAGTTTCTGTGTTCACATAAGATTCCATGTGCTTATTTGTGGGCTTATAGCTTATTCTGTGTTCACATTTAGCCTTTTCCAGCTCATACAAGTTCAAATAAGTTATTTGTATCAGTTTTAACCAAAGTGGGTCCCACTCTTGGTCATTTAAGCTTATTTTCCATTTTGGTCAACTGTGGTCAACTGTCTCACCATTTAGCTTATATTTTGCTTATTTTTAAGTTTTAAAAAGTTTCTTTTTACAAAAGTTTTTCATTTTTAGTTGTAAAATAAGTTTCCAAAAGAAAATCCAGAAAATCCAAATTATTTTCAAGTGATAGTTTCTATTTAATTTTATTTTTTCATTTTTAGATTTTAATTAAGTACTTGTCATTTTTATATTTTTATTAATTACCTCTTATATTAAAGTACTTATAGTAATTTTCTCAGATTTTTATTTTATCATTTAGTATTTATTAGAATTAATTTTAGTTTTATTAATTATTAATTAATATTAAGTTTAAAATAGCATAATTAGTTTTTATTAAGTAAAACCTAGTTTTTATATTTTTTATAGCTTTTATATGTTATAAAATAATTTTAAAAATTTTATTAGAATTTTTACTGTTCATTTAGTATTTTTCTTAATTTAAAATAGTTTAATTAGGTAATTAGTATTTAATTAGTAATTAGTTAATAGAAAATCCACAAAAAGACAAAAAGACTTATTTTTAATTTTAAAACTTGTTTTTAGTTATTTTATAATTTTAGAAATTTTATTTTCATTTTTCTAGCATTAGATTAATATTATATTGTATTTAAGTAATTTAATTAAGTAATAATAAGTATTAAATAGTTTTTAATTAATATTAAATAATTAAATAGTGTAAAAATTAATTTTCTTTTTCTAAAAATTTTCTTTTATCTTTTAGTTTGTTAAAAAGTCATTTTCACCCCCTGGGTGTTTTCAGATTTCAGTTTTTACTTTTTATTTTGTACGTTTACGTTTTATTTAAACGTAACGTACGCGTTTTTAGGTTTAAATCGTTTTTGGTTTTTTTTAGCTTTCCAGTCTTGTTCGTATAGCTAGCTTAAGCTATTTCGTTGTAGATTCCTTAGCTCAAATCATTCACAAACCCCTTTTCATCCAAATTCACCCGATCACAGAACCGTTTTATAACCATCACACCTCGTCGGGACATAACGACCCGGGGAAACACTATACTTCCACGGAGTATTGATCTAGGCTAGTTGACTTTGTTGACCATTTTTTGGTCAATATAAGTTGGTGGTTTAGCGTCAATCAATTTTTGGCGCCGCTGCCGGGGAGGTTGTATGCGTTTTCTAAACGGTTTTTCTGATTAGTGACGTTGGAATTCGTTCCACTGTACATTTATCCATCCTTGTTCATATTTTCATAAAAACAAAACCCAAAAATATTTTTCCTTACCCTCTATCCATTTGATTCTACCTTCTTATACCCATCTCATGTATAATTCTTATGGCGTCTCTCGACTACACGTGTTTTCACTGTAAAAGCCCGATTGAGAACGGCTTTCGTTGTCTCCGGTGTATTTGTGAGAAATGTGGCAATAATTGTAGTAACAGATTTTGAGTTTTGTGCAATCTGTTCATAAGTCCAAATTCTCTCAATGATTCACCAAATTCTTCCAGGCCCGAGATACGTGCTATTAATGACAAACCTTCAAGAAGTGATCCTAACCTTTCACGGTTTACGGTCAAAAGTTTGTCAAGCAAACGTGCTGAGCTTAGGGCAGTGACTAAAAAGAACAACTTACCCAATCTTCACATTTATCAAGAACCAAAACCCGAGACCATAACGGAAGTGGTGGAAATTGCTAGCTCTAAGAGCACACCACCGGCTTTTATTCCTTATGTTGGTTGTGGTGAGCCACTTTTTGGTTTGCCATGTCGTTGGTGTACATGTGTACAATGTGGTAATGATATCCAAAACGGGAGTTGTTTGTTTTGTGGGTCGAGTAATTCATTTGCTTATGATCCTAATCAAAACTCATTCAACGACTCTTCAAATTTTTCCAATTACCCAACACATTCATACGAGCAAGAATCATATTATCCAAACTTCAATGATGCTTCGTATCAAGATACACCAAGCCAAACTCAACAGTTTTACTGTTGTGAGTACTGTGGTGGTCCACACTACAGTTCTGATTGTCAATCAGGCGACACGCTTGTCTATGAGCAGTTTCCTGATAACAATTATGACTCATGCACATACGACTCACAGCCACATCAATTTTACTGTTGTGAGTATTGTGGAGGTCCACACACTAGCTCTGATTGTCAAACAGGGAATCCATTTCCTTGTAACAATTACGACTATTCGTTTTTAGACCCACCTCCACAGTACCAAATGACCCAAGCAACTCCTCTTGTTACTGAGCAAGACATTTTAATAGAGGCTCTTAAGATATTGAAAGAGCTTAAGGAGGAGTTGGCTACTTCATCGTTTCAAAGCTCTCGTGAGAAATCTATGGCAGAATTACTTGCGGAAGAACGAGCAGCTAGAAACGAATTGAGCAAGGAAGAATTGCTAGTCTTAGAACAAGCAGCTAAAACACGTGCCATACTTCGCAATGCTGCTCTTCTCGACGATGATGATGATGATGTTACCCTTGATATTTCTCAATTTTGTAAGGGTTCATCAATTTCATCTATTGTGATTCCTTCCTCGAAAAATCAGGGAGAAAAGATTATGATAGAATTACTACCAGAAGAACAAATGAAATTTATAAAACCCCTGTCTGCTAGTCCTTCTCAACTCCCTCAGTCTGTTGTTATCACACCCGAAGTTCACACTCACTCTCTGAGCATGGGGGATGAGCATCTTAGCATTGTTCCTAATAAGGAATCGGACGAATTCATAAAGTCTAGTGTTGAGAACCTTGTCCCAATCCCGAGAGAGTCACAGGGAACTTTGGATGATATGTGTGATTTTCCTTCCCCCATTGAGTGTCCTAAAGATCAATTTGAGACTTTCTCAGATTTTAGCGATGATTGTATATCTTATGGAGACATCGAGTATGTTGAGGCGTCAGTTCCACATTCTGATGCTGATCATCTTCTTGAGGAGTTCGCTGATGAACTTGCTCACATCAATCCACTTTCATTGGAAGGTGATGATGGTCTCCTTGACTTCGAAGCCGATCTGGGAGAAATTGAAAGTCTCCTATATCATGATCCGTCACTCACTTCTGATCCCAACAGTCCAATAGAGAATGATAATCTCTTGGTTCCCGAAACATTCAACACCACTCTCACCAATCCTCTATTTGAATTCGGATCTGAATTCACTTTGATTTCTGATAATCCACTCTTTGATATTCAGAATGAGGATTGTGATGAGTCTATTCCGGAACACGAGTTCACAGATTCACATCTTGTGAATGATTCTCTTCATGAGGAGTTCTCCGGTGAACTCGCTCATCATGTCATAACTCCTCCGGAGTTTGATATCTCGAGGGTAGATGCTCTCAATCATGAGAATTTGCAAAATCCCACCCACCCACCCGGGATATTTACGAGCTTAACCTTTGAAATCCAAACTCAGGCTACGGAGCCTGCTCTCGAGGAAGAAGATCAAATCATGCTTTTTATCATGATTTTCTTCCTTTTCTTCACCTACAGGGTGACTTCTTCTCTTCTTCACTCCTTCGGGAGTGAGGACACTATATTTGATCCCGGCATTTTCATATATCATTACCTTGAGCCGGATGCTTATAGGGTTTTCACCCTAAGTGTGGGGGAGTCCCCCATGATATGGTTACAAAAGAAGTGAAAATACAAAATGGTGTTTTCCACGCTCAGCTTGTAATGTTGCCCTTTTACGTTCAATATGTCGGCATAATAGCCGGGATTTTGAATATTGAGGACAATATTCATGCTTAGTGTGGGGGGTAATCGCTATTCTAGCGAAATTTTATCAAATTTTACTATATAACACCCCCGTTTTTTAGCCAAAATTCAAAAAAATTTCAAAAAATTTTCACTGGTGCTTCAAAATTTTTGTGGTAATCAGTCCGACTTGTCTAACCGACAAAAGGGATTGGCTAGTCCAGGAGCAAACGGCTCTTGGTAAAGACATCTCAAATCCGTTTACGGCTTGCAATTTGCCCAAAATTGTATGGTTCATCAACTCCCCATATCCCATTAAGCGAATGAGTTGGCTAGCCCGCAAGATTATGGCTTGTGGTAAAGGCAGTGGAAAATCCATAATTGGTAATCAGCTCACCAAGATGTTGACTATTCCATCAAGAGCTGGCTAGTCCAGAAGCAAACGGCTTTTGGTAAAGACTACTCAAATCCGTTGACAGCTGGTGGTTTGCTCAAAATCACACGGTTATCAGGTGTGCCACAGTTCTTACACCTGGCTACTCCAGAAGTGATGGCTTTTGGTAAAGAGTTTAAAATCCATCAAGTTTTCAAAACAGTATTGCTAGGGACTAGCAATAGTTTAGTGTGGGGGATTGATGAGTGCTCAAACACTCATCATTATTGGTCTAATCTGAGCTGCAAAACATACAAAAACACTCAGTAATACATCAAAATACTGAAAATATTTCAAAATTGTGTTTTATATGTTTTAGATGCAAAATGAGCAAAAACAAATGAAAAACGCACAAAGTTTGCAAAATTGGCAGTTTCAGTCCCCCAAGTTTCAAAATTTGTCAAAATCAGTCCCTGAGCATATATTTTAAATAAAAAGTCAACCCAAAGCTTTTGAAAGTCAAAATATTACAAAATTAATCTTTGGGTAAAAAGTTTTGAGAATTTACACTTTTGGTCCCTGAAGTTTGAAAAATGACAATTCTGGTCCCTGTAGTTTCAGTAATTGGCAGAATTGGTCCCTGGTGGAATATTTTTGGATGAAAAATCATTTTTAGTCCTTGGAAATACAAAATGTTCAATATTGGTCCTTAGAATGAAAGTTTGAAGTATTTACATAATTGATCCCTCGACTTTGGAAAATGGCAAGAATAGTCCTTGGAAATTCAAAAATTGGAAAAATGCAACTTTTACTCTTGGATTATTCATATATGGCAAAAATGACCCTTGTGACTCCTTTGGAACAGTTACAATTTCCACCCCTCCATTTTCAGAAAATACATATATGGTCCTTGTGGTTTTTAAGCATAAATAAACAAACAAACCCAACCACAAACCTGATCCATGATACTACCCCAGCCCACCAAGCCCAACTTACACAAACCGGCCCACCCCTAAAATAATAACACCCGGTCAAACCCGAGGGTCAACGAGTCAACCCAGGTCAAATTCCCAATCAAAATATTGTTCACCCTTCCCCTACCCCTCATTTCCCGCTCCCTGTCTCACCTCCCCCCTCCTCTCCTTTTCCACAAAACCCTCACCTTCCTCAACCCTTGTCCCCTACAACCTTCCCCCTCCATTAATAACCCATCTACCACACCTAACCCACTCACACCTGCCTGTTTACCTTTTTCCCGCCAAAAGAGATTCAAAGGCTTGGATTACAACAAAGCTATCCAACGGTTCACAATGGATGTGCGAAAGAGAGATGATACCTCCAGGAGTTATAAAAGTTAAGAAAATGCAAGAGAGAAAAGATATGTAGTGGAGTTTTAATAGCACTATATCGTTTTTATTGTCATTTATTTTTCAGTTCTGTTTTTAAGTTTAAGAATGATGTAATCAGTTTATTTTGTGTAATCTAAACTATCTTTGCAGTTAAATTCAAGTTACTTTTCACGAATTCAATTTTGGCAATTTTAAGTGAATTTGACACATTTGCTTAATTCTTGTTGAATGTTGTTGAACTTGTTCCATTAAGCTTCAGTAAGCTCACTTGTGAGCTCCTTTAAGCTTCCAAAGCTTTTTACTCAGTTTCATTTACAGTTTACTAAAAATCTAAAAAAAATACAAATAAATAGTTATAAAATAAAAAATAATAGGTGAAGAAGATTGATGCATTGGAGCATGGTGTATTAAAGGTTTCCCTAGTTTAGAACTCTATGGAGAGTGATTAGGTTGTGGTTTTGTTACCTTGGTACATCTGTCTCAGTTTGGCCCCATTGTAAGCATTTTCCAAAATTTTCACATTCAAAGTTTATGTACTACATTTGTTGCTAGATTCAGTTAATTTGGCTTATTTAATGTTAGCATAAGTTTAGATCTCGGTTTCCTGCATTAGATCTTTGATTTGCTTCCTAAATCTGTCAATTCAGTTTCTTAGGGGGTGTTTGGATCAACCTATCTAGCTATCCTCTGGTTGGTGTTTTGTTGTTGCTTTAGTTTATGCATACTTCATTAGATTAAAATAGTGTATTCAAAAGTTAAAAACAGTAGGTTATTAGTTTGAGTAGTCAAAATCTGTCTCAATACTCTTGTCTGTGCATAATTAGTATAATCAGCAGTTCAATCCTTAGAATCAGGTCTATAGTTGTTTCATCTAGCTTAATTAGGTCTCATATTAGTTTATCATTGCATCTAGAAACAATTCAGGCTATTTGAAATCCATTTTGGTCAAACTTTTGGTAAAACAAGAAAAGTCAAAATTCATATTTTTAGATTTTTCCAATTGTTGTGGGATTTTTATTGAATTGTGTGTTTGGATTTAAGCTAGATTTGTTTCCATAGATAGTCCCTCAGCTCAATTTTCATATCCTAGCTTTTTATATTTTTGTGAATTTTTTGTAAGCCCCCACCTTGGATCAAAGTGGGCTGCAGGCATAGCCTATCCCCTGCATCAGCAGGTCTCAACCCACCACCACCACTTGCTGGTGGTTTTCTGGCCAACCCAGTGGGTCCCAGGGCCCCAACCTTGTTCCTTTCAACCCCCCCCTGGTAGGGTTGAAGGATTGATCAAGTGTTTGACCTCACCACTTGTGGACCCCACTTGAATCAAGCACAAAAGTGTGTCCCAGTTTCTGTGTTCACATAAGATTCCATGTGCTTATTTGTGGGCTTATAGCTTATTCTGTGTTCACATTTAGCTTTTTCCAGCTCATACAAGTTCAAATAAGTTATTTGTATCAGTTTTAACCAAAGTGGGTCCCACTCTTGGTCATTTTAGCTTATTTTCCATTTTGGTCAACTGTGGTCAACTGTCTCACCATTTAGCTTATATTTTGCTTATTTTTAAGTTTTAAAAAGTTTGTTTTTACAAAAGTTTTTCATTTTTAGTTGTAAAATAAGTTTCCAAAAGAAAATCCAGAAAATCCAAATTATTTTCAAGTGATAGTTTCTATTTAAATTTTATTTTTTCATTTTTAGATTTTAATTAAGTACTTGTCATTTTTATATTTTTATTAATTACCTCTTATATTAAAGTATTTATAGTAATTTTCTCAGATTTTTATTTTATAATTTAGTATTTATTAGAATTAATTTTAATTTTATTAATTATTAATTAATATTAAGTTTAAAACAGCATAATTAGTTTTTATTAAGTAAAACCTAGTTTTTATATTTTTTATAGCTTTTATATGTTATAAAATAATTTTAAAAATTTTATTAGAATTTTTACTCTTCATTTAGTATTTTTCTTAATTTAAAATAGTTTAATTAGGTAATTAGTATTTAATTAGTAATTAGTTAATAGAAAATCCAAAAAAAGACAAAAAGACTTATTTTTAATTTTAAAACTTGTTTTTTGTTATTTTATAATTTTAGAAATTTTATTTTCATTTTTCTAGCATTAGATTAATATTATATTGTATTTAAGTAATTTAATTAAGTAATAATAAGTATTAAATAGTTTTTAATTAATATTAAATAATTAAATAGTGTAAAAATTAATTTTCTTTTTCTAAAAATTTTCTTTTATCTTTTAGTTTGTAAAAAAGTCATTTTCACCCCCTGGGTGTTTTCAGATTTCAGTTTTTACTTTTTATTTTGTACGTTTACATTTTATTTAAACGTAACATACGCGTTTTTAGGTTTAAATCGTTTCTGGTTTTTCTTAGCTTTCCAGTCTTGTTCATATAGCTAGCTTAAGCTATTTCGTTGTAGATTCCTTAGCTCAAATCATTCACAAACCCCTTTTCATCCAAATTCACCCGATCACATAACCGTTTTATAACCATCACACCTCATCGGGACATAACGACCCGGGGAAACACTATACTTCCACGAAGTATTGATCTAGGTTAGTTGACTTTGTTGACCATTTTTTGGTCAATATAAGTTGGTGGTTTAGCGTCAATCAATTTTTGGCGCCGCTGCCAGGGAGGTTGTGTGCGTTTTCTAAACGGTTTTTCTGATTAGTGACGTTGGAATTTGTTCCACTGTACATTTATCCATCCTTGTTCATATTTTCATAAAAACAAAACCCAAAAATATTTTTCCTTACCCTCTATCCATTTGATTCTACCTTCTTATACCCATCTCATGTATAATTCTTATGGCGTCTCTCGGCTACACGTGTTTTCACTGTAAAAGCCCGATTGAGAACGGCTTTCGTTGTCTCCGGTGTATTTGTGAGAAATGTGGCAATAATTGTAGTAACAGATTTTGTGATTTGTGCAATCTGTTCATAAGTCCAAATTCTCTCAATGATTCACCAAATTCTTCCAAGCCCGAGATACGTGCTATTAATGACAAACCTTCAAGAAGTGATCCTAACCTTTCACGGTTTACGGTCAAAAGTTTGTCAAGCAAACGTGCTGAGCTTAGGGCAGTGACTGAAAGGAACGACTTACCCAATCTTCACATTTATCAAGAACCAAAACCCGAGACAATAACGGAAGTGGTGGAAATTGCTAGCTCTAAGAGCACACCACTTGTCCCACCTCCTGCTTTTATTCCTTGTGTTGGTTGTGGTGAACCACTTTTTGGTTTGCCATGTCGTTGGTGTACATGTGTACAATGCGGTAATGATATCCAAAATGGGAGTTGTTTGTTTTGTGGGTCGAGTAATTCATTTGCTTATGATCCTAATCAAAACTCATTCAACGACTCTTCAAATTTTTCCAATTACCCAACACATTCATACGAGCAAGAATCATATTATCCAAACTTCAATGATGCTTCGTATCAAGATACACCAAGCCAGACTCAACAGTTTTACTGTTGTGAGTACTGTGGTGGTCCACACTACAGTTCTGATTGTCAATCAGGCGACACGCTTGTCTATGAGCAGTTTCCTGATAACAATTATGACTCATGCACATACGACTCACAGCTACATCAGTTTTACTGTTGTAAGTATTATGGAGGTCCACACACTAGCTCTGATTGTCAAACAGGGAATCCATTTCCTTGTAACAATTACGACTATTCGTTTTCAGACCCACCTCCACAGTACCAAATGACCCAAGCAACTCCTCTTGTTACTGAGCAAGACATTTTAATAGAGGCTCTTAAGATATTGAAAGAGCTTTAGGAGGAGTTGGCTACTTCATCGTTTCAAAGCTCTCGTGAGAAATCTATGGCAGAATTACTTGCAAAAGAACGAGCAGCTAGAAACGAATTGAGCAAGGAAGAATTGCTAGTCTTAGAACAAGCAGCTAAAACATGTGCCATATTTCGCAATGCTGCTCTTCTCGACGATGATGATGATGATGATGTTACCCTTGATATTTCTCAATTTTGTAAGGGTTCATCAATTTCATCTATTGTGATTCCTTCCTCGGAAAATCAGGGAGAAAAGACTATGATAGAATTACTACCAGAAGAACAAATGAAATTTATAAAACCCCTGTCTGCTAGTCCTTCTCAACTCCCTCAGTCTGTTGTTATCACACCCGAAGTTCACACTCACTCTCTGAGCATGGGGGATGAGCATCTTAGCACTGTTCCTAATAAGGAATCGGACGAATTCATAAAGTCTAGTGTTGAGAACCTTGTCCCAATCCCGAGAGAATCACAGGGAACTTTGGATGATATGTGTGATTTTCCTTCCCCCATTGAGTGTATTAAAGATCAATTTGAGACTTTCTCAGATTTTAGCGATGATTGTATATCTTATGGAGACATCGAGTATGTTGAGGCGTCAGTTCCACATTCTGATGCTGATCATCTGCTTGAGGAGTTCGCTGATGAACTTGCTCACATCAATCCACTTTCATTGGAAGGTGATGATGGTCTCCTTGACTTCGAAGCCGATCTGGGAGAAATTGAAAGTCTCCTATATCATGATCCGTCACTCACTTCTGATCCCAACAGTCCAATAGAGAATGATAATCTCTTGGTTCCCGAAACATTCAACACCACTCTCACCAGTCCTCTATTTGAATTCGGATCTGAATTCACTTTGATTTCTGATAATCCACTCTTTGATATTCAGAATGAGGATTGTGATGAGTCTATTCCGGAACACGAGTTCACAGATTCACATCTTGTGAATGATTCTCTTCATGAGGAGTTCTCCAGTGAACTCGCTCATCATGTCATAACTCCTCCGGAGTTTGATATCCCGGGGGGAGATGCTCTCAATCATGAGAATTTGCAAAATCCCACCAACCCTCCCGGGATATTTACGAGCTTAACCTTTGAAATCCAAACTCAGGCTACGGAGCCTGCTCTCGAGGAAGAAGATCAAATCATGCTTTTTATCATGATTTTCTTCCTTTTCTTCACATACAGGGTGACTTCTTCTCTTCTTCACTCCTTCGGGAGTGAGGACACTATATTTGATCTCGGCATTTTCATGTATCATTACCTTGTGCCGGATGCTTATAGGGTTTTCACCCTAAGTGTGGGGGAGTCCCCCATGCTATGGTTACAAAAGAAGTGAAAATACAAAATGGTGTTTTCCACGCTCAGCTTGTAATGTTGCCCTTTTTACGTTCAAAATGTCGGCATAATAGCCGGGATTTTGAATATTGAGGACAATATTCATGCTTAGTGTGGGGGGTAATCGCTATTCTAGCGAAATTTTAACAAATTTTACTATATAACACCCCCGTTTTTTAGCCAAAATTCAAAAAAATTTCAAAAATTTTTCACTGGTGCTTCAAAATTTTTGTGGTAATCAGTCCGCCTTGTCTAACCGACAAAAGGGATTGGCTAGTCCAGGAGCAAACGGCTCTTGGTAAAGACATCTCAAATCCGTTTACGGCTTGCAATTTGCCCAAAATTGTATGGTTCATCAACTCCCCATATCCCATTAAGCGAATGAGTTGGCTAGCCCGCAAGATTATGGCTTGTGGTAAAGGCAGTGGAAAATCCATAATTGGTAATCAGCTCACCAAGATGTTGACTATTCCATCAAGAGCTGGCTAGTCCAGAAGCAAACGGCTTTTGGTAAAGACTACTCAAATCCGTTGACAGCTGGTGGTTTGCTTAAAATCACACGGTTATCAGGTGTGCCACAGTTCTTACACCTGGCTACTCCAGAAGTGATAGTTTTTGGTAAAGAGTTTAAAATCCATCAAGTTTTCAAAACAGTATTGCTAGGGACTAGCAATAGTTTAGTGTGGGGGAATGATGAGTGCTCAAACACTCATCATTTTTGGTCTAATCTGAACAGCAAAACATACAAAAACACTCGGTAATGCATCATTTTTGCTAGGGACTACAAAGTTTGCAAAATTGGCAGTTTCTGTCCCTCAAGTTTCAAAATTTGTCAAAATCAGTCCCTGAGCATATATTTTAAATAAAAAGTCAACCCAAAGCTTTTGAAAGTCAAAATATTACAAAATTGATCTTTGGGTAAAAAGTTTTGAGAATTTACACTTTTGGTCCCTGAAGTTTGAAAAATGACAATTTTGGTCCCTGGAGTTTCAGTAATTGGCAGAATTGGTCCCTGGTGGAATATTTTTGGATGAAAAATCATTTTTAGTCCTTGGAAATTCAAAATGTTCAATATTGGTCCTTGGAATGAAAGTTTGAAGTATTTACATAATTGATCCCTCGACTTTGGAAAATGGCAAGAATAGTCCTTGGAAATTCAAAAATTGGAAAAATGCAACTTTTACTCTTGGATTATTCATATATGGCAAAAATGACCCTTGTGACTACTTTGGAACAGTTACAATTTCCACCCCTCCATTTTCAGAAAATACATATATGGTCCTTGTGGTTTTTAAGCATAAATAAACAAACAAACCCAACCACAAACCTGATCCATGATACTACCCCAGCCCACCAAGCCCAACTTACACAAACCGGCCCACCCCTAAAATAATAACACCCGGTCAAACCCCAGGGTCAACGAGTCAACCCAGGTCAAATTCCAAATCAAAATACTGTTCACCCTTCCCCTACCCCTCATTTCTCGTTCCCTGTCTCACCTCCCCCCTCCTCTCCTTTTCCACAAAATCCTCACCTTCCTTAACCCTTGTCCCCTACAACCTTCCCCCTCCATTAATACCCCATCTAGCACACCTAATCCACTCACACCTGCCTGTTTACCTTTTTCCCGCCAAAAGAGATTCAAGGGCTTGGATTAAAACAAAGCTATCCAACGGTTCACAATGGATGTGGGAAAGATAAATGATACCTCCAGGAGTTATAAAAGTTAAGAAAATGCAAGAGAGAAAAGATATGCAGTGGAGTTTTAATAGCACTATATCGTTTTTATTGTCCTTTATTTTTCAGTTCTGTTTTTAAGTTTAAGAATGATGTAATCAGTTTATTTTGTGTAATCTAAACTATCTTTGCAGTTTATTTTGTGTCCTCACTCCCAAAAAAAATTGATTGACGCTAAACCACCATCTAGCGAAATTCTATCACATTTTACTATATAATACCCCCGTTTTTTAGCCAAAATTCAAAAAAATTTCAAAAAATTTTCACTGGTGCTTCAAAATTTTTGTGGTAATCAGTCCGCCTTGTCTAACCGACAAAAGGGATTGGCTAGTCCAGGAGCAAACGGCTCTTGGTAAAGACATCTCAAATCCGTTTACGGCTTGCAATTTGCCCAAAATTGTATGGTTCATCAACTCCCCATATCCCATTAAGCGAATGAGTTGGCTAGCCCGCAAGATTATGGCTTGTGGTAAAGGCAGTGGAAAATCCATAATTGGTAATCAGCTCACCAAGATGTTGACTATTCCATCAAGAGCTGGCTAGTCCAGAAGCAAACGGCTTTTGGTAAAGACTACTCAAATCCTTTGACAGCTGGTGGTTTGCTCAAAATCACACGGTTATCACTTGCTTTCATAAAAATATAAAAATACAAAAAGAATCATCCCTCACCTCTAGACCTAGTTTTTAGGCTTTCTAATCCTAGCGACACTATTCTTGAGTTGAACGATCAATCCCCCGGTACTTGTCACTATACTATACTACAACGATCAGGTACACTGCCTGGTGGGGGTTGTAGAGCCTCTCGAGATCCCTCGAGAGGTAAAGCCTGGTGCAATTCCCACGCATCATTAATTAAATTAACCATATACTAAGTTTTATGTAAAAGTATCACTACGATGTTGTGTTTTATAGTCCAACAAACTAATCATATCTATCTTACTTCTTGTATAAACAAATGACAATACTAAACTGATAAGCATGACAACTTTTAACAATGCTTCAAAGTTTGAGTTATACCTGAATAGCCAACTCTCTTGTCAGACAAATACAAAGAGCTTAAGGAGCAGCTAGCATTCCAAGCACAAAACATGTTGTTTTCCCCATTATGGGCCTGCGCGATCAAGTTCTAGTGAGGAGGAGTTAGTATAATAGGAAGACTGATGGCCTAAATCTGTAGTCATACTTCAATTCAAACAAAAAGCTTTGATATTTAGCCAAACGGCCAAACCGTACGAACTTATACAACATATCACTAACAGTAAACTCTAACAATAACTCACACTTACATGCCTTTCAAACAACCGCTTCATGAAAATCTATCGGACGACTTAGGATTAAGAAATTCTTCTCAAATTCAAACATAAACTCACAATGATATGTCACTCAATCTACAGCTTCTCAAAAGTAAACAATACACCATATAATAGCATTAAACAGTAACTTTGATTATTTAAGCCCTAATTACATTCAAATTTAACAACTTATCACAATATAACTCCCACTTATGCATTGTTCAAACATAATATGTCGTTCAGTCAATGGCTTCTTGAAACATAATTTTTTTGATTATAACAATATGTATATGATAATTTTTTCATCTTTTTTTGGTTTAATGAAGCAAGAAAGTTAAAATTCATATAATAATAAACCAAAAAAAAAAAACAATCCCATAACAAATTAAAAGTAAATTAAAAATCATCCATACATAAAAAGTTTAACAATTAAATTTCTGAGATTTCTCCGGATCAAAAGCCAAATGTTCATTATCGTAGTTGATGAGTGCTCAAACACTTATCATTTTTTGTCAAATCTGAACTGCAAAACATACAAAAACACTCAGTAATGCATCAAAATACTGAAAATATTTCAAAATTGTGTTTTATATGTTTTAGATGCAAAATGTTTAAAAACAAATGAAAAATGAACAAAGTTTGCACAATTGGCAGTTTCAGTCCCTCAAGTTTTAAAAATTGACAAAACTAGTCCCTGGAAGTTTGAAATGAAGGAAAAGTCAACCCAAGTCCTTTGGAATTCAAAAATTGTCATAACAAGTCCTTGGGTAAAAAGTTTGAGAAAATTACATGTTTGGTCCCTGCAGTTTGAAAAATGACAACTTTGGTCCATGGGATTTCAAATTTTGAAAATTAACTAAAAATGTCCTTTGGTTATGGATATGCTACAAGTTTGGACCTTATGAATAGTTTGGAAAAGATTTGCATAACAGGTCCCTAAACTTTTAGCTACTTACACTTTTGGTCCTCATGTTTTTTACTAAACAAACCAAACGGATACCCTTAATATTGAAACCAATCCAAACAAGCCCACCCTTATAACTCCCAACACTCACCAGCCCACCTTACACCCTGGCCCATCACCATCTCAAGCCCAAACACAAAAACCAACCCCTATCCCGTTTTTATTATCCTCAGGTTTGACCTCCTTTAACCTCCACCCCCAAACATCCACCCATGAGCCTGCAAAAGTGAGAAAACACAATCATCACCACCTCTACCCCTGCAACACCCTACACTCCTGCCACTTCTCACTTTCCACCATTACAATCCAAGATTTGTCCGCTGCCACAAGAAAGACCCCCAATTGGATAAAAACAAATTTCCCGCCAAAATGAAATTGAGGGTCAGGATTAATTGGAGCCATCCAATGGCCTAAATGAGGCATAGGAAGAAGCCAAAGAAGTGGAGAAACCCTAAAAAGGTCAATATAAAAGGAAAAAGGAAGAGGAGAGACCAGGCAGTAGTTGTAGTAGATTTTAGGATTAAAAATAAACTTTAGTGTAATTTAGTTTATATAATTAGGGTAAATTGTATTGTTTTTCAGTTTCAATTTCACTTGTGTACTCTTAAAAATTCAGTTTAAGGAAATTTCTATTGCTATTTCATTTTGGTTTTCAAAATTGTTTATCAGTAATTTTGAATTGAAAACTTTTAGTTTACTTGTTGTTAGTGTTTGCTTCCTATTTGCTTATACTACCTTAGGTTGATTACAGTTTGTGCAAATATCTCCTTTTAAGTTCTGGTTTTAAAACAGATCACTTCTAGTGTATAATTCTAGGCAATCCTTGGTTAAGGACTGTTTGGCATAGGCCTGTGTGTTTAAGTTAAAGCTTTGTCCTGTCCATTTCTTTTCCCTAAGTCAGTGTGTAATAGCTTAATGTGTAGTATAATAGTTAATTGTAGCATTTATCATTAGAACCTAAGATTTTGGCAAATTACTTCACTATCACTGTTTCATTAGTTAGAGTTAGGAAAAATAGTTTAAGTCTTTTAAATGCTCAATTTAGTCTCACTCAGTGCATATAGGATTGTTCAACTTTGTGGTATTGGTATTTGACCTGAAGTGGGTCAAAAATCAGTAAAAAACCAACCCATATTCACCCCTGCACATCAGTTAGCAGTCCCCAAACCCCCCTCAAAGATGCATTTTTAAATTGTTCAGCAGTTAATACTAGGACCTAGAAATTTGCATGGTTAATATTTGGAAGCTTGTGTAGCCACTCATAATTTTACTTGATTTTTATTAATCTTTCTTGAATGCTTTTTAGACCTCCACAGTTAGCCCCTCAGCCTCTTTTCTGCTAGTATAACTCAGTAGTAACTGAGTTTGTGTGACTTTGCCTTTGTTTGATCTTTCACGTTTTCAAATGATGTTTTAGGCTTGTTTGAGTTGTTTCTTTAAAGTAACTGCTAGTGATTGTTTTGGCCTTTGCTTGCACCCATTTGTGGCTATCCAATGTTTAGGCCTGTCATACCCTTGCCTTTGCAGCCCTTAGATCAGTTTAATTAAGCTCTACATAAGTTTAAAACTTTGCTCAAACTTGCTCTATTTACTCTTTGGTAGCTCTTGTTTTAGATTTTCAGCTCTGATTGCAACTTCCTGCTTAATTTCTAACTTATTTCATACTCCATCATTGCCCTTAACTGTTGGTTTCTGCTGCTGCATAAGCATGCAACTGAGCATGCTTGATTTTTATTCCTGTGTGATCCAAAACTGGAATGTAGTTGTTTTTAGTTGATTTGTATTGCATCATTTACTTTCTGTTTGTGTTTGCTTGTGACTTGTGCTTTTGGGCTTATTTTGCAACTGCTTATTCAAAAAAAAAAAGTAACTCACCACTGTTAAGATTTTGGGTCTGCACAAGCTTATTTTGGTTTATAATTTTGTTCAATCATGTAATTTGGCTATCCTTGAGTAATTCCCTAGCTTGTTTGCTTGTGAGCCTTGCTTGATTGCTTATTGGCTTAGCTTATTTTCCCTGCCTAACCTATCCTGCACCACAACATTTTGTCTCAGGAGGCCCAATTCATGAGCCTGTTCTTGGCTTACCTGTGGGGGCCATGACCTGCAATTGGCTTTTTGGAAAGCCCTTGTACCAGGCTTGAGGGTTCCAAACTTATTTTTGCCCTGAGATCATTTGCCCCTAAGCTTATCTAGGCCTGCAGTTGAGCTTGTGGCCTGTTTGGACAGGTATGGTTGATTAAGCTTATTTCATTTTAATCAGCTTATTCAAGTTGATTCTCTTGTTTTTTTGGCTCTTTTGCTATATACCCAGCTTGTTTATATCTTCATTAGCTTTAATTTCTAGTTAAATAGCTTGTTGTATGCTTATTTGAGCTGAGTTCCTTAATCTTAGCCCAATGCTTAAGCTGATAAGTTATTAAGCTCTAGCTGAGCTTGTTTTTGAGTTCCAAGATTTTTGTCTTCATTAAAGTTGTCCCATTTCAGTATTTAAATAGATTTGTAAAAGAAAATTTTGAAAAAGCCAAAAATACATGAAGTGATAGCTTCTATTTAAGAAGCTTATTGCTTATTAGCTTATTTTCCTTAAGCACTTAGTGTTTTTATAATTTTCCTAGGTTCCTGTAGTTATAAAATAATTTCTGTAATTTTTTCATATTTTTCTCTTTTCATTTAGTATTTTTAATAATTAATATTAGTTTTTATTAATTAATAATTAGTTAATAATTAATAATAATTATTTAAAAAGTCTTAAAAATATATTTTCAGTTTTTAAATTAGTTTTATAATATTTTAGATTTTTCCAAATTTAATTTTCATATTTTTAGTGTGTTTTCATAATTAGTTATAATTTAGCGTAATTTAAATAATTAAAAGTAATTAGGAAATTAGTAATTTATTAATAATAATTAATTAAATAGTGTAAAAATTATTTTTCTTTTTCTAAAAATTTTCTTTTATCATTAGGATTGTAAAAATGTAATTTTCATATCCGTAGGTATTTTATTTTACAAAACTCGCGTTTTATTCCGTACGCTAACGTAACTTTAATTCAAACGAACGCGTTTTTTAGACTTAGCTCACGTTTATAGGTTATCGGATCATTAGTAAATGTTAATATAGTGTTTCTAAGTTATTTTCATTCCTCATCTCGTAGTGTAATCATACAAACCAAATTCCTTACCTTTCTGTCCAAATTCACCCGATTACAAACCCGTTTTGATTACAATCCACACCTCGTCGGGACATAACGACCCGGGGAAACACTGTACTTCCACGGAGATTGACTTCTAGACTGTTTGACCTGGTTGAGCATCCCTTGGTCAATTTAGGTTGACCGTTTAGAGCCAATCAAAATTTTGGCGCCGCTGCCGGGGAGGTTGTGCGCGTATTCTAAACGGTTTTCCAAATTAGTGAATCTGGATATACACTCATTGTATATTTACCATCCTTTGTTCATATTTTCTTATTATAAAAACAAAATTGTTCCCGAAAACATTTTAAATCAGTTTTCAACGAACACAAAAAATACAAGAAGATTTTCTTTGTTATAAAAATGTTTATCAAAAATACCAAAAAGATTCACCTTTACCCTACTACCTTTTTGATTCTTCATTTCTCTCCCTCTAAAACCTTTTGATTCTTTCTATGTCTCATCCTCACCTTCTTGTTTGCCAATGGTGTGGTAGTTCTTATAATGGTGGTAATTGCCCCGGTTGTGGCATGGTAGAGTCAGGAAACGGGTCTGTCTATAACCAGAATCCCTATTCCTACCATGACATGACTGATTCATTCCATCAGCTTCCACACCATGATACCCAGCAGTTTTACTATTGTCAGTATTATGGAGGCCCTCACTACAGCTCTGATTGTTAAACGAGAAATCAGTTTGTCTATGAACAGGTTCCTTGTAACAATCATGAATTTGGTTTTAACCAGCTTCCACAATACATAACCCCTCAGCCACCTCCTCAAGACGAGTTAGCTAGAGCTGAATTGATTACTAAAATGATTATGAATCAAAATCAAGTCAACAAGACCATTCAAGATAGTATAAACTGTCTTAAGGATCTGATTCTTAGGAAACAAAAGCCTCCTGTTAACTCATTTTATCTTGAGGATTAAAGTGATGAGGATGAACCATTTGAAGAGGAAAAACCTAAGGAAACTTCAGATATCTTGCCAATGGGGGACAAGGAAGTCAAAATCAATCCTAGTGAGGAATTTGATGACCTTGTTCCAATCCCAAAGGTATTTGAGAAACCTTGTGATTCGACTTTAGTTGAAACTGCATCTTTGGAAACACAGGGAGAAAAGAGTGGGACAGATTTATTAGCAAAAGAACAAATGGAAATTGAAAATTCCATGTGTGCTAGTCCTTCTGAACTCCCTGAGCTCACACCCGAATATTCCACAAACTCTCCCATAATGGGGGATGAGCATCTTGACACTATCCCTAAAAAGGAATCGGACGAATTCATAAAGTCTAGTGTTGAGAACCTTATCCCAATCCCAAGTGAGTCCGAGGATATTCTTGATCATGTGTGTGATATACCTCCTCCTCTTGTCTTTCCAAATAATCTTGTTAAGACTTTATCCGATTCTGACAGTGATTATAGTGATGTCGATTCTTTATATCCTAAAGACATCAAATTTATTGATGTATCACTTCCCCTTTCCGAGATCGTCAACCTAGAAGAGGATGTTGACCACTTTGTTTCCACAACATTCAATACGACTATCACAAATCCAATGTTTGAATTTGATTCTGAATTTACTCTAAATTCAGTTAATCCAATCTTTGATAGTGATGAGTCTGAAACGGTGACTATAATGGACAAGGTGCATATTCATAGCCCACAAAGTACTGCACATGTCCCACCTCCGTATATCCTTCATGAGTTCTCTAGTGAACTCACTCATATCATGACTCCTCCTGAGTGTGATTACTTGGATGACAAAAAAAACCATGATCGGGGGGATAGAGTCTCAATCATGAGAGTTTGTATTTCTACGACAAATTTTCCCACCCTCCCTCCCGATATGTTGTCCAAACCAATGAGCTCAACCGATCAAATCCAAACTCAGGCTAATGAGCCTGCTCTCGAGGAAAAAGATCAAATCATGATTTTCATCATGGTTTTCTTCCTTTTCTTCACCTACAGGGTGACTTCTCTTGTTCTTCACTCCTTCGGGAATGAAGATACCATCTTTGATCCCGGCATTTTCATGTATCATTATCTTGAGCCGGGATTATATCTCATCGGTGTGGAACTTTCACGTGCTTCAAATGTTTGTCCAAACATCTTGAATGAAATTCCGATTGAGATTGTTTCTTCCACATCATGCTTCCCCAAGGACAAATGAATTCGGGGTCGAGTCAAGCTAGCGACTCGGTAAACAAAAACAGTAGCATGCTTATAGGGTTTTCACCCTAAGTGTGGGGGAGTTACCCATACTCTGGTTACAAATAAAGTGAAAATGCAAAAATGGTGTTTTCACATTTAGATTGTAATGTTGCCCTTTTACGTTCAAAATGACGGCATAATAGCCGGGACTTTGAATATTGAGGACAATATTCAATTCTAAGTGTGGGGGGGGGGGGGGGGGGGAATTCTAGCAAATTTTATCACATTTTACCATCTAGTACCCCCGTTTTTGACCAAAATTTTTAAAAATTTTTCACTAAAGTTCAAAATTGTTTATGGTAATCAGTCCGCCAAGTCTAAATGACAAAAGGATTGGCTAGTCCAGGAGTAAACAGCTCTTGGTAAAGACATCTCAAATCCGTTGACGGCTTGCAATTTGCTCAAAATTGTATGGTGCCTCAATTCGCCATATCCTAAAAAGCGAATGAGTTGGCTAGCCCGCAAGATTATGGCTTGTGGTAAAGGCAGTGGAAAAACCATAATTGGTAATCAGCTCACCAAGATGTTGACTTGTCCATCAAGAGTTGGCTAGTCCAGAAGCAAACGGTTTTTGGTAAAGACTAATCAAATTCGTTGACAACTGGTGGTTTACTCAAAATCACATGGTTATCAGGTGGACCATTGTTCTTACATCTGGCTACTCCAGAAGTGATGGCTTTTGGTAAAGAGTTTTTCAAATCCATCAATTTTTTCTTAAAAGATTGCTAGGGACTAGCAATAGTTTAGTGTGGGGGATTGATGAGTGCTCAAACACTCATCATTTTTTGTCAAATCTGAACTGCAAAACATACAAAAACACTCAGTAATGCATCAAAATACTGAAAATATTTCAAAATTGTGTTTTATATGTTTTAGATGCAAAAAGTTTAAAAACAAATGAAAAACGAACAAAGTTTGCACAATTGGCAGTTTCAGTCCCTCAAGTTTCAAAAATTGACAAAACTAGTCCCTGGAAGTTTGAAATGAAAGAAAAGTCAACCCAAGTCCTTTGGAAATCAAAAATTGTCATAACAAGTCCTTGGGTAAAAAGTTTGAGAAAATTATATGTTTGGTCCCTGCAGTTTGAAAAATGATAACTTTGGTCCCTGGGATTTCAAATTTTGAAAATTAACTAAAAAGGTCCTTTGGTTATGGATATGTTGCAAGTTTGGACCTTATGAATAGTTTGGAAAAGATTTGCATAACAGGTCCCTAAACTTTTAGCTACTTACACTTTTGGTCCTCATGTTTTTTACTAAACAAACCAAATGGATACCCTTAATATTGAAACCAATCCAAACAAGCCCACCCTTATAACTCCCAACACTCACCAGCCCACCTTACACCCTGGCCCATCACCATCTCAAGCCCAAACACAAAAACCAACCCCTATCCCGTTTTTATTATCCTCAGGTTTGACCTCCTTTGACCTCTACCCCCAAACATCCACCCGTGAGCCTACAAAAGTGAGAAAACACAATCATCACCACCTCTACCCCTGCAACACCCTACACTCCTGCCACTTCTCACTTTCCACCATTACAATCCAAGATTTGTCCTCTGCCACAAGAAAGACCCCCAATTGGATAAAAACAAATTTCCCGCCAAAAGGAAATTGAGGGTCAGGATTAATTGGAGCCATCCAATGGCCTAAATGAGGCATAGGAAAAAGCCAAAGAAGTGGAGAAACCCGAAAAAGGTCAATATAAAAGGAAAAAGGAAGAGGAGAGACCAGGCAGTAGTTGTAGTAGATTTTAGGATTAAAAATAAACTTAGTGTAATTTAGTTTATATAATTAGGGTAATTTGTATTGTTTTTCAGTTTCAATTTCACTTGTGTACTCTTAAAAATTCAGTTTAAGGAAATTTCTATTGTTATTTCATTTTGGTTGTCAAAATTTTTTATCGGTAATTTTGAATAGAAAACTTTTAGTTTACTTGTTGTTAATGTTTGCTTCCTATTTGCTTATGCTACCTTAGGTTGATTACAGTTTGTGCAAATATCTCCTTTTAAGTTCTGCTTTTAAAAAAGATCACTTCTAGTGTATAATTCTAGGCAATCCTTGGTTAAGGACTATTTGGCATAGGCCTGTGTCTTTAAGTTAAAGCTTTGTCCTGTCCATTTCTTTTCCCTAAGTTAGTGTGTAATAGCTTAATGTGTAGTATAATAGTTAATGGTAGCATTTATCATTAGAACCTAAGATTTTGGCAAATTACTTCACCATCACTGTTTCATTAGTTAGAATTAGGAAAAATAGTTTAAGTCTTTTAAATGCTCAATTTAGTCTCACTCAGTGCATATAGGATTGTTCAACTTTGTGATATTGGTAGTTGACCTGAAGTGGGTCAAAAATCAGTCAAAAACCAACCCATATTCACCCCTGCACATCAGTTAGCAGTCCCCAAACCCCCCTCAAAGATGCATTTTTAAATTGTTCAGTAGTTAATACTAGGCCCTAGAAATTTGCATGGTTAATATTTGGAAGCTTGTGTAGCCACTCATAATTTTACTTGATTTTTATTAATCTTACTTGAATGCTTTTTAGACCTCCACAGTTAGCCCCTCAGCCTCTTTTCTGCTAGTATAACTCAGTAGTAACTGAGTTTGTGTGACTTTGCTTTTGTTTGATCTTTCACGTTTTCAAATGATGTTTTTGGCTTGTTTGAGTTGTTTCTTTTAAGTAACTGCTAGTGATTGTTTTGGCCTTTGCTTGCACCCATTTGTGGCTATCCAATGTTTAGGCCTGTCATACCCTTGCCTTTGCAGCCCCTAGATCAGTTTAATTAAGCTCCACATAAGTTTAAAACTTTGCTCAAACTTGCTCTATTTACTCTTTGGTAGCTCTTGTTTTAGATTTTCAGCTCTGATTGCAACTTCCTGCTTAATTTCTAACTTATTTCATACTCCATCATTGCCCTTAACTGTTGGTTTCTGCTGCTGCATAAGCATGCAACTGAGCATGCTTGATTTTTATTCCTGTGTGATCCAGAACTGTAATGTAGTTGTTTTTAGTTGATTTGTATTGCATCATTTAATTTTGTTTGTGTTTGCTTGTGACTTGTGCTTTTGGGCTTATTTGGCAACTGCTTATTCAAAAAAAAAGTAACTCACCACTGTTAAGATTTTGGGTCTGCACAAGCTTATTTTGGTTTATAATTTTGTTCAATCATGTAATTTGGCTATCCTTGAGTAATTCCCTAGCTTGTGTGCTTGTGAGCCTTGCTTGATTGCTTATTGGCTTAGCTTATTTTCCCTGCCAAACCTATCCTGCACCACAACATTCTGTCTCAGGAGGCCCAATTCATGAGCCTGTTCTTGGCTTACCTGTGGGGGCCATGACCTGCAATTTGGCTTTTTGGAAAGCCCTTGTACCAGGCTTGAGGGTTCCAAACTTATTTTGGCCCTGAGATCATTTGCCCCTAAGCTTATCTAGGCCTGCAGTTGAGCTTGTGGCCTGTTTGGACAGGTATGGTTGATTAAGCTTATTTCATTTTAATCAGCTTATTCAAGTTGCTTCTCTTGTTGTTTTGGCTCTTTTGTTGTATACCCAGCTTGTTTATATCTTCATTAGTTTTATTTCTAGTTAAATAGCTTGTTGTATGCTTATTTGAGCTGAATTCCTTAATCTTAGCCCAATGCTTAAGCTGATAAGTTATTAAGCTCTAGCTGAGCTTGTTTTTGAGTTTCAAGAATTTTGTCTTCATTAAAGTTGTCCCATTTCAGTATTTAAATAGATTTGTAAAAGAAAATTTTGAAAAAGCCAAAAATACATGAAGTGATAGCTTCAATTTAAGAAGTTTATTGCTTATTAGCTTATTTCCCTTAAGCACTTAGTGTTTTTATAATTTTCCTAGGTTCCTGTAGTTATAAAATAATTTCTGTAATTTTTTCATATTTTTCTCTTTTCATTTAGTATTTTTAATAATTAATATTAGTTTTTATTAATTAATAATTAGTTAATAATTAATAATAATAATTTATTAAGTCTTAAAAATCTATTTTCAGTTTTAAAATTAGTTTTGTAATATTTTAGATTTTTCCAAATTTAATTTTCATATTTTTAGTGTATTTTCATAATTAGTTATAATTTAGTGTAATTTAAATAATTAAAAGTAATTAGGAAATTAGTAATTAATTAATAATAAATAATTAAATAGTGTAAAAATTATTTTTCTTTTTCTAAAAATTTTCTTTTATCATTAGGATCAATGTTGCAAAAATCGTGAATCGGTACTGAGGCGGTCGAGGGCCGATTAGCGATTTTTGACCGATTAATCGGCCGATTTTCTTGACTCGGCCGATTACCTTGGAAATTCCTCCAAGTTCCAGGGCCGATTACCGATTAATCGGCCGATTCGGCCGATTTTTGCAACACTGATTAGGATTGTAAAAATGTAATTTTCATATCCGTAGGTATTTTATTTTCCAAAACTCGCGTTTTATTTCGTACGCTAACGTAACTTTAATTCAAACGAACGCGTTTTTTAGACTTAGCTCACGTTTATAGGTTATCTGATCATTAGTAAATGTTAATATAGTGTTTCTAAGTTATTTTCATTCCTCATCTCGTAGTGTAATCATACAAACCAAATTTCTTACCTTTCTGTCCAAATTCACCCGATAACAAACCCGTTTTGATTACAGTCCACACCTCTTCGGGACATAACGACCCGGGGAAACACTGTACTTCCGCGGAGATTGACTTCTAGACTGTTTGACCTGGTTGACCATCCCTTGGTCAATTTAGGTTGACCGTTTAGAGCCAATCAGTAGTCAATGGCGTCCTCTTCCTCACTCAAAAATCCAACATCAGCCGCACCCTCTTCCACTGAACCAACCCACAGCTTTGATCGCTTGTATTATGCCTCATCTTTGGCAATTTGACGCAAACTTGCTTTGCATGCTGCCTCCTATCTTCCAGAACTCCACGACTCATACCACTCGTTAATGTTAAACACCTTCTCTTCCTTACCTGCATAAAATAAAGATTTATCAAATATAAATACCTTAAGAACATATACATTAATCCTTATACATGGTTACATTAGTTTGAACTGTTTTTTATTGAACATATATGACATAAATACCTTTTGAACTTTCTCCTTCAAAACGTGGTTTCCTGAAATCAAATAAGCATTAGATGATAAATTTATAGAAGTTGCATCATGCAATGTGGTTTGAATGTTTACGTGTACAAAAGTTTACTTACTTTGAGCGCTTCTTCTTGAATGAAACGGACCTTGTTCTTTTCTTGTTTCCAGCCATTTTCTTTTAAGATTAATTGTTTAAAAAGTGTTTGTTGAATGCTAAGTGGCCTTAAAAAGGGATACATTAACATTAAAACGCCTATCGTAGTCTTAGCTAGTAGGGAATTTTGAAAGTCTAAACATTAAAGATTATTGCAATTTACCAAGTTTAACGTCGCATTAGCATATGAAATGCACTAATTACTCGTGCCTAATTGTAATCATTTTAATTTTACACATTAAATGCTCCTAAAAATTCTATAATTTTATTTTTAAACTTTAAATGGTAATAAGCATTGTAAGTGGTTTCAAATGTTAGAAAATATAGTAAGAATAAACATAATGGTATTAATCTAGTTATTAGTTGTGTAAAATTTGTGTTTGTGACAGAGTTTACTCCCTGAATTGGCAAACTTACTTCAACACTGTTATGACCTGATTAATAAAGAGATCCAACACCTTTGTTGATGTTACTTGGTTGATAGATGAAATAAGAATTTAGATTTTGTTGAGAAAGAAATCAAGAATAAGGTGAGAAGCATGATGGTACAACAAGGGAACAAGCAAAATGATTACATAAAGTCAAATAAAATTGAGGTATAACAAACACTTTATAAAATTGACTTCATAAAGTAAAATAAAGTAGTTCAAAAGGATTACAACATGTTTATTCAGGTTAACACAGGTTTATTCAAATAAAGTACTTCCTAAACTAATACATTTTTTTACCCTTCCCTATTGAACAAACTTTGGGCATTTTTGGTTCCCATGGTTTTATACCCTTGTCTTCACAAATCTTAGCATTGGACATGCCTAGCACTTGAACCCTCTCATCAAAAATCTCTTTGGCAGTCTTTTTTGGAGTTTTTAGCTTCCTAGCATCTTCCTTTTTTGTGCCTGATCCAGAATATCTCTTTGGAAAGTAGTCTGCCCATGGATTTGGAGGACCTTCAGAATTGCTTGATATGTGAAATGAACTTGAGTCACTGCTGTCAATGTTAATGATTTCTGCAAAAAAAAGAAAAAATATATTAAAATTAAAAAAAATAGAGTGTAAATGAAATAAAAGATAATGTTGCAATTCAGGGTGTGTTTGAAACAACCTTTGTTCTTTGAACTCATTGTTCCAGTAGGTAGAATGGGGTTGTGGGAGCTTGCATGGTGTGTTTGGTTTTTATCGAGAAAAAGGTATGCTTGGTTAGTGTTTCAAAACTGCAAAAAGTAGTCAATTGACAGTGAAGAAAAAAATAGTGTTTGTTACCATTCTTGCAGGCATGAAACTGTGCAGTCATGACATTACTTTTTCATATGTGCAAACATGAGAAAAAAAACAGTATTTGCGGTACCAAGGCCAAAAATGCAGGTGTGCAAAGACCAAGGCCAAAACAATTAACTGATGTGGACAAAAACAGTCAATGTTGCAATTCAGGGTGTGTTTGAAACAACCTGATGAGGCGAAAAATGATCCGTTTTTAGGGGGTCATTTAAGCCCGAATCCGAATTTATTTGATCAAATATTGCCCTAAATCGTTCCTTTTGTCATTTTAGGTACTTGGAGAGTGAATTCTGGAAAAGAAGCCATTTTGGACGTTTTTGGAGCATAAAAGTGAAGAAAACGGCAAAGTCTCAATTTTCCATGCTGGGAACAGTAGGTGACGGCGTCAAGAGTAAACCTCTGACGGCGTCAAACCTCAATAATAAAATCCGAGAGTTCATGAAGGCGTCAAGAGTTGTCCTGACGGCGGCAAAACCCCAAGAATTAAAATCCGTAGTTGATGACGGCGTCACACACAGGGCGTCAAGAGTAATTTTTGTGACGGCCTAGGCCTTGACGGCGTCAGAAGTAGATCAAGGCCATCCGAGGAAGTATTTGGCGGCGAGATGACGGCGTCACACCTTTGTTCTTGACGCCGTCATCCTTATTTTCCTATATATAGTTTTCTAGTTTTTCACATTTAAGGAGAAGTTTTGGGAGAAACCCTAAAGACGATTTTGGTGTAACTTTACAGGTTTTTCAAGGGTTCCAACCCCTTGATACCTTGCATGATTAATCAAGATAAGTGTTCTTCTAATTCAATCAATATGTCTATGTGTTGGTTGTCTATATCTTGTTCTTGTCTTAATTCTATCATGCTAGGCTAGATCTTTTTTGTGTTTGCTTAGATCTAATGAAACCTAGATATTGATTATGTGTTGATTACTTGTTTATTCTTGTTGTGGATGAATGATTTATATGTTAGGCTTAAGAAAACTGGCAAATCTCCAAATGGTAACATGCTTGAACGTCTTAAGAAACATGAACCGAGGCATACTAGGTCTTTATTGGTTGTATTTAATGCATGAGCCACTGTTTACAATCCCTATAGTTGTGCTGGGCATGGTGTAGGAGGAGATAAGAGCTCATAGAATTGGGGAGTTATGTATGCCACCCCATGAATGGTATTAAGGAATACGATCCGTCATCCATGCAATTATAACAAGTAATTAACGTGTAAAAGATATTTAGGGAGTAGTGAAATCTAAGTAAACACATTTTCTCCAATTACTGCTCACAACCTTAGTATAATTAGCTTATTTACATTTTTAGTATTTTATTTTGATTGCATCTTAGTTTTGGGTTAGTTGAATAGCAACTAATTCCGCCCACTCTTCCAAAACCCGAGATTTTATTTGCTTTCTAAAAAATATAAAAACACAAAAATAATCATCCCTCACCTTTAGAACTAGTATTTAGGCTTTCTTATCCTAGCGAAACTATTCCTAAGCTGAACGATCAATCCCCCGGTACTTGTCACTATACTATACTACAACGATCAGGTACACTGCCTGGTGGGGGTTGTAAGCTTCTCGAGATCCCTCGAGAGGTAAAGCCTGTTGCGATTCCCACGCATCAAGTTTTGGCGCCGCAGCCCGAGGAATAGTTATTGTCTAGGTTAGAATCTCTTTTTATTAGGTCTACTTGCTAGATTCCTTTCTAGTAAGATTTTATTTTTATTTTTAGGTTTTCTTTAGTCTATCTTTTTCTTTGTGTGTTTGTTCGTAATTTCCATTGACTGTTCCGTTCACCATTATGGAGTACGTGAATCCATCATACCACCAACCACAAAGGCCATTCTACCCTATTGACATCTCGAATTTCAAACAATATCGAGATGAACCCATATATGATGCATGGACTCGTTTTAAAATTTTACTTCGAAAATTCCCTCATCATAGTTTCTCTTTAGCATCCCTAACCCAAACCTTTTACTATCGTGTCAACCGATGTGATCAAATGTGCATTGATGATTTTGCCAATGGGGGCCCTAGGGAATTAAGTGCTGAAGAAGCATGGGATACCATAGAAGACTGTGCCCAATATTATTATAGAGTAGACAACCCAACAAACAACATCACAAATCAATCAAAAACAAGTTTGAAGGAGCAAACAGGAAGTTTGTCTGGGGATGATTACTCAGGGATACCTGTGTGGATGTCACCTAAAGCCATAGTACAAAACAAACACATAGGTAATCTAGGTACAATGGAGGATGAGGTGGACAATTCAAGCCCACAAAGTACCTCACAAGTCCTACCATCATTTGAGGCACATACACCGCCCGTGACTTACCCGGAAGAAGTAGAAGAGACTATAGGAACCCCAATTGAGGTAGAACCCTTGGACCAAGCACCACTAGAGGATATAGGTTTGAACACTTGTAGTGATAACCTTACTCCTAGTTCTAGGGAAATTCCTAGTTTTGATGAACCGGAGCCTCAACCAAAACCATTACCTAATCTTCCATCCTTGGATGAAGATTTAGGAATTGAAATAGGTCCCGATCCACCCATCAAACCATGTAGTCCGGGTAGTTTTACGTTGAAGGTAGTAGACCCCAAGCCTTGTAGAGAAGAAGCCAACATAGGAGTGAACCATGACCTTACATACTTATATCACCCATTCATGACTGATCGTAAGAAACATTATGGGTTTAAACCGGGTTTATTAGGTCAAGATAGATCCCCAACTAGGAATCTCTCGAAGTTGATAGAAAATGATCCCTTCTTAGGAGAAAACTTCAACTCACTCATTGACCAAAGTGAACTAGGTAAGGTTATGATGAAAGGAGCACACCCCTTTGAGCATATAATTCACTCACCACTCTTTCCTCACATGGCATATTTCCACCCTAAGGGTGTGTACCGCTACTTTCACCCGCACTTAATCCTAAGTGTAGGGAAAACCTCCCCTATTTCCATTAAATAAGGGTAGAGTCAGGCTCGTGACTCGAACAAAAACAAGCGCTTCTTGGGAGGCAACCCATGTTTTGTGTGATTTTATTTTGTTTGATTGTTATTTGCTTCCGTATGCATGCTTTATTTTTATTGTTGGTAGATCATGTTTCTCAATTAAAAAGTGGAAATACTTTACTATGTTGTTTGGCCTAGTCTTAACTCCAACCTAAAAGTATTTTTCCAAAAGATAAGTGTAAGGGGAAACCCCAAATATGTTTTTAAGAAACAACCGATCATGATTCTCCACAATATTAAATGAACATGTGTATTCGTATTTGTTAGAGTCAAATGCTTGTATTGAGTCATAATGAAGTTTTGCAGGATTTTCCAGGAAGTGGAACCAAGTTTTTCCAGAAATTTTCCGAAAACTTAACATAAGAATTTCTGCAGGTCCATTCTGACAGCGTCATGAGTTTACTCTTGACGGCGTCAGGAGTTAAAAATCTGGAAATTTTACCGGTTTTGTTTTTCTAACGGAGTCTTATGGTTTTTGTGAATTATTAAGTTTTATAATCTCCAGGAAATCTGCAAACTTCATCCCACAAGCATTATATCTTACTTTGTTTTCTAGGATTTAGTAACTTATATAGGATGCCGCCGATTTTACGTGTGGTTGTCTTGTCTATTTTGTCAGGATTTACAGGTTATGTTCGACAAGGAGATGATTTATATTCTGGAAGGGAAGCTTTGATTGTTCGTTTTCTTGGAGGAAGATTTAACCTGGCCAACTGATGCGTGGGAATCGCACCTTGCTTTACCTCTCGAGGGATCTCGCGAGGCTTACAACCCCCACCAGGCAGTGTACCTGATCGTTGTAGTATAGTATAGTGACAAGTACCGGGGGATTGATCGTTCAGCTTAGGAATAGTGTCGCTAGGATTAGAAAGCCTAATTAATAGTTCTAGAGATGGAAGATGATTATTTTTGTGTTTTTATATTTTATGAAAGCGATTAAAATCTCGGGTTTTGAAGGAGTGGGCGGAATTAGTTGCTAATCAACTAACCCAAAAACTACTTTATAACTAATTAACTAATGAAAATGAAATTAAACTAATATTAAACTAAGGTTGTGAGCAGTAATTGGAGAAATTGTGTTTACTTAGACTTCATTACTCCCTAGATATCTTTTACATGTTAATTACTTGTTACACTTGTATGAATGACGGGTTGTATTCCTTAATACCATTCGTGGAGTGGCATACATAACTCCCCAACTCTATGAGCTCTTATCTCCTCCTACACCATGACCCAGCACAACTATAGGGATTGTAAACAGTGGCTCATGCATTAAATACAACCAATAAAGACCTAGTACGCCTCGGTTCATGTTTCTTAAGACGTTCAAGCATGTTACCATTTGGAGATCTGCCAGTTTTCTTAAGCCTAACATATAATATCATTCATTCAAAACAAGAATAGACAAGTAATCAACACATAATCAACATCTAGGTTTCATTAGATCTAAGCAAACACAAAGGAAATTTAGCCTAGCATAGTAGAATTAAGATAAGAACAAAAGATAGACAACCAACACATAGACATATTGATTGAATTAAGAGTATACTTATCTCAATTACAATGCAAGGTCTCAAGGGTTTGGAACCCTTGAAAAACCTGTAAAAGAGGCACCAAAATCGTCTTTAGGGTTTCACCAAAACTTCTCTCTTTTTTTTTAATGAAAAAACTAGAAAACTATATATAGGAAAATCGTCCTGACGGCGTCAAGAGTTAAATCTGACGCCGTCAACTCGCCGCCATACACTTCCTCGGACGCCCTAGATAAAATCGTGACGGCCTATGTGACGCCGTCACCACCCACGGTAAATTATTCTTGGCCACTTTGACGCCGTCATAACTCCATCTGACGCCGTCACCAGCTATGGTAATTTATTCTTCATGTCTGACGCCGTCAAGAGCAAACCCTTGACGCAGTCACCTTGTATTTCCAGCTTGGATTTTTGGTACTTTGTTGTTTTCTTCACTTTATGCTCCAAAAACGTCCAAAATAGCCTCTTTTCCAGAATTCGCTCTCCAAACACCTAAAATCACAAAAGGAACGATTTAGGGCAATATTTGATCAAATAAATTCGGATTCGGGCTTAAATGACCCCCTAAAAACGGATCATTTTTCACCTCATCATATACCCTTACACTTGAGATTTGCTTGTCCTCAAGCAAATGAGCTTTTATTCTACTCAAAAGACAAGTTAGGGGTCATTTAACACTAATATAAAAGTAATTACAACAAATAATTGTTCCACTAAAGACCAATAGACAAGCACGGAGGTCATACACAAGCACCTCACAAATAGTGTTTAGATACTCACATCTCTCGGGTGTAATAAAGTAATATAACATTATGGAAATGGAAGATATCTCTCACTACCTGTCATAGCAAAATAGATTACCATAGGCTTGGGAAAGGATCAAACCTCCACCACATGGCGTAAGCACCTAGGATAAACTATCAAAGAGGTCTTTTTAAAGGGTTATAACGTTAGGTGTAGGGATATGAATTACACGGTTTTGTTGGATAAAGGGGATTTTACTGGTGGCGAGTTAACAATCTTAGTTAATTACATGTACAAGATGGCGTTGCTAAGCCAAGACTAGACTCGACTTAAGCTAATAAATGAAAAATAACTAAAAACATAAAATGAACATAGAATGAAAACGGGATGGTAGTCCGTATGTTTTTTCTCTCTTTCTTTTCTATTTTTTTTTTCTTTTTCTAATTTTTTTTTCTTTTTCTTGATTTTTTCGATTTTTTTTTTTTTTTTTTTTTTTTTTTTTTTTTCATACACTCTTACCCTACCATCCAAAATAATACATCATAGGGGTTTGAGCATTCCCCTTACACTTGAATCTTTACATACTTTACAATTAACTAATCTAATGACTCGAATTAAGAAAATCAAAACACTTGGAGCACTTTTAAGATTAACGTACATATGGGGGTAATAAGTGTTGTTCTTCCCCATTACTCCATAAAATAAGTACTTACCCATGAGTCCCAATCGTCCCAAAACAATATGTACAAGGATATGACTCGACTTAGCAACCATGTAATCAATTAGAAAGTTAACTTAGGGTTTAACAAATAACAATAATGCACTAAAAATGAGCGCATACACGGAAGGCTAAGGCGATTTGGGTGTACATTTAAGTGGGGTGTAACAAATTCTTCCTTTAAGTAAAATGCTTAAAGTTAGAAACGAAAAGATAGGCTCGGAGGGGTGTACTAGGGGTTTCGTGTACTAAAAATGAGTACAACGCTAAAGGTGTGGGAAAAATTAGTTGACTTAACTAGCCAGGTAATATGACTTAAATGGTCAAGTAATTATAATACGGGTTTAACACAAGGGTGATCCTAATGCCTCTTATCATGTAGTAAATCCTACCACACGAATGTAGTCTCACTCGCGGTCTCGGGATGCATCACTAACGCAAGTTCTAGAATCTAAATGCTACCGGTACACTCATAAGCACCAATAATAAATGCTTTTCCTATCAAATCTAAAGGCGAACCTCACAATTTTGGGTGGAAAATTTTTCTGAATATACGGTTATGTGCTAGTCATACAACCTCCTATCCATGAGACGCTTGCTATGGCTAGAGTTTCACTCCTAAATGTTGTAAAAAATTTTAAATTTGGCGCTAAAATTACACTAACAAGTATTTCTCATAGTTTTATTACTCATCTACTATCAAACAAAACAAACTCAAGCGAAAGTGCATATGTAAGGTATCATCTTTTTACCCTCCCCTTACACTTAAGATGAACATTGTCCCCAATGTTCAAGTAAAGAATGTAAAAGTTAAAAGTAAAGAGAATGAATTCAAATACTCCCCTGATTCGCTCGGTATGTATTTTAGGTTGGCCAGGTTAAATCTTCCTCCAAGAAAACGAACAATCAAAGCTTCCCTTCCAGAATATAAATCATCTTCTTGTCTCAAATAACCTGTAAATCCTGACAAAAGTAGACAAGGCAACCTCGCGTAAAATCGGCGGCATCCTATATAAGTTACTAAATCCTAGAAAACAAAATAAGATATAATGCTTGTGGAATGAAGTTTGCAGATTTCCTGGAGATTATAAAACTTAATAATTCACAAAAACTCATAAGACTCCGTTAGAAAAACAAAACTGGTAAAATTTCCAGATTTTTGACTCCTGACGCCGTCAAGAGCAATTGCCTGACGCCGTCAGAATGAACCTGCAGAAATCTTTATGTTAAGTTTCCGGAAAATTTCTGGAAAAACTTTGTCCTACTTCCTGGAAAATCCTGCAAAACTACATCATGACTCAATACAAGCATTTGACTCTAACAATACGAATACACATGTTCATTAAATATTGTGGAGAATCATGGTCGGTTTGTTTCTTAAAAAACATATTTGGGGTTTCCCCTTACACTTATCTTTTGCAAAAATACCTTTAGGTTGAAGTTAAGACTAGGCTAAACAACATAATAAAGTATTTCCACATTTTAATTGAGAAACATGATCAACCAACAATAAAAATAAAACATGCATACGGAAGCAAATAACAATCAAACAAATAAAATCACACAAAACATGGGTTGCCTCCCAAGAAGCGCTTTTCTTTATTTACGAGTCTTGTAGCTAGACTCAAAGTTGTGGGTTACTACGTGATTTCATCATCAAACATCACATCTTCCTCATTAATCATTTCATTGTTATTTTCTTGGTAATGTTTTACACGTTGTATGTTAACCGTGAATTCCCTACCCTCGTCATCAACTAACACTACAGCTCCAAATTTAGAGGAATTCTTCACCGTGAACGGCCCATACCATCTAGACTTAAGTTTTCCCGGAAATAATCTCAACCGAGAATTGTATAACAGGACCTTGTCTCCATCTGAAAATTCTTTTGGTTTTTTAATTCTTTGATCATGCCATCTTTTAGCCCTCTCTTTGTATGTGATGGAGGATTCATAGGCTTCTAATCTAAGCTCATCAAGCTCGTGTAATTGCATAAACCTATTATTCCCCGCAGTCGTGTAATCTAAGTTGCATGCCTTAAGCGCCCAATAAGCTTTGTGTTCTAATTCTACTGGTAAATGACATGCCTTACCATACACCATGCGAAATGGGGTCGTTCCAATAGGTGTTTTGTAGGCAGTTCGGAATGCCCATAAGGCTTCGTCAAGTTTGAATGACCAGTCCTTTCTGTTTTGACTAACCGTTTTTTCAAGTATTCTTTTGATAGCTCTATTGGTGTTTTCGACTTGGCCATTGGTTTGTGGATGATAGGCGGTGGAGAATCGGTGGGGTACTCCATACCTTTTCATTACCTTTTCCATTTGTGCATTGCAAAAATGTGTCCCCCTATCGCTGATGAGAGCTTTCGGAATTCCGAATCTTGCGAAAAGCTTTTTCAGGAAATGAATGACCACTCTAGCATCATTAGTCCTAAGGGCTTGTGCTTCAACCCATTTTGAAACATAGTCAATGGCGACTAAGATGTACTCGTTTCCTCCTGAGGACGGAAAGGGTCCCATAAAGTCAATTCCCCAAACATCGAATACCTCACAAACTTGTATAAAGTTCTGAGGTGCCTCATCCCTACGTGATATATTTCCAGCCCGTTGACATGCATCACACGCTTGTACCATATCTTTTACATCACGGAAAATTGTGGGCCAATAGAATCCTGCATCGAGAATCTTTCGGGCAGTAACATTTATCCCATGATGCCCTCCAGAAGGACCGGAGTGACATTCCCTCATGATTTTTACTGCCTCATTCTCCGAAACACAACGCCTTATAATGTGGTCAGGACACCTTCGGAATAAAAATGGTTCATCCCAGAAGTAATACTTCAGCTGGGAAAAGAACCTCTTCCTCTCGTATTTAGTTAGGTGTTCAGGGACGAGCCTACATCTACTTGCGAAGTAATTGGCAAAGTCGGCGTACCATGGTTCCGAATCAAGGATAGACATTAGTTGTTCGTCAGGAAACGAATCTTTAATCTCACCTCTATCATGTTCATCCAGGGGGTTTTCAAGGCGAGATAGATGATCGGCGGCTAGATTCTCTGCCCCCCTCTTATCGCGAATCTCAACATCAAATTCTTGCAGCAACAAGATCCACCGAATCAGTCATGGCTTGGCGTCCTGTTTCGCAAACAGATATCTAAGAGCTGAGTGGTCAGTGAAGACGACTGTCTTTGAAAGGACAAGATATTGTCGGAATTTGTCGAATGCAAACACTACGGCTAGTAATTCTTTTTCGGTGGTGGAGTAGTTCTCTTGGGCGGGATTCATGGTTTTGCTAGCGTAGTAAATAGGTTGGAAAAGCTTGTCATGTCGCTGACCTAATACAGCCCCGACAGCGAAGTCGCTAGCGTCACACATTATTTCAAATGGTAACTCCCAGTTGGGTGTGATCATGATTGGAGCTTGAGTGAGTTCCCTTTTTAGGAGGTCGAAAGCATCTTTGCATTCTTGGGAAAAATCGAATGGAGCATCCTTCACCAGCAATTGAGTCATTGGCCGGGCAATTTTGGAGAAGTCCTTGATGAATCTCCGATAAAATCCGGCGTGCCCCAAAAAGCTGCGTATTGCCTTAACAGTCGTGGGGTACGGTAACTTAGATATAGCTTCAACCTTAGCTTGGTCCACCTCTATCCCGTTCCCTGAAATCTTATGCCCCAACACAATTCCTTCCTTTACCATGAAATGACACTTCTCCCAGTTCAACACCAAGTTGGTTTCTTCACAACGTTTAAGCATCTTTTCTAAATTAGCAAGACAGCGGTCGAAGGAGTTTCCGAAGACTGAAAAGTCATCCATGAATACCTCCATGCTGTCTTCCATGAGTTCGTGAAAGATTGCGGTCATGCAACGTTGGAAAGTGGCGGGGGCATTACATAGCCCAAAAGGCATCCTTTTGTAAGCAAACGTTCCATAAGGGCAAGTAAACGTGGTCTTTTCTTGGTCCTCAGGTGCAATGGGGATTTGAAAATAGCCTGAGAATCCATCCAAGAAACAATAGTACTCGTGTCCAGATAATCTTTCTAACATCTGATCAATGAATGGTAAGGGAAAGTGATCTTTTCTCGTGGCATCGTTGAGCTTTCGATAATCAATGCATACCCGCCATCCAGTGACAGTTCTCTGGGGCACCATCTCACCCTTGTCATTCTTCACTACAGTCATTCCACCCTTTTTAGGTACAACCTGCACAGGACTGACCCATGGGCTATCCGAGATCGGGTAGATTAGTCCTGCATCCAAGAGTTTGATCACTTCTTTCTTCACTACTTCCTTAATGTTAGGGTTTACTCGCCTCTGGGGTTGCACAGTAGGTTTATAATCTTCCTCCATAAGAATCTTATATGTGCAAAAAGTTGAGTCAATCCCCTTAATGTCGGCCACACTCCATGCGAGTACCCCCTTGTATTTCTTCAGGATCTCTAAGAGTTTAACTTTTTGTTCCTTTTCCAGGGAAGAGTTTATGATTACCGGGAGTTGATTTTCTCCCTGGAGGAAGGCATACTCCAAATGATTAGGGAGCTCTTTAAGATCAACGTCAGGGGGCTCGATTATAGAAGGTTTGAGCTTGTTCTCGGGCTTTCGGAGCTCGAGATGCTCCGTTGCCTCTTGTCTAGGGTAGAAGGAGACTGCATTAACCTCCTCCGTCTTTTCCACCTCTAGCAAGGGCAGAAAGCTCTCGTCCCGTAACCAGCCTTCGTCGATTTGTTCATCGATGCAATCATCAATGACATCTGTGAGCTCATCTACTTCCCCAATAAAGTAGAGCCGGTTGGACGCTTCGAGGGAGAGGTCCATAGAATCTTTAATGTCGAAGGTTGTGCTATCGTCTCCTACTCGTAAAGTCAACTTGCCATCGTAGACATCGATGACTGCACGAGCGGTAGCAAGAAATGGTCTACCTAAAATGATAGGTGCCACGTCGTCCTCCTCCATATCCAGGATTACGAAGTCGACAGGGAATTTGAATTTCCCAACCTTGACTAGCACGTTCTCACATATCCCTTCGGGGTATTTGACTGATCTATCGGCTAGTTGGATGTTCATACGGGTAGGCTTCAATCCGGAATATCCTAGTTTACGGAACATAGAGAGAGGCATGAGGTTGATACTTGCTCCCAAATCGGCAAGAGCATTCTTGATTGATAGAGGACCTATAGAGCATGGCAAGGTGAAGCTGCCCGGATCGTCTACCTTCTTTGGTAGCCCTTTATGGGTCACCACTGAGCATTCTTCCCCTAGGGTTACAAGACCCTCGAGCTTCTTCCTGTTAGCGAGCAGTTTTTTGAAATATGTGCTATACTTTGGCATGTGATAGCAAGCATCCAGGAGAGGTATGGTGACAACCGAGTCTTTTAGGTATGACAAGAACCTCTTGTTATCATTCTCCGTTTTTTGGTTCCTTAGTCGGGATGGGTACGGAATTCTCACAGGTGGGTTAGGAAGGGCTGATGGGGAGGGGGTTGTTACTGGCGGTTGGTCCGGGGTGCCAATGACGACATCCTGCTCCTCCTCCCCAGGTTTGTCTGAATTGAGTGTGATTGGGGACGAATTTGGGTAAGGAGGGTCCTTGGTTGTCGTTCCGGCCCGTGTGGTAATCGCGAGCATGGGATCTTTTCCTCTTTCTGACGGTGGTTGGAGGTTATCTAGGGCTGAGTTAAGCTTGCTGAAAAATTCTCCGACATCCTCCTGCTGTTCGTCAAAAAGCTCATTAAGCCCTTTCATTTGCAAGTCTTTTTCGTGAGTTAAGTGACCAAGGTCATCTTCGAAATTGCTCCTGATCTTGAATTCAGGGCCTCCCTCCCCTTCTCTTTTCCTTACCAGATTCCCCCAAAGGGTATAATCATCATTTTGGTAGAAAGGCAAAAGGGAGGGATCAGCATAAATGTCTCCTCCTGATAAGCATGCATGTTCAGTTGTGGCTGCTCCTCCGCATTCCTCCACCTCATGCGGACCTCCACAGTAATCGCAGATCAAGTAAGGATTAGACAGCATTTTAGGTGGTTGAGATCCAGCAAGGCAATCCATTCTTTTGTGAACTTTGCTCAATCGATCCGAGGTGGTTTCAGAAATGTCGATAGTCGTCTCAGGTTCATCCCAAGTGTCATCCAGGTCTTGGGCATATTCTTCAATCCTGTCCCATCCTTCCTCGGCACTAAGATTGGCCAATCTTCCTTTCCTAGATTGGTTGATTCCGTTCCGGTCATTAGAGGAGATATTTTCGTAAAAGATTTGGACCAAGAGCCAAAGTTCAATGCCATGATGTGGGACTTGTCTTATTAAATCTTTGAATCTAGTCCACGCTTTATGGAAGTGTTCATCCCTCCCCTTTCGGAAACGAAGGATCCTATCCCTGAATGCTGAGGTTTTTCCAGGTGGAAAGAACTTCTCATAGAACTTGGATATGAGTTGCTCCCATGTGAAAATAGATTCGGAAGGGAGTTTGTCATACCATTCTTGGGCTTTTTCGTATAAGGTGAAAGGGAAGAATCGCAGTCGGGATGTGTTTCTAGTAGTCCCACCCGTATGGATGGTATCCACTATTTTTAGGAAGTCCTTGATGTGTTGGATCGGATTTTCCTCATCAAGTCCGTGGAACTTACAAACACTTTTGACAAGCCAAATATCATTTGCATGCAAGACCTCGTTGGTGTGTTCGTTTGGATAAACAATGGCGTTGGAAAACCCACGAGGAGTTGGGGAAGAGTAATCCTTGAGACGCTTAGGAGGAGGTGTTATAGGAGTATTCGTCTCATTGTGGGAGCTCGGGGTTGTGATGTGATTTTCTGAATTTTCTTCAGAGAGAGGTGCATCAAAGTCGATAGCAATGCTGGATGGTTCAGGCGTTGAGTGAGTTCGTCTTAGCCTACACATTTCTCTTTCGGGTTCTGCATAAGGCAAGACGAGGTCTTTAGTGGTGCTACGACTCCTAGTGATCCTAAGGTTAGAGAATTCGTTGGTTGCCATGATGGTGGATGGTAAAGAGTTACGAACAAAAGCACGAAAAAATAAGATAGACTAAAGAAGACCTAAAAATAAAAATAAAATCTTACTAGAAAGGAATCTAGCAAGTAGACCTAATAAAAAGAAATCCTAACCTAGACAATAACTATTCCCCGGCAACGGCGCCAAAAACTTGATGCGTGGGAATCGCACCTTGCTTTACCTCTCGAGGGATCTCGCGAGGCTTACAACCCCCACCAGGCAGTGTACCTGATCGTTGTAGTATAGTATAGTGACAAGTACCGGGGGATTGATCGTTCAGCTTAGGAATAGTGTCGCTAGGATTAGAAAGCCTAATTAATAGTTCTAGAGATGGAAGATGATTATTTTTGTGTTTTTATATTTTATGAAAGCGATTAAAATCTCGGGTTTTGAAGGAGTGGGCGGAATTAGTTGCTAATCAACTAACCCAAAAACTACTTTATAACTAATTAACTAATGAAAATGAAATTAAACTAATATTAAACTAAGGTTGTGAGCAGTAATTGGAGAAATTGTGTTTACTTAGACTTCATTACTCCCTAGATATCTTTTACATGTTAATTACTTGTTACACTTGTATGAATGACGGGTTGTATTCCTTAATACCATTCGTGGAGTGGCATACATAACTCCCCAACTCTATGAGCTCTTATCTCCTCCTACACCATGACCCAGCACAACTATAGGGATTGTAAACAGTGGCTCATGCATTAAATACAACCAATAAAGACCTAGTACGCCTCGGTTCATGTTTCTTAAGACGTTCAAGCATGTTACCATTTGGAGATCTGCCAGTTTTCTTAAGCCTAACATATAATATCATTCATTCAAAACAAGAATAGACAAGTAATCAACACATAATCAACATCTAGGTTTCATTAGATCTAAGCAAACACAAAGGAAATTTAGCCTAGCATAGTAGAATTAAGATAAGAACAAAAGATAGACAACCAACACATAGACATATTGATTGAATTAAGAGTATACTTATCTCAATTACAATGCAAGGTCTCAAGGGTTTGGAACCCTTGAAAAACCTGTAAAAGAGGCACCAAAATCGTCTTTAGGGTTTCACCAAAACTTCTCTCTTTTTTTTTAATGAAAAAACTAGAAAACTATATATAGGAAAATCGTCCTGACGGCGTCAAGAGTTAAATCTGACGCCGTCAACTCGCCGCCATACACTTCCTCGGACGCCCTAGATAAAATCGTGACGGCCTATGTGACGCCGTCACCACCCACGGTAAATTATTCTTGGCCACTTTGACGCCGTCATAACTCCATCTGACGCCGTCACCAGCTACGGTAATTTATTCTTCATGTCTGACGCCGTCAAGAGCAAACCCTTGACGCCGTCACCTTGTATTTCCAGCTTGGATTTTTGGTACTTTGTTGTTTTCTTCACTTTATGCTCCAAAAACGTCCAAAATAGCCTCTTTTCCAGAATTCGCTCTCCAAACACCTAAAATCACAAAAGGAACGATTTAGGGCAATATTTGATCAAATAAATTCGGATTCGGGCTTAAATGACCCCCTAAAAACGGATCATTTTTCGCCTCATCACCAACCTATAATCCATACCGAGCGAATCAGGGGGGTATTTGATTTCATTCTCTTTACTTTTTCACTTTTACATTCTTTACTTGAACATTGGGGACAATGTTCATCTTAAGTGTAAGGGGAGGGTAAAAAGATGATACCTTACATATGCACTTTCGCTTGAGTTTGTTTTGTTTGCTAGTAGATGTGTAATAAAACTATGAGAAATACTTGTTAGTGTAATTTTAGCGCCAAATTTAAAATTTTTTACAACATTTAGGAGTGAAACTTTAGCCATAGCAAGCGTCTCATGGATAGGAGATTGTATGACTAGCACATAACCGTATATTCAGAAAAATTTTCCACCCAAATATGTGAGGTTCGCCTTTAGATTTGATAGGAAAAGCATTCATTATTAGTGCTTATGAGTGTGCCGGTAGCATTTAGATTCTAGAACTTGCGTTAGTGATGCATTCCGAGACCGCTAGTGAGACTACATTCGTGTGGTAGGATTTACTACATGATAAGAGGCATTAGGATCACCCTTGTGTTAAACCCGTATTATGATTACTTGACCATTTAAGTCATATTACTTGGCTAGTTAAGTCAACTAATTTTTCCCACACCCTTAGCGTTGTACTCATTTTTAGTACACGAAACCCCTAGTACACCCCTCCGAGCCTATGTTTTCGTTTCTAACTTTAAGCATTTTACTTAAAGGACGAATTTTTTACACCCCACTTAAATGTACAACCAAATCGCCTTAGCCTTCCGTGTATGCGCTCATTTTTAGTGCATTATTGTTATTTGTTAAACCCTAAGTTAACTTTCTAATTGATTACATGGTTGCTAAGTCGAGTCATATCCTTGTACATATTGTTTTGGGACGATTGGGACTCATGGGTAAGTACTTATTTATGGAGTAATGGGGAAGAACATCATTTATTACCCCCATATGTGCGTTAATCTTAAAAGTGCTCCAAGTGTTTTGATTTTCTTAATTCGAGTCATTAGATTAGTTAATTGTAAAGTATGTAAAAATTCAAGTGTAAGGGGAATTTCCATTCCCCATGATGTATTATTTTGGATGGTAGGGTAAGAGTGTATGGAAAAAAAAAAAAAAAAAAAAAAAAAAAAAAAAAAAATCGAAAAATCAAGAAAAAGAAAAAAAAAATAGAAAAAAGGAAAAAGAGAAAAAACATACGGACTACCATCCCTTTTTATTCTTTGTTCATTTTATGTTTTTGTTATTTTTCATTTATTAGCTTAAGTCGAGTCTAGTCTTGGCTTAGCAACGCCACATTGTACATGTAATTAACCAAGATTGTTAACTCGCCACCAGTAATAACTTCCTTTATCCAACAAAACCGTGTAATTCATATCCCTATACCTAACGTTACAACCCTTTAAAAGACCTCTTTGATAGTTTATCCTAGGTGCTTACGCCATGTGGTGGAGGTTTGATCCTTTCCCAAGCCTATGGTAATCTATTTTGCTATGACAGGTAGTGAGAGATATATTCCGTTTCCATATTGTAATTTACACTTTATTACACCCGAGAGATGTGAGTATCTAAACACTATTTGTGAGGTGCTTGTGTATGACCTCCGTGCTTGTCTTTGGTCTTTAGTAGAACGATTATTTGTTGTAATTACTTTTATATTAGTGTTAAATGACCCCTAACTTGTCTTTTGAGTAGAATAAAAGCGCATTCGCTTGAGGACAAGCAAATCTCAAGTGTAAGGGTATATGATGAGGCGAAAAATGATCCGTTTTTAGGGGGTCATTTAAGCCCGAATCCGAATTTATTTGATCAAATATTGCCCTAAATCGTTCCTTTTGTGATTTTAGGTACTTGGAGAGTGAATTGTGGAAAAGAAGCCATTTTGGACGTTTTTGGAGCATAAAAGTGAAGAAAACGGCAAAGTCTCAATTTTCCATGCTGGGAACAGTAGGTGACGGCGTCAAGAGTAAACCTCTGACGGTGTCAAACCTCAATAATAAAATCCGAGAGTTCATGAAGGCGTCAAGAGTTGTCCTGACGGCGTCAAAACCCCAAGAATAAAAATCCGTAGTTGATGACGGTGTCACACACAGGGCGTCAAGAGTAATTTGTGTGACGGCCTAGGCCTTGACGGCGTCAGAAGTAGATCAAGGCCGTCCGAGGAAGTATTTGGCGGCGAGATGACGGCGTCACACCTTCGTTCTTGACGCCGTCATCCCTATTTTCCTATATATAGTTTTCTAGTTTTTCACATTTAAGGAGAAGTTTTGGGAGAAACCCTAAAGACGATTTTGGTGTAACTTTACAGGTTTTTCAAGGGTTCCAACCCCTTGATACCTTGCATGATTAATCAAGATAAGTGTTCTTCTAATTCAATCAATATGTCTATGTGTTGGTTGTCTATATCTTGTTCTTGTCTTAATTCTATCATGCTAGGCTAGATCTCTTTTGTGTTTGCTTAGATCTAATGAAACCTAGATATTGATTATGTGTTGATTACTTGTTTATTTTTGTTGTGGATGAATGATTTATATGTTAGGCTTAAGAAAACTGGCAAATCTCCAAATGGTAACATGCTTGAACGTCTTAAGAAACATGAACCGAGGCGTACTAGGTCTTTATTGGTTGTATTTAATGCATGAGCCACTGTTTACAATCCCTATAGTTGTGCTGGGCATGGTGTAGGAGGAGATAAGAGCTCATAGAATTGGGGAGTTATGTATGCCACCCCATGAATGGTATTAAGGAATACGATCTGTCATCCATGCAATTATAACAAGTAATTAACGTGTAAAAGATATTTAGGGAGTAGTGAAATCTAAGTAAACACATTTTCTCCAATTACTGCTCACAACCTTAGTATAATTAGCTTATTTACATTTTTAGTATTTTATTTTGATTGCATCTTAGTTTTGGGTTAGTTGAATAGCAACTAATTCCGCCCACTCTTCCAAAACCCGAGATTTTATTTGCTTTCTAAAAAATATAAAAACACAAAAATAATCATCCCTCACCTTTAGAACTAGTATTTAGGCTTTATAATCCTAGCGACACTATTCCTAAGCTGAACGATCAATCCCCCGGTACTTGTCACTATACTATACTACAACGATCAGGTACACTGCCTGGTGGGGGTTGTAAGCTTCTCGAGATCCCTCGAGAGGTAAAGCCTGTTGCGATTCCCACGCATCACAACCTTTGTTCTTGGAACTCCAATGACCACATTACTTGGTGGATGGTTGGTTTTATATCTTAAAAAAGAATGGAATGCAATAAACTAACATACGTAACCCTTCTAAGTTCCCGCTACAACTCCTTCTGTCGTTTCAACTCCCTTTGAGCAAAGGCCTGCACCAGGCGCATTGCTAGATTGTTGAAAAAACAAAAGGAACTGTATGGGAACTTAGAAGGGAAAGGTATGTTGAAATTCCAGACTCATTTATAAAGTTAAACCATTCATCCAAGTAATGTGGGCACCAAGTACAAATCGGCACACAAGTACTAATTTTAGGACTCGTGTAGTTTAAAATGGGATAAAATGTCAATATGATACAAATGTTGAGTAAAGAATAGAGTCTAAGTAACATCACTCATCTTGAATGCGATAATGAAGGAGTGTGGCCTGTCATGAAAAATACATACTATATCATTATCGCATTGAAGACGTCTCAATTATCAGGACAGATCTATCTAGCGTTGCAGAAAGGTTCCATTGCTTTGTTTTTTGGACAGCGTCTAATAACGGTAGTAGATGTTTTCCAAATTAAGCAAGGGAACCGATCTACAACGTTAGATAAATCTGCCCTGATATTGAGCTTTAAGTTATTAGATAACAGATTCTTACTATCATTTATATTGCTCCCTTATATGTGACGAACATACATATTAATTATGTAGATTCTACGACATTAGAGAGCTAATCGTGCATGAATGACAAGTTGAATATATAATAATAACCAGCTAGTGGGTTGTACATATAATAATAACAACTTGAACACATATGAATTTTCTAACAGATATAACACGTATAAAAACCGAGTTCTCAATCCTCATTACAAGGAAGGAGTCTTCTCCAATTGGAGAATCAAAAGGCTCCCACTAGGTTTTCGAGCTTGGTACCTAATGGACCACATACGTCACAATATATAACAGCATGAACCTAAAGACCGGACAAACAGCTAGTAGGCTATACATATTAAGGTTTACAAGGCATAAAAAACTTGAAAATTCTGCCATCTTTGATACTTGGATGTTGTAGCCTAAATATTCGCACACACATCCGCCACTTTTCTTCCTTATTCTCTCAATACAAATGCAACATAATTCTTATAACAGATAGTTAACCTAAGCCTAAGATAAAATAAGCTAATCCAAGCAAACCTTAATATCTCTTTTGTTCTAATTATTCGCAAAAACAACATAGCATGTTCTTCCTTATTCTATGAATACAAATGCAACGCAATTCTTATAACATATATGCAACCTTAATAGGTGAGTTCATACATAATCGATATGATGCCGATACAAAAATTGCCTAATGGCTATAAACAAATTGCCAGGGCTAGCATCATATTACATATTAACCATACTTAAAGCATAACCATTACTAAAATACCCTGCCAATTGAAACTAAAAATAGGGGATGACCAAAAGATACCACAACAATAGCCTAGACTTTCTCAAACCAGGCCAGATGATGCTGCTTCTCTTCCCTCCCTTCACGTGCCAAATCCATCAACCCAATTAGACCGGCAAGAATTTTCTTATTTTTTGCCAAAGTCTCCTTCATAAACCTCAACCCATCCGCACCTTCATCGTGAAAAGGGCAAAAACGTTCCCCTTCTTCAATTAGCTTTTCAAGGCGCCTAATCTCCTTAGCTAGGTGATCACGTTTTTGCCCTAGCAACATAATTAAGCCATCAATTTCAGTGTATTGTTGGCTGAAAAACAGGAGGAAGACATCGTCAAGATCATCAGACTCAGCGATTTGCTTTAATTGTTGAAATTTAGGAGTGGAAGCAGCAGCATATGGTATAGGTGGCGATGCCATTTTAATAGGGATGGTTAGGTTGAGAGTTTGAAAAAAAACGAAGACACTGTGTAACTCTTGACCCTAACTATAAGCATTTATATTTGTTCATCCACCACTCAAACGGCAAAATACTTAATTGCACAAGATTCAATATATATACTTTAGATAAAAAAAAAAGTGTGTACACTATGTACTAAACAAATTAAATGTATATACTTACAGTAAAAAACTATGTACTAAACCTTTTTTAACAAACAAGAAAAAAATATAAATACTATGTACTAAACAAATTAAATGTATATACTTACATTAAAAACTATGTACTAAACCTTTTTTAACAAACAAGAAAAAAATATAAATACTATGTACCAAACAAATGCAATCTACATACTTAAATTATTAAAAGTATAAAAACTAAAAGTATAAAAAGTAGTAAAAGTTTTAAAACTAATAAGTGAAGTGTGTTTGATACTCTTTGTATATATTATAAGTTTAAAAATTATTAAAAGCATTAAAAGTATAAAAACTAAAAGTATAAAAAGTTTTAAAACTAATAAGTATATATTAAAGCTACATTTGTATTTTAGGGCATGCTTGGTAGGGGTGTTCACGGGGCGGTTCGGTTTGGTTAGTTGGAAGATTTTAACTATCCATCGGGGGGCGGGTAATTTATTTATATTATATATGGTTCGGTTCGGTTAACCACGGATATCTAAAAGTAAAAACCGAAACCGAATCGTGATAAGCGGTTTTTCCGGTTTTGGTATTTTTCGGTTTCGGTTTCTTCGGTTACAGGTTTTTTTCGGTTTCGGATTGAGCGGTTTATCATAACATGACAATCTAAGCAACTATAACCCAATGCATATGACCCCTATGATGTCAAATATGTAACCAGTGATAACCTAACGCACATGACCCATGACCCATGTGAATTAGCCATTATCACCGGTCATGCATGGTTTCCATTACACTAAAAGCCACTATAACCCAATGCACGTTACCCATGACCCATGTTAATTACCAATTGTCAACGGTCATGGATGTGTCATAACATGACACTCTAAGCAACTATAACCCAATGCATATGACCTATATGATGTCAAATACCCATATTAATGAATGTGAGCAGTGATAATTACCTAATGCACATGACCCATGACCCATGTGAATTAGCCATTATCACCGGTCATGCATGGTTTCCATTACACTAAAAGCCACTATAACCCAATGCACGTTACCCATGACCCATGTTAATTACCAATTGTCAACAGTCATGGATGTGTCGTAACATGACACTCTAAGCAACTATAACCCAATGCATATGACCCATATGATGTCAAATACCCATATTAATGAATGTGACCAGTGATAATTACCTAATGCACATGACCCATGACCTATGTGAATTATCCATTATCACCGGTCATGCATGATTTCCGTTACAATAAAAGCCACTATAACCCAATGCACATTACCCATGACCCATGTTAATTACCAATAGTCAACAGTCATGGATGTACGTGTCGTAACATGACACTCTAAGCAACTATAACCCAATGCATATGACCCATATGATCGATGTCAAATACCCATTAATGAATGTGACCAGTGATAACCTAATGCACATGACCCATGTGAATTAGCCATTATCACACTGGTCATGCATGGGTTGCACCGGCTTGGTAGGTGTATACCGTTTGTAACAGACACTAAGAAGCAAGTATCCAGGGACCTCCCAATCATGTTATCCAGGATCGAGAAAGTTTGAACTCGGCTTGAGCTTGACTCGAAAAGCTCGATTTATCTATAAAGATGTGTTTTCTTACACAAATTAAAATTGAAATATAATATAACCTAAGAATTGAATTCGGTTCGACTTCAGCTCAAAAAGCTTGATACATTCGTAAATAAATATTTACACTTAGTACACTTAAAAGAAACATATTTTATATTACTTACTAGCTCGAGAACTCAAGAATAACTCGAGTTGAACTTATATAAGATTGAGCTCAACTCATTAAACATTTCGAGCTCATTTGATAGGCTTTCAATCTCCAAAATTTTAATCACGCGCTCAAGATCCGCCCCTAATTTTTCCCTAAAAATTTCAATCTCCCGCTCAAGATCCCGCCCAAGATCCCGCCCCTTTTCCCCAAAATCAAAACACTAACACTTACACTAGTCAGATCTATCTCCTTTCTATTCATCTCTTCTCCTTCTCTCTAGAACATACTCACACCACCACCACACTTCACCGCCTTATCTCCCCATCGTTCCACCAACCATCTCTCTTCCACGTCATCACCGTCATCAAGACAAGGGAACTGTATGGGAGATTTTGTTTGCTTCGGTTGTATGGTTCGAGATAACCACCACATTCACCACCATCATAGTCGAGCCACCATCACCCTCATCTCACCTATCCTACTCTGATAATGGGTATGCTAAAACACATATTTAATTTATATTTTCTTAAATGTGTAATCGAATATAAAATGATTTATATTGATTTTCGTGGATTAAAACTAGCCTAAAACTTGTTTTTGATTATAAATTCGTGCGGTGGTAATCGTTGCAGGTAGATTTATTAAGACGACATAGTTTTCCTGTTTACTGGAATGGAGACAATCGACCTGTTCTAAGAGGCCACTGTTTTACTCGTAAAGGGAGTCTTGATTGCTTTCCACTCCGGGAGGTTGTTGCTGAATAGTTGGAGTTTGCTTATTGCAATCGCGTAAGTGATCTATTAAAAGATTAACATAACATCTGTTATATAGGAAATGAACTCAAATATGGTTGCTTTTTGTGAAGCTGTTTCATTTGTACCAAATGTTAGTGATTTTCTTGCTTGGTAATGTTTTTGACATTGATTCATTCCAGGTTTGGCACTCCAAAACATTTCAACCATCTGTATTATTTGTTGCCCGAGTTGATATGCAAGGGTCTGCCCCGGTATGTTGGTTTTTGATGCTAAAATTATATTTGGGACATCTAATTTTGTCGTCTTTTATGTTAGCATTAAGCACGTTACTTGTTTCTTGCAGGGGCTACATGCTATTTTCACGGGTGAGGATGATACATGGGATGCCTGGCTAAAAATTCCCTCATCTGGATTTTCTGGCACAGTTCATTTTCGAGGGACTGGAATTAAATTGAGGCGTAGGTATGCTCCATCTTAGTCACCAAAGCCAACCCATGTCTATTTTTACTGTTTCATGGTTGGCAGATCTTATATTATGTAGCGTTATTAGTGCCTTGGTTTCTTACAGTTCATAACATCTGTTTATAGGATGAGTTACGTCAGCAGATAGAGGAAGAAATGGACGATTATTATTCTAAGGTAAAACTAATGGCGTTTTTCTCAGGCTCTATGTTTATAATACTTTCAAGCTCAATTTATGGTTATAACTCTGTGAAAGTGGGAATTCTTCTAAGAAAGCCCCTTCTTCAAGTCAGCATTCTGGGGTCCTAACTTGTTTAATGGAACAGGTAACTAACCATCCTGTTGCCAGATGGGATGAGGGCAATGCATTTGAATCTTCAGAAGCAGAAAAAGAGTTCCAAGATAAGGTATACCAAGTTGGTTTGCTAACCTTTTGTAACATTGTAGGTTTTAGGTGCTATTCTGGACTGGTGCATGTTTTTTTGCATTTCGTAATACTGTAAATTCTAACCATATCATTGTGACTATTTACGATCCCCGTTAAAGTCATATAGATTAATAACACTAAATTGTCTGCTCGTTTTGTTCTACAACTGCAGCAAAATGGGTATTTGAATACAGATGACACATCAGTCCGCTTTTTCCATCGGCTGTTGGTAAATTTTTTCTAATCTCTAAAATGGGTATTGTATATTTGTAGGTGCTTCTAACCTTTTTCTTTTCTACTTAAAACAGAGATGGAGAATATCCAGGTGATGAGATTAGTACAAAAGTTAGTACTACTGTTAGTACTACTAGTACAAAGTTAAGACTGCTCGAAGTTAATGTTGCTAGTGTATTAGTTACAACTGTTAGTTATAAGTTAGTATTGTTGTTTAATATAGTTAGTATTGCTTGTATGATATGTATTAGTTGTTTACGAAAAATATTATAGATACTTAGGAAAGTATTGTAAGCCGACTAGGACTCCTTGGTGTATAAAAGGAGGTCCTAGGGTATAGAATTATATACGAATTTTATATTTACAATTGTATTGTATTTGAATTTGTTTTGAAATATATTTGAATTTGTTTTGATATATATTTATTTCTTAAATGTGACTAAAAGATGTATATAGTCACACTTATTAACAGTTTTGGTCACTATTTACTTTATTTGTTGTGTGACTAAATATTACAAAAGGCCACACAAACATAAAATTCATGAGGCCATTGGATGATCAATAGTCACACGAAATACACATTTCTTCATTTTAAACAGCATATGGTCACGCTTATTAACACTTTTGGCTACTGTTTGCTTAATTGTATGTGACTATATACCAAAAACAAACATGCATTGTGCGACTAAATATTACAACAGGCCACCAAACTTAAAATTCACGTGGCCATTGGATGATCAATAGTCATACAAAATACACATTTCTTCACTTTAAACAGCATATGGTCACACTTATTAATACTTTTTGCCACTTTTTGCTTAATTGTATGTGACTAAATACCCAAAACAAACATGCATTGAATGACTAAATATTACAAAAGGCCACACCAACATAAAATTCATTTGGCCATTAGATGATCAATAGTCGCACAAAATACACATTTCTTCACTTTAAACAGCATATGATCACACTTATTATCACTTTTGGCCACTGTTTCCTTAATTGTATGCGACTAACTCCAAAAACACAACACCCGTTGTGTGACTAAATCATCACAAACGTCACATTTATTAAATATTCATGTGGCCACAGGACAGGAAATAGTCACACAAAATACACATTTAATATAATAAATCATCTCAAATGTCACATATATTATATATTTGTATGGCCAAAGGACGGTCATTGATTATGACTAATCCAACAAAACTTGTGCCTAATTTGTCACAAATATTCGGGGTTTTGGTCACTCTTTTTAGATGGAAAAGGCCACGAACTCAACAATGTGACCATATGCCACCTACGGTGGCGGGACCTTTGGTGACAAACAACGAAAAAAACGTGTGTGACTATATGCATATCGTCACACATTTTTGGCGTGACCAATAGCATATTCTGTACCAGTGTTAGGTCCTTATGGGACTCATGGCATCTAGTGTCAAACGACTAGTGTCATGTAGGCATGTTTAGTCCCATCTTTGCCTCGGGTCAAGGTCTCACCGCTTAACTCGATTAAGTCATCCAATTTGAGGACGTGCGAGAATATATCTAGGTCTCACGCATAGAGAATAGTCACCTTGGGTTACAATTCAACCTAGGTCCCACGCATAGACAAAAGGTAATTGCAAGTGTTCTCAACATTGGACGGCATGACTTAAATTATGACGAGTAAAATTTTTGATGTGGATCAAAAAGTGTATGAAAGAAGCATGCATTCATCCTTCGTAGCACAAGTTAAAAACTTTTCTTAACTTAAGTCTAATCATTGTTTTAATTTATGTGTGTCGAGTTGTCCATTTTCATGACTAATTCATCCTAGGTGGATAATTAAGTTTGGACAATACATAAATTGAATAACATACATAACAAGTTTCAGAGTTATTAAAAACAATGATTTCAAGTTTCAAAAACTTTGTAAAACTAAATCAAAAGACTTAGTTTTTAAAATGGTTTGTGTTTCGTTTTAAGTTTTTAGAAAAATGGTTTGTCCTTCCAGAATTTCCGCGTTCAAAGGCCCAAACGACCTTGAAAGAGGCTTCTCCGAGCTTAGCTAAAAACTAGAAAGTTGTAGGCCCATCTCTTGTGTACCTACCAAAAAACGTTTAGCCAAAAACTCCTTACCAATCATCGGGAAACTCCGTTTTGCCAACTGGTATTCCAACAGTCATTTTTGGCAAAAAAAAGTCTTTAACTCTTTCGCCTTTCACCACCAAGCCACGATTACATGATATTGAAAGTAAAATACAAATAATCTAATTTCTACCTATTGTAAAATTGCCCAAACAATGGCAACAACTAAAAATAATATGATTACATAAATGCCGAAACAATGGCAAAAACCTCAAAACACGAAATTAAACAACATTCACAACAATCCAAGGCACGAGTGGTCTAGGTTTTCATTGGCTTTTCATATACACATAATAATACCATAATATTATGATAAAAACAAGGTGTTGGCTAACTCCATGGACAAACATGCATGTATTTGCCACGGAAACAAAATAAATTACAAGAAATAAATTGTTAGCCAACGAAATCAAAGAAGTTAAGTAACAAGAATTAAAACCCCGATTGGTACGCATGTCAAATGGCCTTAGGTTCAAAACCCACTGATATTAGGACCTTCTTAAAATCATTTTTCCACAGAAAGTAGAGCCATAGGGGCTGATTTAAAATCGTGTTGATCGTGTGATAAGATAGGATCGTGTGGATCGTGGTAGATTGGTACTAGCTAAGATTAGTACTCGACATCTAGCTTAGTGTCGAAAAATAATGTAAGCGACGTTCTACAACTCTCGAGTGTGGTACTCGAGAAGTGGAGTAGGGCGAAGAAGAGATTCATGACCGAACCACTATAAATCTCGTTGTCTTGGTTTGATCTTTCTATCTCTTCTCTTTACTTACTTATTGCATATTAGTATTAGTTTAGTGTTGTGTTCATATTGGTGTTGATTGACTTTACAATCAATTGAATCTACGTTTTTCAAAGAGAAATTTTTATAACTAAAGAAAATAAGTCGGTAAACTATTCAACCCCCCCCCCCCCCCTTCTAGTTTCCCACAAGGATCCATATAGCCATATGATCAATCATTGAAAAACAAACACGACTTATACCTTTGTAGCGTGATCGGTAGAATCGTATGATGATGACCTTCACCAATATACACGAACCACTGATGAGTTCCTAAAAACTCATCATTTCTGTTCCATTTTAAATACGAAAACAGTTAAAAAACACACAGAAACACCACATAATACTATAAATATCTGTGGATTGTGATTTTATATGTTTTAGTGTGGGGTATTGATGAGTTCCTAAAAACTCATCATTTCTGTTCCATTTTAAATACGAAAACAGTTAAAAAACACACAGAAACACCACATAATACTATAAATATCTGTGGATTGTGATTTTATATGTCATTTGGATGGTTTGCCAAAAATTGTATGGTTCCTCAGCTCCCCCGTATCCTCATAAGCAAATGAGTTGGCTAGCCCGCAAGGTTATGGCTTGTGGTAAAGGCAGTGAAAATCCATAATTGGTAATCAGCTCACCAAGATGTTGACTTAGTCCATCAAGAGTTGGCTAGTCCAGAAGCAAACGGCTTTTGGTAAAGACTAATCAAATCCGTTGACAGCTGGTGGTTTGCTCAAAATCATACGGTTATCAGGTGTACCACAGTTCTCACACCTGGCTACTCCAGAGGTAATGGCTGTCTGGTAAAGAGATATAAAAATCCATTAAATTTTGAAAACGGGTTGTTATTGGATTATAGATTGCTAGGGACTAGCAATGTTTTAGTGTGGGGTATTGATGAGTTCCTAAAAACTCATCATTTCTGTTCCATTTTAAATACGAAAACAGTTAAAAAACACACAGAAACACCACATAATACTATAAATATCTGTGGATTGTGATTTTATATGTTTCAGGTGCAAAAGGAATGAAAACAGATGAAAAACGAGCAAAATTGCACAAATGACAAAACAGGTCCCCCAAGTTTCAAAACTTGACAGTTTTAGTCCCTGGAAGTTTAAAATGAAAGAAAAGTCAATTTTATTCCTTGGGAATTCACAAAGTATCATAATTAATCCCTGGATGAAAAATTTGAGAAAATTACATAAATGGTCCCTGAAGTTTCAAAAATGGCAAAAATAGTCCCTGGGTATTTAAAAATGGAAATTTATCAAAATATACCCTTGTACTATTCATAATTGACAAAACAAGTCCTTTTTGATATACTTTTGGAAAATTACATTTTAAACCCTCAAACTTTGAAAATTGGCAAAAATGGTCCCCGGTTATTTTTATTTTTGGAAAATATTTAATTAATACTTATATTATTCCAAAATATCAAAAATGGTACCTTTTGCATATTTTTGGAATAATTACATAATTAGTCCTTGGAAAATCAGAATTACAAAAATGGTCCTTGGGCTTATACAATTTCAAAATAAAAATAACACTTTCCAAATCCAAAACAAATAACAAAGCCTGGTTTTTTAGTCATGGGCCCAAACCAACACAAGCCCAACCCAACCTTTTAATATCAAAACCAGGAAAGTCTTTGACTTTTGTTGACCCGTCTTCCACCTCCCTACCCTGCAACCTCCTCTCCACCTCCACCTTACATCCTCACCACCTCACTATCTCTCTGTCACTCCCACAACATAACCCACCTCCTAGGTTTGCCCTAGGAGAGGCCACGTGGAATCCCCACCATCTCCACCACACCCCTACACCTCTGCCAACACCACTACCCTGCCATACATCACATCCACCACCCCTTAGCTCAATTCACACTCCATTATGTCCCTTCAACCTCCCAATCAACCAATCAAACATCTCACAGCTCCCAATTGCAAAAAGCAATTTTTGGCGCCAAAAACCTTTTAAACAGGTGTTGATCAAATGGACAGATGGAACTCAAGTGGACTAGTGGGATTTAATCTTGGTGACTCAGGGAACTCAATTGGGCTATAAAAGGAGAAGAAGAACAAGAGAGCAGGGTACCACTAGTTTAGGCTATGGTCACTTAGAATAGTTTTATTGCTTTTATTTAAATTTCATGTAATTTATTGCTTTCTAATGTTTAATTTACACTGACAATGTAAAATTAAAACATTATTTACAGTTTTATTTAGTTTAAATTTAAATTTCAAGTTTTTATTTATTGTCTTTAATTTTCAAGCAATTTAAATTATTGTCAATTATAGTTGTTTAGAAGACTCTTAAGCTAATATAAGCTCCTGACAAAAGCCTTATAAGCTTTTAGAAACTTTAAAACAGATATAATCATTAAAAAGCAAAAATACCAAAAAGAAACAAGAAAATGGAAAAGAAAAATAAAAATCAGTTTAAATAATGAAGAAGGCTTGGAGCAAAGAAGTTTTTGGATGGAATCTGGTTTAGAGCCTCTTGGGAGGTGTTAAGTTGTTTCTATTAGCCATGGTTCTTTGATCTCAGTCTTGTGCACTTGTAAGCACACTTTTACCATTTCTAGCAATCTAATACTTTGATTACTTATCTGCCTTATTTTTATGTTTTCAGTTTTATTTATTGATTATAAGTGTTGTTTAAGTTTTAATATTGCTATTTGGTTCATTAGATTCACTTGTGCTTAAAATAGAAAGAATACAGTGTTATATGCATTTTTGAAAAACCTGTGTTATATGCTTGTATTATTGATATTCTATGCTCAATTGGTTTTAATATATGTTAGTATGAAGTTTGGATGCAGTTTCATGGGCTTAATCTTTGATATGTATTGAAATTCCAAATTGTATTAAGTTTAGGGAGTGTTTGGTATTGCTGATTATAGGGTATTAAACTAAGCTCATATTGTTAATATTGGTTGCTATTTGATACTTAAAGTTCCTAATGGTCTGATAAGCCATTAGTCTATTCAGTATTCATTTAAAAGTCAAAATTCACAATTTGAATCCTTAATTTGAACACTGTGGAAGTTTACAAAGCCAAATTCACCATATTAGTGTATAATTAGATTATCTAGCTTAATTTCATATTTTCATAGCTTAATATTACATTTTCAGTCATTAGTTTAGAATGTAATTTCATTTTAGTCAACTTTTTATGTTTATGTTAAATAGTCAAATTGTGGTTTTTCATGTTTTTGAATTAAATGTCTAATTTTATTGTGCTTTTATTATTTAGTTTCTGTCTAAATTCTCTTAGGGTTTGTTAGTTTTGTTGCTTATCTTGTTATTGTATTTTTGTGAATTTTTATTATGCATGTTTAATAGCTTAACTATGTGCTTATTTTCATGTGTTTTTGCCCTGTCTCACTGCAGTAAGCTCAATCTCACAAGCTTACAGCTTGGTGAGCATTGAGCTTATGGCTATGTTTGTTGTTTATTTATGAAGCCCTACTAGCTGTTTGTTATTGTACATGCTTAATTTCTCCTTATTTGCTTATTTGTCACTTTTTCTCACTCACCTTTTGTTACACAAAAGCTCCCCACACTGAAGCAAACAGTGTGGGTGAGCTGTTTTACCAAAGCTTTCAAAAAGCTCTTTATTGAGCTTGAGTGTGTGATCCTTGGCTTGTGACAAGCCAAGGCATCCAACTCTATGTCTCAGTGTAAGTTGAGCTTGTTGAAGCTCATTTGATAGGATTTTGGGAGCTTCTTTGTTTGCCCACTCACAATAACTCAATGAGAAATCAGTGAGTTTACACTGTTTCCAAAAGCTCCCAACAAGCTCAATAGTGATCCAAAGTTTGTGAGGTTTGTTTTTTCTTGAATTCAAACCACCCAAATTAATGATCATGTGCATCAATTCACACTTGCAGCTCATCTAAATAGACTGCAAGTGGCTTAATCCTATCACCATTTGGTTGAGTATACAGTTCATCAGTATACTCATCCAAAATCAGCTTACTTCATAAGCTCACTAGAAGCTTATCATGAGGACTCAGAGGGTGTATTTTAGTTTTTTTATACAGCTAACCTATCCATCTCCTTAGTCCAACTCTTAAAACCCAGCTTGCAGCTTATTCATAAGGGCTGCAAGCAGCTTCTAGTTTGTCCCCTTTGATAGTGAATGCTGGTCTTCCAGCATATTCTGTCATTTGGATGGTTTTTCATAAGCTTCCACAAGCTCCCTAGTGGATCCCACTAGGTGAGCTTGGGCTTTTTGAGAAGCCCACCAGCTTATCTTGCAGCCTCAACTCTATATTTGATCCATAGAGCTCATTATGTGAGCTCAAATTGCCAAGCTAAAAGGTTGCAGGGACTGTTTGGGATTGCATGGATCTGAGAAAAAGCTTATGTGCTTATGAGCTTATGGGTTGATTCCTGGATACATGCTTGTTTATATTTGTCCAAAAATACTTGTATATATCTATTTTACTTTTGTTTTCATATGTGAAGCTTGTTACAGGCTTTAAAAGCCTCAAATCAATCCAAGTCAAGCTTAGGCTTGACTGACTAAACCATAAGCTTGCATACTGTTCATTTGGTCATTTCCATTGTATACATCTGTTTGCACTTGACCATTGGACCAGTTTACATGTTCCTTTTCTCTTTTCTTCCTTGTACAGCTTTAATAAGCTTGTTTCAAGCTTGTGCAGCCAAACAGTGAGCAAAATAAGCTCACTGCGTAAGCTCATAAGCTAGAAACTGCTTATTCTTATGTTTATAACCTTTCATCTTCCTTAATCTTGTTTAACATAAGTATGTAATTAGTCCAGAAAACAGAAAAAGCCAAAAACAAATTTGAAGCTAAGTGATAGCCTCTATTTAGATGGCTTATTTGCTTATTTGCCTCTTATACATATCTGTTACATAAATAAGCTAGTACAGAGCTTATTAAGTTTTTGTAAAAAGTTTTCCTTTGTTAAAGTTGTTTATATATAGTTAGTAAATACTTTTGTAAAGAAAAAAATAAAAAAATAAAAAGTTTAAAAAAATTGGGTGTGGGTGGGATTCGAACTCAGGACCTCTCGCTAGTAACATGCTTTATATCCCACACCCCTTCCACTTGCTCTGGGGCACCAGTTCCGATTATCTCTACACAAACAATATACTTAACCTTGTTTTTCCCTTTTGGCTTTTGTGGACTGATGAGCTTATTACAGCTTATTGGGATAAGCTGGGTGCCCAACCTTATTTTTCCTAGGACCTTTATAACTTTTTATAGTTTCTGTAATTTTTTCGTATTTTTTACTATTCATCTAATATATATAATAATTAATATAGTTTCATTAGGTTTTAGGAAATAATAAGTAAATTATTTTTAAAACTGCTTATTTATAATATTTACGAACTTTTTATATTTTTTATGTATTCCTGAGATACTTAGGAAGTTTTATAAAAAGTTTTATAATTTTATAAATAAGTTTAGTATGTATAATAATTAATTTAGTTTAATTAGTCTAATTAATAAATAATAGATTTTAATTAAGTTTCCTTATTTTTGTATATAAACTATAGTTTTTATATTTTTCTTAGCTTCTTATAAGTATTTTAGAATTATGTAAAAAGTTTTAGATTTTTGTTTGCTAATTTAGTATTTATAATAATTAAATATTAGTATTAATATATAGATAATAGTAAATAAGTAATAATAAATAGAATAATTGTATAATAAATATATTTTTAGTTTCAAAAATTATTTTATATTATTTTAAACTTTTCTAAGTTTAATTTTATTTTTCTAAGCATTTTTTATATTTTTTATTTTTAGGTAATTATTAAATAAGTAAATAAATAGTTTTAATTAATAATAATTAAGTACATAGTATAAAAATTAGTTTTAATTTCCTAATAATTTTCTTATTCTTTTAGGATTCCAAAAATATAGTTTTCACATTTGTGGGAATTATATTTGACTGAATTCACTTTTTATTTTTGTACATAGACGTTTATTTAAACGTTTTCGTACGCGTTTTAGGTTTTTAGGTTTTTCTACTATTTTAATAACATTGTAAATATAGTTATTTATTTTATTTCTTTTTAATTTGCATTTAAGCCGTTAAGGCTTGCAAATTCCCTCTTTGGGAAAGTTTTGTTTTATACGTTACGTTTACGTTTCTTTAAACCTAAACGTGCGTTTGTAAATACTTTATCATTTTAAGGTTTCTGATTGTACGTTTCTTAAATGAACTAGCTGTGACAGAGCTATTACTATTCACATTCAGTGATTAGTCAATCAGATTCCTATTTTCCTATACTAAATATTATTTTCAACAATTCACAAGTCATTGTAATTAGAATATCACGCCTCATCAGGACATAAACGATCCAAGGATATTTAAACCCTTGGTAAACTTGCATTCCTCTCCCGGGCTGTCGCCCGTTTACTTTTATTATTAGGTTATCCATTTTATAAACAAGTGGGTGGCTTATAAATAAAAGCAGTATGGTCCGGGAGGAATCAACCACCTATGAAACTAAGTGATCAAAGGAGATCACCTCTATGCTTGATCTATACTACACATCATCGATCACCACCCGATGCTAGTCTTAACCCCGTAACACACGATCTAGCCTTGAACTACAATAGAATAAGGTTAGATTGAGATCAAAACACAAACCCTAGATGGGAAAATGTTTTGTGCCGTCAAAATGGATAGGAGAGATAGAGAGGGAAAAACATTTTTGGAAGTCAATGTATGATTAGTAATCAATCAAAGACCAAATCAACTTTTGATCTTATCATTATCAAGTTACGCATAGCCCTCTCCAAAAGCTTTACATGCCTCTATTCCCTTCCATATGGCCGGCCATGATAAGGGCCCTCAATGGGCTTGCTCATTGTTGGCCCAGTCCAAAAACACTAAGTCTTAGTATTTAATGGCCCGTCATTGATCCCGAGTTATGTAGTCGTTTATATTGTAAATACGATAAATACAATCTATAAAATGGTGTCTCTGTGTATAAGTGTGTGACCCCATAGGCTCACATATGTCTAGCCATATAATTATTGATTATGACACGAGCATACTCCAACACGTTTTTCTCACACTAACTCGTACTCATATATTTTACTATCACACCCTATACTTATTCTCACGCCAAAGTTTGATCCTGGGATATCACCCTAGGCGTGACTAACGGGTGTTTCTTTCTTACATGAACTCGAAGGACCAAACATCAGTTCATCCGAAAGAACCTTCAAGTCATCCGGAGGAACCATTTCGCTTGTTTGAAGTATGTCGCAAGATTTTACTTCAACAGTGGCAAAAGAGCTTGTGACTATCACTCTAAAATGTGTGAGATCTCAAGTTCAATTCCTGTTAGGTGCAAACAACTTTGAAGTGGCAATGCCAACCTCCTAAAAAAGGAGGGGTTTATCTGGTTTTAATATTTGTGGCGATGGTTTCAAACCCCATAGATTTGTCGGCCAAAAAGTCGAAAATCATGGTTACCCAAAAAGTTTCAATGTTAAATATATTTATATTATGAAAGAGTTTTAATGATTTTATTATTTAATTCAGATGAGTTCGATTTTGACGAATTCGGTTCGATTCAGTTTCTATTTTTGGTTCTTGTGGATATTAGCCGATTTTTGAACACCCCTAGTTGAAATCGTCATCCCCTTGTTTGCTTTATTATCACATAAACAAAACATGGAAAATTGTGCTTCATACGATATACTTAAAAGTGTTCGATATATTTTTGCTTGTTTGAACTAGTTGTTGCCTACAAAGCTTTACATGTAAATTTGAATTAGCTGAAGATGATTAACCTCAAGCTATGATGAACCTTAGTGTTTCTTTAATTACATCCTTAAGCCGTGTGATTATTGTTCATACAAAAAGACAAGTTGCCTTAGATGTGCAATGGACTATAACCACTTTATGATTATCAAAGAGAAGATTTAAGAAAAGAAGATTAAAATTGATGCCAGTTAGTTTTCTGATTACTCACTTTAACTCAGCATCTTAACTTAAAAGAGTTATGACGTGTGATTGCCTTGAAGATATCGACAACAAAATACCAAGCAAAACTAAAAAGTTTCACCCTTTACATTTATATGAAATCTAAACGTGACAGAATGCGTATAGCTAATTTTTTTGGTCAAAAATAGACAGTTGAACACCATTCATATAACCCATATGCAAATAGAATCTTCATTTGTCGATATACATGTACCCCTATGGGTGGGCTAAACGGGACCCAAATGACATGGTCATGTGATTACATAAACATAGAAATGAAAAAGCATTATAACTCATTAGGAGAACTGGTAGTTGAGTTGCAAATGAAGCCAAAAAGTTAAGCCACTGCCAGTTATAGTACAAATAAGTTGCAGTGTCTATATCTTTATCTTTAATACAGATATAAGAGCATCAGGTGTGTTGCTCGTTGTTGTTCGCCGTTCCTAGCTGGCATCCTCGCCGAGCTCGCCGCCACACCACGAACACCTCGCCATTGCTCGCCTTGATGATCTACTCGTGGCCACGACAAGAGGAGAAGCTGTACGATTTGTAGGCTTTTGATTTTTTTAATATATTTGGTAGTTGTTTAGTGAGGAGGGTGTATGTGGTGGGACCTAAATGAAGAGGTTGATGTTATTTGTTTAGTGACGAGGGAGTTAGTTGTGAAGAGGTGTTGGGTGATGTGGCACACGTGGGCCCCAACGAAGAGCAAAACCTTGCCATCCACACCTATGCTCTAATAAGGTATAATAATAGTTGCATTTGATTGGACTTCATATAATTCATACACATGAACTAGTAGTCTAGTATATAGACAACTTTATGTTTCAATGGAAGTTTATGTACATGGACTTCACGTTCCATGTCACTATAGGCATGCTTCATAAACTTCATTAGAGAGGCTCTTAATAAAACATTAAGGTTTCTGAATCTAGGCCATTCATTTTTTTTTTATCCATCTACCTCGCATACATTATTTTCTCACTTTCGCACTATTTGTGCAAAGTTATACAAAACAATATTCAAAGTAAGTTTTAGAAATCATATACAAAAATGATACAACACTATTGATGTGTTTTAATATCTTCAACAACGTTTATTGTGAGATTTATTGAGATATTATGTTTCTGAAGCATTTTAGCTAGCTCTAACGAAACATATCGTATAATCATATATAAATAAAAAGAAAAAACAATAAAGTTAAAGCTTTATCAAGTACACAATAAAGCATAAGCTTTACTATCCGCATTTCAATCAGTAATTGTCATGTAGAGTCCAAATGAAGTGTTTTGTGATATAGCAGTATATGATTTTTGTGTCTGTTACGATTTATCTGTTGCTTGAGCCGATGATGTCAAGATTGTGATTGATTATAGGGTCTTGCTAATCATATGTTTCTTATGTGATGGTTTATTTAATTATCAACCTAAGGAAACCTATGAGTATAAGATAATTTCCTTGAGAAGTTTCACTATATGTACAAATGAAAGCTATATGTGGAATTACAAGCTTAAGCGGGTGCCAAATCATTTGGCTGAACTTGAGTTAGAGCTTGACTTGCACTTCAAGGTAAGCAAATAGCACATTGCATTAAATAAAAGTTGTTCTAAAATACGTTAATTATATATGTATTATCTATCAAAAATACCATTTTTTTTTTCGTTGATTGCAAGTGATGGGATATATTGAACTTGTGACTTTTCTTTGAAAAAATTACTATAAGCTATTTATATACTTGTGGCAATAATTAATTAATCCAATGGATTAAGAAATTGACAAATAACAATATACAATATTTTTATAAATCAAGGATAGGTGTTTTAAAAAGCAATAAATCAAGGCCGACAAGCATGGGGTTGTCTTGTCATATCAAACTTAAATTTTTGGTAGCTTTCTACAAATTTTAACTTTCACATAAAATACAAAGTTATGTTTGGAGAAATAAAATTCAAGTTAATTAAGAACAATGCTAGCAAAAATGTCAATAAAATATTCAAAGATTTTACCAGTGAATCAAACGAAACAGCCCATCATAAATGTATAATAGGCATTAACTATAAATAAATTCGTGGAGTATGTACGATGCTGGTGATAGTCGTGACCTATATTTCATCATCTTTCCGCCTGCCATCTCAGTTTTCTTTCACCTCAACCCATATTCACCTCTCTCTTTACAGTGGTGACCCATATATATATATATATATATATATATATATATATATATATATATATATATATATATATATATATATATATATATAGGGGCTTTATTTTCATAACCCTGTTAAGTTCGGGAACTACGAGAACTCCAATTTTGCATTAGAAAACATGCATGTTCATATAAAACATGTATGTTTTCTTACATACACCTTAATACACATGCCTGCGTATTAAAATATATGTAAGAAAACATACATGTTTTATATGAACATGCATGTTTTCTAATGCATAATTGGAGTTCTCGCAGTTCCCGCACTTAACAGGGTTCTAAAAATAAAACCATTTTGCATTGATCTGTTGCACTTAACAGGTTTTTATATGAATATGTATGTTATGCATGTATGTGTATTAATGTGTATGTAAGAAAACATACTTGTTTTATATGAATATGCATGTTTTCTAATGCAAAATTGGAGTTCTCGCAGTTCCCGCACTTAGCAGGGTTCTGAAAATAAAGATAATATATATATATATATATATATATATATATATATATATATATATATATATATATATATATATATATATGTGTGTGTGTGTGTGTGTGTGTGTGTGTGTGTGTGTGTGTGTGTGTGTGTGAATTTTGTGTGCTAAATATCGGTCGATTCCTCAACCCATATTGCAAATTTAGCACCGCGACCCATTTGGCAACAAAGCCCCACAGTGGGCAACCGATATTTCCAAATCGGTCAACCTATCTTGGCAACCGATTTTTTTAGATCCATTGTCACCAGCCTGATAGTGGATTCGGTGAGAACAATAAATAAAATGAGAAAGATGAATAATTTTAATTACACATTTCATTGAAAGAAGGACAAATATTTTCGTGGTGCGTTTAAAATGTTTAAAATATATAGTTGTGATTATTTTTAACTTTTTTGTATTAGTTATTCTTCTTATTTGATCATCTATACTATATTGTAAAGCATTTGTTACATTCTTAAAATGCAATAATTAAATTATTAAGATTCCACACTTGCTTATAATAGCAAATTTTAATAAATACATTCATAATACCATTGGTTGCAACTCTTTAAAACACTTTTTGTAAGCATGTTTTTTTCTTAAAATAATAAAAAAACAAAGTAATTTAATGTAAGGAAAGAAAACGTATAACAATAATTACTTAATAAATGTTATTTTTAAAACACATCTAATATTAAAAATACTTGTTATTATAGATACTGCATAACCTAATAAAACACACAAAACTTTATACAATTTATATGTAAAACAAGTTAATGGTACATATGGTTTTAAAATACGGACTGGACCAACGTGTTCAACTGAGAACCGGAGTTATCACCAGTTCGGCTAGCCCATAAAAGTCGTCTGAAAACAATATTATTAAATCGATAGAGTTTTAAAATCTATAATAGTTTACAATGTTCAAAAAATTATTATTAAATCACAAGAGTGCCTCTAGAACCAACATATACACCTTTTAGATTTTTTTTTTTATAAAACTTTACCGGACAAACTATTTTTTTTTTTTTTAATAAAAATCAAGTGATTTTTTCAAAGCAATGTTTGCAACTGTTCAAAGTGCTAATTATATATTTATATCTATTATTTGTATAATAATAATTATACTTTTTAAAGTAACACACATAACTTTTTAATATTTTTTCCCTCTTTATAAATATTGGGTAAAATGCAAAAATGGTCCTTAAACTATCACGAAATCGTAAAAATGGGACCGAGACAAAAAGTCACGCAAAAAAACCACTAACGTTATGCAAATTTGCAAAAAAAAAAAACCGATAGCCCTTTTCCATTAGTTTTACCGTTAAGTGTCGCGTCATCGAGGGTAGTATTGTCTTTTTACTCGTTTCAATGGCTAAATTTGCAAAGGATGTCTTAACTTTCGAAACACTATTCATCATCTTCCCATTTAATTTTCTAGTATCAAATTCATACATCTACCGCCACCACCACCACCACACAACCAACACCACCACCCTCTACCGCCACTACCACCACCCTTGCCCTCCCTAAACACTATTCATCATCTTCCCCATTGAGTTTTCTATTAGATACTAAAGTCCGACATTAGTTATGTGTGGTTACAGGTGATACCAAAATACAAATACTAATACTTGTAAAATTGTAATGGTATAGCCCAATACAATTAAACCAGTACAATACTGGCAATTTTTGCTTCTGCTAGATACTAAAATCTTATATTAGTTATATATGGTTACAGAATACCCACCAAGAAACAGACTAACAAAAACATGTCTGCTAGGGTTGCTCCAATATTGAGGTCATTTCTACCTGAGCGTAATGGTCATGGTCTTGCCAAGCACAAAGAAGATTAGCGAGAGCTCAATGAAGAAGATGGTGTTGATGAGCATTCGGTCAATGATCCAGCAAAAAATGGTAAACCCGCCTGTGTTTGATTGCACATACGATACTGCAAATAAAACAAAGCATAAATCATTTAAAACATGGAATGGAATTGAATCTAGGAATGCCCCGACCCACAGAATGTAGATGTTGGAGAATTGTTAACACATATTGAATGATTGTCTCTTGTGATATGATGAAGTAGAAGAAGCGAACTGATTATGGATAGCAAATGGCACAAAATCAGACTCCAGCTCACTCTCTAAATTATTAACGCTCAAGGAACCCGTCGAGTTAACAGCTTCTGTGTTATTGATATCGATTGATGTTTTCCAGACTAAGAAGCATCATTTGAGTGGCATGTTATTAGTGCATGCCATCTACAAGCAACTGATCCAAGTGCTTGAGCTCTGTGTGAAATTTTTGAAGCTGCAGATAGACAAAGAATGATTCCTACAAGCTGAAGAATGGATAAAACCTGCACATTGAAGTTTAAGTTTTCATTTTCAATGGGGAAGATGATGAATAGTGTTTAGGGAATCTCAATATACATTAAGCGGTTCTTTGAATGTCTTAGATATGAGAGTATGTTAGGATGCTTTGTGATACATTACTTTCATTGTCTATATTTCCAATTCTCTGATTAGTCTCCTTTTCAGTACTTAGTTATTTGTGATTTGCTGTTTCTGAGTAGACAAGTAATTAATTCACACTTTGAATTGGTTATCTTTTCCGAAAATAAATATTAAGTAATGGAATAACAGTCATGGTTGAAATTTCAAATTCTTGTGGTGTTGTTGTAAGCCTGTAGCATGGTTTTTAGAGTGTTGTTTTGAGGGTATTTTAAAATCAAAGGATAGAATTTTTTTTCAGCTTACCCGGTACTTCGGTAACATTCGTAATAAGAGGTCCAATTGGATTTAATGGTGTAATATTATTGATTATTCTTAATTACATTGAAAAACTGGTGGCCTCTTTAATTGGGGCAACGTCGAGCACCGTCGATTACATTAATCTTTTGTAATGTATTAATACAATGTAACACTTTTTTGCCCCATGATGATCGTTAGTTAAAAAGTTAGTAATTTTAGTTTTATTTTCTTTTTTATGATTGACAAGTTTACTAGTTGTCGTCATATAGGTTCTCTGTTATTTCAATTTTAAATCAAACATAATAATCAGGGTCATTTTGGAGATATGATCAGATAGCCAAATATATATTGCATTTTGCTTTTAATGGATGCGATTATAAAACAAGAAAGTTGAAGATTGTTGATGCTAGATGTCATAGCTCTTATAGCAAAGATGCCTTTTTTGGTTATAATATAATGGATAGTTGTGTTTTAGCAACAACAAGACGTTTCGGATATCCAGACGCATGCGACTGTTTCAGCTCTTGTGTGCATTCATTATGTGTTACTACATCTATATCGGGCAAGGGTGGTGGTGGTCAGTGGCGGAGCCAGGAATATTATTTAACGGGGGCAACATGCGCCGGGTCAAGAGTTATTTTAGAGAGTAAATTTTTAAAATGGGTCGGGTCGGGTTTTGTTAAATGCGAATTCCACTTTTTTAAGGAAAGCAACACTAACTAGGTGCTCTAGGTGTTTCTAAATAAAACCAATTGAAGGAAATACCAAAATATAAAAATGCAATTCTGATAAAATGTTAAACCGAAAAATAAAAAGAAACAAAAAAAGACAAGTCCGGTTTGTACATACGGAGTAACAATTATGTGTGGAAAACTAGAATGGGGGTTGAATAGTTTTACGTCCTTTTTAAATTTATTTCCAAAATATTTTGTAGCTTATAAAAACTTTCGATTCGATCTCAAGTGAGTTCAAGTAACAACCAATATAAGCAAGTCTAATCTAATAATGAAAGTATTGAAATAGAATGAAGAAAAGATAGAGTTAGAAAGATCAAACCATAACACGCGAATTTATAGTGGTTCGGCTATAAGGACACCTTCCTTGCCCTACTCCACTCCCCGAGTACCACACTCGAGAGTTTTCTTCACTATGTCAACAAACTCCTTATGGTGGAGAAACCTTACACACCTTGGCTTACACGAGTTAACGACACTAAGCTAAATGTCGAGTTCTAATCGTAGCTAGAACTAATCTCACAACTTCTTCAAGACTTCACACCTTCTTCACACCTTCACAACTTCTTCAAGAAATCTTCACACCTTTTCTTCTTGTCAACTTCACACCTTCTTCTATGCACAACTAAATCACAACTACTACACTACTTTACAACACACCTAGTTTCTACAATCAACAAGTTCTCACAACACTTTTACAAATATCTAGCACTACTACAATATGAAAATAGCTAATCACAACACTACTACAATTAAATGGATGTAGAGGAGTGTTCTTCTTCTTGCACTTGAGTGGATGAAGCTTTGGATCACTTGGAAACAAAGACTTATGAATTATATGATCAAATGATTTTTGATATAGAAATGGAGGTTAGATCAGAAAGTTTTTAGTGCAAAAAGGTGAGAAAAATATGTGGAATGATCTAATATTTAAAGGGCCAGAAAATACTGTTCTGGAGCGTGCTGGTCCCCTTAATTAGGGGGCGGTCCCCTTAATGATTAAGGGGGCCGCCTAGTATAATTAAGGGGGCCGCCCTACTGAACGTTGGAAAAGTTTTTCTGGATAAAATTTGCCCTTTTTGGTTGGAAATTTGAAATCATATCTTTGTAGTTTAATACAACAATACCAAAAATGATTTACAAATATATATAAAATGTTAATATCATTTTATAAAATGTTATGTGTTGGTTGTTAATAGTAAAACAATTCCCAGATTAGGGTAAAGATAATCAATGAGTACCGGATATGCACTTGAAATCGTGGTATCACTTTCCAATAGAAACTATTCGACCCTATGCCTGGGTTACACGAATATCTCTATGGGATAATACCAAGTGAAGTTCTTGTTTTAGGCACAAACCAAGAACCAGATGCGTATTTAGTGTTTAGGGTTTTTATCCTTATTCTACATGCAAATCAGTTATGACCTCTATTTATAATAGAGTTTACTCAAACCCTAGCCCATGGAATTATGTATAATTAACGGCCCATTAATTATAACATAATACTTTCCATAATAATAGGGAACAATGGTTATCAGTGGAAACATTATCACTAGCAGTGGTAATGTTAACTCTAGCAGTGGTAAAATATCACTTGCAGTGGAAACTGTCAGTGGTAAAATAACACTAGCAGTGGAAACTAACAACAGTATCCACTGACAATAGAATCATACCATCAACAGAAACAATACATAACCACTCTTGAGTCAGGGGATTCAGTGACCAAATAGGTGTATACTCCATACCTCCAAACCCATTACCAGGTGTGAATTGATCCCTCAAGAGCACTAAATTTTCCAACAATCCTCCCCAAATTTAGTTCTCTTCCTTTGCATGAAAAATCAAACACAAACCAAAACAAGTGCATAAATGAAAATATCCTGAGGATTGAATTTCCACATTAGTACATATACTTTCAAATATTCGAGAATCAGGGTGTTCTAAGAATTGAACCCTTCAACCCATTTGAATACCTGATGATAAATACACACAAGTTTTCAAACACTAAAATACTCCTGACACTATACAAGCCATGTGTCCATATCCAATTCATAAATGTTGTAAAAGCTAAAAGTCCAAAGCTTCCTGTAGCGGCAAAACTTCAACATTTACATAGGTGGTTCATCTTTAATTCATGCTCCTGCTTAGCACTTTTTCAAAGAAAATTAACCATTAAGAAGTGAAGACTTCATCCTCCTTTCAGCAGGTAACAAGCACAACCTTGGGATGTTTGTGATACATGTGCTTCAGTCCACTAAATGATCAGCTTTCCACATTGAACTCAGCTTCCAAGCTTCCTTAGAAGGGAGTTGGGTATCCTTGCATTCAGTGACTAAGTTGGACTTAAACCCATCCCTTTAGCAGACTTCAAAACTAAGTCTCTAGCCAAACCCTTCGTGTATCCTTCTAATACTGAAGGATAACCAGTATATGAGAGACTAATTGTCTTCAGTGTAGACGAATTATCTTCAGTGTTACTGATCCAACTTGCATCAGTGTATCCTTCTAATACTGAAGGATAACCAGTATATGAGAGACTATAATCCATAGTTCTCTTCAAATACTTAAAGACCCTCTGAATTGCTTGCCAATGATGAGCACCAGGATTACTAGTATACCTGCTCAGTTTGCCCACAGCAAAAGCAATATCAGGTCTTGTACAAGTCATGGCATACATCAAGCAGCCAATCACCCTAGAATACTCAAGTTGAGATACAGCTTTGCCAGTATTAAGCATTAGCTTCTCACTTGTATCCATAGGAGTACTCACTGGAGTACAATCAAAGTAATTAAATTTCTTTAACACTTTCTCAATATAATGAGACTGAGAGATAGAAATTTTGTTACTTTCATGTTTAATCCTTATGCCAAGGATAACATCTGCCTCCCCCATATCCTTCATGGAGAACTTTGATGACAAAAATTCTTTTGTAAGATCAACTTGATTTTGGTCAGTGCCAAAGATCAACATGTCATCAACATATAGACAAATGATGACTCCTTTACCAGATTCATCAAATTTGCTATATACACATTTGTCAGCTTGATTAAGTAAATAACCACTAGACAAAACCACTTCATCAAACTTTTGATGCCATTGCTTAGGTGCTTGTTTTAGTCCATAAAGAGACTTAATCAGTTTACACACCTTGTTTTCATTGCCAGGCATGATGAAGCCCTGAGGTTGGTTCATGTAAACCTCCTCATCTAAATCACCATTCAAGAAAGTTGTCTTCACATCCATCTGATGAATAATCAGATTGTGAATTGATGCCAAAGCAATTAGCAATCTTATGGTACTGATACGTGCTACTGGAGCATAAGTATCAAAGTAGTCTATTCCTGACTTTTGTTTAAAGCCTTGAATAACTAATCTTGCCTTGAACTTTTCAACAGTTCCATCTACCTTCATTTTATTTTTGAAAATCCATTTGCTACCTAGAGGTTTGCAAGCAGGTGGTAGATCAGTCAACACATAAGTGTTATTGCCCATGATAGAGTCCATCTCATCATTAATTGCTTCTTTCCAGAAAGCAACATCCTGGGACTTCATTGCTTCTTCAAATGTTTGGGATCATCCTCCACAATGAAGCAATAGGAGTATTGGTCAGAGACCTCACTCCTTGTACCTTCAATTAAATATAATTGAAACTCAGGTCCAAATGATTTTGGAGTCCTCACCCTATTGCTCCTTCTGAGCTCAGGTTCAGGTTGTTGTTCCACAACCTCAGCAGGAACCTCATCAGCAGGAACCTCGTCAGCAAGAACCTCTGAAACACCATTGTCATTGGTTCCATTTGGAATCCTTTGACTTGGTCTAGGGATAGATGAGAATCTGTTCTCATCAAATAGTGCATCCCTTGATTCAATTATTGAGTTAATTGAAACAGACTCATTAGGTTCTATAACATAAAACCTATATGCCTTGGAATGCTCAGCATATCCAACAAAGATGCATTCAATGCCTCTTTCACCCAAAGTTTTCTGCTTTGGATCAGGGAGTCTTATAACAGCCCTACAACCCCATATCCTAAGATAATTAAGGTTAGGTTTCTTTTTAGTCCAAAGTTCATAAGGGGTAACTTTGTTCCTTTTGTTGGGAACTCTATTTAATAAATAGCAAGCTGTTAACATAGCTTCACCCCAGAACCCTTGACTCAGCCCTGAATAGGACAACATGGAATTAACCATCTCCTTCAGCACCCTGTTTTTCCTTTCAGAAATACCATTTTGCTGAGGAGTATAAGGGGCAGTCGTTTCATGGATTATACCAATAGACTGAAAATACAGAGTATCCATGTACTCACCTCCCCTATCAGTCCTTAATCTTTTGATCAGGGAACTTTGTTGCAATTCAACTTCAGTTTTAAATACTTTAAATTTATCTAATGCTTCATCTTTAGAATGTAATAAATAAACATGACAAAACCTAGAAGCATCATCAATAAAAGTCACAAAGTATTTCTTATTCCCCAAAGAAGGAGTAGCATGTAAATCACAAAGGTCACAGTGAATTAACTCCAAAACTTTAGTTTCACGTTTTACTCCTTGAAAAGGTTTCTTAGTTATCTTGTTCAACATACAAGTTTTACACTTTTCAGTGTTAATATCAAAAGCAGGTATTAACCCATCCTTAGACATATCTTGCATTCTTTTAAAATGTACATGGCCAAGTCTTGCATGCCATAGGTTTGAATCATAAAGTTTAGATGTAGATATAAAAGCAGAATCAATATTATCATGAACAATATTAAGTCTGAACATTTGATTACATAAATAACCAAAACCAATAAACACACCAGTTTTAGACAAAACAAACTTATCAGATTCAATAACCTGTTTATAACCACAATTATTCAAAACACTACTAGAAATCAAATTCTTTCTAATATCAGGAACATGTAAAACATTAAATAAAGAAACAATCTTTCCAGAACTAAACTTCAAATCAACACATCCTTTTCCATGCACCAGGGCAGTTGACTCGTTTCCCATGTGAAGAATAGAACCATCATTTATTGACTTATAGGTCTTGAACCAGCTTCTATCTTTACACACATGAATTGTTGCTCCAGAGTCAACCCACCATGCAACATCATCATCCTGCACAAAGTAAATGTCAGATATATATGTAACATAATAAATCTTAAAAGACTTATTAAACACATTCTGACCTTTCAGAGAATTGGTGTTACCATTCCCTCCACTTATGCCTGATCCATTGGATTTGTTTCCAACTTTACCACCCTTGCAATCTTTCCTGAAGTGTCCAGGTTTCCCACACTTCCAACAAGTCACCTTAGGTTTCTTGTTAAGATCAAATTTGGTGTTATCTTGATGCTTACGCTTGCCCTTGTTGTCATTGTACTTGGTGGAGTTGTTATGCTCTACCATATTGACAACTGATGGACCAGTAGCAGTGCTACTCTTTGGCTTGTCAATGTCTTGAGCTTTGAGTGAATCCTCAATGCGCAAGTGACTACCCAACTCAACAAGAGTTAACTCCTCCTTCTTATGCTTAAGCATATGCTTGAAATCTTTCCAAGAGGGAGGTAGTTTATCGATGATACAAGAGACTGAAATTGCCTCATCCATGTTCATCTTGTGTTGTGTGAATCGACCAAGTATACTAAGAAGTTCATTGTATTGTTCCATGACAGGTCTTGAATCAACCATTTTGTAATTGTTAAAATTACTTACAAGGAACTTCTTACTTGATGCATCCTCAGCCATATACTTGGCTTCCAAGGAATCCCATAGTTCTTGAGAAGTTTCAACATTCGGATAAATATCAAATAGAGAATCAGGCATACCATTGAGAATTAAACCTCTGCATATGTAGTCATCATTCTCCCACTTGCTCCTTGCCCTCATCTGATCCATAGTAGCATCATCTCCAAAATCTTCTGGAATCTCAGTCGTGAGAACATACACCACATTCATACTTGACAACAAGAAGTGCATCTTCTTTTGCCATCTTCTGAAATCAACACCTTCAAACTTTTCCAACTTAGAAAAGTTAGCAGCCATTTGTCTTATAGCAGCGGCCGTTGATTATCACTAATAGTTTCTATTGATTGTTGGTTGTTAATAGTAAAACAATTCCCAGATTAGGGTAAAGATAATCAATGAGTACCGGATATGCACTTGAAATCGTGGTATCACTTTCCAATAGAAACTATTCGACCCTATGCCTGGGTTACACGAATATCTCTATGGGATAAGACCAAGTGAAGTTCTTGTTTTAGGAACAAACCAAGAACCAGATGCGTATTTAGTGTTTAGGGTTTTTATCCTTATTCTACATGCAAATCAGTTATGACCTCTATTTATAATAGAGTTTACTCATACCCTAGCCCATGGAATTATGTATAATTAATGGCCCATTAATTATAACATAATACTTTCCATAATAATAGGGAACAGTGGTTATCAGTGGAAACATTATCACTAGCAGTGGTATTGTTAACTCTAGCAGTGGTAAAATATCACTTGCAGTGGAAACTGTCAGCGGTAAAATAACACTAGCAGTGGAAACTAACAGTAGTATCCACTGACAATAGAATCATACCATCAACAGAAACAATACATAACCACTCTTGAGTCAGGGGATTCAGTGACCAAATAGGTGTATACTCCATACCTCCAAACCCATTACCAGGTGTGAATTGATCCCTCAAGAGCACTAAATTTTCCAACATTATGTCTTAAGACAAGGTTTCCTTTGATCATGTAATGCATAAGATGCTTAGTTTATGCATACCTTAAGTGATATTAGATGTAGAGGTAAATATTTGTTACTAAATACTTGTTTACGTCTTAATCTTGACTTAATTTGATTTGAGTTTTGTGATTATCAAAACATTGATTTATTGAGAAATATTAATAATGTTTTTAAACATTATTTATATCAACAATCTCCCCCTTTTTGATGATTACAAAACTTAAACTCATTAACTCAAAAATTAGTTTTTAAACAAGTATTTTAGTGAGTTTATATTTACTTCTCCCCCTTTTTGTAGGATCAAAAAGGTTATGCCGACAATTTTCAAACAAGGCTTTATTTATTAAGCATATCATATGCTTAATTTGGAGAGCATAATGGTGATGGTGGAGGAATGGGTGAGAATTGTGGTGGAGGAATAATTGGAGAGGATGGTGGAGTTGGTGGTGGTGGTGGGTTAGTGAGAAAATGTTCAATATATGAAAACATATATTGAATTTCATCTTTAAGACCAAAGATTATGGTTCGGTTGTGGATGCAACAAGACAAGTATCACCATGTGATTCAAGTAACCTCCAAGGTACAGGATTGACAAAGAATGGTGGTGTAATTGGTGGAGATGAGATATGAGCATCCAGTGGTGTTATTGGTGAAAGTGAGATGGTAAGATGGGTGGAGATAGGTTCTTGTGTAGGATGTGATGATGATACTTGTGGTGACAAGTGTGAATTGATGTAGTCATTGATTGATGAGGTTGAGGGTATGGAGGATGAGGAAGTTCCATGAGTGGAAGGTGTTTTGGATGGTGCATTAGGTGCACTTGGAGATGAGCATTTAGGTGGAGGTGATGGGGTTTTGTTGTCTTCATTTGTTAAGTCAATGAAGAGTTGTTTTGGAGGGATGACGACAATCTTTTGTTTCTTAGAGGCCTTGGAGTTTGAGGTGCTTGGTGGAGTCATGATGATTTAGATGAGGAATGATGTAATGAAGAATGGTGATTATGGAGGGAATTTATAGTATGGAAATGGTTGATTTAGGTATGTATTTGAAATGGTTGAATGAGATTCTAAAATCAGTTGGGTTAAAATGGGAAATGGTAGCTGATACTAGAGAAAGAGTTCACAAGATGCAAAAGAAAACAGTAAACCCAGTTCCAGATGGCCGGTCCCCTTAATTGTAGGCCGGCCCCCTTAATAATTAAGGGGACCGCCTAGGAAATTAAGGGGGCTGCCCATCTGGTGTTTTCCCAGTCGACCAGAAACCCAAAATTTGCAGAAATGGATGATTTTTCAAGTGTGTGTTTCCAGCAAGCTCTATTAGAAGTATATACTCTAGGAATGATGATATATATATATATATATATATATATATATATATATATATATATATATATATATATATATATATATATATATATATATATATATATATATATATATATATATAAAACAAACTATGCATGCAAACAAACATATTATATTCCACTTTTAAAAGAAACATAGCATAGCATTAAAATATGAAGAAGATAGTAGCATGATAATAGTTAAAGTCTAAGCATCATCCAAGAAATAAACAAGAGATAACATCAGTATTTCCGAATAAATCGGACAAATAACAAGCCATACAAATGTCTAATAGAGAATAATAATAATAAGTAACATCATCTACTTCTTCTTCTTCTTCCCAATCATCTTTCTAAACATCTTTCCAATGGATTTGAATCCTCCTCGAATTTCTTCATGCATTTGTTGTTGTTGGTTGATAATGGACGTTTGACAAGTGAAGAGAAGTTCATCGGTACGTTCATGAGGAAGAGGAACTTGATACTCGGTATAGTCAAGATCAGGAAGATTATCAACAAAGGTTGTGGGGGATGGAGTACTAACACGTGAGGTGTCTTCTTCCTCATCATCATCATCGTCACGATGAGACGTAGACCCACGAGGCATAGAAAAGAAAGGAACACGAGATTTTCCTTTGTCGCTTCGAGAACGACGAGTACAAACAAGAGTAAGTTGGTTCAAAGTAGGAAGGATTTGCACGTAGTAATCTCTTTGAAGATGTGGGTAATGTTCCATGACATAACGATAAAGTCGTGTAAGGAACATACCGTAAGGAAGATTGACATTTGGGGTGTTTTTGGCGGACATGATTCGATGAACAAAAAGATAAGCCAAATTGTAGTTCTCTTCAGCAACTACACAATATAACATGTGGGCAATGCTTGCCGTGACATGATCACGGTGACCACCAGTACCAAACGCATTCTCGCGAATGAGTTCTTCCCACTTTTTCATATTGTGGCTTAGCTCTTTGAGGAGGATTTGATTTGCATGAATATCGACATTCTTCGACTTTATTACTCGACTAGTCGTACGACGTTCTAGTTCAAGCAGTCGACTAATGTCTTCAGGACTAGGAATCTCATAATAGTATGGGCCATCCTGAGGACGATTTCTTTCAAGAGAGGAAAGATCCCATTCATTTGAGAATACGGCTTGGCCGTTGTATGGGATTCTAAGAATTTGTCCAAATTGAGCAAGAGTAAGAGTGATGAATTGATTTTGGATCATGAAGGAAATAAGGAGATGACCATAGGGATCGGTTTGCACCGTCACTTGGCTATAGAAGTCGAGGATAAAACGAGGATTGATTGGTTCGTTGATTTGGTAAAGACATTCAAAACGAATATTGGAGAACATTCGTTCGGTTTGATCAGATTCATAGAAAGATGGATCGACAATTCTTCCTTTGTGAATGTTTTTATTTTCAATAGGACGATAGAAACATGCAACTGAAGGAGACATGCCGGGAGTAGAGGAAACATTTGAAATGTATTGTTTGGTTTTGGAGACATCACCAACCGTGGTCTTAGGCATTTTCACCTAAACAATATAACAACAAAAATAAAATTAAGACAAAAACAACTATCATGCATATGTTATATATATATATATATATATATATATATATATATATATATATATATATATATATATATATATATATATATATATATATATATATATATATATATATGCAATATATGTGGAACGAAATTCTACTTCGGTAAAAAAAAATTATTCTATGAAGTAGTTTCACAATGTTCCTTGTATTTTGATTTTAAACTCGTTTAGAATATATGATGTCAAAGAGTATGATATCATAATTCATTTCGAAGTAAGGCTAGATATATATTAGATTATATATCTTGCTTTTTCATAAGAGTTTGACTTAGCATAAACATGTTTAAAAGGTTAAAATATGAATTTTGGTTTTCAAAATATCTTTTTCAAGATAAACCAAACGCTCCCTTAACTAGATTAATATAACCTAAAATATATATATATATATATATATATATATATATATATATATATATATATATATATATATATATATATATATATATATATATATATATATATATATATATTAATTATATATCTTGATGACATCTATTGACTCTAACAGTTTTAACAAATTATATGAGCTAGTTTTAAGTTTTAAGTAACTACATATGATCATAATTTGTTCATGAACCAAATGCCCATGTTGTCTTCATGAACCATTTTATAACAAATTGAGAAGTATGTTTTGATTGTTTTCAACATTAAACTAATATAATGTAGTAAGTTTTAACTAGTTTTTAAGAGTTATATCAACAATGTGATTTTTGAAAAATGAAATTCAACAAGGGTTTATGGGCGATTAAAGATTTTGACAAAATGATGTGTTATACTAAGTTTGAGTTGTAATACATCATTCTAATCCTACGGGGGAGCATTTGGTTGTTCAATTCCTAACTTCTATTTCACTAAAATTCGAATTAAAATAAATTTTAATAAAATACCTAATTATTGATTAGACACCAAATTGAATGAAATGTGAAGAAATGTATGTTGGAAAATGATGAGGCGAAAAATGAACCACTTTTAGGGGGTCATTTAAGCCCGGAATTGAATTTATTTGATCAAATATTGCCCTAAATTGTTCCTTTTGTGATTTTAGGTACTTTGGGAGAGAAATCTGAAAAAGGAAGAAATTCAGACGTTTTTGGAGCATAAAAGTGAATAAAACTCCAAAGTCTTAATTTTCCTTGCTGGGAACAGTAGGTGATGGCGTCAAGAGTACCATCCTGACGGCGTCAAGAGTAAATTGCATGACGGGCCAGTGCAGACATGAAGGCGTCACATGGAACGGCGTCAAGAGTTAAACACGTGACGACCTGGAAGAACCTAATACATGACGGCGTCAGATGTAGATCAAGGCAGTTCGAGAATTCTTTTGGCGGCGAGATGACGGCGTCACCTATTTGGTCTTTACGCCATCACCCTCAATTTTCTATATATAGTTTTCTAATTTTCATTCATGAAAAAAGAGAGAAGTTTTGGAGAAACCCTAAGGCCGAACCTATTACGAATTTTACAGGTTTTTCAAGGGTTTTCAGCCCTTGAACCCTTACATGTGTAATTAAGATAAGTGTTCTTCTAATTCAATCAATATGTCTATGTGTTGGTTGTCTATATCTTGTGCTTGTCTTAATTCCACCATGCTAGGCTAGATCTATCTTGTGTTTGCTTAGATCTAATGAAACCTAGATGTTGATTATGTGATGATTACTTGTTTATGGTTGTATTGGATGAATGATTTCGATGTTAGGCTTAAGAAAACTGGCAGATCTCTAATTGGTAACATGCTTGAACGTCTTAGAAAACATGAACTGATGTGTACTAGATTTTATTGTTTGTATTTAATGCATGAGTAAATTCTAATGATCCCATGTTAGGAGCTTATTAGCCGGCTCGACATAGGAGTGAAGTAGGCACTCATAGGATTGGGGAATTAAGTGCGCCACCCCATGAATGGTATTAAGGAATACAATCTATCATCCACGCAACTATAACAAGTAATTAACGTGTAAAAGATATCTAGGGAGTAGTGAAATCTAAGTAAACACATTTTCTCCACTTATTGCTCACAACCTTAGTTTAATTTAGTTTTATTTTCATTTCTAGTATTTTATTTTGATTGCATCTTTAGTATTGGGTTAGTTGACTAGCAACTAATTCTGCCCAAATCCTTCAAACTCGAGATTTTTACTTGCTTTCTAAAAAAATATAAAAATACAAAAATAATCTTCCTTCATCTCTAGCACTAGTATTTAGGTTTTCTAATCCTAGCGACACTATTCCTAGCTGAACGATCAATCCCCCGGTACTTGTCACTATACTATACTACAACGATTAGGTACACTGCCTGGTGGGGGTTGTAAGCTTCTCGAGATCCCTTGAGAGGTAAAGCCTGGTGCAATCCCTACGCATCAAGTTTTTGGCGCCGTTGCCGGGGAATAGTTATTGTCTAGGATAGAATTTCTTTTTATTAGGTCTACTTGCTAGATTCCTTTCTAGTAAGATTTTATTTTTATTTTTAGGTTTTCTTTAGTCTATCTTATTTCTTTGTGTTTTTGTTCGTAACTTTTCACCACCCGACATCATGGACGATGGGAACATCTTTAAACCCGTCATCCCACCACAACAAAACCCACCACTAGAACCCCTTAGGCCCCGAACCTTAGGAGAGTATTCCCGACCTAGCCACCAAGGCTACCGAAACACCATTGAGCTCACCGGAGCCAATGTGACCCCCTTGCGATCCGACACCATCCGGTTGGTGCAAAGCGGATGTGCATTCCATGGACTTCGTTCCGAAGATCCAAACCAACATCCTAAGGACTTCCTTAAAATAGTAAACTCCATAGACCTAGATGTTGAAACTAGAGAGACAACCCGATTACGCCTATTCCAATTCACTCTACGGGATCAAGCTAGTCAATGGCTTGAGCGTTTGCCCACGGGATCCATCACCACATGGGATGATCTCACCACTCATTTCCTTGCTCAATTTTTCCCACCGGGGAGAACTACTAAGCTTAGAAATGACATCTTGATGTTCCAACAACGTCAAAATGAATCTCTTTATGAAGCATGGACTCGTTTCAAGGACTTACTCCAAAAAGTCCCTCATCATGGCATAGATCTTTGGCTCCAAGTCCAAATCTTTTATGACCATATTGATCTCTCCACGAGGCGAGCCATTGACCAATCGGCCGGTGGTAAGCTAAGTGATCTAAGTGCGGAACAATCATGGGAACTCATAGAAGATCTTGCTCTCTATGACAACGAAAGTTGGAATGATCCCCGTGATTTGAACAAAACGGTCAAGGCAATATCTTTGCCTTCGAATAATTCTAGCACTCCCGACCGTAGGATCATGGAACTTGAGGACCAAGTCAAGTTTCTCATGAAATCCTACGAAGCTCCTAAGCCTTCAAGCCAAGTGAATAAAATCACTTCTTCATGCGAATTATGTAGTGGTTCCCATGACACTCGTGATTGTGTGGAACTCCCCGGAACAACTTTTGCGGACTACGCATCCACGCGTACCGACGAAGCGGGAGATAAGTGGTACACTTTCAAGCCCGAGCCAAACCCTTACGGTGATTCATACAACCCCTCTTGGAAAAATCACCCAAACCTTAGGTGGAAACAAAATCAACCCAATTCCTCCAATCCGCCTAATCGTTACCAACCAAACGGTTCACCCTCCAACCGTACTTTCAACAACAATCCTTCTAACTACGATGGTAGTACCAACAATCTTGAAGGGTTGATGTCTAAATTCATGGCATCTCAAGAAGCTCGCATATCTAAGTTTGAAGCCGATTTCAAACAAAAGCAAAGTGAGATGACCACCAAAATTGACGCATTATTGAAAGTCCTCAATAACCGAGAAATTGAAGCACTCCCAAGTGACACGGTCAAGAATCCGAAACAAAACGTTAATTCCATATCTTCAGTTTTGTCACCCACTTCGTGTCCACAATACTACTTGGTTAAATCAACGAGCACGTGTTTCAAACAAAACCAAATTCTTCAAAAGGACCAATCAAGTAAAACACCCAATATAAAAACCGGTCAAAAGTATAGTTGAAACACCTCCTACGCAAGACCTTAACGATGAATTCAAGGAACTTCACCTTGAACGCCCCGTCATTGATGTGTTATCCCGTGCTCCCTACTATAGTACCCTCCTAGAAAAATATGAGAAGTTTAAACTAGGTAAAAATGGGACCGCCTTCGTTCAAAACAAGTTGCCTAAAAAGCTTGATGATCCGGGTATATTTGTTTTGCCTTGTAAGATAGGAAGATCCGAAGTTTCGACACACTAGCCGATTTAGGGTCAAGCCTCAACTTGATTCCCTTATCCCTATTCACAACTCTTAAGCTAGGAAAGTTAGAGGAAACAGAGGTACTGATAGGTCTAGCGGATGAAAGTATTGCCCACCCGATCGGGATGATTAAGGATGTAGTTGTTCACGTAGGAAAGTTAACTATATTAGCGGATTTTCACGTCCTAGACATGGTTAGTGACACTACATGCCCATTATTGGTAGGAAGAGGATTTTTAGCAACCGCTAGCGCCATGATAGATTGTAAGGAGTCTAAGATAGCGGTAGGTGAAGGCGATACTTGGTCGGTGTACGATGTTAAGAAGCATAGTTATGATTGTGATGATGAACCGACACCCCATTGGGTAGAGATGAATAGGAGACCATCTAGATATGGACCTTGGATAGAAAGGAACTTTATAGGACCTCAATGCCCCTTCTATCTAGAAAAAGATTTTGTTGAAAGGACACATTCGATGGAACAACTCATAGCTAGAGATGAAGAGCTAGACCCTTTTGAGGACCCCTTAGTCTTTAGGAAGATGAATGAGTTCTTGAGCGTAATGCCTATTAATATAGAGATGAATAAGTGGAAAAGAGATGGAGACAAGTGTAAATGGAGGTGGGACAAGCCACCTAAAGAAGGTGACGGATCATGGCATATGAGGATGACTTTGTATGATCCGGATGGAGAAAAGTTTGAAAGGTCATACCATACTAAGGAAACCGATAGGAAGTTGAAGCCTAAGTTTGATCCCAAAGATGTCCTCAATGAGGAACTCACCCGTATCACGTAGTAACCCATGACCTTGAGTCTAGCTACAAGACTCATAAATAAAGAAAAGCGCTTCTTGGGAGGCAACCCATGTTTTGTGTGATTTTATTTTGTTTGTTTGTTATTTGCTTCCGTAGGCACGCTTTATTTTTATTGTTGGTAGATCATGTTTCTAAACTAAATAGTGGAAATACTTTACTTTGTTGTTTTGGCTTAGTCTTAACTCCACCTAAAAGTATTTTTGCAAAAGATAAGTGTAAGGGGAAACCCCAAATATGTTTTTAAGAAACAAACCAATTATGATTCTCCACAATATTATATGAACATGTATATTCGTATTTGTTAGAGTCAAATGCTTGTATTGAGTCATAATGAAGTTTTGCAGGATTTTCTGGGAAGTAGGACCAAGTTTTTCCAAAAATTTTCCGGAAACTTAACATAAGAATTTCTGCAGGTCACTTCTGACGGCGTCACGTGCAAAAACCTGGAAATTTTACCAGTTTTGTTTTTCTAACGGAGTTTTAAAGTTTTTGTTGAATTATTAAGTTTTATAATCTCCAGGAAATCTGCAAACTTCATTCCACAAGCATTATATCTTATTTTGTTTTCTAGGATTTAGTAACTTATATAGATTGCCGCCGATTTTATGCGAGGTTGCTTTGTTTGTTTTCTCAGGATTTACAGGCTATGTATGACAAAAAGATGATTTATTATTCTGGAAGGGAAGCTTTGATTGTTCATTTTCTTGGAGGAAGATTTAACCTGGCCACCTTATTATCCATACCGAGCGAATCTGTATTTGATTTCATTTGTTTTACTTATTTCACTTTTACATTCTTTACTTGAACATTGGGGACAATGTTCATCTTAAGTGTAAGGGGAGGGTAAAATGATGATACCTTACAGATACACTTTCACTTGAGTTTGTTTGTTTAATGGTAGATGTGTAATAAAACTATGAGAAATACTTGTTAGTGCAATTTTAGCGCCAAATTTAAATTTTTTTACAACATTTAGGAGTGAAACTTTAGCCATAGCAAGCGTCTCATGTATAGGAGATTGTATGACTAGCACATAACCGTATCATTCAGAAAAATTTTCCACCCAAATATGTGAGGTTCGCCTTTAGATTTGATAGGAAAAGCATTTACTATTAGTGCTTATGAGTGTACCGGTAGCATTTAGATTCTAGAACTTGCGTTAGTGATGCATCCTGAGACCGCTAGTGAGACTACATTCGTGTAGTAGGATTTACTACATGATAAGAGGCATTAGGATTACCCTTGTGTTAAACCCGTATTATAATTACTTGACCATTTAAGTCATATTACTTGGCTAGTTAAGTCAACTAATTTTTCCCACACCTTAGCGTTGTACTCATTTTTAGTACACGAAACCCCTAGTACACCACTCCGAGCCTATCTTTTCGTTTCTAACTTTAAGCATCTTACTTAAAGGAAGAATTTGTTACACCTCACTTAAATGTACACCCAAATCGCCTTAGCCTTCCGTGTATGCACTCATCTTTAGTGCATTATTGTTATTTGTTAAACCTTAAGTTAACTATCTAATTGATTACATGGTTGCTAAGTCGAGTCATATCCTTGTACATATTGTTTTGGGACGATTGGGACTCATGGGTAAAGTACTTATTTTATGGAATAATGGGGAAGAACATCATTTATTACCCCCATATGTGCGTTAATCTTAAAAGTACTCCAAGTGTTTTGATTTTTTTAATTCGAGTCATTAGATTAGTTTATTGTAAAGTATGTAAAGATTCAAGTGTAAGGGGAATGTTCATTCCCTATGATGTATTATTTTGGATGGTAGGGTAAGAGTGTATGCAAAAAAAAAAAAAAAAAAAAAAAATTTAAAAAAATATATATAGAAAAAGAGGAAAGAGAAAAAACATACGGACTACCATCCCGTTTCATTCTATGTTCATTTTATATTTTCGTTATTTTTCATTTATTTTCTTAAGTCGAGTCTAGTCTTTGCTTAGCAACGCCATATTGTACATGTAATTAACCAAGATTGTTAACTCGCCACCAGTAAAGACTGCATATATCCAACAAAACCGTGTATTTCATATCCCTACACCTAACGTTACAACCCTTTAAAAGACCTCTTTGATAGTTTATCCTAGGTGCTTATGCCATGTCGTGGAGGTTTGATCCTTTCCCAAGCCTATGGTAATCTATTTTGCTATGACAGGTAGTGAGAGATATCTTCCGTTTCCATATTGTAATTTATACTTTATTACACCCGAGAGATGTGAGTATCTAAACACTATTTGTGAGGTGCTAGTGTATGACCTCTGTGCTTGTCTTTGGTCTTTAGTGGAACGATAATTTGTTGTAATTACTTTTATATTAGTGTTAAATGACCCCTAACTTGTATTTTGAGTAGAATAAAAGCGCATTTGCTTGAGGACAAGCAAATCTCAAGTGTAAGGGTATATGATGAGGCGAAAAATGAACCACTTTTAGGGGGTCATTTAAGCCCGGAATTGAATTTATTTGATCAAATATTGCCCTAAATCGTTTCTTTTGTGATTTTAGGTACTTTGGGAGAGAAATATGGAAAAGGAAGCAATTCGGACGTTTTTGGAGCATAAAAGTTAAGAAAACGCCAAAGTCTTAATTTTCCTTGCTAGGAACAGTAGGTGACGGCGTCAAGAGTACCATCCTGACGGCGTCAAGAGTAAATTGCATGATGGCCCAGTGCAGACATGAAGGCGTCACATGGAAGGGTGTCAAGAGTTAAACACGTGACGGCCTGGAAGAACCTAATACATGACGGTGTCAGATGTAGATCAAGGCAGTCCGAGAATTCTTGGCGGCGAGATGACGGCGTCACCTATTTGGTCTTGACGCAGTCAGCCTCAATTTTCTATATATAGTTTTCTAATTTTCATTCATGAAAAAAGAGAGAAGTTTTGGAGAAACCCTAAGGCCGAACCTATTACGAATTTCACAGGTTTTTCAAGGGTTTTCAGCCCTTGAACCCTTACATGTGTAATTAAGATAAGTGTTCTTCTAATTCAATCAATATGTCTATGTGTTGGTTGTCTATATCTTGTGCTTGTCTTAATTCCACCATGCTAGGCTAGATCTATCTTGTGTTTGCTTAGATCTAATGAAACCTAGATGTTGATTATGTGTTGATTACTTGTTTATGGTTGTATTGGATGAATGATTTCGATCTTAGGCTTAAGAAAACTGGCAGATCTCTAATTGGTAACATGCTTGAACGTCTTAGAAAACATGAACTGATGTGCACTAGGTTTTATTGGTTGTATTTAATGCATGAGTAAATTCTAATGATCCCATGTTAGGAGCTTCTTAGCCGGCTCGACATAGGAGTGAAGTAGGCACTCATAGGATTGGGGAATTAAGTGCGCCACCCCATGAATGGTATTAAGGAATACAATCCATCATCCACGCAACTATAACAAGCAGTGTTGCAAAAATCGGCCGAATCGGCCGATTAATCGGCGATTAATCGGTAATCGGCCCAGGACCTTGGAGAGAATTCCACGGAAATCGGCCGATTAATCGGCCGAGTCAAGAAAATCGGCCGATTAATCGGTAAAAAATCGCTAATCGGCCTCGGACCGCCTCAGTACCGATTCGCGATTTTTGCAACATTGATAACAAGTAATTAACGTGTAAAAGATATCTAGGGAGTAGTGAAATCTAAGTAAACATATTTTCTCCACTTATTGCTCACAACCTTAGTTTAATTTAGTTTTATTTTCATTTCTAGTATTTTATTTTGATTGCATCTTTAGTATTGGGTTAGTTGACTAGCAACTAACTCCGCCCAAATCCTTCAAACCCGAGATTTTTACTTGCTTTCTTAAAAAATATAAAAATACAAAAATAATCTTCCCTCATCTCTAGCACTAGTATTTAGGTTTTCTAATCCTAGCGACACTATTCCTAGCTGAACGATCAATCCCCCGGTACTTGACACTATACTATACTACAACGATTAGGTACACTGCCTGGTGGGGGTTGTAAGCTTCTCGAGATCCCTTGAGAGGTAAAGCCTGGTGCAATCCCTACGCATCAGAAAACTTACAAAAGATGTTGTTATACGTTTGGTTAGCATTTGCCCCTTGCGAAGCAACCCCGAATTGGTGATTTGGTGAATGATTTTGATGGTTTTGGTTGTTTTGGTTCGTACTCAGCAGAGGTGAGGAAGGGAATTATGAACAAATGGAGTGTTTGGCAAAAGATTTAAGGTGAAAAACGGATTAGAAAGTATCAAATAGCCGGCCCCTTAAACATTAAGGGGACCGCCCCCGATAACAAGTCGGTCCCCTTAATTATTAAGGGGGCCGCCTTTTGAATTTTTGAATTTTCGCGGTTTTAGTTTCTGGAACAAGTTTATTTCTATGTATATAATTAGATTTATAATATATCAAAAATACGTAAGCGTTTATTTGCACGATGATAAAATACTTAACAATTTTTAATTACCGTTTTGATAATTAAAATGTACTTTTGACAATTTTGGATAAAATGATCAAAGTGTTAAGTTGATGAGGAGTTTGAGGTGTGTTTGGGAATATGTGTATATATGTATATATGTATAGATGTGAGTGAATGATGGGTTGATAGGTGAGGTTAGAGAGATGATAACGGAGATAGAGTATAGTCGGCGAAAGGAGTTTGTTTCATCCATAGTGTTCACGTGCGAAGGCGTTCTTGCATGATAATAGTCCACTTGACTCATATCCCTTCATCATCATGAGTCTTCTAAAAGTGGACATAATAGAAATTTCGTGTTGAACAGAAAAGATCAAAAATAACACGAGGGGGAAGGAAAGAGTTCGATAACGAACAATTTTCTGGAGTTCTAGAAAGTCAACTAATGACGTATCTAGGTTATGTGCAAGCATGTATATATATATATATATATATATATATATATATATATATATATATATATATATATATATATATATATATATATATATATATATATATATTATCAAACAAATAGAGAAAAATAAAAAGCTATATCTATACAAACAACGTAATCAAACAAAACATATTTATCTAAGCATGACAATGAGTTGTGAAAGAATGACGTACCCGACGGTCTTCAACAAAAATCTTCAAAATCTTTAAGATGACATATAGACTTTGAAAAAGTCTACGGTGAGAAAGCTTCAAGATTGCCTCAAGGAATGTTCATCTAGCTATCCGGTCCCCATTGCCTCTTTGGTCCAAAGTTGTTTGGTCCAAACATATTTAACATTTGACTTGGATGCATGAAAGGTGGTAGTATACCCCAAGGATTGTAGCTTTGTTGATAGTTCCACATTTAATTACTATTGTTATTGTATTTTTGTCTATTTTGGTTTCTTCTTGGTTGAGGTGTTTTAGACCTAGGATGAGGGTTATTTGGTTTTCTAGGTGGTGGAGTTTTAGATCTTGTCTTAGGTTTAGAAGATCCTACTTCGGTTTTTAAAGATGGTTTATAAAAAGCTTTTACTTCTTACTTGTTAGCAAGAGGTATTTTTCTATCATTAATAAGTATATATTTAGGATTAGATTTTAGAGGTTTTTGTTCATTAAGTTCATTTTCAAATTTGACATTTTTAATCTCTTGTTGAAGCTTCATTTGAGTTAAATCCTATACCGGTTTTATCTCCGGATACTCTTTGAATACTTATTATTTTACTAAGTGAGTGACTACTATTTTCAAATTTATTTATTTCGTTTTCACCTTTAAGCTCTTGACATGATTTACATTCTTCAAAAATTTCTTTACCTTTTTCAAGTTGATGTATTTTAATTTTTAGTTCTAGTACTTCATTTTCCAATTCATTGTTTATGTATTTTAGTGATTTGTTTTTAGCCATTACTAGTTGTCATAATTTGCATAGTCTATTATATTCATTATCTAAGTCTTTTTCATCTAATGATAAATTTTCATCACTAAAATATTCGGTTTCGGAACGTACCTCATTTGATGTCTTCGCCATAAGACACTTCTCTTCCTTTGTCGTTTCTTTCTCATCTTCATCGCTATCACTCCAAGCTCCTCCAACAAATGCTCTTTGATTTTGATCTCTTGTCATCATTGGACATTTTCCAATGAGGTGATTTGGATCACCACACTTGAAACATTTCCTTTCATTCTTGTTATCCTTACTCTTTTGAAATGCTTTCTTTTCATCATGTGATTGTCTTGACATGATTTACATTCTTCAAAAATTTCTTTACCTTTTTGAAGTTGATGTATTTTAATTTTTAGTTCTAGTACTTCATTTTCCAATTCTTTGTTTATGTATTTTAGTGATTTGTTTTTAGCCATTACTAGTTGTCCTAATTTGCATAGTCTATTATATTCATTATCTAAGTCTTTTTCATCTAATGATAAATTTTCATCACTAAAATATTCGGTTTCGGAACGTACCTCATTTGATGTCTTCGCCATAAGACACTTCTCTTCCTTTGTCATTTCTTTCTCATCTTCATCGCTATCACTCCAAGCTCCTCCAACAAATGCTCTTTGATTTTGGTCTCTTGTAATCATTGGACATTTTCCAATGAGGTGATTTGGATCACCACACTTGAAACATTTCCTTTCATTCTTGTTATCCTTACTCTTTTGAAATGCTTTCTTTTCATCATGTGGTTGTCTTACAAATCTTCCTCGCCTTTTGAAGAATTTCTTGAAATCTCTTACGGCCATGGCATATTCTTCGTCATCACTTTCGGAAGATGAGCTATCTTCGATACTAGATTCCTTTCTAGCTTTCAAGGCGATTGACTTGCTTTGCTCTCGGTTTCCTTTGACCATTTCAAAATCTTTCTTTATAATTGCTTCGTAGACTTTTAAATTTCCAATTAATTCATCAAGTTGTAATGTTGACAAATTCTTTGATTCTTCAATAGTCGTCACTTTAGCTCGCCATTTTGGGTAAAGAGCCCTAAAAAACTTCCTGACAAAATTCTTACTAGAAAAATTCTCATCAAGTGCTTTTAAACTTGTGATGATAGTGTTAAATCTAGCAAAATCATTATCAATTGATTCCCCTTCCAGAATCGTGAATTGCTCATATTGTTGAACAAGTAGATCTATCTTATTATCTTTGACTTGACTATTACCTTGGTGAGTTATTAATAAAGATTTCTAAATTTCTTTTGCGGTTTCACGCATAAAGATCCTTTCGTACTCTTTATGTGGTAGCGCATTATAAATAACCATTTTTGCTTCATTATTTTTAGCAAGTTTTCTTTTTAAATCATCATTTTGTTTTTTAAAGGGTACGATTTCATCTTTCATTGTTTCAGGGTTATTTTGAATAGGTAAGAAATCACCATTAGTAATAACATGCCAAAGATCTAGATCTTTTGACTTCACAAAAGTTTCGAATCGATTTTTCCAATATAAAAATCCATCACTTTCAAATAGTGGTGGTATTTGCATAGATTGTCCTTCTAAATATTTTTCAGATTCCATAGATCATTACAAGTTTTAAAATACAATATATTTTAAAGATCTTGCTAGACGTGGCTCCTGATACCAATTGTGGAAAACTAGAAGGGGGGTTGAATAGTTTTACGTCATTTTTAAATTTATTTCTAAAATATTTTGTAGCTTATAAAAACTTTCGATTCGATCTCAAGTGAGTTCAAGTAACAACCAATATAAGCAAGTCTAATCTAATAATGAAAGTATTGAAATAGAATGAAGAAAAGATAGGGTTAGAAAGATCAAACCACAACACGCGAATTTATAGTGGTTCAGCTACAAGGACACCTTCCTTGCCCTACTCCACTCCCCGAGTACCACACTCGAGAGTTTTCTTCACTATGTCAACAAACTCCTTATGGTGGAGAACCTTACACACCTTGGCTTACACGAGTTAACGACACTAAGCTAAATGTCGAGTTCTAATCGTAGCTAGAACTAATCTCACAACTTCTTCAAGACTTCACACCTTCACAACTTCTTCAAGAAAACTTCACACCTTTTCTTCTTGTCAACTTCACACCTTCTTCTATGCACAACTAAATCACAACTACTACACTACTTTACAACACACCTAGTTTCTACAATCAAGAAGTTCTCACAACACTTTTACAAATATCTAGCACTACTACAATATGAAAATAGCTAATCACAACACTACTACAATTAAATGGATGTAGAGGAGTGTTCTTCTTCTTGCACTTGAGTGGATGAAGCTTTGGATCATTTGGAAACAAAGACTTATGAATTATATGATCAAAGAATTTTTGATATAGAAATAGAGGTTAGATCAGAAAGTTTTTAGTGCAAAAAGGTGAGAAAAATATGTGGAATGATCCAGTATTTAAAGGGCCAGAAAATACTGTTCTGGAGCGTGCCGGTCTCCTTAATTAGGGGGCGGTCCCCTTAATGATTAAGGGGGCCGCCTAGTATAATTAAGGGGGCCGCCCTACTGAACGTTGGAAAAGTTTTTCTTGATAAAATTTGCCCTTTTTGGTTGAAAATTTGAAATCATATCTTTGTAGTTTAATACAACAATACCAAAAATAATTTACAAATATATATAAAATGTTAATATCATTTTATAAAATGTTATGTCTTAAGACAAGGTTTCCTTTGATCATGTAATGCATAAGATGCTTAGTTTATGCATACCTTAAATGATATTAGATGTAGAGGTAAATATTTGTTACTAAATACTTGTTTACGTCTTAATCTTGACTTAATTTGATTTGAGTTTTGTGATTATCAAAACATAGATTTATTGAGAAATATTAATAACGTTTTTAAACATTATTTATATCAACATTACGTATAAATTTTGACAAATAGATGTGCTACTCACAGTAGCCATGCCATAGGCACGCATGTATTATCCTATAATTTCTACTTTTCTCACAGTATAATCATAGATTTTCTTTTTTACTTTGAACTTTTGAACCCTTTCATTTAACCTGTTGAACCTTTTACATTAAAAAAAAAAAAAAAAAAAAAAAAAAAAAAAAAAAAAAAAAACAAACTTCATCTCCTTCCTCCTAGATACCCACCACATCTATTTCTTACTCTTCTATAGTTCTACTCGATAACCAAAAATAAGAAACATGAGATCTTTAAGGATTGGATTGTATGAGATTTTAAGGATTGGATTGTTAATATTTACTTTTTTCATTAAAGGCAAACAAGTTTATGTGGTGAGAGCACTTTCAGCTTTTTCACCCAACTTAACATTTTTTCCATTGATTTAACCTCTATAGTGAAACTTTATTGGGGCCTTTCCCCCCACTCCACACTACATGGCTCCGCCCCTAGTGGTGGTGGTGGCGGTAGAGGGTGGTTTTTTTGCAATGGGGAAGATGATGAACAGTAAAAAGATAATACTACCCTCGATGACTAGGCACTTAACGAGAAAACTAACGAAAAAGGGCTCTCGATGGTTTTTTTTTTTTTTTTTTTTTTTTTTTTTTTTTTTTTTTTTTGCAAATTTGCGTAACGTTAGTAGCTTTTTTGCGTGACTTTTTTTCTCGATCCCATTTTTGCGATTTCGTGATACTTTAAAGACCATTTTTGCATTTTACCCATAAATATTCTTTTACTTGTATCATCCTTCTATGTGGGACAACTATAACAAAAATTGTTTTTAGAGAACTAAATTTTCGTAGTCTAATTTAGTGATTTTTAAAATTTGTTATGGTGTTATTATTTAATGATAACTTTGTCTACATGCTATTGTCAACTACTTTAATTTAATACCTTTGCAATATACAAGTTATCAACTCAATATTGTCACAATATCATGTGCATAATTTGCAGTTTTTAAATAAAAAATATTGTTATCGCATAACATTATTCAAAACTAAAATTGTCGCCATCCGTATATCTATGTATCGTAAAATACAGAAATAAAATAAATTTTCGTTAAGTATTACAATTACATGATACCCGCCGCTGTACGCTAGTAACTCAAAAAGAATAACCGTTTTCACATTCGACTTTCAATGTAACTTTCTATTGATAGTTTATCAACACTACTGTGACGCTTGTCATCTTCATCGTTACAGAAATGTGTATTGCTTCGAAACATGATTTATTCAAAGTGAAAGGTCCAGAGATGTCAATATGGTACGTGTCATTCAGTTTTCAGGGGTGCTTAAAGGGGCAACATACAATGGTAATTGCAACAACCAACAAAAAAAACTGGTTTAGTAAAAATTACTACTTCTGTAACATACGTTAGGTTGAGTTTGAATTTTAATAAAACCTTAACTGATAATGAGACGCACCTCAAGAAATAAAACTCAAACAAGATATAAATTCTAAAATTCAATTATATTAATTATCCCAGATGTCCATTACAATGATAATATGCCTTATATTTATAGTAAAGTAAAGGGATTTGGCTGTACAATAGCAACATATTTTTCGAGTTGTTCCATTCTAGTACGCATACTTTTTTTTTTTTGTCCCACTCAATGTAACAAACTTTCAAATTTTATACCAATCTACACATAAGGTGACTGACAACTGGGCAAAAAGTTTGAAAACCGGTTAGTGGTATACGTGGCATTTAATTTTAATTAAAATAAACGTATCACACCCCACACACACCACAATGGATTCAATATGCCAATGGTTATGGTTAATGGGAATTTCATTATGCAAGATGCAAACTTTCAGTCAGTAGCCATGGTTCCATATACTCAAAAAACATTTCTTGATCAAAACCACCAACACAACAACCATATGATGTCTGGATTTCCCATGACTTTGATATTCCCAAATGAACCCACAAATGGCGCATAACATCTTGGAAGTAATTTCCCTTCAATTGGTCCTATGGATGTTCCTATTTCAGCTTCTGCTCTAGCATCACTTTTTGCTTCAAGACACGGTCAACATGAAACCTTAAACTTCCATCCTTTAACTCAAAATCTTGATTTTCCAAAAACTTTAGTCCCAGACAATTATATCCTTGATGTAATACCATTCCGTTTAACGTCTCCGAGAATTACGGATATGATGGAACACTAAATGATATGAGTAGGAAGTGTAGATCAAGCAAGTTCTTGTAGTAGTAAAAGTGCCTCTTTAGGGTTTGATTCTAGCCTTAACAGGCCGGTTCAGGTTTTGAAATGTTCATCTGTATCAAATGGGTATCTTCGCATGATGCAAGAAATCCTTACAGAGATCGCAAGCTATTCGCTTGGAAATCTTGACCACGTGAGCTTTAAGCAGATTTGTTCTAATGAATTTTCGAATGGAAGTAGCAGTTTTGAAGATCGATTGAATCTGGCTCTAAAATCAACGAGTGTTGAAGCAAAGAAGAAGCAGTTACTGGCCTTGCTAGAAATGGTATGTGACCAAGAATCAACATTAGCTAACCATAAAAAAAGAGCTGAAATATCAACCTTCCATGACCAAGAATCAAAAATTTTGCTACTATATACTAAAAAGGGCAAAATTGAAAAATTTATATTTGACCAAGATCAATATTTTCTTGATTTCAGTTGGCTAAAAAATTTACTTTTGTATGACCGAGGTGGATGAGCGGTATAACCAGTGCCTAGATGAGATCCATACAGTGATATCAGCTTTCCATGCCGAAGTCTGTCTAATTATAAGTTTAATTGATTTAGGGTTTAGTGTTAGGGAAAAATTCGGGGAAGAAAAAGTGGTGGTGAAGTTATTATAATAGGTATTTAGTGGAGATTCTACGTGGCAGCGTTTTTGGTAAAAAAAAAAAAAAAAAAAAAAAAAAAAAAAAAAAAAAAAAAAAATTCAAGTTAGTGGGTAAAACAAGTTTCATGGGGTAGATTGGTATAAAAGTTGAAAGTTCGTTACATTGAGTGGGACAAAAAAAAGTACGCGTACTAGATTGAAATAATTCGAAAAGTATGTTGATATTGTACGGTCAAATCCCTAAAATAAAACTTGTAGAAAAAGTAAACTACTTACTAAAAAAGATAACTAATTTATAGTAAAAAAACGTATTTAAAAAAATAATAAATAAAATAAACATTATTGTATTCAACATCTTTCCAGCGTAAGGGTATCAATCCTTTTACGGCGTGAAGCCTTTAAGTCCCGAATAAATTCTTATTTGAGAGTGTATGACGTAAAGATGGACAATGCTTTACGACGTGAAAGCTATGGCATCTACGTTTCTTGACCATAAATTAATCTTGTCTCCATCAGTTTGAGACACCAACACATCGTGATCTCTTTCTTTCTACGTATTGACGTAATTTTGTGATAAAATATACAACTATGGAAAGATTTGTAGTTGGATATTCCTCCCTATATGATAAACCGCAATTATGTTTTACGGGGGTGTTTAGATGTGCTGCAAAGCGCACCACATTCGCTGAGTGAAACGATTTTAAAGTCAAGAAATTATAAAGTTGCGACGAATTGTAAAGTGTTTCATTTGGCTTTGCCAAATCTCTGTTCCCCCAAGTTTTAAAATACAAGAGATTGAGATTGCAATTCAACATTTTATCTGTAGAAACTCGAATTAAGTAACCTACTCGTACAAAATAACTTTTGCGTGTTACCAATTTGAACAACTTTTGATATAATCTCCAAGAACTAGGGCTGTAAACGAACTGAACGTTCAGTGAACATTTCATAAACTGTTCTGTAAAAAGTTTGTTTATGTTCGTTCGTTTATTAAATGAACGAACCTGAACAACATTTTACGTTCGTTTAGTTAAATGAACACACATGAACAAAAGTCTCACTCGTTCATTTATGTTCGTGAGCGTCCGATTAGGCGTTCGTTAAAGTTCGTTTATCTTTATTTATCTATTTATGTTCATATATCATATGTTTTAATTTTATAATTTTAAAAATCGGTTTGTTTAAACAAAACAACACTTATAAAACAATATATTGTGAAGAATTCAATAAAGTTTATTTTTGTTTGTCTATTTCCATTTATGTTCGATCGTTTATGCTCGTTTAGCGTTCGTTTAGTGTCTTAATGAACGGACATAAACAAACATGAACAATTCATTTTCTTAATAAACGAACATGAACAAGAAAATTCGTCCGTTTAAGCGTCCGTGTCCGTTTATTTGTCCGGTTAAAATTAAATGAACGAACATGAACAAGGCTCCGTTCGTGTTCGTCCGGTTTGTTTACAGCCCTACCAAGAACGATGGTGATAAAGCTAGTAAGAAGAGACATATTATACATAATACATGGTCATTCAGAAATATATATCTTAAGTTTAGTCTAAATTTTATTTGAACACATCATAATGTAATATTACATTCGTATGGATAGATGAGAATGCTAAAAACCTAAAAAGCACAAAACGCTATTAAGACAGACCGGATCTTTTGTTTCATAGATCATAGATTTGAATAATATTGTTCCCTATTGAATAGCTACCGTACAATTTGAGAATGAGTGGCACTGAGAATAGTAACCAAAGATGATTGAGAAGTGATTATACTACTGATTACTTGGTATTTGGACAATTGAAACAGTATTAACAATAACAGATACACAGTTATAATTACACGTATGCAAAATGAAAATAAGAAATAATTGCAGACTGAAGTAAGATTTAAACACTTTACAACTACAGGGGGTGTAAATGAAAATTTTACAAACTTTAAAAGAAAATGAAATTAAAAAGAAAATTATTTTTTTGAATTTTTTATTATTTAATATTAATTATTTAAATAAAACTATTTCACTATTTAATTAAAACTAATTAAATTAAAAACTTAGTAATGCAAATTTTGAATTTTACCGTACCATTGCTGAAAAACTTTATAAGAAAAATTAGATTTTTTTAGAAAATTCAACTTAAGCATAGTCCACGTACACTAATATTATCTCTCTATGTACTTGCTCGAAGAGTGTTTCATTCAATCGTATTAGATTAAAGTCTTAAACGTATGGAAAATAATTAGGTTCTTAGCAAATAATATAAATCTCATTCTTCTACGTCTCCTTTGTCTGCACTTGCTCGAAGAGTGTTTCATTCAATCGTATTAGATTGAGTTTCTCTCATATTAAGCGAATGTGATATGTAATGTTGTGCAATTTTGTGACTTGAAATATAACACATGGGCCAGAAATTTCAATTAGAAGTGAACCTTATTGTTGTATTTGTATTTTGGGATTAGTCAAGGTAACTTATCATGTTTATCTTAGCATGAAATGATCTCTATAATGCTATAAATAGTGCAGCAATCCCCGATTAGAGATTAAAGACGCAATCAACTCAAAACTTTACTAGTTTTGGCATCTTTGGAGCAACTCCTTTGTATTTACTTTCTATGACAAGAAAGATGAAGATAGCGACTTTCTAGATTAGATGTTTCGAAAATGGACTTATAAAAAAATGGGTACAAATAACCTCAAATTGTGAACGAGTCCCACTATTATTATTGGATCTAATATAATGGTAGGAGACGAGCTATAGAATCATCATCTTATTCACTTTCTTCCAAAAGTATCATGTTTTTAGTAGTAGAAAACATTGGAAGTGGCTTAGTATGTCTAATTTTGGCTATTGGTTTAAAGCGAGAGTCCAACCCATTTAAAGCATAAATCACCAAATTTTTTTCAACAAGCCGATCCGCCATGCAAATTATCGTCTAACAATAGTTACATACCGTTGAATTAAAATTCATTCAAAGTCAGTGGTAAAACAATAATTTGTCATGAAAATACTATATCGTTACATGGCTTTAATATGTCTTTAGGCAAGGGTCAAATTTACGTTTGTAATAAGAAAGATAATAATAATTTTCTTTCTTGTCAAAAATAGTGTATGTTTTAGTTTAGAGTAAAATACACATACACCGTTCGTCCCTGAACTTGTAACAAAAACCCATGTTGAGTTTGGCAGAGAAATTTCAGTCACCCAAGGTCACTAGTTTCATGTTTTTCATCAATCTAAGGTCTCTTTGACATTTATCCGCCAGTCAACCTTCGTTATCTACCAAACATGTGTTTTTACTCTGAGGGTATAATGGTCATTTCATTTATTAATTAAATTTGAGTAATCAGTATTACACGTCTACCAGCTAACATATACAGTGTCTCTTCTCACTATAGAAGTAGTCGCCTTCTTATTAGCACTCATCCCTAAATTTTCCTCTCTCAAAAAATCTTATCTCTTACCTTCCTTCTTTTCAAATATGAAAAAGAATGGTTGTAGGATCGTATATGTTGTTGATAGGGATGGCAACGGGGTCGGGGATATCGGGGATTGCATTTCCCATCCCCGTCCCCGATCCTCAATACCCACCTCCATCCCCGCCTCCATCCCCATCGATGATTAATTTTTCTTCCCCATAAGTAATCGGGGATCCCCATCGGATATTGGGGATTTTATTTTATTTTTTGCTTTTTAAAAATCATTAGAACTAATCTTTGTTTATATGTTTGCATACAAGTATGCTACATGTATAAGCCAATCATCACCTCTTTTTATTATATAATCTCACTTCTAATGATGCTGTAAAGTACTAAAATAAGACACCACAACGAAACCATAAATTGATGAAAGCTTGTTGTAGGAAATCGTATTGATTGTTATATATAATTGATAAGAATACAGATGGGAGTAGTTGTCTTCTTTAGTTACAATAAGAAGAACTCTTACAAAGGTATCTTAAGGAAATTGTTGATTGTGACTTTAAAGTACTTTCATAAGCTTCTCAAACAATATAAACATGGCCTAATGCATAAATACAAGATTTTAAAATACTTTCATAAGCTTCTCAAACAATATAAACATGGCCTAATGCATAAACACGGAAAATGAAATATTCACAACAAGCTATCAAAAATGATAATGTGAATCGTAATAGGAACAATGTGCAACATGCATAAATATGGGAAATGAAGTATTTGATTAAAATATTAACAAGCTCCAAAACATATAAACATAACATGTATTAAGTGTTACGTACTTACGTACATACATGTCGATACACATAATTTATATTTTTAAACTTAACATGGTCGGGTTCGGGAACGGGGTCGGGGATTCATGGTTGCACCATCCCCGTTCTTAATTTCAGGGATTCCCCGTCCCTATCCCCATACCCGGTCAACTCGAGGATTCCCCGGTCAAACCGGGTTCGGGTATCAAGTTCCCCATCGGGTGCGGGGTATTTTGCCATCCCTAGTTGTTGATTATGTGGTGATTCAGGAGGTCTTGAATTGTGGAAGAATATGAATGTCATGGTAAGAGTTTTAGAGAGAGAGAGTGTGGAGAGAGGGGAAGTTCTAGTGAGAGAAACACACTAGTTATATGTGTGAATTAATTAATAACCAACCCTCTCCCTTGGCGGGAGAAGGGTATATATACACTTACAGTATACGCCCCACATGGGCCGTGGAGTGAGCTGACAATGGGTAAAGACCTGACCCAACTCCACGATTAGACTAAATTTAGACTAATACTATTAAAACTAAATGTATACTAACAAAACTAATAACTACGCTAATTATGAAAATACATGGGGTGACCGATCCTTTTTCTTAATCCTAACAATCTCCCCCTAAGGGAGGTCACCCCAGAAAAAACAAATCGAAGCTTAGCATTCTATAAGTTCATCTTTAGCTCTAGCTTGTATCATTTGATTCTTCAAGTGTTGTCTTTGTACAGTAAGTAATGATCTTTGAGCATAAGTTTCTTTGACTTGTGTGATCTTTGAGCTTTCTTTGAGATCATCAGCCATCGTAAATCTCCAAGTCATCCTTTGTAGAATCGCGTCCATGTGATGTAGTGACCATCGGACTGTCATGCTCACACTTTTCTGGATCGTGATATTTAGCATCAGAGTTGCGGAAGCATTGTTGTTGATCTTTCACCTATCACGATTTCTTTAATTGTGAGTGTGAAGTGTGAGCATGAGGTTACGCATTGAAGTCTCATTTGCCATCAGCTGCAACCTTCGGGTGTTCCTGCAAACAACAGTTAGCAATTAACACACGAAAGTGATGTTGTTCACTTTCGCTGAATAGGGTTGCAAGAACCACGGTTCCCCGTTGATCAGTATAAATACTGCATGTGATCAGGTATAATTCTGAAGAATTTCCTTGACAGGGTTTCGCAGCTGTACTAGCCGTTCTCAAACCGGAACGTCTCAAAGTAGACAACACGGAGTGAGTGAACCAGCGAATTAGAATTCACTGATTAATGAGGAATTGATTTGAAAGACAATCGCGTATTGCTGAATAAAGAGTTTTTCCAATACGACGAAAGTTTTATGAGCAAAATCAAGTTTCAATCAATAATACTTTTGTTTGAAAATTTATGCACAGTCGATGTGCTTGAAAACACATGTTGAGCACATCGAATGTTTTCCAAAAGTATCCATCAATTCATTTCCTGGAACAAGTTTGATTTAAAAATGTGAATCGCCCCATCGTTTCTTTCCAGTTGTCACAACTTTGATCCATGAAGGATCTCACATGTTACCTACCATGAGCTTGTTTGATGCCGACTCAAGAGGGATTTCCATCTTCATTGTGAATACTTATGTATCACTCGTACGTTCTGTTAATTACCACAAGGATAATGCATAGGACTCTTAATATATTTTCTTACTTTTCACGGTGTATGAAACAGTAAGCATATTGGAAGTATATCCTAATGAGATTTATGGATGATCTCTTGGCTCTAGACTCAATAGTGCGTTTTGATTCAGCAACTGGAGAGGTGTCTCCTGATTCAATATCAACATGGCTCGCAATGAGTGGTTGATAGTTTATGCAAGGTTCCCCGTGAGAATGAAACAAGTTCTTTTAAGAGAACTTGAGTGGCTAGGAAGTTTGGTACAGTGCGTCACTGGATCCATAACATCTTTTCTTCAATACCGGTGTTATCTTAGTAATCTATTTTAAGGTTTTTAAATAAATATCTATAGATTAATTAAGTTTCTATCTCTAAAACTCCTCACCACTTCAAGTAAGTTACTAACAATTTTTCCTACTGTTTTAAACATCTACTTGATACATGTTTATGATCTAGTAACAAAAACATGCAAATATATTATGATACATACCACTTATACTTGATTTTATTACTTATTATGAGTAATTATCCTATTAATATTCTTATGAACCCTATCATTTTTGGTGAAGATTAGGAACCCATGACACCTTAAGAAGGTGTATGGTAGGTTTAGAATAGCTTTGGTTGATTGGAAGGGATTAGTACAAGATTTGAACTAGAAAAATCACTTTTGACAATATATAATTAGAGCATGCCTAGACGTAACGTACTAGGCCACGTTAAGGCACGTTAGCCGCTCACAAGCCAGCGTTAAACCCACGTTAACGTGGGGCGTTATTTGGCTAACGCAACGTTAAGGGACGAACTGTGTATTAAAAAAAAAAAAAAAAAAAAAAAAATCATTCAACCCCCTCCCCACTTAACTCAAACGGCTAGTTTTTTTTTAAAAAATTACATTTTGGCCCCCCTAACGTTAACTAACGTAAAAAAAACGGCTACTTAGCCTAAAAAAAAATAAATAAAAAACACACACATTTTCCAAAACTTTTTTTCAACCAATATAAATACCCATTTACCCTACTTCTTTTTCCCACACTTTCACTACTCACTATCTTCTATCTACAACTTCTAATATCCAAAAAAAAAAAAAAATGTCTCAAGGCAACAATAACAATTCTAACTCGTTTACGAACCTCCTCGATGGGTGGGGGAACCCATATCCGGGTTCATCATCCAATCCGAATCCGAATCCGAATTCGGACAATCCAAACCTATTCGGTATGTCGAGCCAAGAACTTTACCAACAACATGAAGCTTTACGATTTTGGCAAGAATCCGAACAACGAAACACCTTAAACACCAATTTTCAAAATCTCCAATTCACTCAACCATCCCAACAATCCCAAACGGAAACTAACGAAGTTTCCGAAACACCTACGTCGCCTCAAAAAAACAAAAACCCGTGTTAAACGAAAGTCCAAAAAACCGAAAGAACCAGTCGATGATGATGACGAGGTCGAACCAATCGTTACACATTGGCAAGCAAATGAAGAAAAATTACTTGCAACGTCTTGGGTTGCTGCAAGTGAGGATGAGCAAGTCGGTCGGTCCCAATCCGAAGATACATTTTGGCAGCGGGTTATAAATGAGTTCAATAAGCATAGTCATCATAGACGCGGGAAAGATATGATACAATCGAAGTGGAGAACGTTGAACCGCGATTGCACAAAGTTCAACGCGATTTACAAACGTGCCGACCGCGATAAAAAAAAGTGGGGAAAATGCCATGGATATACTCACACGGGCCAAGGAAATGTATCGAAACGAGAACAAAAATGCACCGTTTCATAATGAGGAGGCTTGGAGTGTTTTGCGTAGTCATAAGAAATGGGACGCACCGGACACGGTTGATTTAACCGGTGATGTCCCGAGCCAAGCAAACGAGGCGTTGTTTGGTAATGATGCACAACCACGCCCGATGGGGAAAAAGAGGGCTACGAAGAAACAAAAGTCCGAGACAACAACAAGCACCGGGGGAGCGAGTACCGGTGGCTCTGTTTCGTCAGCCCAATTTGGTGAAGCTTTGCGCGAGGAATATCAGGCTAAACATGAAGATGCGGCCTTGGCTTACAAAGCAACCGCTAAAAACCAATACGCAGCAATACGCTCGAGGGACTTTGAGTTTTTGTTGCTCGACACTACCGGCAAAGATCCTTATTACGTGACGCTAGTGAATATGGAAAAGGATCGTATCATTGAAAAATACGGGTTGCCAAAGCGCACGGAATGAATAAATGTGTTGTGATTTTTTTTATGTCTTTGTATTTTTTTTCGTATTGTATTAATGTTTTTTTATTTTTTTTTCGTAATGTAATATATTCAAGAATTAATGTTATGGTTTTTAAAAAAATGAAGTATTAGTTTTAGTTTAGGGTTGAAATTGAAAATATTTAAAAAAATTGAGTTAAAGTGAGTTAAGGTTGAGTTATGAATGGGGGTGTTTTTTTGTGAGTTAAAGTTAAACTGGTAAAGCTGATGTGGCGCTGAGTTATAACTTAACTCATGTTACGGATGGGCATGCTCTTAAGGTCTGTCCATTTTTGCATGGTAAAATAAGTAGACCATGACTACTTTTGGGTTACATATTAAGAAAATACCCTAAAAAATGAAACCATGGCTGCTGGAATGAGTAAAATCGGCCTTACGATGAGAAAGATACGTTACAAACAAGTTAACGATGAAAACTATATTTTCTAAAAAATGTAAGTTGTCACACAATTTTCTATGATTAAAACGAGGCGTTAAACGTAAACTAGCCGAGCCGACATATCATAAATCTATTAGTTCGTTGTAACATGAAAGGAGCTTATAACGACCGAGATACAAGCGATACAATATCGACGTTCACAACTTATTTCCATAAGCTTTTACTAAAATAATTTCTAAGTGTTAAAAACAGTTTTTGATCATGTTTAGAGCCGTTGTTCTTATTGATCGAGTCAGTTTAAGACAGTAATACCTTGAGGTGAAATCAAGTACTACTGGCCTATTTTCCAAATGTTCCAGCCGTTCATCAATCGGACTTGTAACGAGTAAAATAAGACCTCTCCAATATACCCGAAAACTACACTAAAACTGTGATTTTAGCCCCGACTACCCAACTTGACTAATTTTTCTATCGAGGTTCGGGACTCGTGTGGACAAAAGTTCAGGGTTACAACTTTAGATATTGCTACAAGCTTTCCAAAACCACTGAGTTTGTTTCCTAACACTCAATATTCACCGATTCGTGACAAGTTTTGTAAGGCTACTCATTCATTTTTCATAAGTTGTTGAAGTATATTATTTTACGACGAAAAACTTTATTTTATCGATAAATCACTAAACGAAGATCGTGGAATATCGTTACAAAATATATACGCGTAAAGTAATATTGGTACTTCTAAACATGAAACAAATACCTTTTTTTCAAAGCTTCACATAAAAAGCAGACAAATAAATGTATAGTCCTACACCCACAATCCATATCACCTGGTTAGCCAAGAACATCTATTTCATAATCTTCTCACTAAAGTCTGAGAAATTAAACTCAACTGGTTATGTATTTACAGCTTAGGAAATAAGTTAAAGCTACGGGCTACAAACACTAACAACTACATCTGTTTTAACAAGTTAACTAAAGATGAACAAACTTCAGCCATGGAGAGGATAGATATATAACCATGGCATACGAAAACTTATCTCTAATCCTTGAGTATGGGAACTTGAACATGTATGCACTCTGGAGTCTGGATCAAAATTAGACGATTGCCCAAAACTTCTTTTGACAGATTAGTGCAGTTTCTGATTGCTTTTGGTGATCTTCCAGTACATATGAATTAACATCCCATAAGAACTTTGGGGCAATGTCTCTTATTCTTGATAAAATGGATTCATTGTCTCTAATTATAATAAATCCCTGCAAATTACAAGTTTTAATGTTACATCATAGTGACAACACAACATTTTAGTATATGGGAAATTGTGAGTTTTACTTCAGGAGTAATTGACGAGGTTCTGATTATGATAGTATCAAGATGAATAAATATCCATGTTTAATATTATATGTATCAAATTGCAGCTTGATGATGTACAAAATTTACTTTGCAGTTTCTCAGTCTAAATGAGTTGAAAACTTAAATACGAATTCTTATAGGAACCACAAAGTAAAAGTTACCTGAGGTCTTATAATACGGTCCATCTCTAGCATGATATCTTCCAATAAACAACCATCTTGATGGTTCCGATAGTGAGAAAAGAGAGAACTTGCATGCAGCAAATCATATGTGCGTGGATATGATGAGAATGGCTCACACCTATATAGGTAATAAAGAAAGATCATCAAAGGAGGCGATTTATAGGTCATAACAAAGTAAAATTTGTTTGTGCCAAGGTGACCAATAAGATATAGCACATAACCTGAGTCGATCTATTCATAAATAAACTTTTCAAAATGGCCAACTCTGGTATAATTAGTCAGTCTTAAACAACTACAGTGCAAGAAAAAACAATTTTCTGACTAAACTCACCAGTCATGAAAAGCGCCGATCAGACCCCTTGCATAAATAGCCGATAAAGTATCATTCATTGTTGCAGGGACTACATTCATTACCCAAACAGGCCAAGTACTAAACGCAACTGAAAATCCACCATAGAGGGCATTCATGTCCATAACATTTCTAATTGATGTATTGTTAACATTCATTAATCTCCAATACTCACGAACTTGATCTTGCCAATAAAGGGTATCCAAGAGAAACTTCTCTTGTGTCATACCTACAGCCAACACATGGTTATAGGAAAAATAAATAGACAAAAAAGAAATTTGATTTTCTAATTAATTCAACATTCCACCAATAACCATATTATTATATATTGACAGTTGCATGAAGTACTAACAACTTCTAGATCGTACATGTAAAATAATATACACGGAGGTACAGTTGAGTTTACACAACAAAGAACCAATAAGGTAAAAACTATAGCAAAAGGAAGAGAACTATGTTTTTTCTGTGTTCAATGGTCGGTGTGCCTAAGTAAGAAAGGACATTTCCTGCCTATTATGGCCCTGATAACAGTCATGTACACATGCGACTATGTAACAACTTTATCATTTCATTAACCAAAAACGGGATCAATAAGGTATAATTCTAAAGCTAAGAGAACAAGCATCTTAAACCTGAGGCACCAGCAGTGGCGGACTCAGAGCTAAAGAGCTATAAGTTATCAAATATATTTCATTGAAATGAAACAAAAACTAGTAGCACAATTTTTTTGACATGTTATACATATACATATACATATACACATATATATACACACATACATACATACATATATATATATATATATATATATATATATATATATATATATATATATATATATGTGTTTGTGTGTATATATATATATATATATATATATATATATATATATATATATATATACACAGATGTACATACACATACACATACACATACACATACACATATACGTATTCATATACATACATATATATATGAATATATATATATATATATATATATATATATATATATATATATAATGGTAGGATTCTAGAGAAAAGTGCATTTCGGTAGAAAAGTGAGAAAATAACTGTGATGCACTAAATTTTTTTTTATCGAAATGCACTTTTCTGTTGAACCGAACACTATATATATATATATATATATATATATATATATATATATATATATATATATATATATATATATATATATATATATATATATATATATATATATTAGGTGCGGATCTTTTTTTAGTGCGGATGTGCGGACAGATTTGGGCCGCCCATTCCAGATGTTGACTTTTAGTAAAAAAAAGAAAAGAAAAGTGCATTTCGGTAGAAAAGTAAGAAAATAACTGTGATGCACTAATTTTTTTTATCGAAATGCAGTTTTCTCTTGAACCGAACAATATATATATATATATATATATATATATATATATATATATATATATATATATATATATATATATATATATATATATATATATATATATATCAGGTGCGGATCTTTTTTTTAGTGCGGATATGCGGACAGATTTGGGCCGCCCATTCTAGATATTGACTTTTTGTAAAAAAAAGTCAAAAATCCAACGCAACCTTCAATCAATCAATTGACCATGCAAATGATTTTTAAAACTTTTTTTCTTTTGAGCGATCCTTATTATTGTTGTCTTTTTTCATTTTTTTTCATATTTTTCTGAGCACTTTTTTAATTTTTATTATGAGTCCTATCGTGATATTAAAGATATTATGGGTCCTACCGTGATATTAACGATATTTACTTAAAAATGTTAATTTTATATTTGTAGAAAAAACTTAATATCACCGTTTTTTTATTACAATATAAGAAAAATTATGGTGATATTAAAAAAAAATTAACTTTGATATTAAGAAAGCTTGATAATTACAGTGATATTAACGATATTATGATACAGTGATATTTATAAAACAGTGATATTATAAAACCAATCGTGATACTAAACTTTTTTACATGTAAAAATGAATCGTGATATTTAAAAACACATGATAGTTACGGTGATATTAAGAAATTTATTAAAAACACATGATAGTTAAGGCGATATTAACAATTTTGTTAAGGAAAAATTTATGTGATATCAAAAAAATTATTATGACATTAAATTTTTTATTAAAAAAAATGTTTATGTGATAAGATCTGAAAGCAAGATCTGATCTTGACTTGACAAAGTCAAGATCAGATATTTGTCAAGATCAGATCTTGACTTTTGTAAAAAAGTCAAAATCAGACGCTAATATCATAATACCTTTAAGTATGAAATCAATTTTTTTTTGAATTTTTTTTCAGCGATTCTTAATTATTTGTTGTCCTCTTTATTTTTTTAATTTTTTTCAGATTTTTTTGAATTTTTTTTCACAAAAAAAAAAAAAAAAAAAAAAAAAAATAAAAAAAAAAAAAACTACTGTGATATTAACGATTTTAAAACAAAAAACGAGATATTTACGATATTGTCACTCTGCCTTTTTCAGATGATTGACTAGATGGACAGCTGAGATTCGTCCGTACATCCGCACTAAAATAAAAAACGTACCTGATCTCTTCTATATATATATATATATATATATATATATATATATATATATATATATATATATATATATATTAAAAAAGTCAACATTCTTCATGATATTTTACTCTACGTTAATAATAATCTATGTGGTTCACAGGAACCCCATTGAACCACCCCCATTGAACCACCCTAGGTCCACACTCCGCCCTGGGAATGAGGAATCCCGATTGAGCAACAGTTAAGGCACATCTCAGTGAGATTGAATGTAAATATTAGTAAACATAATCTCAAAAATGACTTATTTAACCCCTATAACAATATCTAGAGGTGAAAATATGGACGAATTTACTAATGAATGGGTCGACTTGGTTTTGTTTTATCTCAAACGAGTCAAATATTTCAAACGGATAAAATAGCTAGCTAAATAAGGAATGTGTTGAAAGTTACTCACAAAGTCTATTTTTAAATTTCAAATGCACATCCTAAATTGCTTATAATCAAGATTTAATTTATCACGTACTATTATGAGATTTGTCTTTTGATTCATAAAATTTAGAAACGGACAAATAAGTGTTTGTGAGTCGACCATATCCGTTTCGACCACCAGCACTGACCCGTTTTGACCCAGTATCCACTACCAGCCCGTCTAAGCAGTGCATCACCACTGATTTCTAACTATCAGATACCGATATTAAATTGTACAATATTATTATCTAAAACAAAGATGCAGAAGCGTTGTAGACATACCTATAGCATTAGGACTTTCTGAATACACAGAAAAGCGCTGCGGTATAGGAGGTAATTTTTTAGAATCGGAGCCTGTGGGGTCTAGTGTAACACAGTTCCTCAACGGTATTTTCCATGAAGGTATATTATTTTCTTCAGAACCACATATATTTATGAGGCTATTCTCTGCATTCTGCTGAAGGCATGCTTGATCAGAATCTTTAATCCATATTGCTGTCCGAACTTTTTTTGCAATAAGCTTCCAGCACATTCTTGATGTTATATTTACCAACTTATCCCAAATAACAGGATAATCCTTGTCCTTTCTATAAGCTGGGGGAGCAGAATATATAAAATACCCATTTGGCTGAAGAAGTCGATTTATTTCTTTTAGAAGAATCCCATCTTCAAATAACAAAAAACTCCAATTAACGTGATGAAATAAGCATGCGAATACAAGCTGACCTTCTTCTACTTTATTAAGAATAGGATATAGATATAATACTAAACATACTAAACATGAAATTATCGACCCATTTACATAGAAATAGTTCGATTTTGGGTTGTGTCTTATCTCAGATGGGTCTAATAGAAAAATAGTTATAGGGGGAACCGAGGAACAGGTCGAAAGGGTCCAATGGGTTGAGAGGCATACAACCACCTAGATCGTTTTATTCAAAGATGTAAATTACTCTTGTTATAGGATTACTTTCCACATTTATTCTGTATAACAAAAAAGTAAACAGAATTGTTAAAAAGGGTCGACTTAAACCGACCGGCTACCTAACCATCAACTCGCTAATCATGCCAACCTGAAACATACCATTCTCGTGCCAATCAACACGACATCTTGAACAGTGAACCGCTTCAAAGGAGTGACTAGGATAAGGCAGCTGTTTTGTAGCTAAAGCTGATATCATGGCACCAATCCCACGTTCCAAAGCAAACTGAATTTGATTTTCATGACCATCTTTTGGAGCAAATGACATCGTCTGTATATTTAACGAAAGAAGATATGCAGAAAAACTTGCAACTCCACAACCAACATCAAGAACTTGATATACGCCAGCTGAACGAAGGTCACCTGCGTCATTGGTTATCATATTTCCTAATCTGCATTACTTGAAGCAGATGGTGAGTACCTGTTAAATGAAATACCTGAATAAATGTGAACCAAAAGCAAGACAGTTTGAGGTACCTCTGAATATATTCACTCGCACCATGCTTAAAATGGGTTCCACCACCTGGAAACCACCACAATTGATCCTTTTCGTGCACCCAGTTTTGACCACCTTTGACTCGAGCAAGATGTGTATGATTCACATTGCTTCGCCACACGTAGTCTCGACTAGCAGGCCACAACACTGGTATATTGTAATCTTGTGGTGGCGGTATCAAGCAAAATAAGCGTCTTTCTAGTGGAGGGCAATGCCTCTCCAACTCTTCTCGCATGGAAAGGTTTAAATTTGATGACAATTCTTTTATATAGGTAGGATTATTGCAAGGGATGTACTCGTTATATTCTATGGGGCATATGTACATCCCAGATTCTGGAATAGTAAGTGGAGACTTCCTGAGAGTAAGAGCGATTTTGTTACTAAATATAGGAGTGCCTGCAAATATAATAGAATAACCAGTTGAATCGAATTCACTGTGCTAATTCATCAGTGGACAAACTGTAAGTGAAGCCATGAGCTTTACATCTACCTAGACTAATTACATGAAATGTAGCTATAGAACGGTGCAATTAGCTCAATTATCTAACAGTTGTGAACCATGATAATCTCGACATTGCTTTGAAAGAAAACGTGAAGGACCATAAATGTAGATTAGAAAGTTAATAACTACCAAAGTTAGTTAAATTAGTTAAACTTTAGAATTTCAGTATTTTGTGAAAAGGTGCATCGATTCAACATGCCCTTTGGTGAAGAGTTGTGTCGTTTGGCTTATGTCCATTCGAACCAACACAATGGTTAAACACAACCATTAGAAATCTATAAATACTTGATACTATGTAACATTACATTGGTTAGACAAATAAATAAGTTATCTTTTGTTATTTTCGTTTGCAAATTAGTATTTGACTCAACCACACATCGATCCATATTTCATACACGACTGGGACAACATTTGGCATCAAGAGCCTTGTTGGAACATCTCGTTACAATCATCAAACTCACCCAAAAATCCAGAAACTATTGTATCGAGACACAGAAACCAGAAACCAAAGACAGAAACCCACGACTGGAATTTTTCCAGAAATAACGCAAACCTTTGATCCTTGTTAAAATTAGAAAGGTTGCATAGATAACTTAGGGAAATTAGAAAAACCGTATACACTTTTCTTTGTGTCAAAATTTGCAAACAGAAAGGTTACCATTCAGAAAATTTGGTACCTTGGTTTGTTGTGATTCGTACGCCACAACAAAACCAAAAAAATTCAAGATTTTGTTAAGTTACAACAAGAAACCTACTTGTGTGTTCTCTACTACAACACAACAAGGGAGAAGTTTAGATGTCGAAAGATTGTGTACAAATTTGGTACGCAAGAAGAAGAAGAAGCGCAGAAAAAAACAAAAGCATTGCTTGGAACAAAGAAGAGATACCGGTACATATATACAAAGAATAGGCACGTTGGCAATACAAGAAGCAACAACAAGTTCGAAGAAAACATAAGCGAATTGATCACTCACTTCACAAAAGAAAGAATACCGATTAGGTATTAGGCGTTGTTGATAAACGGTGTGGACAAGAAAAGAAAAACGACAAGGAGTATTGTGGAAGCAACGTAGCACAAGAAGCAAGCAATAGCAAGAACGACAAACAAAGTAATTTGTTTAGACGTTGGTTTGTTGATTTTGGTACAACGAGTACTAAAGAAAAAGAAGAAGAAAAGCAATACATTTGCTACGGTATTAATTTTACCGAGAGGAGACTTGGAACAAAAACAACGACAACAATTTAAAAGTTGATCGTGGCCAGAAATTCACTTCGAGTAGATTTTTTAGAGTAAGCTGAGACATAACAAGGGTCCGAGGCAAGTAGTAGGAACCAAGTCGAAAAGAAAAGGAACAACGTGAAAATTTGGTTAATCAATTCGACAACCAAATTTGGATTTGAAAGGAGACGAGGAAAGAAAAGTACGTGGTTGATATATCTCTTTGTATCGACACACAAGTGGGAACGCAAAAACATACGAGGTCACGTTATCATTATTGGATTTCATTTATACGTTTATAGTATAGATATTCATTATTAGGAAATCCCGAAAACTATATATTGATCCCCGTATTACTAGGATTCCCGGATAACTATTTCTATTCCCCGTAGTAGTAAGGTTATACCATACTAGTTAGATTTCTCATATAAGTCAAAAGTGAAGATCGTAAACACATCTAGAATGTCGGGTGGAGATGACACTAATATCAATAACACTATAGTAAAACCCATTACACCCCTTACACAATATCAATGCCCTAAACTCAAAACCACAAACTACACTGTTTGGACTATACAAATTAAGGTTATATTAGAGGTACATGGATTATGGGAGACTATAGAACCCAAAGAAAACACCCAAGCAGATGATAAGAAGGATAAGGCAACTATTGCCCTCCTATATCAAGCGGTAACCGAGGATGTGATATTACAAGTAGCAAGTTGTAAAACTGCTAGAGAATTATGGGAATCATTGAAAAGGAGACATGTTGGAGAAGAAAGAGTGCAACAAGCACGATTACAATCACTAATGATAGGATTTAATGCCCTTCAAATGAAGGATGAAGAGACGGTGGATGCATTTGCAAACAAACTAAATGGTTATGCCATGAAGGCAAAAGAATTAGGAAAAACCTTGGATGAATCACTTTTAGTACGAAAACTATTAGACTCCACGCCAGATAGGTTCATTCAGATAGTAGCATCCATAGAACAGACAAGTGATCTAGATGATATCACCTTAGATGTGATCATTGGAAAGTTAAAAGCATTCGAGGAAAGGATAAAACTCCGAAAGGGAGGACAAGCAGAAAGCCAGGATAACCTATTATTCGCACAAGGCGAACATTCTAGATATAAGAAACGTTTCAACAAGAATAGGGGTAGATCAAACTACACACAAGGAAACTGGCAGAATAAAGGAAATAGAAATAACTCGAATGGAGAAAACCCAACTCACAATGACAAGAACAATAAGAATAAAAGTGAGTGGAAGAAGAAAGCAAAATGTTTCAATTGCGGGAAACATGGACATATTAAGAGAGAATGTAGAAGTAAACCAACAACTCAGGAACAGTCAAACCTTATCTATGAAGACGATGAACCATCACTGTTAATGACTACACATGAAGAAGTATTGTTAAATGAAGGACAAATACAACCCGGAAAGTATGCTACAACAGATGACAGCCTATGGTATTTAGATAATGGTGCAAGTAACCATATGACGGGAGCGAATAGTCATTTTAAAGATATAGACGAAAGTATCACTGGACGCGTTCGTTTTGGAGATGGATCATATGTAGAGATAAAGGGTAGAGGTTCAATAATACTAGGATGTAGAAACAAGGAGCAGAATATAATAACAGATGTTTACTACATACCAAACCTCAAGAGCAACATACTTAGTCTAGGACAACTTACTGAAATAGGTTGTAAGATCATAATGGACGGGAACAAGCTGACTTTGTATGATAAGAAAAAGAAGTTGTTAATGAAGGTAGAAAGGTTGAAAAGTAGACTTTACAGTATTAAATTACAGATAGAAGCACCTATATGCCTCTTAGCAAATGTGGATAACCAAGCATGGTTATGGCACGCTAGATTAGGTCATCTAAACTTTGATGATATTAACAAGATGACAAGAAAGGGTCTAGTAGAAGGAATACCAAGAATAAACCATACTGGACAAGTATGTGATGCATGTCTATTAGGAAAACATAGCAGAACACCATTTCCCATTCAAGCTAAATTCAGATCCAAGAACCCACTAGACTTAGTTTATGGAGATCTCTGTGGTCCCATAAGTCCAACAACACAATCCGGAAAGAAAATCATCTTCTTACTAGTAGATGACTGTACACGTTATATGTGGGCTTATTTTCTAACAACTAAGGATCAAGCCTTCAACACCTTTAAGGAATTTAGACAAAAGATTGAGATGGAGTTAAGATTGAAGTTAAGAATGCTAAGAATAGATAGAGGTGGTGATTTTACATCAAATGAATTCACTAAGTACTATAAAGAGAATGGAATAGCAAGACAGTTAACAGCACCATACTCACCGCAACAGAATGGAGTAGTTGAAAGAAAGAATAGAACGGTGTTATCAACTACCAGGAGTATGATGAAAGCGATGAAGTTACCCTTAACTTTTTGGGCGGAAGCAGTTAAGCATGCCATTTATATTCTAAATAGGGTACCTACACGAGCACTAGAAGATAAAACACCATATGAAGCACTCTACAAGAGAAAACCGAACCTACAAAACCTTAGAATATTCGGATGCACATCTTATGCTAAGATAACCATACCTCACTTGAAGAAGTTAGATGATAGAAGCATACCGATGGTTTATTTAGGAGTAGCGGAAGGATCAAAAGCTTGTAGGCTATATGATCCTTAGATAGAAAGCAAGATTAGTAGCGAAAGGTTATGTACAAGAACAAGGAATAGACTTTGATGAAGTATTCGCACCAGTTGCTAGGATAGAGACAGCTCGGTTAATTTTAGCACTAGCAGCATATCATGGATGGCAAGTACACTACTTAGATGTAAAATCAGCATTTTTACATTGAGAATTAAAGGAAGAAGTCTATGTTACACAACCTGAAGGTTTTATTCAGCAAGGAAACCAAGGAAAAGTATACAAGCTAACAAAAGCTTTGTATGGCTTAAGAAAAGCACCAAGAGCTCAGAATGTGAAGCTTGATCAAACCTTGAAGTCATTAGACTTTAAGAAATGTAATCTAGAACAAGCAGTCTACACAAAAAGAAGCCAGAATTCAACACTTATCGTTGGAGTATATGTAGATGATTTAATAATCACGGGCACTCCAAAGAAGGAAATAGACTTGTTCAAATCCCAGATGGAAGATAAATTTGAAATGAGCGATTTAGGATTGCTAGCATATTACCTTGGGATAGAAGTTACACAGATAGGAGGAGAGATTACAATCAAGCAAACTGGATACATTAACAAGATCCTAAAAGAAACAAGTATGGCGGATAACAATGATACGAAGATACCATTGGATCCCGACACTAAGTTGGTCAAGGCGGAAGATGGAGAACCAGTTGACGCAACTTATTACCGAAGTTTAATTGGAAGCCTAAGATACTTATTAGATACAAGACCGGATCTTAGTTACTCAGTCGGACTACTCAGCAGATTTATGCAAGACCCGAAGGATCATCACCTTAAGGCAGTGAAACAAGTAATCCAATATGTCAAAGGAACAAAAGAACATGGAATAATATACAAGAAGGAAGGCGGCTGCAAGATAACAGGTTATAGTGACAGTAGTTATGGAATCAATAATGATCAAGGAAAAGGAACTACTAGAGTCGTATTTTACTTTGGAGAGTCACCTATTACCTGGTGTACTCAAAAGCAACCGACAGTGGCGCTATCATCATTTGAATCAGAATTCATGGCGGCTACTGCAGCAGCATGTCAAGCCTTAGGGTTAAAACGTTTACTTAGTGAACTAACTGGAATTGAAGAAAAAAGGATAACGCTCAGAGTTGACAACGTATCAGCAATAGCACTCGTAAAGAACCCAGTATTTCATGGAAGAAGAAAACATATAGACATTCGCTATCATTTCATTCGGGAATGGGTAGAGAATGGTCATATAAATGTAGAACACGTTAGCGGAGAACTACAAAGAGCAGACATCTTAACAAAAGCTTTACCAAGACTCAAGTTTACAACTATGAGACAAATGCTCGGAGTTCAAGACCTTGGACAAAGCAACGATCAAGATTAAGGAGGAGAATGTGAACCATGATAATCTCGACATTGCTTTGAAAGAAAACGTGAAGGACCATAAATGTAGATTAGAAAGTTAATAACTACCAAAGTTAGTTAAATTAGTTAAACTTTAGAATTTCTGTATTTTGTGAAAAGGTGCATCGATTCAACATGCCCTTTGGTGAAGAGTTGTGTCGTTTGGCTTATGTCCATTCGAACCAACACAATGGTTAAACACAACCATTAGAAACCTATAAATACTTGATACTATGTAACATTACATTGGTTAGATAAATAAATAAGTTATCTTTTGTTATTTTCGTTTGCAAATTAGTATTTGACTCAACCACACATCGATCCATATTTCATACACGACTGGGACAGCAACAGTTATTCTCAAGTTTGAGCATTAAATTTGAACATGATTAACTTGTTAGATCAGACTAATCTGAGAACTTGGAGCGGGTTATTTTAGACTTTCGTTATGTCGATATCCATAATGAATACAAACCAGCTCAATAGTCGGAACTTCAGAAGAAGCAGTCACTATCTATTCACAAAGTAGGGTCACTTAGCATGAATTTGTGTTGTGCGTTTGTGTAAAAAATCTAATTTATGGGGACGTACACTGCAGACTAAATGACATACATCAATATCAAACTAGAGGCCACGATAATTATCTGTACACATATGTTTTGCCCATGTTGAGCGTCAACTATATCCATCCAGGTTCCTATAAATCTTAACATGTACTTAAACTACTAAGACGTATGGGCGTGCTAGAATGTGTGATATATATTGAGTTCATCATGCAATAAGCATCTGCTAAGGACCTCACATGGCCAATAGGCAATAGCAACTGCCACGTCGTGTCATATATGTGAACAATAATCTCGACATTGCTTCTCGAAGTAAAATGAAGGACCAAAGTTGCTCGTTAGATAGTTTATAACCGAAAGTTAGTTATGGCGGTTATAGTTAGTTATTGTTAGTTATTGGCGGTTACAAAACCGAACAGACACAACGTTTGGGACACACCCTTTCGTTTAGTATATATACTTGTAAACATGTAACATTTCAATAGTTAGACGATTTAGTTATTTAGATTTTACTTTGCAATTTCATATATCGACTCACATATTTGGGACCAACATTTTGCATCAAGAGCCACGCTCATTACAACATCAAAACCAGAAACCTTTTAACGAGACAAGAAGGAAACCAAAGAAGAAGAACACGCTGAAACATCTCGTTTCAGAAAGAAAAGACGCGACGTTGGACGTTGCCTGGATAACTAGGGAAGCAAGGAAAGTAGTACACGACTGGACTTGTGTAGAAATTGCAATCGAGAAGCCACCAAACAGCGTTGGTGACTTATTGGTTTGTGTTGGTGATTTTCTGTACGCGGCAAGAACTAGAGCAACAAGAAAACATTTTTTGTTGCACAAACCTTGTTGGCAACCAACATTACACAACAAAACCAGGAGACCCACTGTTGTTTTATAACGCAACAAGTAGGAAAGAAAAGAGACCTATTGCTGCCATTGTAACACAGCAAGTAGGAAGAGAAAGACGTCAAAAGGAAGACCCACGTTTGCTACTTAACGCAACACGTTGGAAGAAAGATGTTGCTTGGGATAAAAGAAAGGTATACCGAAAAGAGAAACAATCCAGATTGTTTTGGAGACACGCTAGCAATACAAGAACAACAACAACAAAAAACAACTTGATCACTTGTTTTTGGGGAAAATATCGTAGGGTATTTCTTGGAGAATTGTTGTGAGATACGTTGTGGAACAAAGAAGACAAAGAAAAGGGGTATTGTGGAACGCGTTTAGAAGAGAGACAAGCAACTTGGACAACAAGAAAACAAGAAAATCGCTATTTCTTGTTTGATAGACATACTACCGAAGTAGTATTAGAGAAGAAAACAAACAACGGTTTGTTTTGGATAAATACCGAAAGGTATTTGGTTTATTTTGTGGATTAGGAACTTGGAAATCAAAGAAAAACAACAACAAAATTTGTTGTTTTACCAAAAACAACTTGGGTGTTTTTGAAGAAATCCGAGATCAAAAAGAGTCTAGGGCAAATTTTGGTTTCAAGTCGACACAAAGGAAGAAAAGGAACGACGTGTGAACAAGGTAAAGAAAGGTGTGTTTGGTATAATATTCAAGTACCGACACAAAAGGGAATATGTTTGTGTTTAAACACAACAACGAGGTCACAAAATTCAAACTTTGGATTTCAGTTCATATTTAGATAGTATAGATATTTATTTTTATACTATTAGAAAATCCCGAGAACTATATATTGATCCCGTACTATTAGGATTCCCGGATAACTATTTTTTGTTCCCGTAGTAGTAGAAATACCATACTAGTTAGAAATTCCCATAAGATTCAAAAGTGAAGATTATAAGCACTTTTAAGATGCCGGGTGACGATACAACTAACACATCAACAACACTGAAACCCGGAACACCTATTTCACAATACCAATGCCCTAAACTCAAAAACACAAACTACACAGTTTGGGCTATACAGATTAAGGTTATACTAGAAGCACATGGTTTATGGGAAACAATAGAACCTAAGGAAAACACGCAAGTGGATGATAAGAAGGATAAGGCAACAACTGCCCTCCTATATCAAGCGTTGACCGAAGATGTGATTTTACAAGTAGCAAGGTGTAAGACGACAAAGGAATTATAGGAATCGTTAAAGAAGATACACGTTGGAGAAGAAAGAGTGCAACAAGCACGATTATAATCATTGATGATTGGATTTCAGACCCTTCAGATGAAGGAAGATGACACGGTGGATGCATTTACGGACAAACTAAATGGCTATGCCACGAAGGCTAAAGAATTAGGGAAAACTTTGGATGAATCACTTTTAGTACGATCCACACCAGATAGGTTCATTCAAATAGTAGCATCCATAGAACAGAAAAATGATATCGACGACATTACCTTAGATGAGATCGCTGGAAAACTAAAAGCATTTGAGGAAAGGATAAAACTCCGAAAGGGAGGACAAGTAGAAAGCCAGGATAACTTATTATTTGCACAAGGTAAACACTCTAGAAAAGGAAGACGTTTTTTCAAACACGGAGGTAGATCAAACTACTCACGAGGAAACTGGCATAGTAATGGAAATAGAAATAACTCAAATGGAGAAAACTCAACTCACAAAGATAAGTCAAAAGGTAGTAGACGTGAGTGGGATATGAGTAAGGTAAAGTGTTATAATTGTGGAAAACTTGGCTACATTAAGAAAGACTGCAGAAAACCATCGACAACTCAGGAACAATCAAACCTTATCTTAAAAGACGATGAACCATCACTATTGATGACTACACACGAAACTAATGAAGTCTTGTTGAACGAAGAACAAGTATAACCCCGAAAATATGCTACAATAGGTACTAGCATATGGTATTTAGATAATAGTGCAAGTAACCATATGACTGGCACCAAGAGTCATTTTAAGGATATTGATGAAAGCATCATTGGACGCGTTCGTTTTGGAGATGGATCGTATGTAGAGATAAAGGGTAGAGGTTCAATACTATTAGGATGTAGAAACCAAAAATAGAAGATAGTTTCGGACGTTTACTACATTCAAAACCTCAAGAGCAATATACTTAGTCTAGGACAACTTACACAAATAGGTTGTAAGATCATCATGGATGGAAACAAACTGACTTTGTATGACAAGAATAAGAAGCTGTTGATGAAGGTAGAAAGATCTAAGAATCAACTTTACAGTATTAGACTACAAATAGAAGCACCTATATGTCTCTTAGCAAATGTAGATAACCAAGCATGGTTATGGCACGCTAGATTAGGTCATCTGAACTTTGATGACATCAACAAGATGACCAGAAAAGGTCTAATAAAAGGAATACCGAGAATAAATCATGCAGGACAAATCTGTGATGCATGTTTATTAGGAAAACATAGTAGAACACCATTTCCAAATCAAGCTAAATTCAGATCAAAGAACCCGTTGGACTTAGTTTATGGAGATCTCTTTGGTCCCATAAGTCCAGCCACACACTCTGGAAAGAAACTCATCTTCTTATTAGCAGATGACTGTACACATTTCATGTGGGTTTACTTTCTAACATCAAAAGATTAGGCATTTACCACATTCAAGGAATTTAGATAGAAGATTGAAATGGAGTTGAAATTGAAATTAAAAATGCTAAGAACAGATAGAGGAGGTGAATTTGCATCTAATGAATTCACCAAATGTAAGGAGAACGGTATAGCAAGACAGTTGACAGCACCATACCCACAACAATAGAACGGTGTAGTAGAGAGAAGAAATAAGATAGTGTTAGCAACTATTAGGAGTATGATGAAAGCGATGAAGTTACCTTTAACTTTTTGGGCGGAAGCAGTCAGACACGCCATTTACATACTCAATAGGGTACCTACGAAAGCCCTGGAAGATAAAACACCATGTGAAGCACTCTACAATAGAAAACCGAATCTGGAATACCTAAGAATATTCGGATGCACAGCTTATGCCAAGATAATGAAACCTCACTTGAAAAAGCTGGACGATAGAAGCATACCAATGATTTACTTAGGAGTAGAGGAAGGATCGAAAGCATGTAAGTTATATGATCCGATAGGAAAGAATAAACATGTTAGTAGGGATGTGAAGTTTATGGAAACAAAACCGTGGGATTGGGACAACAATGGAGAAGATACGAATACACAAAACACATTTTGGGCTAGTTTTATGGTAGACGGAGTTGATAATGAAGATCCTATACTAGGCAACATAGAAAATAATGATAACACGTACCAAATCCAGACTTACCAATCACACCATGATAACACTCAAAATTAACATGTGTTTAGTCACATTATTGTTTGTTTTATGTGTGGAAATTGGTCATATTTGTATATATTTGTTACTTAATCGGGGAAAAGTGTTTATACATACAAATATAGCCAAAAGCAGGTAAAAATGATTAAAAGATGAAGAAATGAAGTGGACATGCATTTTTGGAGAGTTTCAAGAAGATCAAGGAAGAAAGAAACGTCGCATGGACAAAAAGATTTGATAAAGACAAGTTTTCTACACGAAATTATCAAAGAAATATCAAGTTCTAATGGACAAAGTCATGCCACGAAGAAAAATAATGCATGCAACGTAAAACGACAAAGAAAAGACATAGAAATATGGTTCAGACAATTTCCAACCGATCGGTTGGAACTCGCAACCGATTCGGCTGGAAACGTGCCAAAAGATTGACCATCCGATCGGATGGTGAGAAACCGATCGGATGGGGTTGACTGAAGTTACAAGTTTTGCATTTATTGGCGAATTTACTCCCCATAATCCTGTGTGGCTGATCATTTCTGCTTATTAACTATTGAGGGACGTTTTTACTTGAAGGATAAGTGTCATTATGCTATATAATGACTACTTAGGATGTAGAATTACTTGTACCACCAATATCTAACTTAGTATTATACCAAATCTTGTTAGTTTATCTTATATTGCCTGAAAGTTTACTAAGTGTTGTAAAAACGTCCAGAACGTGTTGAGTTAGAGTCTCAAGCATTGGTTCTAGTGTGGAGTTGTTTACTTACGTTAGTGAGCAATTGGAGGAGTGTGGTTGCTAAAGTTCCATAAGTTTATTGTAATTCTCAAGACTAGGTACACCTTGATACTTATAATGAACAATTGTTACTTTGAATTTTATGAAAATTTTCTTATTTACTTGTGTTTTAATATGATTGCTATGGAGTAATTTGTGATATACTTGTGTATATGATGTGATTGGTTAATGGAGTATTCTTTTATGAAAAAGGTGATACATGAAAACATATCTATTTTATGAGTTTGTTGAAATAACATCTTTTCTTGCTTAATTTGTCGGTAAAAACAATCTCTTGAAAAATAGGTCCGAAAGGAATTTCAACTTGTTTTTATTCCAAAATATTAATGCACCAAATTAGTATGGAATAAGATGCTTGACAACCATCTTATTTACTTGTTAAAATGGATTTGAGACGATTTCATCACGAAAAAGGACCGAAAGGATTCGTAGGAATTCATAAGAAAAGAATTGATTTTCAAAACAACCATGTGATTATAGGATTGTCATACTAATTTGATATGTCCGAAAGGAGTCATTTAGGTGATAGAATTCTTAGTGGTAGTGAAAACATGACATACATCATAGATTGTATAACTATTCATTTTTAGTTGCGTATCATAACAAGTTTTACACCAAACTTTGTACTCAAATTGTCATAATACTCCTAATTACCCATCAAGGAATTATACACAAGTATATGTTTAGTTTTTATTGAGTTTCTTTTAAATGAAGATTTTACATAAATTTGCATTGACAACCCTTATTTAACAAACGTTTTTTTATTACTAAAACAACCAAATCCCTTGGGACGATCTCGACTTACCCACCTTTATTACACCGGACGAGTATACTTGCTCGTATGTGCTAAATAAATAATCGGATAATTCGTGTTTATAAATTTTAAAACTTGTACTAATAAAAACGCACATCAAGTTTTTGGCGCCGCTGCTGGGGATTTGAATAATTTTCTTAGTTTTTAGTAATAAAATTGTTTGTAATTTGTGAAATTTTAAAGTTTTTGGAGTAAAAAGTAAAAAAAAAAAAGTTGGTTTTTGACCAACCGAATCGTATGGATGTCCATCCGATCGGTTAGTGGTCTCGGTAAATTTTCTAGGATTCTGTTTTTATTAATTAATGTTTATTTTTCTGTTTTTAGTTAATTAGTTTTAATGATTATATAATTAATGTCAGTTATTAGTAGTTATAAGTTGTCATTATAAGTCATTTTTAATGTTTTTAGTAGTTTTTATTATAATTAATGATTTAGTAGTTTTAAAGACACCTTAGTTAATGCTTTCAATGTTTTTAATTTTATAATTACTGTTTTATTAAAGCTTAGTTTTATTATTAAAAAAAAAATAGTTCAGATAACTCCAACCGATTCGGTTGCGGGTTCCAACCGATCGGTTGGAGGAGGTAAAATTGTGCCTTCCGATCAGATGGATTTCATACCGATCGGATGGAGGTCTCGGTAAATTTTTAAACATTTTTAATTTTTAGTTTCTTTTCAATTCTTAGTGTTTTATTTAGTTAATTTACTTGTTCTTATTTCATATTAAGAGTTATTTGATTACAACTAACCCTCATGCTAATGATTTGGATGTTTTTTGTGATGGTGATGTTATAGTTAGTAAGTGCTTAAGTTGAAATGGAGAGTTTGAGTCAGATTTCTGCGTATTTGAAAGACTTGGAAGATATGTTCAAGGATTCTGGTGATTCCTTGGAAAAGTTGGAGAACATGTTGGAAAAAGCTAAGTTGGATTTAGAAGGAGAAGAGGTTGTTTGTGACAATGTTTCTTATTTGCCACATGAAATGTGTTACCCAAAGAAGGAGAAGGAAAGAAAAGTTGTTGTTTTCACTAGAGCACCACCTAAGGAATATGATGCTCCACACATGAGGTATTCTACACCTTGTGCGGTGGAAAGAGTTAAAGCGTGGGATGCGGAATTGAATATGGAATATGGAGACAATTACATTTCGGAAGAAGTACTTGACAAGCTTGGTTTTGTTAGGCTTGATTATGGAAGTTATGGTAAGAAGTAAGTGAAAGGAGTTAGAGTGAATATTCATGGTCACATCTTTAAAGTTGATTTTGTGGTTTTGGAATATACTATTGCCGATGAACCGGAAGTTATCTTTGGTAGAGATTTTCTTGTGAATACCAAGTATACATTGGATTTTGCACTTGGAGAGTTAAGAATTAACATAAGTGAATTGGAAGAAGGAAAGAGTGTGAATGAAATGCTTGTTGATGTTTGTGAAGGAATGGAATTGATGAAGGAAAGAAGGGATGAAATTTATAAGATGGGGAAAGCTAACCGAAACAAAACACCATTGAACAAATTAACCCAACCCTCCACCCAAAAAGAAAAATAAAACAAATCATCATCATCATCATCATCCAAAACTCCACCAAATTCACCAAAAAGTACCAAACCTTTAACCAAAGAGCAAAAACAAGCTATCTTGGAGAATCTTGAAGCAAAAATTAGTGAATTGATGGAAAACAAACCGGTCATTGAGGTGTTGAGGAATTATATGGAGTATAGGAAAAAATTAGATGGAGTTATGTTGGCAAAGTCTAAGTTGGAGGATAATAGTTTTGATGAAGTAGAGGAGAGAAGGATAATTGAGAATGGACTCCCAAAGAAAATGAATGATCCCGGAAATTTTGTTTTACCGTTTAAAATTAATGTGACAACTCCTTTATATGCATTAGCCGATACGGGTTCTAGTGTGAGTATTATGCCTTATCCATTGTATCACAAGTTAGGATTAAGAGACCCTACACCTAACAATTCTAAACTCACTATGGCGGATAATTCTAAGGCAAAAGCAATGGGGAAGTAAGAAATGTGAGAGTTCAAATTGGTTATCAAGCATTCTTGGCAGATTTTCTTGTGTTGGATGTTGCGGTTGATAAGGAACTACCTTTGTTGTTAGGTAGACCATTTTTAAGAACTTGTGGAGCTATAATAGATATGGGAGGAGGTACCATGACAATTGATGATGGAGTTCTTAAGAATACTTATTATCCAAAGCCTAGAGGGGGTAGTAATGGAGATGATAATGATGAGGACCAAGAGGAGGATTACCTTGGTTGCTTTGAAGTAGGAAGGGATGGAGATGGTAGGCCTAAGTTTGGCCCATGCACACCTAGTTTCTTTGATATTGAAGATGAAATGGAAAGAGCTATAGCAATGGAGGCTTTCTTTAACACATTTAAAAATATTTTTGTGTTTAACAAGTTGACATATTTTCTTGGATCTTTACCGGTCCAATTGAAGAACTTGGAATGGGGTTCCGATGGTCATAGCATTTACAAAAGAGAAGAAGGAGATTGTGATTGGCATTGCAAATTTGTGGAGTTTGTTAGACTCCATGGACCGTTTTGAGCACTAGGGTTAAACAATAACAATGATAATAACATGCAGCGGAATAAGAACAAATCAAAGTTATTGACACAAGGTTTTTCCCAATGACCTCCAATTATTATTTGATCAGAATAACAACGTGTTACCTAAATGTAACAAGGATCTAAGACACCTCAGACCTTATAGGATTCGAACAACACTAACTAGTTCTAGGCGTTTATAGTTTACACGCCCTAGAACACACACACACACCTTTATGATATTTACATTGTGGAAGACCTATATTAACCTGTACCCTATGTCGTTCAATTCTTAGAACACCCTGATTCTCGAATATTTGAAAGTTTATGTACTAATGTGGAAATTCAATCCTCAGGATATTTTCATTTATGCACTTGTTTGTTTTATGTTTAATTTTTCATGCAAAGGAAGTGAACTAAATTTGGGGAGGATTGTTGGAAAATTTATTGCACTTGAGGGATTAATTCACACCTGGTAATGGGTTTGGAGGTACAGAGTGTACACTCATTTGGTCACTGAATCCGCTGACTCAATAGTGGTTATGTAATGATTCTGCTGATAGCATGAATCTGTGTGTAAAACTTCATGTTGAGATCGTTTATAGCTCGAGGTTGTTTAGACCTCATCTAGGGATTGCACAATAATAATGAATGAACACGATACGCAGCGGAATAAACAAACATATTATTATTGCTAACAAGGTTTCTCGTCATCATCTCTACTCTAACATACACCAAAGCCCCAATGCTATGTGATCAAGTATAGCACGGTGACACTCTAACAGCGATCTAAGATCGTTGAGGCTTAACCACAAATCAACAAGTCTAGGCATTTATAATAACTATACGCCCTAGACACACACACACACACACACTTTTTCTGGACTTTACATCTTGTACGTACATAATATCAATTCCCTGTATCTCTTTATATAATAGAGATACTAGGGTTACAAAGGATATTCTAGAATAATAAAAAGATATGCAGTAATCTTTTTCTTTCTTTGCAAGTTTCTTCCTTTGTCTCCATAAGTCCCTCATGTTTCACATGTTTTGTCTTATCAACTTAATTGTAATTCCTAACAATCTTTCCCTAGTTGATAATGACAAAACCAATAAGCATGAACTTCCCCTGAAGTTAGTATATCATGAAACATGTGACTTCCCCTTAAACCATGCATATCATCAAGGATCTTCAAGCTGCAATCTTCAAAATATTCTTCTTCCCCTTTTTGTCATCATCAAATAGGGAACAAATGTAAGCAACCTTGATCTTCATAATCACCAACCAGTACCATACATCCAATTTAGTCCTTTAATGTCTTGAATTACCCACCATTAAGAACACCAAAACGCTTACTTATTAAATGAACTCAAGACATAAAAATCCCAAATCTTCAGTAAGAATACCAACGAATAATCATGAATACCTTCACCTTGATGTAGCACATAAATGTAATCATTTTAACAATAAGCTTCCCCTGGAACCCATATGTTAACCATGTGTTGAATGTAGGCTCTATGTAATGATCACTGATGAAGAAAACTAGGTATAACCAACTTGATACTGAAGTAGAACCACCCAAACTTGATCTCAACTTGATACCACTTGTGGAGTTTGTTAGACTCCATGGACCGTTTTGAGCACTAGGGTTAAGCAATAACAATGATAATAACATGCAGCGAAATAAGAACAAATAAAAGTTATTGACACAAGGTTTTTCCCAATCACCTCCAATTATTATTTGATCAGAATAACAACGTGTTACCTAAATGTAACAAGGATCTAAGACACCTCAGACCTTAGAGGATTCGAACAACACTAACTAGTTCTAGGAGTTTATAGTTTACACGCCCTAGAACATACACACACCTTTATGATATTTACATTGTGGAAGACCTATATTAACCTGTACCCTATGTCTCTTTATATAGAGAGATATTAGGGTTTACAAAAGACTACGAAGGACTAAATATAAAATCTTCTTTATCAAGCAAATCCTTCTTGTTTCAATCTTCATCTTTTGTAGAATTCCAGCTTTGCATTATAGTCCATTTGTTTCATTCTTTTATCTGTTTTTTCACATCAAATCAAGAATCCCAACAAAATTTGATATCACATGTCCTAGCGGAAGGAACTTTGCATGAAGTTTCAAAACTCAAAAGACTACTAGTAAGTTGGCAAACAAGTATCGTAGAGAAGACATTCTTAGCAATGAATATTTCTATGGATGAAGAAGAATGATCACAAGAATAAAGCACATCTTGTGCTAGTTTGTTTGTTTCGTATTTTTATTTTTCATGCATTTTATTTTATGTTTTTAGGTTTTATGCATTTCATGTTTGAATGAAACTATCTATTTATCTATCTATAGATTTATCTATTTATCTATTGATTTATTTATTTAGTTTAAGTTTTTAGTTTTTAGAGGTTAAGTTATGTTTTAGTATTAAGTTAGAAGTAGAAGTAGATGACCAAATTTTTGGTAGACAAAGTATGTTTGGAATACATACAAGATAATAAGTTTTGAGAAAAGAAAGAACTACTAGCACTTGTATCAAGTTTAGTAGTAGAAAAAAACTTTGAAAAAAATCAATTTCATACCAAACCGAACGGATGAATTCACAACTGATCGGATGGAATTGAATATACAAACCAAAATTTTCAAAAACTTAAGAAAAACACATACACACAATCCACCAAAAATCGGGGTTAAAAATTCGACCATAAGAAGTTGTTAGAAGGTTGCAGGAGTGATAATTAATCATCAATGGCATCAAGTCAAGTAAGTAATATCATTAATTTTGTTCAATTAGGTTTTAATTCGGATGATTGAAATTAGGTCACGAATTGGGTATTTTTGAATTAGTTCGAATTAAGATGTAATATTTTGGGGATAAGTGGTTAGATGATCGGAGAAGGTATTGCAAAAAGAATTAGGTCAATTGGTTAAGTTTTGAGTAAGAATTCATTGATTAAATTTTCGGATTGAATTGGGTATAATCTTTGGAGCTAGTTTCTTTGCAATTTATGAATCCCAGAAGTTACATGATTGATAATTAGTGATGTTAGGTTATTGCATTGTTGATTAGAGCATTAATTGGAAGATTTTAGTAGATGATGTTCTTGGTTTTTATAGAATCATTAGGTTGATGATTGGAAATGTTAAGAATCATTGATAGGAGAGTTTGAATGTTAGAAGTACTCAAGAATGGGAGATTACAAGTTAGAAAGAAGTTCGGATTGATTGGGAAATGTTTAGGATGGATTGAGGATGAATGTAGTATACAGAAACATCAATCGATTTGGTTGCGAGTTGCAACTGATCGGTTGGGAATGTACAAAAGTGCCATCTGATTGGATGGACCTCAAACCGATCGGATGGACGCCTCGGAAATTTTTTTGACATTTTTGAAATTGTGTTTTCTAGTGTCTAAATTGATTGATATTAGTTTTTATACTTTTGTAAAAACATAATTTGAGATATCTTTCATGGAAATGTTGCAAGATTGGGACGAAATCAAAGAAATCTGATTGTTAACAAATATTTGAAAAGGAACGAGAGGAAGAGGATCACTTTCAGTTTGAAACCGGAGTCTAATGATAATGTCAAGTTTTCTAATGTGCAAAACAAAGATGAGAAGAATGCATATAGGGAACGTCTTTCAAAACTTCAAGAGAGGAAGATTGCTAAGCCTAGGTTGATTGATTGGGAATTGCTTGCGGAGTATGAATGTGAGGATCAATTGAGGAGCATGATGACTATGATTTATGTGTATCCTGGTGATGGAGATAGGTTTGAAGATTATTCTTGGGAAAGAGTTTTTAGTATTCGTGAGAATTTTTACAAGGAATGGTGTTTGGAGTTCTTCTTTACGTTCCATTTTGATAGAAAGGTAAATGATGTTCTTGGGGATGTTTGTGTTTGGTTTAGATTGTGTGGTCGCGAACATGCTCTATATTTGCCAAATTTTGCAGTTGCCCTTGGTTTGTATGAAGAGAGTGAGGTTAATCATAGGTTGTTTGGACCACATTTTGTGAGTTTAGCTAGAGCTAATTATCAATACACGGGTGTTGATGCTTATTGGAATAGAATTGGTGATCCAACTTGTCTTAGGAGAAATTCTTCTAGGATTAGGAATCCGTTGTTGAAAGTTTTACAAAAGTTGATTTCTTGGGGATTGATACATAGGAGCGGTGGTCAAGACAAATGTAGTCAACCGGATCTATGGGTGATGAAGTTGTTGGAGGAAGACAAGAATGGGAATGTGGCATGGATTATTGCCGAGTATCTTTCTAAGAGAGCACCGGGGATTAAGAAACAAAGTGATGTTTGTGGAGGTCATTATGTGACCGCGTTGGCTAAAAATCTTGGGTATTTTAATGATAATGAGTTGAGGAAGTGTAGAGTGAGGTTGGAGAGTGAGATATGGGATGCTTTTAGTTTTAGAAAAGCATTGGATAGGAATAACAAGACTTTGGGACCTTGGACCGAACCAAGTGTGGGGGCACAATCCGGAGCCTATACAGAAGCGCCATCACATCCTCAAATGGGGAGTTGTCCGGGTAATACCCAAAGTGGTTTTGATTCAGGATGGGGTGATTGGAACTGAGAGTTAAATGCTATTGAGTGTAGGGATGTTTGGAGAGATTCAATGCAAATGAGGAATAATTACAACTATGATTATTCCATGCCTATGATCCAACATTTGGCACAAGATGCCAATTATGAGGTACCTCCCTACAACCCACCAAATGTTCCACCATACCCTTTACCATATTCTCCATATTCTGGACCATACCCCTACCCTTATCCTGGTTATTCACCATTTCCCGAGCCATACCCTCCATATGGTAGACTTCGCGAGTATGGTAGTTCAGGTGTTAATGTGGGTGGACTAAGTTTTAATCCTGGAGGATCAAGTTATGATGTTGGAGGTTCATCATCAAGAGCTGGAAAGAAGAAGAGACGAGTAGTGGACGAGGATGATGAAGAAGATGTTGATGAGGATGAAGAGGAAAGCGAGGACGAGTTCATTCGTTCTGATGTGAGTTATTGATGGTGATGTTTTATCACATGGATTATGGTTGGTTTTAAAAACAATTATGTGTCAAACAATTTCTATTTCCACTAACTTTAACTATTTCTCGTAGGATTTATAACGTAACTTAATTTCCTATTTATTGGTTTAGATTTGTTTTTGTTTGTGTTTATTTGGTTGTTTCGTATATTTTGCAGTTTTCTTGTAGAAGTTATGTTACGGAAGCATATAGTTGATCAACGTTTGGAGTCGATATACTCATTTGCTTATTATGATCAAATATGCATGTTGAGTATTTAATTCTGGTATTTTCTAAATTTTTCCATTTCCTTTACATTGAAATTATTTTTATTACATTGAGGACAATGCAACACTTAAGTGTGGGGGAAGGAAGAAAATAGAAAAATTGCAAAATTTTTAAATTTTAAATTTTTGTTTTTTTAGAGTCGTGAACTTTAGTAGCTAGTAGTAGTTCGCCCTTCATATTTTAGTTAAAATAAGGTTGATTTCATGGTAAATAATAGTGATATTTTTGAAGAATAAATTCAAGTTTTAAAGAGCAATTCGTCTCGAAATTGATAACAATTGCTAGCACAATTTTATACCTTTATTACTTTAAATTGTGAGGATTAGGTTTTTTTTTTTTTTTTTTTTTTTTTTTTTTTATTTTTATTTTTTTTAATGAGAATAGTGTTTCTTATGCTATTTACATATTTCATGATGAGTGTGCCGGTGGTTGTGTTAATTCTAGAACTTGTACTTGTTATGCATTACGGTTAAAATCATTTTCGAATGATAAGGATATATTCATATGATAAGAGGCAAACCTAGGAATAAAACCAAATGGCCATCCGTTTACAAAATAATTTTTGCTAACCACATCGGTTAGTTACCCTCGTATTTGGAACCCATTTGTTAGCGTTTATCTTTAGCGCTAGATACCCCTACTTTCATCCTCTGAGCCATCCTTTTCATTTTGTTAAATCCAGAAAAATACAAAAATATTTTACACTTTAAACCTTAGCCTAACCTTTGTCAAAGTCTAAATGGTGGGTTGCTAGTTGTTTGGTTGTTGGATTGTTTTTGATGATTATTAGTTAGCCACACTTCACAATTCATGTGTGTGCCATTCCAACAAAGACGAAGAGTGCACATTCTTATTTGTATTTTTGTGGTGTATGCTTATGTGAAGTGTGGGGGAAGTTTAAAAAAAATGAGAATAAGTCATCGCAACTATAAGATGACAAATATAGCCAATATGCTATATTATTATGAATAAAGAAAGTCATGTAATATGTTGTTAGCCAATGTGCTAAGTTTGAAGAATATTTTTTTTTTGTGAATCGATGTATCGACATGTGAAAGATCGAAGAGGAGAAAGATTGTAACTATTGTCATTTTTGGGTTTATGGTTTGTTTGAGATTAGCAACTATGGGACTTAGACTTTGATTATATTTTTCTTTAAAACCAATTTCATAAATATTCCCATGCCTTATCCTTACCTTTTTGACTTAGTGTAAATATTTTGCTCGAAAGTTTATAAAACCCTTAGCCTAAACGTTACAACCCGAATAAAAGACCCCTTTGATTAGTTATTCTATTGTTTTGATACTTGTACAAGCCTATGGTAAAGAAACATAAATCATGACTGTGCAATGAGTGATCTATTAATCATTACAAATATTGAGTGATGAGTGAATTTCAAATTATCTTCGTGAAGTGCTTAGAATTGTTATCAAGCTCTTCATTTACTTGATTGAGTTCAAATAAGATATTTGCACTATTGCCATTGAATTCAATTTTCTTTTGATTAAGACTTGCTCGAGGGCGAGCAAAGCTCAAGTGTGAGGGATTTGATAACGCTCAAAATTAACATGTTTTTAGTCACGTTATTGTTTGTTTTATGTGTGGAAATTGGTCATATTTGTATATATTTGTTACTTAATCGTGAAAAAGTGTTTATACATGCAAATATAGCCAAAAGCAGGTAAAAATGATTAAAAGATGAAGAAATGAAGTGGACATGCATTTTTGGAGAGTTTCAAGAAGATCAAGGAAGAAAGAAACGTCGCATGGACAAAAAGATTTGATAAAGACAAGTTTTCTACACGAAATTATCAAAGAAATATCAAGTTCTAATGTACAAAGTCATGCCACGAAGAAAAATAATGCATGCAACGTAAAACGACAAGAAAAGACATAGAAATATGGTTCAGACAATTTCCAACCGATCGGTTGCAACTCGCAACCGATTCGACTGGAAACGTGCCAAAAGATTGATCATCCGATCGGATGGTGAGAAACCGATCGGATGGGGTTGACTGAAGTTACAAGTTTTGCATTTATTGGTGAATTTACTCCCCATAATCCTGTGTGGCTGATCATTTCTGCTTATTAACTATTGAGGGATATTTTTACTTGAAGGATAAGTGTCATTATGCTATATAATGACTACGTAGGATGTAGAATTACTTGTACCACCAATATCTAACTTAGTATTACACCAAATCTTGTTAGTTTATCTTATATTGCCTAAAAGTTTACTAAGTGTTGTAAAAACGTCCAGAACGTGTTGAGTTAGAGTCTCAAGCATTGGTTCGAGTGTGGAGTTGTTTACTTATGTTAGTGAGCAATTGGAGGAGTGTGGTTGCTAAAGTTCCACAAGTTTATTGTAATTCTCAAGACTAGGTACACCTTGATACTTATAATGAACAATTGTTACTTTGAATTTTATGAAAGTTTTCTTATTTACTTGTGTTTTAATATGATTGCTATGGAGTAATTTGTGATATACTTGTGTATATGATGTGATTGGTTAATAGAGTATTCTTTTATGAAAAAGGTGATGCATGAAAACATATCTATTTTATGAGTTTGTTGAAAAAACATCTTTTCTTGCTTAATTTGTCGGTAAAAACAATCTCTTGAAAAATAGGTCCGAAAGGAATTTCAACTTGTTTTTATTCCAAAATATTAATGCACCAAATTAGTATGGAATAAGATGCTTGACAACTATCTTATTTACTTGTTAAAATAGATTTGAGACGATTTCATCACGAAAAAAGACCGAAAGGATTCGTAGGAATTCATAAAAAAAGAATTGATTTTCAAAACAACCATGTGATTATAGGATTGTCATACTAATTTGATATGTCCGAAAGGAGTCATTTAGGTGATAGAATTCTTAGTGGTAGTGAAAACATGACATACATCATAGATTGTATAACTACTCATTTTTAGTTGCGCATCACAACAAGTTTTACACCAAACTTTGTACTAAAATTGTCATAATACTCCTAATTACCCATCAAGGAATTATACACAAGTATATGTTTAGTTTTTATTGAGTTTCTTTTAAATTAAGATTTTACATAAATTTGGATTGACAACCCTTATTTAACAAACGTTTTTTTTATTACTAAAACAACCAAATCCCTTGGGAAGATCTCGACTTACCCACCTTTATTACACCGGACGAGTATACTTGCTCGTATGTGCTAAATAAATAATTGGATAATCCGTGTTTATAAATTTTAAAATTTGTACTAATAAAAACGCACATCACACCACCAGCATACACTCACAACCCTAATTTACAAGATGAAGAAGAAGCTACTTTTAGCTCATTAGGAAGCTCATATCAGAGATATGATGATACACCAATACAAGGTTTCAAAGAGATAAAGGAAATCTATAAGGATGCACGTGAAGTAATAGTTGAAAGCTTATTCTTCATAGAAAAGGAAACCCGTAACTATAAGGAAGCATCAACAGATGAAAGATGGGTTGAGACCATGAAAGCAGAACTGGATTCGATTAATAAGAATCACACATGGACTCTCACAACATTGCCAGAAAATCAGAAGGCAATAGGACTCAAATGGGTTTGTAAGACCAAGATAGATGCACAAGGAAAGATCATCAAATATAAGGCAAGATTAGTAGCAAAAGGTTATGTACAAGAACAAGGAATAAACTTCGATGAAGTATTCACACCAGTTACTAGGATAGAGACAGATCGTTTGATATTAGCACTAGCAGCATATCATGGATGGCAAGTACACCACTTAGATGTAAAATCAACATTTTTACATGGAGAGTTGAAGGAAGAAGTCTATGTTACACAACCTGAAGGATTTATTCAACAAGGAAACTCAGGAAAAATCTACAAGCTAACTAAAGCTTTGTACGGCTTAAGACAAGCACCGAGAGCTTGGAATGTGAAACTTGATAAAACCTTGAAGTCATTAGACTTTAAGAAATGTAATCTCGAACAAGAAGTTTACACAAAAAGAAGCAAGACTTCGACACTTATAGTTGGAGTTTATGTAGATGATTTGATAATCACGGGCACTCCAAAGAAAGAAATTGACTTGTTGAAATCTCAGATGGAAGAAAAATTTGAAATGAACGATCTAGGATTTCTAGCTTATTACCTTGGGATAGAAGTTACACATACAGGAGGAGAGATTACAATCAAGCAAACAGGATATCTTAACAAGATCTTGAAAGAAACAAGTATGACGGACAATAATGATACGAAGATACCAATGGATCCCGGCACTAAGTTGGTCAAGGCGGAAGATGGAAACGCAGTTGACGCAACTTATTACCGAAGTTTAATTGGAAGTCTCAGGTACTTACTACATACGAGATTAGATCTTAGTTACTTAGTCGGACTACTCAACAGATTTATGCAAGACCCGAAGGATCATCACCTGAAGTCAGTGAAACAAGTAATCCGATACATGAAAGGAACAAAGGAGCATGGAATAATATACCAGAAAGAAGGCGGCTGCAAGATTACAAGTTACAGTGACAGTAGTTATGGAATCAACAGTGATCAAGGAAAAGGAACTACTGGCATAGTATCTTACTTTGGAGAGTCACCTATTACCTGGTGTACTCAGAAGCAACCAACAGTGGCGCTCTCATCATGTGAATCAGAATTCATGGTGGCTACTGGAGCAGCATGTCAAGCCTTATGGTTAAAAATACTACTTAGTGGATTAACTGGATTGGAAGAAAAAAGGATAACGCTGAAAGTTGACAACGTATCAGCAATAGCACTCGTAAAGAACCCAGTTTTTCATGGAAGAAGCAAGCACATCGACATTCGCTATCATTTCATTCGTGAATGCGTAGAGAATGGTCATATCAATGTGGAACACGTTAGTGGAGAACTACAAAGAGCAAAGAGCAGATATCTTAACAAAAGCCTTACCAAGACTAAAGTTCGTGAGTATGCGACAAATGCTCGAAGTTCAAAACTTAGGACGAAGCAACGATCAAGATTAAGGAGGAGAATGTGAACAATAATCTCGACATTGCTTCTCAAAGTAACATGAAGGACCAAAGTGGCTCGTTAGATAGTTTATAACCAAAAGTTAGTTATGGCGGTTATAGTTAGTTATTAGTTGTTAGTTTAGTTAGTCAGATTTTACTTTGCAATTTCATATATCGACTCACATATTTGGGACCAACAATATCAGCACCATAAAACCCACCAGCTTCTAAGAAACCAATCTATAGACTCCTATAAACCTCTACAAGGTTTTTAACGTCGTCTCAGTTGACTTTTTATAAATAGTTACATATTTTACATAAGGGGTAATCATTTCCAAATGTATCCTACTAAACACTATATATATATATATATATATATATATATATATATATATATATATATATTTATGTTTTCTTCCTATTCTACATACGAATTTTTAATAACTTCTATTGTGTATCATTGCATGAGATTATTACGTGCCACTACTTAATCCCTTTCCTTTCAATATATACATGTTCGTTTGAATTATACTCGTTACATATTAACCACATATACCGAAACACCCTATTCTCCCTGTTAACGATATATATCCGTGTTAGATGACTAGGTTAGCTAGCACAAGCCTAATGTTGGGCTTGAGGTCCATCAGGTTTACGATTAGGAATAGGATTGTTTATTCGTTAAGCTATGTATTTATTATAAATATACATGCAATCATTATTATGTAATAGTAATAATAATAATAATAATAATAATAATAATAATAATAATAATAATAATAATAATAATAATAATAATAATAATAATAATAATAATAATAATAATAATAATAATAATAATAAATGGAATTAGTTTGCTTTTTTACTTGGTATGAGAGCTAGCCCTACCTTTCGAGGTTCGAACACTCGGAGTGGTGGCTTGGACCCAAATTGAGGGATGCTTGGATACATTTAGAAGTTATTTGAAGTTCGTATGTAGAATAGAAAATAAATAAATAAATAAGTTTGATACACAAAAAGAATATAGTGGTTACTTGGATACATTTGGAAATGATTATCCCTTACATAATAGTATGAATTTAATCATTCAAAACAAAATAAAAAAATGTGATTTGACATGAATAAACATCGAGAAATTAAGAGACACGTGGCCAAATTAATTAATAAGACAATGGAAGAAATTGCACAATGAATGCTTCAGGCTGCCCCAGTAAGGCAATGTGATCGATCGATTCAATCGATCTCATTCGATCGAGCTTGTTGTGGAAAGAAAATGGTGATCGATCAATTGGTATTTTTTGAGGATGAAGGTCGCGGTTGCGATCGACTTGGGGAGCTTAGTTATTTATTATTATTTTGTATGTGTAGAAATTGAATATAAAAGTATTTTTGTGGGGTATGTTTTTTGTAGTGTAGGTCGTCTTACTAAGGTACTCAATCGCCTGAAAGGTCACTGGAGAGAGAAACCTGACGTGGCAGAGAAATTAGGAGGGATTGACCCTCCTTCCTGCGAGGCCTCATACATTGACTGAGTTATCTCGTTAATTAGTTAGTACTCATCCGAATATTTTCTTATAAACAAATTAGAACACTATGAACTATATGTAGGGATGGCAACGGGGTCGGGGATTGCATGTCCCATCCCCGTCCTCGATCCTCAATACCCACCTCCATCCCCGCCCCCATCCCCATCGGTGATTAATTTTTCTTCCCCATCCCCGTCCCCATCGGTAATCGGGGATCCCAATCGGATGTTGGGGATTTTATTTTATTTTTTGCTTTTTAAAAATCATTAGAACTGATCTTTGTTTATATGTTTGCATACAAGTATGCTACATGTATAAGCCAATCATCACCTCTTTTTATTATATAATCTCACTTCTAATGATGTTGTAAAGTACTAAAATAAGACACCACAACGAAACCATAAATTGATGAAAGCTTGTTGTAGGAAATAGTATTGATTGTTATATATAACTGATAAGAATACAGATGAGAGTAGTTGTCTTCTTTAGTTACAATAAGAAAACTCATACAAAGGTATCTTAAGGAAACTGTTGATTGTGACTTTAAAGTAGTTTCATAAGCTTCTCAAACAATATAAACATGGCCTAATGCATAAATACAAGATTTTAAAGTACTTTCATAAGCTTCTCAAACAATATAAACATGGCCTAATGCATAAACACGAGAAATGAAATATGCACAACAAGCTATCAAAAATGATAATGTGAATCATAATAGGAACAATGTGCAATATGCATAAATATGGGCAATCAAGTATATGATTAAAATATTAACAAGCTCCAAAACATATAAACATTGCATGTGTTAAGTGTTACGTACTTACGTACATACATGTCGATACACATAATTTATCTTTTTAAACTTAACATGGTCGGGTTCGGGAACGGGGTCGGGGATTCATGGTTGCACCATCCCCGCCCCCATCCCCGTTCTTAATTTCAGGGATTCCCCATCCCCATCCCCATACCCGGTCAACTCGGGATTCCCCGGTCAAAACGGGTTCGGGTATCGGGTTCCCCATCGGGTGCGGGGTATTTTGCCATCCCTAACTATATGGTCCATTAGTCCTCCAACCTACCTCGTTAACAAATTATAAGCACGCTTTCAATATCTTGAAAAATCATAAACATGCATAATTTTAGGCTACCTTTATCAAAACTAAAGTTACAAAACTAGCTAACTGTTAACAAATTAATAAATAAGCGTAAGGCACTGAGAAACATAAAAGATTGACAAATTAATACCTGAAGAATGTGAATGTAATTGTGATGCTGGTATTGAGGGTTCAAAAAACGTTCGAGTGAAAAATGAAGCAGTGATTACTAAGAAAATCAAGAGTATCATTTGGCTTGAGTTAGAATCAAAGGATAAAAATCTACCCATCTTTTTGTTGAATATTTAAATTATTATGATGTTTTTGAAAAGAAAGTGAAAATAGAGTGAAGGTGGCGATGTGAACAAGAAATGTAAGAAGAGTGTTGGAGAGAGGTGGAAATTAGTTGGTGTCACGACACACGTGTTGTTCTTCCAAGTACCAGGTGACAAACTAAGGCTAGTGAGCAAGGGAACTTGTTTTTCACCATACACATTAGTGCCATATCACATTTCTCTCTCCTCTCACTCCTCTTCATCACTCTTCACCAATTAGTGGGCAAGAGTTATGTTTTTTCACCTTAACTCTCATTTTTTTTTAATACTTACACAATTAAAAACATAAACATAAAAATATAAATACGTAAACTTCAAATTTAAAAACATACAACGTACGAAATTAAAACGTTACATAAACTTCATAAACTACGATTATTAAAGACGCAATACATAAACTGAGATTATTAAAGACGCAATACATAAACTTCGAAATTTTAACTAAAAGTTGAAACCGCACTTCGCTTTCATCCCAGCTCTAACCTCGTCAACGGCTTTGCGTGCCTCCCGAGCCAAATGTTTATATGGCTGCAAATAGAATATTAAGTCTTGTTGCTTTGATTTATATTTATTCACTTTCACTTCCTTCCTTTTTACCGCCATCCATTCAGCCCATTCTTTCCTCTTTAATTCATTGTCACATTCGGTTTGCTGTGCCAGCTCCAATATCATCATTTTAGCCAACGCCTCGTCATTAGCCAACGATCCCGACTTACTTACACCTTTTTCTTCAAAGCTTTTTCTTTGTCCCTGCCATGTGGTCATGGAACTTCTTGCACCTCATTTTCCTCGTCATCTCCACCGGCATCATTATTCAGGTTTATACTTTCTCCTCCACTATCTGGGCAGTACGAACTAGACCCAGATGACTTGTATCTCTTGGACCTTTCATTTGCTTCAGTTGATAAAAAAATTTTTCACTTCATTGTCATTCCATTTCTCACAATTCCTTAACACCTCCCAACAATGTTTCTGTGTGAACTTTACTCCGTATTCAGCTTCATAGTTTAGAGTTGCCCTATTGTAGTAATCGTCATCTCTGGCTCCACTCACAGGCTGCATACACATGATGTTATTGTACACTCCACAAAAACGAGCCACATTCGGCCACACCGTCTTCCATTTCCCAAGAACCATATCGTACCCTCGTCGATCCGATTTTTTTTGCTCGTTATGTATGCATGTACGTCAATCCAAAATCCATTCGACTTCCTCGCGTTACCTTTGACAGGATCTTCGGATACTGCAACCCAACCTTTACACAAAGCAATTTCTTCTTCAGTGGTCCATGGAATGTTCCTTGGTGGCTTATCGGTTTGAGCCGGCTGTGGCCTCTTTTGACACCTTCTTGGCTCGCTGGAGCCGGTGGTGGTGGTGACGGGGCTGTGGGAGAAACGGGAGATTCATCACGTTGAGTGTTTTGATAATAATCATCATCAAATTGAGGTGAGTACAAATCCTCATTTAGGAATATAGAAACGGGAGACATTGGTTGTTGGGTATGAGATTGTGATGATTAACCACCAAATTGGTTTTGTGACATATCAAACGGGTACGAGTTATGGTGATCCGAGAATTGGTTAAAAGCGTTTTGTTGGTGTTGCGATGAGAATTGGTTAAACGATGGTTGTTGTGGGTATGGATTACGGTATGGTAAGTTTGGGTAGAGTTGGTTATAATATAATAATTGTGGTTGTAAGTTGAGTTGTGGGTTTGACGGGGGAGTATTTCCTAGATTGAAGGTTCCTTCGGGTGTCGGGGGATTGCTTTGATTATTTCTTCGTTGGGTACAATTGTTGTTTCAGGGAGTTTTTTCTTGTGATATTTTTATAAAAAGGATGAAGTAAATAAGTTGAGAGTGTTGATTTGAGATTGTGTTAAAAAAAATGAGGTTTGTGGGTATTTATATAAAAGAAATAGTGGGGTGGTATGATTTTTTTTTACTCCCAACGTATATATGCAACGTATATATTCAACGTTCATTTTTTTTATCCGTTCCGTATTGCAACAATTCAAACGTGGGTCCCGAATTTATTAGCAAAACCAACCGGTGGTCAACCAAATGTTTCAGTGGAATTCATGGGTGGCGCGTGAGCAAAATAGGAAGGCAAGGCTTTTGCGCGTGGGGTGGGCCCGTTTGGTGAAACAATCCCTCCCTTGCCTTTTGGTCTAACAAACTATGTTGTACTTCCTCTTTTGTTTTATTTTATTCTTTTCATCGAGTAAACTGCAAAAATAAAATAAAATAAAATAAAAATCCAAGTAATACCTAATTTGCAAGTTATATTGATGAGTGTGTAAATACTCATCATTTTTATCGTATTTTAACTGCCAAAACACGTGAAAATACTCAGAAATGCATCAAAACAATGAAAATATCCCAAAGATCGTGTTTTATATGGTTCAAATTCAAAATGATTAAAAACAGACGAAAAACAAACAAAGTTTGCATAATTGGTGGTTTCAGTCCCCCAACTTTCAAAATTTGACAAAACTAGTCCCTGAGCATTTATTTTGAAAATGTCACACCCCCAATTTACCTGACTTGCAGCGGTATGGAATACCTGGGGGTGTAACGGTCATAGCACCACAACAAGGATATATTGAACGACCTAAAGTGTCGTTTGGAAAATACATCGTTTGATTTATTTAAAAGAAGTTCAGAGTTACAAAACATAGGTCCCAAAGTCTGGAAAAGTTTAAGGAAATAAGTTTGGTACAATCAAATGATAATATACAAGTGCATGAAAATCCAAAATGTAGTGCGTCATCCCTGGCACACCCTAATGTGACTCCATGCATGTAATATGATAATGCCTTTAGTTACCTGAAAATACATTGCGAAAACGGTCAACATAAAGTTGGTGAATAATCATAGGTTTATGAAATGTAATGTTGTACGGCCACCACAAGTATAAGTGCATGACAAAAGTCACGTAAAATAGTACAATAGACCTTAAGCTCATGACACCGAAGCTAGACTGATGAAATATATGCCCCTCCTGAATGTTCTGCCAAAACACTCAAATGTGACAGACATGAAATGCATCCGCTTACTGTTGGTAAATACTACCACGGATGGAGGCGTCACCCTCAATAGATCTATCCACTCACTCTCGCTAAGTAGGCAAATTAACGGTTCATGATGATAATAGGGGACTATCACAAGGCAGATAAGCAACTTAAGCAATGTACATAAGTTTTGATACTTGGTTTCGTACTAAAATGGTGCAATGTATTCTCCCCCGTAGGATTTGAAAACAATCATAAAATGTATACGGGGCTATGAAAACTCACCTTAAACTGATGATACTGTGATGAAGTGAAATGAACAATAATGAATGGTTAGCTGCCTCAACCTAATATGAATGATGAACGATCTAATTTAGATCATAAAAATGATATTATGAATGTCCATGCACATGTTTCCTATACCACTCTACTCTTGAAAAATACTTGTTGTTATAAAAAATAATACATTTTCCAAAACTTAGGAAAATAAGGCAACTAGAAAATAAAACTAGTTGAAATGTATATATTTATCGTATGTATAAGTTGAAATCCTCGATTTGAAATCTTTGAAATAACGACTTGTAGTAATAAAAATATACTTGTATTCATTAGTTATGGTATTGAGTACTTGGGTATTATTTCTAGATTCTAGAGTTACTACGTAGTATTAGTATTATTTTACCAAAAGCTGTCAAAATAATATAAGTTTTGCCGATATTGAAACGTGAATATCTTTGTCGTTATAAGTCCGTTTTACTTGTTCTTTATATCCATGGTTACGTCTTAGTATGTAGTAATATATTTTGGAAAGCTTGGCTCCTCCGGGTTACGTCTAAAGCCTCGTTTTGTCCGACGAAAAACGTCCAACAGCAACAATTTTTCAGAAAATTACTTTTCGTCAATAAACTTGCAAAAATCATAATTTCTTCGTTATAAACTCTTTTTAATCCGTTCTTTCGCCTACGGATTCGTTTTTGAAAGTATTTTATAAAAATTTTGCCAAAGTTTACTTTATGTTTACTGATTTTCCTAGATTTACAAAAATGGGACAGTAGGTTTATATACTTGTTACAAATCCATTTTTCATGTTCAAAACTAGTTTCTAACATCACCAAATCTCTTGCAAACACCACAAAGCTATTCTAATCCTACCATACACCTTCTTAGGGTGCCATGGGTTCCTAATCACTACTAATCATGTTAATTTAACAAAGGAATACCTAAATCAAAATCTAGGGTTTGTATGTTCAAAAAGTTAACAAAAATAATGTGGTATAGCTAACTTGTACATGAAATTAAGCATGAAAACCATAAGATATAAGTATAAATTAGATGAAATAATGAAAATAAATTTGATAACTTACTTTGAAATAATAGGTGATTAGATGAAGCAAAACCTTATGTTTCTTGAGTTTGTAATGCAAAACTCTTGATTAGAATGATAAAAGGAACAACTTTGTAGCTTTAAACTTTGGAAAATCTTCACTTGATCATGGATTTTGGATTGGGTCGTGGGTTTAGAGAGAAAGAGATGAGAAAATGAGCTCTTGATTCTAAAAATTGTTATGTGTTATGTTTTTAAGGTTTTTAGATATATAGGATAGATTATAATGTATAATAAGGGTACATAAATGCTAGAGGTTAGGAAAAAAATTACATATTGCCTTGGTGAGGACTTTAGGGGCCGGCCAAGGGTGAATGAGGGGGGGGGGGGGGGAGGGTTGGGGTAGCATGGATTTAATTAGGAAACTAGTGAAGTATAAGTGTACATTGGTGTTATTTGTTAAAATCGGGGTACCGGGTTTGATAGAAATAAATGTTAACGAAGTTATTCGGGATAAAATAAAGTTGTAAAAATGTTAAAAATATGTTGGGTACAAGTACTGAGTGTTCGGGTGATTATTGTTTAGTTTTCACGAAAACCGTCGTAATATTTATAAACTTACGTTATAAATAAAAATAAATTTCCAAAATACTGGGTAAATGAATATTATAACTTTTAGGATGATATAATGGATATAAAAATATGTCGGGACCATTGTAGGAATATTTAGATATATTCGTCGTGTTTGTTAACCGTGTATTAACGTTTATTTATAAATAATTATACGTAAAACGTTAAATATATCAAATATATAAATTTGAAAATCCTAAGAGTGGTATAACATGAAAATACTGTTATGATGATATGCAGACTGTCTCTAGTCCGTATGCAAAGTCCTTACTGATAATGAAATGAATTCGCACCTAAACCAATCCGGTTACGCGAATTTTAACACCCGCAAACTAAATTTACGATGAAATGAGTAATGCAAGTGAATAGTGAAATTTTTTCCGGCACTGAATAGTGTTTAGTGAATAGTAAAATTCTCAAATGTTTCTCAGAATATCAAATTGACCTCGAAAATGATGAATACTAAAACGATGAATATTGTTTTGATGAATAGTGATTTATGAATAGTAAAATATCGAAGTTTGGGAAATGACCTGAAATGGTGAGTTGTGACAGAAAGAAAAGTCAAACCAAGTTTTTAAAAATCAAAAGTCACCAAAAAATTGATCTTTTGGTAAAAAAACTTTCAAAAATAAACAAGTTTAGTCCCTAAAGAGAAAAAAGTTTGGAGAACGTATAACTTTGGTCCCTGCAGCTTGGAATTTGGCAAAGTAACCCGGGAGTTATAAATTGAAGAAAAATAACAAAGTTGACCTTGGAAATTCAAATGTGGGCAATTTTGACCCCTGATTGAAGTTTGGCAGAATCACAGTTTTGGTCCTTGTAAAATCAGCAAACTACAACTATGGTCCTTGGGCTTGAATTCCTTATACAACTACAAACGGACCCTTTTGTATTATTAAAGCCAATCCAAACCAAAACCCCTGATCCACTATACACCCAAACCTACCCCTAGCCCAAACCTAACCCTCCCCCCTTTGGTCAAACATCGGTCAAAACAAAATACATCCCTTACCCCCTACCTCTTGTTTACCCAGAGTACAAACCACCACCACCACTCCCCCACTCCAACCTCTGCTACACGCAACACCATCCCCCAGGCCTCAAAAGCTCCACTCCACCATCACTCTCTCCAAGACCTCACAAAACCATGCCTAACACCTTTGCCACATCACCAATCCACAACACCATTTGGGCGCCAATTGAGATTAAAGGTCATGATTTATTCTAGAGCAAATCTGATGGTTGAGATGGTTTCAAAGAAACACAAAGGATGACAACTCAGCAATTCTTTCAGTGAAGAAACACACAAGTGGAAGGAAGACCAAGAATCGAAAAAACCCTAGCTCAAGTACTATAAATAGTTTAGTTTGTAGCTCAAATGGAGCAGTAGGAAGTTAGGTTAATTTTCAGTAATTTAGTTGGTTTTGTGTCTTGTTCTCTTTATTTAATTCAATGAAAATTTAAAAATTTCTTTTATCATTACTTGTCTACTGCTTATTTTTTTTAGTCCTTAATTATGTTGTTACTATTGCGTAATCTAGATTAGTCATGCCTATTTTACAATCACTTCTCCAAACTTCGCTCAACACCCTGGTTTAATTTTGGAAATCTCATCAGTTACCTGATAAAGGGGTGCTTGGCTTAGTAACTTTTGTCAGTAAAAAAATTAGTTTTTATCCTAAAGCCAACTATAATTAGCTCTAATTTACTGATGGTTCATCATCAAATTTTTGATTTTCCTGACGCTTTTAAGCATCTTTGATAATCTTTTAAAAAATGTTCTTTTATTACTGTTTTTAATTAAAAGATAGGGTAGAATTTAGGATATAGGATTTTGCTTCAAACTTATTCCTTTTAAGTTGTTACATGATATCATCATCTGGCATTAGGACCCTTTTAGTCGAAATTTGCATTTTTTTATCCACTTTGTACCCCTGCTGCATCAGCAGCCTGTAGTCCAAATAAGTTCCCTTTGATCAAAGTTTTAGGTAGGTTAGAGTTAGGATTTAGATTGGAATTTGGTTTTACAAATTGTTAGTAGTATAGGGTTCAAGATTGTTAGCTTATTATTCAATTTGGAAGGTTTTTGTTAGCTAAATCCTTGTCTGCAAAGTCACCCCATCAGTAGCATATCTGCCCAAAACCCCCCTAAGATCCATTTGTAATTCACTAATCTCTAGGAATTGAGGTCTAGAAATTGTTGTGTGACTTATCTCCCAACTAATCTCTGTGCCACCATTTTCGTTTTATTTTTATGATTTTTCTCACAGCTTGTGCAGGCCACCAAAGTGAGCCCTTTGGCTATTCTCGCAGCTGCAAACAATTACCCATCACTACACCCCTTTGGTTAGAATTAGTAGTTGTTCGATCTTAACTTATGTTAATTGCTTATTTCTGTCCCCCCCCCCCCCCCCCCCAAGTAGCCTTTAGGGATTAGGAGTTAGTTTGCTAGTATTGTTTATTTACGGCTAATTTGTGTATGGTTGTTTGAGCCTCTTGGGTCGATTGGTTGTTTATGGGCTTGCAAAAATCTTTGAATCTTTAAGCATCTTGGAGTTAGTATGGGTTTTATTTGAGTTTTTTTTTTGTCAAATTGTTTCATCAAGAGTTTGATTCAGGTTGTGCCCAAATAATTTGAGAATAAGAAAAGAAAAAAAAAAAATATTTGAAAAAGTTGTGGTCTAGGGGATTCGAACCTGGGTCTCCTTCAGCAAACAGACACCCACCACAAATAACACTCCCAACCATCTGCTCACTTGTTTGTTTTGAGAAACATTTGCATAATATATTACATAATACTTGTCATCTTTTCACTCACTTAGCTTATCAGTTTTGATTTGCTTATTGTCTGATTATTTGTAACTGCTTATTTAAAATTTTTATTTTTCCTAGGTTAGTTTTAAGTTTATTTAATTACCAAAATTTTTTCAGAATTTTTAGAATAGTTTTAATATTTATTAGAATTTAATTAGAGTAAATTAGTTTTAAATTCGTAATAAATTAAATTTTTATTGAAAAATTAATTTTCTTTTTTCTAAAATTTTCTTTTGTCATTAGGATTATAAGAAAATTATTTGTAGGCCCGTAGGACTTGCGTAGCTAAAAATTCACGTTTTATTTTGTGCGTCGGCGTTTATTTAGAATAAACGTCACGTTTATGTGAAATTTGTGTTTTTAGGATTCCCGATACCTAAGTTTGTTTCCCGTAGTGTTTTAGGACTTCCCTAGTTTACCTATTGCCTTTTATTTCCCATTAGGTTGTTTACAATCCTTTTACGTTTGTTAATTTTAAATTTTCATTAATTTAACGTATCACAAAAACCAAACAATCCTTCCAACATAGAAGATTTTAATCTCAATCTCACTTGAAGCTTTCCATTCACACCTCGTTGGGGTACGACCCGGGAAATCACTTCCCGGTCTCACAATTTAAATATCACTTCCACATGTTTTGCGAGGTAATCTTTTTCCTAAAAGGTTTACTCGTATTACTTCACGTCTATTTGTCTCACGATAAATTAGAGCTCACGTTGTTGATATATTGATAAATTGTTTTTGCACACACCAAAACACAACGAATCAAATGGCGCCGCTGCCGGGGAGGCTGTGTGTCGAAAGTCTCTATAAGGTTTAGACGATTAGTCTTGTAGAACCTTCGCAAGAAGTTACGCTTTCATAGAACTTATAAAAAAACCAAAAATATTTTTCTTTTGTTTCTATATATGTATTATATCTATATAAGATAAGAAAAAACACAAAAAGATTTTCCCGTTTCTTTGTTTAATAATAACAACATTAAAATCCTATCATGGCGGCCGAGCCCACTATGAATGAGCTTCTCGAAGCACCCATCGAGGGTTACGGAGATGCTATCGTTGTTCCAGCCATCGTGGCTGACAATTTTGAGCTCAAGACGGGGTTGATAAACCTTGTCACCTCGCGTCAATTCTATGGTTTCGAAAGGGACGATCCTCAAGATCACATTTGATGGTTTAACAAAATCACGTCCACCATCAAATGCAAAAATGTCCTTGAAGAAGCAATCAAACTTCTTCTCTTCCCGTTTTCCCTCGATGGGGCTTCCAAGAATTGGCTTGACAAACAACCCCCTCGATTGATTGAAACATGTGAAGATTTGGTTAAGAAGTTTATGAATGAGTTCTTTCCTCCTTCTAAAACCACGGCCCTCAAGAATGAGATCATGAAATCCACATAGAAATTCAATGAATCATTCGGTGAGGCATAGGACCGTTATAAGGATATGCTTCGTAAATGTCCTCATCATGGTTTTTCCGAGTTAATGCAACTCGACACTTTCTATAATGGTGTGAGCCAAATTGATCAAGACTCTCTCAATGCCTCCGCGGGAGGTAATTTCTTGAATCGAACCACAAGAGATGCTTTAGTGATCATCGAGAATAAGTCTAAGGTCCGCATTCCACGAAGCAAGCCGGTTGTTTCACAAGTAAATGTTGGTCCTTCTACCTCATCACCCATGGCTCAATATAGCACCGATGCTAGGTTTGACAAGCTCACGGAAGCTATCAATGCTTTGGTTCTCACCAAAAATAAGAAAGTTCCTTCTCAACCTGCCGAAGTTAAAAAGGTTGAAGTTTATGTTACTTGTGGTGGTCCACACGCATATTACAATTGTACTGCCACCGATGGCAATCCATTTGAAGTTAATGCAATAGTAGGTAATTCAAATCAAGGAGGTAACCAATACCGTCCTCAAGTTGACCCGAACTATCATGCTAGCAACCAAGGTGGTCAACCCGTTTTTCTCAACCCAATAATCCAAATCGATTCAATCAAAATCAACAAAGAAATCAAAATGTTCAAAATCAATTTCATACCCCAAATAATCAATTTTCAAATCAAGGGGGAAACTTCAATCAAGGTTTTCAAGCTCATAATCACCAAGCTCCTAATGTTGCTTCAAATGAACTTGCTAATTACATTAAGGCAAATGAAGCTAGCATGACGAATATGCAAAACCAAATCAACGCTTTGAAGAATGATTTTCAATCTTCAATGTCGAGACAAGGTCATGAGCTTAAAAATGAACTTCGTAATACTAACCATAAGAGTGAACAATCTCAAAGTAAGATTGAGAACATGTTTGCAAGTCTTATGAGTCAAATGAATCAAGCTTCTACTTCGGGTACTCTCCTGGGAAATACCATTCCCAGCCCAAAGGGTGAATTGAAAGCTATTACCACTCGTAGTGGTAAAGCTATTGATGGACCCTCGACTCATATTCCTCCACCAATTAAGGAAATGGAACGAGAACCCGAGGTTATTAAGGACAAGGTGCAACCCTCAAGCTCACGAAGTACCGCACATGTCCAACCTTCGGTCAATCAAACTTTAATTCCCGAATTTGCTTTTCCAAAGAGCATTTCTAAGCCTTCGATCCCATATCCTTCAAGGCTTAATGATCAAAAACTCCATGAGCAAACTAATGATCAAATGAAGAAGTTTCTTGAAATATTTCAAAAGTTACACTTCGACATTAGTTTCGCGGATGCTCTTCTCTATATGCCCAAGTTTGCTTCCACTTTCAAGAGTCTTTTAAGTAATAAAGAGAAATTGTTTGAACTCACTAAAACTCGTTTGAATGAAAATTGTTCTGCGGTGCTTCTAAAGAAACTTCCTGAAAAATTAGGAGACCCCGGGAAATTTCTCATTCCTTGTGATTTCCAAAAGCTTGAAGAGTGCTTCGCCTTGGCTGATCTTGGTGCTAGCATAAATCTCATGCCTTTCTCTATTTGGCAAAAGCTTTCACTTCCCGAGCTTACACCAACACGAATGACTCTAGAATTAGCAACCCGAACCGTTATGATTCCAAAGGGTATTGCTGAAGATGTCTTTGTGAAGGTTGGCAAGTTCCATTTCCCTGCCGACTTCGTGGTCATTGATTTTGATGCCGATCCTCGTGTTCCCCTCATTTTGGGAAAACCATTCTTGAAAACGGCTCGTGCTTTAATCAACGTCTTCGAAGGTGAAATGACTCTTAGAGTTGGCGATGAAAAGTTGGTCATTAACATTGAAAACACTTCAAAAGATCTTCTCAACCTTGAACGAGAAGCAATTAACCAAATTGATGTCATCGATGTTACATGCGATGAATATTTTGAAGAAGTGTTAAATGTGCAAGGATCAATTAATTCTACCATCGATGCATCTTCCCCCTCTCTCACTCCATTTGAGGGAGGTGATTTCATTTTGGAAGAGATTGAAGCTTGTTTGTCATGTGATTCTCATGTTGATTATGATTCCATCAATCTCGAGGAAGACATACTTCTCCTTGAGAAGTTGCTTAATGATGATCCATCATCTCTTCCTCCAAAAGAACTTCATAACGAGGAAGTAAAAAATGTTGAAAAAACTGATGACTTCCCCGAGGTTGAACTCAATGAACTACCACCTCATCTCGAGTATGCATTTTTGGAGGGAGACGATAAGTTTCCCGTCATAATTGCCAAAGACTTGAATGAGGAAAATAAAACCACTCTCCTAAAGGTTTTAAAGTCACACAAGCGAGCCATTGCTTGGAGACTTTCCGACATCAAGGGAATTAACCCGGAATTTTGTATGCACAAGATTTTGATGGAGGATGACTTTAAATCGGCGGTTCAACAACAAAGAAAGGGTAAATCCAAAAATTCATGAGGTTATCAAACAAGAAGTCATAAAACTTCTTGATGCCGGTTTGATTAACCCTATCTCGGATAGTCTTTGGGTAAGTCCCATTCATTGTATGCCCAAAAAGGGTGGCATAACGGTAGTTAAAAATGATGATAACAAGTTGATTCCTACTCGATTGGTAACGGGTTGGCGCGTTTGCATTGACTATCGAAAGTTGAATGACGCCACCCGCAAAGACCACTTTCCTCTACCTTTCATGGATCAAATGCTCGAAAGATTGGCGGGAAACGAATACTATTGTTTCCTTGACGGTTTTTCGGGTTATTTCCAAATTCCCATCGACCCTCAAGATCAAGAGAAAACAACTTTTACGTGCCCATATGGAACATCTGCTTATCGACACATGCCTTTTGGTTTGTGCAATGCTCCGGGCACGTTTCAAAAGATGCATGATGGCCATTTTTCACGACATGATCGAGAAAACAATGGAGGTCTTCATGGATGATTTTTCGGTCATTGGGAATTCATTTGAATCGTGTCTCTCCGATTTAGACAAAATGCTTCAAAGGTGTGAAGACACCAATCTTAGTCTAAATTTGGAGAAAAGTCATTTCATGGTCAAGGAAGGAATTGTCCTTGGCCATAAGATTTCCAAGAGCGGGATTGAGGTTGATAAGGCTAAAATAGATGTCATTGCTAAACTTCCTCCTCCCACAACTGTTAAAGGTGTTCGGAGTTTTCTGGGTCATGCTGGCTTCTATCGTAGATTCATTCAAGATTTCTCAAAGATAGGTAGGCCTATGACCCGACTTCTTGAAAAAGAGACTCCATTTGTCTTTTCTGCTGAGTGCATCGAAGCTTTTCAAACTCTCAAGAGAAAGCTTACCGAGGCACCAATTCTAGTTGCCCCCGATTGGGACCTACCTTTCGAACTTATGTGTGATGCAAGTGACTTTGCCATAGGTGCGGTCTTGAGGCAACAAAAAACCAAGCATTTTCAGCCAATTCTGTTAATACAAATATTGCCTAAAAACGTTATTTATATTTTACGATCTTCGCTAAGTTTTGTTAACGACAAAATGTAAACTTTAGTTTCTAAGTAAAACATAATCTTAGTTTTTAAAGACTTGCATAAACTAGACTTTTGCAACATTTTACATTTCAAAAAACACAACACTTTTTATTTCTTAAAATAGAATTGTCACATCACATTTATGGCAAGTTTTGTCAATATACATTTATGGAAAGAAAATGTGTTTGACTTACTAAGTGGTTGCTTGCAAGTTTGGTGTTTGATTAGATGTAATGAGATGTGACATTTTTTGGTTTGCAAGGTGTAATGAGATGTGACTTTGTTTGGTTTGCAAGATTTATTGCAAAACCAACTGCAAGCCCGGCGGAACCCTAGGGGTATACGGGCGGAACCCATCTGAGGGTTCCGCCTGATCTGCCAGACCTGCAGAAGGCTTTGCTATAAATACCAAGCCACAATTTGATTTTTGGCTTGTCACTCTACATCATATTTTACACACACACATTCATTCTTTCATCTAACCCTTCAACATTTCATATGTGAAGTTTCTTTTTGTAGCAAAGAGATTCACGAGCTCATTAAAAGTAACAAGTATTCAACACAACGTTGCAAGACTTGTTAGCTTAGCATTGTGTAGACTTGTGTAGTTTACACTTCATTTGATTGTGTATTTTCAGTAGTGATCGGTTAGTATTTTAGTCCTCAAAATAAGGGTGAGCATTACCGACCGAAACCCGATTTCCGACCGAATCCCGACACCGACCGATCATCCCGACACCGAACCGATCATAATCGGGTCGGTAGTCGGTTTAGATTTTCAGCTTAGTCGGTATTCGAGTCAGGACGGGTCGGGTCTGGACGGGCCAAAACCGAAGAAAGAACAAAGCGATACCGACATCCCGACCGAATCCCGACACCGACCGAACCGACCGACACAAACCGACTGGCAATCGGGTCAGGACTCGGTTATGATTTTGCAGGTAATCGGGATCGGGATGAGTCGGGCTCAGGTCGGGACGGGTCGGTTCTGGCCCGATGCTCACCCCTACCTCAAAATACAAAGTGTATCGGGAGTAGTTGTACCCTTGTAAAAGAACTAACGGGAGTGGTTGTACCCTTGGTAAAGAACTCAACATCTAGCTTAGTGTCGGTAAAAGTATAAGCGACGTGTAAGGTTTTCTCCGCCGGTGAAAGGAGCTTGTTGACTAGGGAAAGAAACTCTCGAGTTGTATACTCGGGGCGTGGACGTAGGGCAAGGAAAAAGAGTCCTTGTAGCCGAACCACGATAAATACTCGTGTTGTGGTTTGATCGTTTCTTTCATTTACTTGCATGTTATATATATATTGTGTTTGTGTATATATCTTTGATCAAACGGAAAGTTTCAAAGCTAACTAAACAAGTTAAAAAGATTTTAAACGGTAAACTATTCAACCCCCCTTCTAGTTTTCCACAATTGGCATCAAAAGCTACGTTACTCAAGCTTTTAAAATATATTGTGTTTTAAAACTTGAAACGATCTATGGATTTTGAAAATTACAAAGAATGGCAATCTATGCAAAGACCACCACTCTTTGAAGCAAATGGTTTTATATATTGGAAAAACCATTTTGAAACTTACGTGAAATCTAAAGATATAGATTTATGGTATATAATCATTGATAGTGATAACGTAGTTACTAACATTAAGGATGATGATCAAAAGAAATTAATTGGTAAAAATAATGAAGCTAAAATGATGCTTTACAACGCTTTGCCTAAGAAAGAATATGAAAGAGTCTTTTTGTGTAAAACCGCCAAAGATATTTGGCAATCTTTAATTGTCACTCATCAAGGAAACTCACAAGTTAAAGATAACAAAATTGATCTTCTTGTTCAACAATATGAACAATTTGTTATTTCCGAAGATGAGATTATTGATAATGCTTTTGCTAGGTTTAACACTATTATTACTTCACTTAAAGCACTTGATGAATCTTTTTGTAGTAAGAACTTTGTCAGGAAATTTCTTAGAGCACTCCATCTGAAGTGGAGAGCAAAAGTGACGGCAATTGAAGAATCCAAAGATCTTTCAAGCATGTCACTTGATGAGCTAATTGGAAACCTCAAAGTTCATAAAATGGTAATGGAAAAAGATTCGGAACTAGTTAGAGGCAAGAAAGAAAAAGTTAAGTCCATTGCCTTGAAAGCTAGAGTCCAATCAAGTGATGATGAAGAATCTACTTCGGATAGTGATGATGAGGAATATGATATGGCCGTTAGAGACTTCAAGAAGTTCTTTCATAGAAGAGGAAAGTTTGTAAGGTAACCAAAAGATGACAAGAAAACTTTCCGAAAAGATCGTGATGATAGGAAAGGAAAGGTTGAAAGAAAATGCTACAGGTGTGGAGACACAAGTCATCTTGTAGGAGAATGTCTAAAACAACTCAAGAGTAAACCTCAACAAGCTTTTGTGGGTGGTGCTTCGAGTGACTATGAAGGAGATGACGATGAGCCAAAGAATGATGATATTGCTCTCATGGCTCACAACTCAAATGAGGTATTCTCCGACTCATCTTACTCCTCTATTGATGATGACACTTTACAAAAAGAATATAACAAACTTTATGAATTGAGCTTAAAAATCATAAACAAAAATAAATTTTTGAAAACTAAAAAGGAGTTTTTAGAAATTGAAGTTTATGAGTTAAAAGAAAAAGCTAAGAGATTAGAAAAGAGTAAAGGTATTGACACATCTTGCAAATCACGTGGAGAGCTTAAACTAGAAGTTGAGAAACTCAAAATTACTCAAAATGATCTAATAAAACAAACCACAAAGTTTAAGAAGTTCGATAAGAGCATTTCTTGTGCAGATGAAATTATGAAACTTCAAAAGTCACCCTTTGATAAAACAGGACTAGGATTTACGAAAATAGAAACTTCAAAGGGTCAAACGAAACAAGAAAAGATTGCACAAAATTGCTACAGCTGCCTGCGGATCAGACGAAACCCAATCCAGGGTTCCGCTTGTTGGACCCGAAGGTTCCGTCAGGTCTGCTGCAGCAATAACTCCATCCACATCGGATCGTTCAAAATATGTTAAAGTTACGTATAAAAATGGAACAAAACCTGTGTTTAAAACTGGAGTAGGACTTAGTAAAAATGAATTTAGAACTAAGACTACTCAACCAAGACCTAAGACTCCAATTCCCAAACGCCCCTTTCAAAAGAGCAACTTCAACACTCGACCAAACTACCAACATGTTTGGAACCAAAACACTCCTAGACATTACCAAACTCCAAATTACATGTCATGGAACCCTTATGCTCTATTTTCATACTTGGAACAAGTTAATGGTATGCTTAACCAAAATGGACCCATGAGAAATTGGGGACCAAATGTTTGAGTGTTTTTCATAAAATAGGTGTGCCTCAAAGTTTGTTTGGAACCGGATGAATGGATTAAAGATAGCGGTTGTTCAAGGCACATGATGGGTAACAAAAGCCTCTTCACTACTTATCACAAATGTGACGGAGGTAATGTTACATTTGGTAGTAAAGCTAAGAGCAAAATCATCGGAAAAGGTACAATCTTTCATGACTCCCTTTTTATAGATGATGTAGCTCATGTTGATAACTTAGGTTTTAATCTCCTTAGCATTAGTCAACTTTGTCGTAATAAGTATAATGTCCTTTTTAGTGAAAACGGAAGTAAGATACTTAAAGATGGTATAACCATAGCCAAAGGTGTCCTTAAAAACAACGTATACGTCATGAAAATGGATCCAACATCTAGAGACAAATCCAAAACCTCTCCTCCAAAGACTTAGTTCGAAACCTACCTAAGTTGAAATACGACCAACACTTTTGTGATGCTTGCAAAGTCGGTAAACAAGTCCATAGTAGCCATAAGGCTAAAAACTTGGTTTCTACATCTAGGTGTCTAGAACTTTTGCATATGGATTTATTTGGTCCATCCGCTATACAAAGTTATGGAGGTAACTTCTACACTTTGGTTATAGTTGATGATTACTCAAGATATACTTGGACAAAATTTTTGAAAAGTAAAAATGAAGCTTTTGATAAATTTGAGATTCTAAGTAAGAAAATTCAAAATCAAGTAGGGTCTAATATTGTGTCTATTAGAACGGATCACGGTCGTGAATTTGATAATGAATTTCAATTTGGAAACTTTTGTGATATTAATGGTATTACTCATAACTTTTTGGCTCCACGTACTCCTCAATCTAATGGTGTAGTAGAATGTAAAAACCGGACATTGCAAGAGATGAGTAGAACAATGCTTAATGAACAAAACATTCCACAAAAGTTTTGGTGTAATGCCGTTGACACATCAACGTACATTTTAAATCGAGTCTTAATTAGACCATTTTTGAATAAAACTCCCTATGAACTATATAAAGGTAAAAAGCCTACGTTAGGATACTTTAGAGTGTTTGAGAGTAAATGTTTCATTCTTAACACCAAGGATTATCTCACCAAATTTGACCTAAAGTCTTATGAAGGTGTATTTCTTAGATATTCACAAAATAGTAAAGCGTACATTGTTTTGAACAAAGAAACCTTAAGAGTCAAGGAATCGTTGGACGTAACATTTGACGAGAGTCCACCTCTCTCTAAGACATCACCTTTGGTAGATGATGACTTAGTTGAAAGCCAAGCAATAGAAAGTTAAGAAATTTTAAGTGATGACAAGGTAGATGAACTATTAAACAAAGAGCTTGTCAATGTCAAAGAATCTAAAAGTCATCCATTAGATGGTGTCATTGGCAACATTAACGAAAGAACACTAAGGTCAAAAGTTCAAAATGAAAGAAACTACTTTTGTTTCGTGTCAACCATTGAACCTAAAAATATTAACGAAGCTATTAAAGATGAGTCTTGGGTAATTGCAATGCAAGAAGAGTTAAACCAATTTGTTAGGAATGATGTATGGACATTAGTTCCTCAACCAAAGAGTCAAACTGTAATTGGAACAAAATGGGTATTTCGTAATAAAATGGATGAAAGTGGAATTGTGTCTAGAAACAAAGCTAGGCTAGTTGCACAAGGATATAACTAACAAGAAGGCATTGACTACGATGAAACTTTTGCTCCGGTTGCTAGGCTCGAATCAATTAGAATCTTACTTGCATATGCATGTGCACATAATTTCAAACTCTTTCAAATGGACGTCAAAAGTGCATTTCTAAACGGAGTCATAAATGAAGAAGTGTATGTTGCTCAACCACCGGGCTTCATCGATTTTGAAAAACCAAATCATGTTTACAAACTTAAAAAGGCTCTTTACGGACTTAAGCAAGCTCCAAAAGCATGGAATGATCGACTTAAAACCTTCCTAGTTGACCATAAGTATACCATGGGCTTAGTTGATAATACTCTCTCCACTAAGAAGAAAGATTCACATATTATCATAGTGCAAATCTATGTTGATGACATTATATTCGGATCAACTTGTCAAGAATTATGTGTGGATTTCTCAAAAATCATGCATGACGAGTTTGAAATGAGTATGATGGGAGAACTCAACTTTTTCCTAGGACTCCAAATTAAACAACTAGAAGATGGTATCTTCTTTAACCAATTTAATATATTAAGGACATGTTTAAGAAATTTGGATTAGAAGATTCAAAACCAATCAAAACTCCCATGTCCACAAAAACTAAACTCACCAAGGATGAGGAAAGTGAATCCGTAGATAGCACTAAATATAGAGGTATGATTGGTAGTCTACTTTACCTAACGGCTAGTAGACCCGACATTATGCTTAGTGTTTGTCTATGTGCTCGTTTTCAAGAAGATCCTAAGACTACCCATCTCGAAGCCGTTAAAAGGATTTTTAGGTATATTAAGGGCACTACACATTCAGGTTTATGGTATCCCAAAGGAACGGGAATAGACACCATAGTGTATGCCGACTCGGATCATGCCGCTGACTATGTCGATAGAAAAAGTACAAGTGGTATTTGTACTTTTGTTGGACATTGTCTCACCTCATGGTTCTCTAAGAAGCAAACGGATCTTGCTATCTCAACAACGGAAGCCGAGTACGTTTTGGCCGGAAAGGCATGTCAACAAGCTCTTTGGATGAAGCAAGCTCTTGTCGACTACGGAATTCAACTCAACGACATCACAATTCTTTGTGACAACAAAGGTGCCATTGATCTTAGCAAAAACCCGGTTCAACATGCTCGTACCAAACATATTGAAATCTGTCATCATTTCCTTCGTGACAACGTTCAAAAAGGAAATATCTTAATTGAGAAAGTTTCTTCCGAAGACAACATAGCCGACATTCTCACAAAACCTCTTAAACGTGAACCTTTTAACCTTCTTAGGTTAGGCTTAGGAATCATGGAACTTACATTGTAGTTCTGGACATTAGACAAAAATCACAAAAATCAAAACAAATCCATAACTCTTTTTCTCAACAGGGTCGGCGGAACCCTCAGACACAACGAACGGAACCCATTTCAGGGGTCCGCCGTGTCTGCCGACCTGCAGAATCAATTTTTTGTTTATATTAAACCAAACACCCATTATCTCATACCACCACTTCCAAACTGCTACTATTGACTTTACCATCCATCCATACCTATGATTTTTTGGTCTTCCTTTCACTCACATTGCAAATCAATCATCATTGTAAGTATTCTAAACTTGATTACAATCCTGATCTGAGTCTAGGAATTCTATTTTTGCACAAAAACAAAAACTTGGGGTTATGCATTAAACTTGAGAAACGCATGCATAAAATTAGGTGTTTAACAAAACTAATCATGTTTCCCATAATTAGGAATTGCATTCTTACTTAGTATAAACATGTTTGCTAAAACACCCCATGTCAAATCTTTCCAAAAATTTCTCACAAATAGGACAAATATTTTTTCCTCTCACATTGAGAATACAAAATCAAAACGTTATGTTTAAAACATCACTTGCATAATGTCTCTTGAATGCTAATGGGAATACATAACCAATATGTATTTTCGGGTACATTCAAACGAAGCTACATTGAACTAGGAGCGTTTGGGTTATCTTTTGTTTTATAAGAAAACTTGCATTATAAAACGTTTTTGAAGCATCAAAATAAGTCAAGATAACCGCACCTCCACATTGTTTTCATATAGGCACACACTAGAACATCCACATTATAATAAGTAGTTTACTTAAACTAAAATGTGAAATTTCGTTGTTCTAGGAATCATCATGCCTCCTCTAACCCACTACAATCACAAGGACACAATTAAGTACTTACCAAAACACCAGAAAACCAAAGGCCTTATGACTCCTCCCAAACCAACCAGTCAAGCGTGTGCAGTTGATAGGTCCACCTGGGAGAAAAAGTCAAGTATTAAAATCCATGGAAGTACAGGGAAATCCCCGGGTCGTTAAGTCCCAATGAGATTGAAATTGTATTTGTAAACGTTTTTGGGAATAAATGGTACTGAGGACAGTAACCAAAGATGAAGTGTGTTAGATTTACACTACTGATATTATTTGGATAACAATATAAAACAAGCACAATAAACAGCTATGAATACACGTAAATTTAAACGTAAACAGTTACGTATGCGTAATGAGAAAAAGGAGAGTTTTAAGAAAAAAAATAAACTACATGGGTTAAAAATGAAAATTCTATAAACTTAAACTTAAAAGAAAATTAAATTAAAAAGAAAATTATTTTTTTGATTATTTTATAAACTTTTAAATGAACTTGAAGAAAGTATAAAAATTAAAAAGAAATATTTTTATCTTTTTATGGGTTTTCTCTTAATTAATTACTAATTATATTAATTAAACTATTTAAACTATTTTAAATTACTAATAATACTAAAATGACTTAGAAAAATATGGAAAAATTTATAAAATTAATTAACAATCACAGGAATCCTAAAAAATTATAAAAAGTTTCTAAAAATTATATTTAGGCTAATTTACTAATTAATTACTTATTTATTAATTAAAGTCTAATTAACTAAATTAATTAAGGAAAATAGAAAATGAATAGTAGCAATAAGGAAAATATTTTCTAAAAATACCTAATGATTTATAAAACTTAAAAAAATATAAAAAGATACTGTTATTAAATAAAAATTATTAAAACAATTTAATTAAATAATATTACTTAATTATTAATTAAACTAGTATTAATTATAATAAATATTATTTGAACAGTAAAAAATATGAAAAAATTATTTAAAGTATTTAAAGTGATAACTAAGCTATGAAAAATAAAATGGGTCAATAGCTTATTCAGATAAGCTGGAATAAGCTAAACTATGGAAATAAGCAAACTACACTAAAACTACCTTAAGTATATTGATGTTGCAAAGTAAAACAGAATTGGTGCCCTGGAGCATATGGAAGGGGGTGTGTTGTTATGCATGCATGCTATCCTAGAGGTCCCAGGTTCGATTCCCACACACCCCATTTTTGCTAAACATTTTTTTTTATTTTCTTTTTGCAAAACTGCTTAACAACTAATAATAAGCTTATTTAATGAAGACAAACTTTTAATATTTCACAAATAAGCTCTGAGTGAGCTTATTTTTCACTCAGTGGGACTTTTAAGCTCAATTTGAATTTTTCAAAGTGAAAAAGCTTTTAAGAAGCTATAAGCTGTAAACCAAAAGATCAAATAAGCTCAAGTAAGTGAGACTAATGTAAAACAAGCCAAAGAAAAGAGAAAAGCAAATAGATAAGCTGAAATAAGCAAAATGTAAGCTTATATGTTTATTCAGTGAGCTTTTGGGGTCACAGTTTAAACTTAAGCTCAATTTAAGCTTGAAATAAGCTTAAAACTAGAAACCAAAAGTAAAATAAGATTCAAATAAGTACAATAAACAAGTATGAGTAAGATGGTACACTAGTTTTAACCAATAAGCTTGTAATAAGCAATTAAGCAAATCCAAGTATACTGATTTCCAAACACCTCTTGCAGTGAACAATTTGGTCAAAATAAGCTTATGAAATAAGCTCAAATGGCCAAAATGATTATTGGAGTAGCAAGATGGGCTGGTAAGGTTTCCAAAAAGCTAAAGCTTACCAAGTGGAGATCAATGGTGAGCTTATTAGAAGCTTATGAAAGGTGCTCAACTATACTGATGACTCAGTATGCACAGTGGTAATGGACAAAGTAAAAGCTACAAGCAGCCCTAGTAATTAAGCTAGAAAGGGAAAAATAAGCACTGGAACTAGAAGTTGGGCTTATTGACTCTCTAATAAGCCAATAACTAAGATGTGGGGCCCACTAATGGGCTTTGTGCAAGCTCATGAATTATGCTATAAAACATGTGCACAGGGCACTTTCTATCCCTGCAGTGCCAACTAAGCTGTTGTATAAGCCACAAAGAAATTCACAAAAATAAAACAATTATGGGTTTTAAAAGTTGAACTAGTATATTTTGGGCACAAGAAGTTTCAAGGTCTCAATTGCAATATAAAAATCATGAAAATTCCTTGAATTTTTGAGTTTCTAACAAAAGTATGCAATTTGACTTTTTAACTTTTAACCTTATGTTGACTTATATGAACTTCTACTCAATCTTACAGATTATTTATGTTATATTAAACTTATTAAAAGTTAAATTAAGCTAAGTAACAAGTTTTACACTAGAATGATGAATATGGACTTATAAATTTCAACAGTGATTAAAGAGAATTTTGACTTTTTCTTATATAACACTAGTATATTAAGACTTAACTATGCTACTACAACCTGATGTGACATGCATCAACTAAAAATAACAACCAAATCTCTCTGAAACTCAGTGAGATTCCTTGAACCAAACACACCTTGAAGTAACTGATTTGAAGTTTTAACAAGCAAAACTTTGATTCAATCCATAATTGTGAAATAAAAACATATGATATGGAATAATACACCTAAATGAACACATAAACACAAATAGTAACAACAATTAACTGAGAATCCAACTCATGCTTATTTAATTGTAAAATTTTTGATTTTAAGTAACAACAAATTTAAAGAAACAAGCTCATTATATTAAGTTTGATTATGACTAAATATTAATAATTAAGCAGTAAAAACTCAAAGTTAAACAATAATAAGCAGGAAACAGTAAAATGGAAAATAAGAAGTGTTGCTTACAAATTTTTCATTCCAAGCTAAGAACCATGAACAAGGACCCAAAATTATTCCTATAATCCTTCCACAAGGCTTCTAATACCAAGGGCCATCCAAAATGTACCATGCTCCAGCCTTGATCATCATTGCACACTTGTTTTTTTATTTATTTTCTATATTTTTCTTATTTTTTTTTTACTTTCTCTTTTGTAACTAATGCTGAGTTTTATGGTTTCTAATAGCTTATAAAAGCTATATGAGGAGCTTATATGCACTTATGAGTCCATATTATCAACTAGAAACAATAATGAAGTTTATTGAGAAATTTAAAACAAAAGTGAACTTGCATAAACATATAATTGAACTAAGGAACTGAAATTGGAACTGAAATTAACTTTGATTATCACTAAAAACCTTAGAATTACAACTTGAAAACTTTGAAATAAACTGGAACTTTAAATTAACTAAGTACGAATTTTGAAATACAAATTAAGACTAGATATCTTTCTCCTTGCATCTTCTTCCTTTTATACTTGAAGATTAGGGTTTGGGGACACCTTCTGAGCAAATCCCATCAATCTACAGCCCATGGATTGCCTCAATTGATCTCATTCGTTTAAATCTCTTTTTGGCGCAAAAATTGAAAGAGGTAACTTGCAGCCGATTTCTGAGCATTAAATGCGATTAGGGTGTTTGTAATGATTGAGGGGACACAATGGAGTGTAGGGGTGGTCTATGGGTGGTGGTGTAAGTAGTTGCAGGGTGTAGGGTGGTGGATGGTGTAGGTGTGACACGTGGAGTCCCCTAAGGCAAACCTAAGGTGTGGGTTTTGTTGTGGGGGTGACAAAGAGGGTTTGAGGTGGAAAGGTGAAGCAACTAGAGAGGGTAGATGGTGGTGGATGGTGGTAACAGGTGGAGTGGAGGTTGGGGATGATGGAGGTCAAACGGGTCAACGAGTTTGACCCCGTTTTATTATTTAAAGGGGTAGTAGGCTTGTGGGGTATTGGGCTTAGGGTTAAAAATGGGTGGGCTGGTGGTTATTTGTATTTGGATTAAAGGGTTTTGGTTTTGGGTTTATAATTATAAGGGTCCGGCTTGGTATAGTAACTAGCACAAGGACCAATTTTGTAATTTTATTATTGTTGAGGGTTTGAACTTGTGACTTTCCCATAGTTCTCAAAAGGCCCTATTATGCCAATGATGAATAGTACAAGGGTTAAATATGATAAATTCCAATTTTTAAACCCCGAGGACTAAAATTGCCAAACTTTGAAACTTCAGGGACCAATCATGTAATTTCACTAAACTTTCCAACAAAGGACCATTCCTGCCATAGGAGATTAGTACAAGGATAAAAATTTATTTTCTCAAAGTTTTTATATCCCATGGACCATTTTTGTCAATTTTGCAAAGTTGAGGGACTAAACACGTAATTTTGTAAAACTTTGCACCAAAGGACTAAATATGAAAATTTGTGACTTAAAAGGACCTTTGGTGAGTTTTTCATGTTTTTAGAATAAATAGGGACTAGATTTGACAAGTTTTGAAAGTTGAGGGACTGAAACTGCCAATTATGCAAACTTTGTTCGTTTTTTATCTGTTTTTGATTATTTTGCATCTGAAACATATAAAACACACTTCTGGGATAATTTCAGTATTATGATGCATATTTGAGTGTTTTGGATGTTTTGGCAGTTCAGATTGGTATAAAATGATGAGTATTTACACACTCATCAATCCCCCACACTATAGTATTGCTAGTCCCTAGCAATATTTTGAGAAAATTTAATGGATTTTATGTCTCTTTACCAAAAGCCATTACTTCTGGAGTAGCCAGATGTATCGATTCAAGTAAGAACTATGGTCCACCTGATAACCATGTGATTTTGAGCAAACCACCAGCTGTCAACGGATTTGATTTGTTTTTACCAAAATCCGTTTTCTTCTGGACTAGCCAACTCTTGATGGAATAGTCAACATCTTGGTGAGCTGATTACCAATTATGGTTTTTCCACGGCCTTTACCACAAGCCATAATCTTGCGGGCTAGCCAACTCATTCACTTTATGGGATATGGCGAGTTGATTTACCATACAATTTTGGGCAAATTGCAAGCCATCAACGGATTTGAGATATCTTTACCAAGAGCCGTTTGCTCCTGGATTAGCCAGTTCTTATGTGGGTTAGACATGGTGGACTGATAACCATTTATTGCATTTCTAAGTGTGAAAAAATTTTAAATTTTGATCAAATGAGGGTGCTTGATGGAACATATGTTTGAATTCATGAGAATCCCCCCCCCCCCCCCCCCCCCCCACACTTAGAAATGAATATTGCCCTCAATATTCAAAGTACCGGGTGTTAAACCGACACTTAGAACAGAAGAAGGAAATACCAGTAACCTTTATTTTAGTCTATTTACATTTTTTTTTTTTTTTTTTTTTTTTTTTTTTTTTTTTTTTTGAGGATATATACAACATGTGGGGCATCTCCCCCACACTAGGGTGGTACACACGGGTGAAAACCCATGTTCAGCTACTGTTTTTGATTACCGAGTCGCTAGCTTGACTCGACCTCGAATTAAATTGTTCATGAGGAAGCTACTGTTTTTAATAACCGAGTCGCTAGCTTGACTCGTCCCCAAATTTAATGGTTCATGGGGAAAGTTTGGAGATCCAAGACAACCATTGGTTGTGTGCCCCCTCCAAAGTAGTGTTTTAACCGATGGCCATTCACTTTGAAGTTGGAACCGTCAGGTTGAGCTAACTCAACAGTTCCATATGGAAATACTCTTGTTACAGTGAATGGCCCAGACCAACGAGTTTTAAGCTTTCCTGAGAATATCTTCAATCGTGAATTGAAGAGAAGGACTCTGTCACCGATGTTGAAAACACGGTTTTTAATTTTTGAGTCGTGGATCTTCTTGGCTTTTTCCTTGTAAATCAAAGAATTCTCATAAGCTTGATCACGAAGTTCGTTTAATTCGTTTAGTTAAACCTTGCGGTGATCAGCCGTTGTGTGAAGGTCAAAATTTGCATGTTTTAAGGCCCAGTAGGCCTTATGTTCTAATTCGATCGGAAGATGACATGCTTTCCCATACACTAGCTTATAAGGAGTACACCCGATGGGTGTTTTGTAAGCAGTGCGGAAAGCCCATAATGCAACATCCAGCTTATCCGACCAAGAGGCACGGTTTTCACCCACCGTCCTCTCCAGAATTCTCTTAATACCCCGATTCGAGACATCTACCTGCCCACTTGTTTGTGGGTGGTATGCCGTAGAAAGACGGTGAGTTACACCATATTTCAGCATCAGTCTTGCAAATTGTTCATTGCAGAAGTGTGTGCCACGATCACTGATAATGGCACGAGGAGTCCCGAATCTGGAAAAGAGAGACTTCAAAAAGTTAACGACTACTCGGGCATCATTGGTGGGTAAAGCTTTTGCTTCAACCCATTTTTACAGATAGTCGACAGCCACGAGTATCTATTTATTCCCTCGTGAAGACGGGAATGGCCCCATAAAATCAATGCCCCACATATCAAATATTTCACAGACTTGGATGGCGTTTTATGGCATCTCATTCTTTTTGGAAATATTCCCGTGACGCTGGCAAGCCTCACAGGTTTTGATAAGTTCATAGGCGTTTTTATAGATCGTGGGCCAAAAGAATCCTGAATCAAACACCTTTTTGGCGGTGTAGTTTGGGTTATGATGTCCCCCCGTGGGTCCATCATGACAAGCTTTAAGAATTTCCATGGCTTCTTGGCCATGGACACACCGTCGGATGACTTGATCCGCACATATTTTGAACAAGTAGGGGTCGTCCCAGAAGTAATGTTTCACATCTTTAAAGAATTTTCTTTTCTGTTGGGACGACATCCCTTTCACAACGAAATTTCCCGCATGGTAATTTACAAAGTCGGCAAACCATGGGGTAGTAGTATCATCCCGGGTAGAGATTAGATTGAGAGTCTCCAGAGGAAAAGTTTCATTAATTTCTTTTCTCTCGAGAATATCCTGATGAGGATTCTCTAACCGGGATAAGTGATCAGCAGCAAGGTTCTCTGCTCCTTTTTTGTCTCGTATAAGCATATCGAATTCCTGAAGGAGCAGGACCCAACGGAGCAGTCTTGGCTTTGCGTCTTGTTTACGGAACAAGTATTTCAAAGCCGAGTGGTCCGTATACACCATGCATTTGGTTAAGATTAAGTAAGACCTAAATTTCTCAAAGGCATATACCACAGCTAATAATTCTTTTTCTGTGGTGGTATAGTGTGTTTGAGCTTCACTCATGGTCTTACTTGCGTAGTGTATGTTTTGTTTTGCGTTGCCCCAGAACTGCACCAATAGCGAAATCGCTAGCATCGCACATAAGTTCGAAGGGTAAGTCCCAGTCGGGGGCAACATGGATCGGTGCCTCGGTAAGCCTTTTCTTTAAAGTAGAAAAAGCTTTGATGCACTCGAGAGAAAAGATGAAAGGAGCATCCTTTTCAAGAAGATGAGTCATGGGCCGGGCTATTTTGGAGAAATCCTGAATGAATCTCCGATGGAACCCGACATGGCCTAGGAAACTCCTTATGCCTTTAATAGTGGTGGGATGAGGTAGTTTAGCAATAACATCAATTTTGGCCTTATCGACCTCAATCCCACTTTTTGAAATTTTATGGCCGAGGACAATGCTCTCCTTAACCATAAAATGGCTCTTCTCCCATTTTAGACAAAGATTAGTGTTTTCACAACGTTGAAGCATCTTTTCTAAATGGGAGAGGCATGAGTCTAAAGAATTCCCGATGACTGAGAAGTCATCCATTAATACCTCCATGGTTTTCCCGATCATGTCGTGGAAAATAGCCATCATGCACCTCTGGAAAGTGCCCGGAGCATTGCATAACCCAAAAGGCATGCGACGATAGGCAAATGTCCCGTAAGGGCATGTGAAGGTAGTCTTCTCTTGATCCTGTGGATCAATGGGAATCTGGAAGTAACTCGAGAAGCCATCGAGGAAGCAATAATACTCATTCCCCGCTAGTCTCTCGAGCATTTGATCCATAAAGGGCAGAGGGAAATGGTCTTTGCGGGTGGCTTCGTTAAGCTTTCTATAATCGATACATACTTGCCACCCTGTAACCAAACGAGTTGGTATCAACTCGTTATCCTCATTTGTAACAACCGTGATGCCACCCTTTTTTGGAACACAATGTATTGGGCTAACACAAGGACTGTCTGATATAGGGTAAATCAATCCCGCATCGAGAAGTTTGATAACTTCTTCCTTGATAACTTCGTGGATTTTTGGATTTACCCTTCTTTGATGCTGCACAGCAGGTTTAAAGTCCTCTTCCATTAGGATTTTGTGTGTACAAAAATCCGGGTTAATACCCTTTATGTCTGAGAGCTTCCAAGCAATTGCTTGCTTGTGGGACTTTAAAACCTTAAGCAGCGCGGTTTTCTCCTCATCCTTTAAATCTTTCGCAATAATGACTGGTAACTTATCGTTACCTTCCAAGAATGCATATTCTAGATGAGGAGGCAGGTCCTTAAGTTCGACATCGGGGAAATCATCATTTTTCTCAACATATTTGATTTCCGCGTTATGAAGTTGTTGAGGTAGAACAGGAAGAGGAGAGGGATCTTTGTTTAATAATTTCTCAAGGAGAAAGATATCCCCGTCCGGGTCAATCTCTTGGTTATCAATTCCTTCGGGAATCGAATCACTTTTGAGAAAGGCCTCTATTTCCTCAAGGACGAAATCACTTCCCTCAAACGGAGTGAGGGAAGGAGAAGAATTAGCGATTATGGGGTGAGAAGAGGGAGTGGGATTGCCACTCGGAGAACTATCAGTGAATCCAAGGATTTCCTGAGCATACTCCTCGGATGCAATGTCAATGACATCAATTCGGTTGACCGATTCAGCATCATAATTCGAGGAGTATCTCGAGGTTTGATCAAGGTTGACCGTTATCGCTTTAGTGCCAACTCGTAACGTGATTTCCTCATCGAAAACATCGATTAATGCACGACCCGTCCTTAAGAATCCTCTCCCAAGAATGAGGGGAACTCTTGGATCCGCATCGAAATCAACAACGACAAAGTCTGCCGGAAAATGGAACTTTCCCACTCTTACAAATACGTCCTCGGCAATACCAAGGGGACGTGAAATTGAACGGTCTGCAAGCTCGAGAGTCATGCATGTGGGACTAAGTGCCTGAAGAGAGAGCTTTTTCCAAACTGAGTGGGGCATTAAGTTGATGCTTGCACCAAGATCGGCCAAGGCAAAGCACTCAACCATCCCTTGGAAAATACATGGTATTAGAAATTTCCCGGGGTCTCCTAGCTTCTCAGGAAGCTGTTTCAACAGAACTGCAGAGCAGTTTTCATTGAGTGGAGTTCGTGCCATCTCAAACAGTTTTTCTTTATTGCTCAACAGGTTTTTGATTGTTGATGCAAATTTGGGCATTAAAAGAAGAGCATCCGCGAAACTAATATCGAAGTGTAGTTCTTGAAAAATCTGAAAGAATTTTTCCATCTGATGATTAGCTTTTTCACGGAGCTTCTGGTCTTGCAATCGTGAGGGATATGGAATTGATGGTTTTGGGTAGGCTTTTGGATTTTCAACAGGACCTTCGGTAGTTTCAAACACGACTCTTTTAGGGGGAGTCAGGACCGGGATAACTGGAGGAGGGATGTCATTGGTACCTCCGTTATTAGTAGGAAGTACCGTATCCGTAGTATCCTCAGTTTCACATTCCTCTACCGGGATAGGAGAAGAGGTAGACGGAGCTGTGGGTCCTTTATAAGAAACTCCACTTCTTGTGGTGATCGCCTTTACATCGCCCCTCGGATTAGCGATCGTGTTGCTAGGTAAAGTACCTGAGCCAGAGGGTCGATCATTTAAAGACTTCTTCAAGTCAGAGATTTGACTAACCAGCACTTTGTTTAGTTCATCTTGGGATTTCATAAACTGTTTTAATAACTCATCAGATGATGGTCCAGTTGAAACAATGGCTTGATTTTGGTTCGGAAAATTTTGAGCCCGATTAATCTGGAAATTCCCATGTTGCTGGTTGTTATTACCCTGGAAGTGGTTTTGTTGTTGAAAATTACCCTGAGGGTAATTGTTCTGACCTTGATTACGGTTATAATTCCCTTGGTTCTGATTTTGTTGAACCTGGTTTTGACCAGAGTTGAAATTCCCTTGGTTGTTAAAACCTTGGTTCATTCGGTTCTGGTTCTGATTCTGGTTAAAGTTCTGGTTTATGTTTTGACCATTTTGGTTCTGGGATTGATTAAATCCTGGTGGTCCAATGTAGTTATTAGAACGATAACTCAACAGATTTCGGTCCCCTTGCGGCTGGTAAGAATTACCTCCCGTATTGTAGGAACCTTGGGCTGCGAATATGTTCTTTGGAGTGAAGCCACCGGAGGCTGGGCACTCATGGTACAGGTGTAGACCACCACAGGTTTCACAACTCATAGTTTTATTCTGCTGATTGTGATTTGTTTGGTGAATTCGGAGAACCACAGAAGATAAATCATCAAACTTTCTGGTAAGGGCAGCTATTTCATTATTTGCCAGAGTGACTGACTTACATGAGTCATTCCTCTCTGCAGAGGAGTCCCAAAAATTGTGATGGGCAGTCATTTTTTCGATTAAGTCATAACACTCTTCAGGGGTCCTTTTCATAAAGGTGCCCCCAGCAGCAGCATTGATGGTGTCACGATGACGTAGTGTCAAACCATTATAAAAGGTATCAATAATGGTGACAAGAAGCATATTATGATTGGGACACCGATCAATAGCAAGTTTGTAGCGTTCCCATGCCTCATATAAGGACTCTTCGGGAAGCTATCTGAAGTTACTAATATCGTTTCTCAGCTTTGTAACCATAGATGGTGGAAAGTATTTAGCCAAGAACTTAGTAACCATCTCATCAAAAGTATGGATCGAATTCTTAGGTGTTCGATCGAACCATGAAGTCGCATGATGAGTGAGAGAAGATGGGAACAGGTATAAACGCAGACCATCTTCGGTGACGCCATTTTGTTTCATGCTCTGGGTGACGGTTAAAAATTTATCGAGATGCTTGTTAGCATCGTCACCCGGCAAACCGCGGAACTGACACGAATTCTGGACCTGTTGTATCATGTTGTGTTTTAGTCCAAAATCCGAGGCTCCAATTGTAAGTGGTGCAATGGGTCCACCCCTCCCGTGCATGGTAGGTTGACATAGTTCCTCCATTGTTCGGGTGTCATGAACTACATCTACCTTGGGAAGGATTGGGGGCTCGTCGTTCATTTTTAGTGTGTGTTCTTCTTCAACAGTACGTAACTCGGTTACGTTTCTATGACGATTACGTCGTGATTGTGAACGAGTGCGCATGCACTAAAAACAATTTTCAAAACAAGATCGAGGCAAAACCATAGTGAACTTAAATCCAATAATCACAAGTGAATGGCTTCTTTGAAAAAGGTACACCACCCACAGGGATATAATTGCAAGTTTTTATCTTAAGTTTTGGAACTTATTATGTTCACACCCCCATTTAGTAGGTGTTCTGCCTTGGTTTGCGGTGGTAAACTTTTATGTAATTATATTCACAGTAAAATGTTTTTGGCTTTTCGTGTATGGGTAAAAAAACTTGGACAATATTTTTGGAACTGATTCGTTAACCGAAATCGTTCCTTTAAGATTACTCGCAGGCTGGCGGGAGGGATATAACACCCCCAAAATCGATCAATACAGTGGAAGACTTAAAATGTCAGCGGAAGACTTTTGGGGTATTATATCGTGGATCTTTGTCACAGTTATAGAAAACGATTCAAGTGATCCTTGTAAATTTTATTTAAAATACCAAATATTCATAATTCCAAGAGAATTCGTTATTTAACAACAAGTTTTAATCAAAGAGAAAATAAACATTTCTTTATTTGCCCACTTCGTGCCGTTGCCATCCATTCCATTTAGTTACCTGAGATAAACATGCTAAAAGTCAACAAAAAGTTGAGTGAAATTCATAGGTTTATAATTTAGAGTTTGAACACAATATACAGATGCTTATTGTATATAAATACAAATAAACAAATTTGAAAAATCACATTTATTATTGCCTTAAGCTCATGACACTCAACGATTCAACAGACATCAATATTTTCTATAATAATGATGTAAAATGTATAGCCCCCAAGATAGGTATTTGCCAGTAACCTATGATATTCAAATAAAGTGCATTTGGTGACTTTCCTCTAGCCACCAAATGGGGATTGTCAATCCCTAATAGATGTATTCACAAATATTTACGTTCACCTTTCAAGTGATTAAGGTTCATGATCGAGGGACTTTTGGCAATAGCTACTTAAGCAATAATAAGATCAGGAAAAGACTTGTGTTCGGTTTTTGAGCATGTATCCCCCCCACAAAAATAAGTTAAGTGTGGGCTATGAACTCACCTTAGTAGGATAGTAGAACAAACGTAATCTCAACGATGCAAGGCAACGGCTTCACACATAACATATAAGATATGGCACGTTTTAGTTTTTAAGTCTCGTTTTATTGCGAACGTTTATTTTTAATTATGAGTAATCGATAAAGTGCATACGTGATGTGCTACGTCGTATAAAAATAGATAATGGTTACGTATTGTTTTATTCGTCTAAATTTAGTTATTCGTTATATACGTTTTATTCGTATTATGTATATATATATATATATATATATATATATATATATATATATATATATATAATAAGTTACGTTTATTATTTATCGTCTTTAATATATATTCAAATGTATATATATAAGTATAAATATATATAATTTATAAAATTATTATTAAAATCAATATTACTATTCAATCCTTCATGTTTCTCAATTTTACACTTTTTACCCTTAACGGAAAAACATTTACGCCGTTAGTCCAAAAATTATATATATTTACGTTTTTAGTCCAAATATCAAATATTTACATTCATTATCCCTAAGTTTCAATATTTACAGTTTATACCCTTTAGAAAAACAGTTTTATACTTTTCACCCAACGTTTACAAACTTTACACTTTTAGTCCTTAACCTTTGAACATTTGCAAAAATAGTCCAAACTTCACCAAATTTAAAACTTAGCATTTTTATTATTTCAATAAGCTCATAAAGTTTCAAACAGCTTATACCAACAGCTTACTAGCTTATAATTAGCTTATTTCATTAATTGGGCTTAACGAGCCAAAATTTAGGGCCCGTTAAGGATTTACGATCCAAGGGGTTTGGGGGTATACTTGTTTAGTCGAAATCCATCTTTTTAAGTTACAAATTCATTTCAAAAGAGCATATATGCTCAGCTTTTTGTAATAAGCTAAAATGAGCTTTTTGGGCTTTACGGCCCACTTAAGGTTTTTAAGTTTTCTGAAAACAGTTCTAATATCGATTTACTTTGGGTCTCGTTAGGTGATTAAACGAAGTTATTAGGTCGACTTATTTATCATTCCTGATAGTATATCAAGTAGGCAATTAGATCGTACAAAAATAATAGGTGGTTATGTGTCGATTTTTAAAATGACGAGGCCAAAGTATATGGCCAAAACTTATGCGTATAACTTATATAAGTTGAAAAATAATCTAAGTCTTTTAGTATATTTCGTATAGGTTCAACCCAACTTAGAAACGTGTGATTCTTAGTGTGTATACGTTAATATTAGTTCATTGTTATTATAGGTACTCGTTAATGGCTTATCCAAGAAATAGTATGATACATAAAATATGTACGTCGTGTTCATCATTTACGTGATATATATAGTAAGTGTTGGTGTAAAACATAAACATACGTATGTATATAATTAGAAATAAAAATCAAGGTCTCACCTCACCTCAAAGGTGGAGTTAAACGTCGTGTATGGTTCGTGGAATGGTTCCAAAGCTTCGTGGTTCACTTCACGTTCCACCAAAGGTTCAAGAGGCTCCAAGCTTTGCTTCCTAGGTTCACTTTTAGATGTGGTACACTTGAGAATCCTTTCGTCCCTCCCTAGCTCCTTCTCGTTAATATTTTGTGTAATGTAGTTCGTATGAGTGTATGTGGTGGTTTAGGGTTGCATGGAACTCTCATATAGGCAGTAGAAACAAGATAAGTTCACAAGTGTTGGTGTAGCATGTGAGGGCGAATAGTATCACCACAAACAATGCCCAATCGAAGGTTTACAAGGTTTAGATCTTGTGAGATTTGTTCCTGTTCATTCCTGACAATCATGAGATGTATATTGTTCATTTATATGGGATTGGAGAGCATGGGTGGTGCTAAGGAATGATATGCCACGTTTAGACTCATCTTTCAAATGATGAGTTTGGTGATTCACTTGGGTGGTTTCTAGGGTAGTAAACGAACAAGGGAGGTTGCAATATTTGTTGTTTCTGGTTCTTTGGTACTAGGTGATACGAAACAAGCAAAAATACATGTTGGTTAAGTGTAGAAATCGTAAAAACATAGGGTGGTTTTGGGTGTGTCGCGGCAGTGCAAAAGAAAGAAAGTAATATAAGGGTGCGTTTGGGCTTAAACCCTAGTGGGCTTATGGTTTGCGTCAGCCCAGCAGAAAAGAAAGAAAAAAATATAGTACTAGTCCGTTTGGTTTGTGTATTGGATCCGTGGCCCAAAGGGTGTTGGGGGCCCACCTGGTGTGTCTCGATTATCGTGTCGAAGTTCAAAAATATTAGTGAGCATTCTCGGGAAGTTTCGTAGGTTCGGGGAATATATAAATAGTATACGTTATTTAGACGAAAATGTATTGTTTTAAATATAAACGCGTTATATAATTATTTATCGTTTGCAATAATTATAGGAAATCTAGGTTGTGTATAAGCATCGTTCCTGGTTAAACAGTCAATCACAGTTATCGTTGTGGTTCAATATCAAGCCATATCATAAAAAAAAGAATTTTTTTACCCGTAAAATGGTGTTAATTTATCATAAAATCGTTTTATTTATTCGTATGCATTTACTAATCGTAAGTGAAATTTACGAGAGGTTACATTACCTACCTCTTACAGGGAATTCCGTCCCGGAATTGTAGTCTAAGATAGTTGCCAAGGGTGTCTTAGGTGAAGAGATGTGGGTACTTGGAGCGAATCTGATCCTCGCGCTCCCAGGTATATTCCGGTCCTCGCTTTGAGTCCCAACGAACTTTTTTGATAGGGATACGGTTTTGTTTTAGTTGTTTGACTTCTCTATCCATGATTTCAATGGGTTCCTCGGTAAAGACAAGTTTATCATCTAGTCGAATCTCTTTTAGTGGAATCACGAGAGATTCGTCGGATAAATACTTCTTAAGGTTTGACACATGAAAGGTGTCGTGAATCCGACTAAGTTCTTCGGGTAGTTCTAGTTTATAAGCCACGGGTCCTATCCTTTCCAGGATTTTGAATGGACCGATGTATCTGGGGTTCAACTTTCCATGCTTTCCAAATCGTACCATTCCCTTCCAGGGAGATACTTTCAATAAGACTCTGTCTCCTATTTGAAATTCCATGGGTTTCCTTTTTAGGTCTGCGTAGCTTTTCTGTCGGTCTCGGGCTGCTTGCAAGCGTTGCTTAATCTTAATGATTTACTCGGTTGTTTTCCGAACAAGGTCTGGTCCTATAAGTTGTCTTTCTCCGACTTCTGCCCAACAGACGGGCGATCTGCACTTTCTACCATACAGTGCTTCGAAGGGTGCTGATTTTATACTGGTGTGGTAACTATTGTTGTATGAAAACTCTGCTAATGGTAAGTGCTTATCCCAACCTTTTCCAAAATCAATAACGCATGCTCGGAGCATATCTTCCAAGGTTTGGATAGTTCTTTCACTTTGACCATCAGTTTGAGGGTGGTATGCGGTGCTAATATCTAGTTTAGTTCCTAAGGCTTTCTGTAATGATTTCCAAAAGTGAGAGGTGAAACGACTATCTCGATCCGAGATAATTGAAATTGGTACTCCATGTCGAGTGACAATTTCCTTCACATATAGCTGAGCTAGTGTATTCATCTCATCGGTTTCTTTGATTGGTATAAAATGAGCGGATTTTGTGAGACGATCCACAATAACCCATATTGTGTCGTATCCGGATGAGGTTCTTGGGAGTTTGGTGATGAAGTCCATAGTGATTCATTCCCATTTCTACATAGGAAGTTCTGGTTGTACAAGTAAGCCTGAAGGTTTCTGATGTTCTGCCTTTACCCATGAACATGTCAAACATTTACCGACATATTCTGTGATGTCAGCCTTCATGTTTGGCCACCAATATAGTCTCTTTAAATCCTGATACATCTTGTCGGAACCTGGATGAATGGAGTATTTTGACTTGTGGGACTCGTACATGATGAGCTCACGAATACCTCCAATCATAGGGATCCAACTTCTATCCTTGAAACACAGTGTTCCATCGGATTTCTTCACGAAACCATTCTTATTCTCGGGCATACCGTAAATCTTTTCCTTGGGTCGGTTTTCTTCTTTAAGTGCTTCGTTCTGCGCGGTAAGGATTTGGGATGGAAGGGGTGAGTGGATAGTCATCCCTAGTGATCTAACTCGAAGGGGTTTCAACCGTTCCTTTCGGCTTAACGCATCTGCTACTACATTAGCCTTTCCTGGGTGGTGATGGATCTCACAATCATAATCGATGAGCAACTCTAGCCAGCGACGTTGCCTCATATTCAAATCCTTCTGATCCAAAATGTGTTGAAGACTCTTGTGGTCGGTGTACACGGTACATTTGGTGCCATATAAGTAGTGTCTCCATAACTTGAGCGCAAGCACTACAGCTCCTAACTCCAAGTCATTAGTCGTGTAGTTTTCCTCATGTTTCTTCAGTTGCTGAGATGCATAAGCTATCACTTTGCTTCTTTGCATCAAGACCGCTCCTAGTCCATGATAAGATGCGTCACAATATACTATAAAGTCCTCGTTTCCTTCTGGGAGGGCTAATATTGAAGCTTCACAAACCTTTTGTTTTAACAACTGGAAGGCTGCTTCTTCCTTTTCTTCCCAGATGTACTTCTCATTCTTTTGGGTCAGTTTAGTCAAAGGTTTTGCAATCTTGGAGAATCCTTCTATAAATCTTCGGTAGTAACCTACGAGACCTAAAAATTGACGTATCTCCGTGGGGTTTGTAGGAGATGACCAACCTTTAACGGCCTCAATCTTTGCAGGGTCCACGTGAATGCCTTGACTATCGATGATGTGTCCTAAAAATTGTACGGTGTGAATCCAAAACTCGCATTTGGAGAACTTAGCGTACAATTCTTCTTTCTTGAGTAGTTCTAGAATGATTCGCAAATGTCCTGCGTGTTCTTCTTCGTTGCGAGAGTACATCAAAATATCGTCGATGAATACTATTACAAACTTATCCAAGTAAGGTTTGCATACTCGATTCATTAAATCCATGAAAACTGCTGGTGCATTGATCAGACCGAACGGCATTACTTGAAATTCGTAGTGACCATAGCGCGTTCTAAATGCAGTTTTCGGAATATCCTCTTCTCGAACTCTTAGCTGATGATATCCTGATCTCAGATCAATTTTTGAGTACACACTCGATCCTTGCAATTGATCAAACAGATCATCAATTCGAGGTAATGGGTATCGATTCTTTACCGTAAGTTTATTCAACTCCCGGTAATCGATGCACATTCGAAAGGATGCATCCTTCTTCTTAACAAATAAAATTGGAGCTCCCCAAGGTGATGAGCTTGGTCGAATAAATCCTTTATCCGATAATTCCTTTAGTTGTTCAGACAACTCTTCCATTTCAAATGGCGCTAGCCTATAAGGTGCTTTAGCCACTGGTGCTGCTCCAGGCACTAGTTCAATATGAAATTCTACTTGACGTACGGGTGGAATACCAGGTAATTCTTCAGGGAATACGTCAGGAAAATCCCTAATGATAGGAACGTCATCAAGCTGCTTCTCGGATGACTTACTTTCCGTAACTTGGGCCATGTATACTTGACATCCTTCCTTCATGTATTTTATCACTCGCATACATGAGATAATTCCATATCGAGGTTTGCTTTTGTCGCCCTGGACAATGAGTGTTTCATCCTTGAGTGGTATATGGACGGCCTTTTCGTCACAGTGAATCCTAGCACGATGGTGGGATAGCCAATCCATGCCGACGATAGTGTCGAAACTACCAAGTTGAACCGGCATAAGATCAATTGCAAAAGGTTTTTCGGATAAGGTTAGGGTGCAATCTTTCATGATAGTATTGGTATCTATTAAATTCCCGTCAGCCATTTCGACTTCGTAGGTGGTGTTTAGCTTAGAGGGGGTAACATTAAGTAAAGGGGCAAACGTATCTGATATAAAACTCTTATCGGCGCCCGAATCAAATAATACTCTAGCATTATGATGGTTTAGTAGAAACGTACCGGTGACTACATCGGGTCCGTTTCCATCTCCGAGTAGGTATACCCTAGCTTGGGCGTTGGCTGGTTCGTTTCCTTTTGGGCAGTTCCTCCGGATGTGTCCTACTTCTCCGCACTCGAAACAAGTGGGTGATACAGCCAGTGTGTTGCTTCCCGTAGCAGGAATCCTACAGTTTCTGGTTTGATGACCGATCTTATGACATTTGTCACATCAGACGGTATAACGACCCTCGTGATGAAGTTTGCATCGCTGGCACAGGGGTTTCTGTCCGTTGTACCCTACACCTTCCGTAGCGGTGTAGACTCGGGGTTTTTCTTGTCTTTGATTCTGCTGCTGAGTGCTTCGAGTGTTGTGATATGGTTGGTGGTTCCGATTATTGTTGCGTTGGTTGTTGTTGCGGTGATGACTGTTGTAGCTTTGCTGGTTGTTGTTGTGATGGTGAGTGGTTCTTTTATCGTCCAATTTCCTTTTAAGTTCATTGTATTTCACTTCTCGATCTAGAAGTTTCTGAGCAAGCTCCATTGCTGCTTCCAAGGTTGGCGGGTTTGCTGAGGTGACATTTCCTTCAATACTCCTAGGGAGTCCTTCGACATATTTCTCTAATGTCTTCTCATGATCGGGTACCATGGTAGGGCATAGTATCCTGAGTTCTTGGAATCTCCGGTTGTAACTTCTCAAATCAACTCCTTTCACTATGAAGGCATGGAACTCATCCTCGAGTTTTCGCAGTTCGGAACGGGGACAATACTTCTTTAGTATTTTAGCCTTGAATTTAATCCAAGTTAGCTGATGTGCTGCTTCTGCTCCTAGTGTTTGAATGGTAGAGTTCCACCAGGATAGAGCGTCTTGCATTAGTGTTCCCGTTGCGAAGCTTACCTTGTTGTTTTCCGAGCATCCACTTCTTGGGAAAACAGTTTCACTTCTTTCAAACCGTTGAGCTAATTCCGACACTCCTTCAGTTCCTTTGAAATACGTCGGTTGACACGCTATGAAGTCTTTGTATGTGCAGTAGCGGGGTGCAGGTGCATTTCCATCTCTATTACGGCCTTGTCCAGCTAGAACGGCATTAACGCCATCAGCGATTGCTTGCTGGATTGCTGCCGGGGTCATAACTTCAGGGTTTGCTGGTGCGGCATTCGTGGTTGTTCTCCTAGTTCTAGCCATATTGCTATAAAAGAAGGTATATTATTAGAACATTTATAATAACCTTATCACGTTGAAAATACATATCGAGTAATGAATAGTTAAATATAGGTCGTAGTTACAATGATTCGATCATTGAAAAGGTTTAAATCGTAAATTTTCGTATGTTGGGATGACACACATTACGAATAAGTTTGACCTGTATGAACCAATATATTACGATATAATGCAACGTAAATAAAGATAAAATAAACTTCCATAAATCAATGTCAAGGTGTTACAACACTTATTGATACTTGTGCAAATGTTTACAAAACACGACAAGATATTCTTATTTGTAGGACATTGATTTTTCTTAACAAGGTGGTGGTCTCATGGTTTTCCTAAGGCCTTGTCTAGGCGGTTTTGGAGTTCTTGAATGGCAGTGGACATGGTTTCCATGGTTTGATCTCGAGTCCTTTCCCTTTCTCGAGCTTCTAGCAGGGCTTGCCTAAGGCGTAGGTTTTCAGTGTTGATCCTCTCAATTTTTCGGTCTAAAGTTCCCAATGCTATTTCGGTCGAAGTGTTAGCCCCACATAGTGCTCCTAGGAATTCCATTGATTTCCAAAATAGAGAATCCAACTTTTCGACCTTATCTTCTATTGCAAGATGACCAATTGTGAGACAGTTCATATCATCTTGAAAGGTTTCTAGAAGTTCATGTGGAATCTTGTTGAGTATACTAGCGATGGAATCAAGTCGGTCTTCATGGCGAACCATTCTTGCAGCTAACAATGGTATGGTATGGTGTATGGGTTCCCCAGTGACTGGCAGAATTCGGGAGGTAGAGTAAGAACTTTCCCCAAGTTCCCTTGTTGTTGGTGTTCCTTCTTGAGATCTCCAATATCGCATAATGGGCAATAAGAAAGACCTTTTACGAGCATCTACTCGCTTGTGGATCCTTCGGCCTCTACGGTGAACACTAGATTCTGAGGTGGTCGGGCGGATTGGGTAAGTCCTTCGGTGAGGCGATAGAGGGACACTTTGGTAAGGTGCAGGTGGTGATGCTAGTGGAGGTGATGCTATGGGTGATGGTATTAGTGGCACAGTAGTAGTTTGGCTGTAGAAGAGAGTTGGTAGTGGTGGTATTATTGGTGGTGCAGGTGGTGATGGCACAACTGATTCAGGTGGTATGACAAGAGCTGGTGCTGGTACAGCAGCACTTGCTTCATACGGCTGAAGTTGTCTAATTTGCCTAGATCGGCGAATCGGACCAGATGTTGCCGGAGGAGAAGCCTCTATGTCAGATGCTGGCAGAAATTGCTGGCTTTGCATGTATCTGTCGGTAGCAGGAGACATAGGCATAGGTGAGGTAGCATAGGCTGAAGTAACATCTTCAGTTCCTGAGTTTGAGGACAAGCTGATAGGGTGGGTGTTCGAAGACATGACACTGTAATAAATTTCCCGATTAGTAAATGTAAGCATAATTATAACCAATTTAAAATGCTATAAGATAAATAATACTTTTTACCAATTACCGGGATGCATCCTAGGTACTTTGTTTAGTATTATTTGGTGAATGTTTTGGTGTGTGTGCAATACACCCCTTTCACATAGTACGTTTGGAGATGATCACTCCTATGTGCGCATTAGTATTTGTTGGGCATTTCTGTTAGTTCTACTTTTAGATGATCCTTATCTTGTCTTCTTTATTTGTGATTAACTTATGCTTGCTTTATTTCTTTGGCTTACACTTATGACTCATTTCATTTCCTTAAGTGTTTGGTATCTATTATCCGTATTTCCTTTGATCATATTCTATGTTTCCATATTCTTGATTTCTATCTCAGCAGGTTCACTTGGACTTATCTCGTATTCACCTTCGTTTTCCTTTTGTTATTAGTTTTCATTTGTTTACATCTGTTCACTGGGCTTTTTAAGCTCAGCCGCATTTTTTTTCATGCGGTAGGTTTTTAGAAAGAAGCTGGGTTGGGTGACGAGTGCTTAGGAGCTCTTAGTGGACTACACTGTTGATAGCTCCCCATGGATTAGAGAATAGACTTAGAGATTTCCCTTTTGGTTCTTAGTTTGTAATTAGTTTGGAAGCTGTAATTAGTCCCTTATTCTTTTCATAGTATTATTTTGAAACCCTTGTATTTGTAATGTATCTCTGTTTACTTGTGTTCTGATTTGACCCCAAAATGTTACACTTTAGCCCTTTTCAGGTTGGGGTGTTACAATTTTGGTATCAGAGACAGGTTTGATCGGCGGATTCAAAACCCGTAGAGCTTAGGCTATGACCTGTGAGTATTAGGCCCGCTAAGTTTTGCACCATAGGAGTTATGAAACAACCTTTGAGAACTTGCGTTATGATTTCCACTCTGAAACTTAAGTTATGACCGGTGAGGATTGGGTAGACTATAGGGAATTTGTTTAGGTATCATTGCTTCCACATCACTCTGATTCGTGCCTTACTTCTAGTTGAGCCTTTTAAGATTTCTCCTTCTGGAGATTTGAAGCCTATTATTTTGCATAACATGAGTTTAGTGACCAAGTAAGTTTAGAATGCGTTAAGAATTTTGCGGTAATGTTTGACATTACGTAAGCTTTATCTTCTTTGATTTCAACCTCTGATTCATTGTTAACCCTTTAGATGCCTCTATAGGCACTCTGAGAATTTCTATGATCATGACGTGTTTGACACGTTCTGTGAAATCTCTTGCTTTTGATAAATATTTAAGTTTCTGATTCTAGTTGTTTTAGTATAGTGATTATTTTACCGAAGAAATGCTTAGCAAAGTATTTCCCCGGGTCGTGTCCCAGTGAAGGTGTGAATGGAATTTTCAATTCCCGAATCGTGAAACGTGTCGTGAAAGTGGTAAAAAGTGATTTCGATGAGATTATACTAATGAATAAGTAAATGACGCACAAATAACTAATTTAGCACGCAAATCAAGTAAACAAACTAAAAACGTAACGCAAAATCGAAAACGTAAGCTAAAACGAAAAATAAACGTTAATGTACGAAATAAAACGCGAATTTTAAGCTACGCTACTCCTACAGACTTGAAAATAATTTTGAAAAGTTAAAAATGATAAAAGAAAATTTTGAGAAAAAGAAAAATATTTTTTTGACTTTTTATTAACTTTTTATGAATTAAAAACTAATTAACTAATTAAAAATTAAAAGAAAATGCAAATAAGGTGAGAAAAATGAAAAATAAATTTTGAAAATTATAAAATAACTAAAAAGTAATTTTAAAACTAAAAACTAATTTTTTTGGCTTTTTATGTAATTTTTGGGAATTAAAAACTATTAAATCTAATTAAAAATTAATAAAAATAGAAAATAAATGAGAAAAATTTCAAAATAAATTTCTAAAAATCTAAAATAACTAAATAGAATTTTCTAAAATATTTTTGGATTTTTCATGGCTTTTTTTTTTTGATTTTTTTTGGAATTTTTAGTAATTAAAAAGAATTTAAAATTGATTAAAAATGAAAATTAAATAGGAAAAATAGTAAATGGACTCAGAAAAATTTGAAAAAATTAAAGAAAATCTAAAATATTAAAATGAGCTTGAGAAAAAAGTTTGAAACTAAAATAAGCCAGAAAAGTACTGATAAGCTGAAAACTGCTTATTGTGGAGTGCTTATTGATAAGCACTCCTGACCCAATATGATTCAAACTTTAACCAAATGTTTTTAGGACTCAAATAAGCTGAATGGAATAGTTTTTAGACCAATTTATATTCAGAAACACAGGTTATAGCTCAAACCGTGCACATAAGCTCTTATCAAATAAGCAGTATTTAAACAGGTAAAGCCAATGGAATCCCAACAGTGAAAATAAGCAATAACAAACACAAATGAACTTATATGAACTACTAATCTCAGATAATGATCAATAAATCTCAATTGCAACCTCAAAATAAAAACAGACCCTAGGCTTGAACAAAGCAACTTAATAGGCCAAATAAGCTGTGTAAATAAGCTAAGGAATGAAAACTTGAGGGGGGAAATGACTCACTAACCTACTGATAACTAATAAAACACCTAAGTTATGAATTCCAAACTAAATTGAACCACAAATGGGGCCTGAGATCAGCAGCACTTAATCCACAAATTAAACCAATTTTGACTTTTTTGTTGCAATCCTATGACCAAAATGAAATTCAAAAGCAATAATCCTACCTTAAATAATTTGCTAAGTTATTTTAAAACTAGATGAGCCAAAGTGTTCCCTATTTCTACCATATTGCAAGATCTCAGTTCCTAAAACTACTTATGCTAGCTAACGAGGACTTAAATGGAATTTTTGACTTTTTGCTATATAAGGCTCTGATTAGATGCCACAACTTACTTAAATAGGCCAAAGGTGAGTTACTGATGCAGAAGTTATCACCAGAAAAACTATAGAGACACAAAATTTAATATTGATCCAAACACCCCTATAAACCTATGTTTCAAACTACTCCTACTGATTTGAGCCTAATCTGACTAACCCACAGTCCTTAGGTTACTTAACTGTGCAGAAAAACCAACAACAATCCAACAAAATTCTGCAATACAAACTTAAACCAAACACCCCTTAATTCATCACATTACAATAACAAATGAAAATATAAGCTGTTAACCACTGAATCAATTATCAAATTAGATTAAACTACAATACTAGAAGCAGAATCAACACTAATAACCAGCAACTAACAATCAGAACAAGGAATTACAGATCTAAAAATAGTAACTCAGCCAATGAAACAGTAGAACACCTACTCAAATCAAACTGAAAATGAATACCAAGCTAAACTATGATGCAAAAATCAAATCAAAACAGAAATATGCCATAACTAATGGATCTAAACTACTAATCTAAATTAAGCTTTGAAAATTTAAAATAGAAAACTTACGAAACACCTCTCAGCTAAACAGAGAGGTGTATCCCACACAGCCTGTCTTTGGACAGGCCAAGAGCACCTTCTTGACTGTCAAACTCCAATGCTTAAACTCAGCTTCTTCTGAACATGCTCAGCTTATTGAGATAAGCTGAGCTTTGACTGTCATTGACCAATCTTACCAAAGAACTAAATGAGCAGAATCAAACCAGAAATCTTACTATAAGCTCTTAATTGAATGAGAACAGAATTTAAAAACTGAAAACAAATTTATTAAAAGGAAATTGCTGTAAATGACAAGGAATTTAAATGGAAAACTTAAATTTCATTAAAACATAAATTGAGTGCAAAGCTTTTTGAAATAAGAAAATACATTAAACTGAGAATTCCATAACTATATTAAACCTACTCCTACTCCTAGAATTAACCCTAAAATCTAACAACTAAACATGATGTGAGGAGGGGGCTATTTATAGCTGATGAGAGTAGAAGCCAGGTCATTGATCCGTGTGATTCTGTGTTTCATTGAGTCCTAGTAGCCCTTAGATCATGCTCTAGATGCATCCAATCATTATTAGTCCTAGGATTAATTATCATGATGTGACTGATCCTGCGTGTCTTCTCCCATTGGTCCACGTGTACTTCTTACATTCCCTGACATGTTCTAGATGCCCAATGAATGGGTAATTATTATTAAGGTGGGGTAATTTTGAAAGGTGGGGAGTTAGGGTTCTTGCTACAGTAATTTTCTGGGTTTATTAGTGAAAAGGGGGGCGGGTAAATGGGAGGTGGGTATTTTTTTTATTGCTTTGACCGATTATTTGACCAAGGTGGGAGTAGGGTGATGGATCGGGTTTATTGGTGCAGGCCAGGTAAAGTAGAGTGGGTTGGGTACAAATAAAGGGAGGTGGGCTTTGGTGTGTTGGGCTGGGGTGTAGGAGTTTGTGGATCCGGTTGTATCATTTTAGTATGAAGACTAAAGAGTAGTATTATTAACTAAGGACCTATGTTGTAAAAATTGAAACTCCAGGGATCAATTCTATAATTTATCCAAAGTACTTCCCAAGGATAATTCTTGCCATTCTCATATAGTTGAGTGTTGACTTTGACCATTCTTTGAATATTATTCCAAGGGACCATTTTTGTAAATATTTTGAACAGTAGGGACTGAAATTGTCAATCTCTTCAAACTTTGACCAGGGGCTTTTCTTGCAACTTTATGACTTTCTGAGGACTTCTTATGCAATTATGAGCTTTCTTTGATTATTTTGCTTCCCCGGCTCCGGCTTTTGACCTTTTTCTAATATCGTGCTCGTTTTTGTTGGTTTTAGCTTTGTTTTTGTTAATTTTCACATATCCGTACCTGCACATACACAAATATAAAAATACACATTCTCTTGGCATATTTGGTTTGTATTTGGTGGATTTGGTCTGAATTAAGGCCTAAAAATGATGTGTGAATAAGCACTCATCAAAATCCCCCAGACTAAGGTATTGTCGTGCCCTCACGTAATGTCATCACCTCACGCTTAAAAGATAAATAATTTAAAAACCTCTCTTTACTGACGTTGTAAAGTAGCAATGATGTTCAAAAGAGATAGTAAAATCATTTATTCTCAAAAACGCTCCGTTTTCCGATTTTCATGAATAACAACTACAACTACTATTTTTGTACTTTTTCATTTATATATGTGATGGTTTGCCTTGACTTTCATTATCAATTCTTATCCGTTGATAATTTTCAGGGTCAACGAGTAAAAACACTTCTCACAGAGAAGAGACCATACGGATAAAAATCGTCATCCTTGATTTTTCACAAGCTCCCAAACTAAGCGTAAAATCGAGATCATTGTTTATTCACAAGTTAGGTGCTAACACTACCCACAAAAGTTACTTGTGTAATTACCTCTTGTTCCCAGGTCCTAAGTTTTGTATCTCAAGATTTTAATTTGTGAGAAATGAATTGCTTCATATTTTCTCGTTTTGATAGTTGTTAGTCCGATAAGAGCACAAAATTTGAATCCTAAGTAGTTTCCAAACTTTCCCTCAAAAACCCCTGCTTACAGAAATCGGGTCCACATGAAGGTCTCTGATTTAACATGATCTGTAAGGGCTCCCTTTTTATTTATGACCGAGACATACCATGTTTGATACCCGAAATGGAAGCTTTTATTAGGGAAACCCTCAGAGTCGAAGCTTTGTATTTTTGCACAATTATAAGCACTTTAATAATACTGGGTCCTTAGTCCTTTATTTCTTTTACTACAACGGTTTATGAGCCGCCAAGATGTAAGAGCTTTATTATGACCTTAGATTTATATCCGCTGCTTTTTATAGCTTTGGATTCCTCTGCCTTTTTATTTGGCTTTGGACTATTATTATTGATATTCATAATCATATGCCAAACTCCGAGTCCTACGGCCTTTACTAAGATCACAACATCGGCTGCAAACCGGCAAGATGCAATAGTCTATTTTACCGTAACACTGGCAGTACCCCTATGTGTACCAAACCACCATATGCAGAGATTTTGATGGGAACGCGAAAAAACTAAGTATTACCCAAACCGTATACCCTTAATTAATCCTAGAGATCTATTTTTATTGGTGTGCAAGCTTGTGGGAACAAGGAGGCCACAAGTACCTTTCGTGGGCTCTAAAGAGATCCAACTACTCCATGTTTAGCACGAAACTTCTAAATAAACTCTATCATTCCTCGATCTCCGCAAATTTAAAATCCCAAGTAATGAGATCCGCGGATGCTTAGCCATAATCTTTTGATTATTTTGGTTAAGGGAGACGAGCTAGGGCTCAACACGCCCGGTCAAGTCAAAACATTTATTTCTGCTCTCGCCGGTAGGAAAGTCAAAACAAGGTGTCAAAACTTATTATTCATATCATTTTTTTTTACAATAAAAAGGTCACAAAAATTTAAAATTTTTGGTGGAAAACGGAGTTGCGTAAGTTAACAGCTCAGACGATGGTACAGGTCAAATTGAATCGAAGATTCACCCCCCCCCCCCAGACTAAAGTGAAACATTGTCCTCAATGTTTTAAGGGTAAAGGTAATCCTACGTAAAATCTAAGGCCGTTTATTAAGTATGCCAAGAGATAAACGTTAGTCGATAAGATTTTGGATATGGTGAATTTCTGAAAGAGCAGCGAAGGATGAGACTCGAGTGGAGAGAACGACAAACCACGAGCACGAGAGTCCTCAAACTTCGGGGAAATTCCTGAACATTCATAAACAACCATGAAAATACGAGTTTTGAAAGGGTTGCCCCCCTCACGTCACGTTACTTAAAGAAAATAGAAAATAAAGAAAATAAAAATGGATAAGCATGGGGTGCCTCCCACGAAGCGCTTGTTTTTTTATTACCGAGTCACATGAGCTTGACTCGATCCCCGAATTAATTCATCCTTGGGGAGAGCAGAAAGAACGGACACTCGGCATAAACGAAGATGCCGGGGTCAAATACGGTATCTTCACTCCCGGTGGAGTGGAAAAGTGAAGAAATGAGGGGATAAGTAAAGAACGGATAAAACACCCAGATAATTAAAGCAAAGTCGATTTCTGAATCACGGGTGGGTTGGGTGGGTAAAATATTGAGCATAGGAACATCTTGTTTAGAAATCTCATCCACCACTCTAAAAATATTCTCATTCGTATCTGATTCAAAATTTACATCCGGTGGTTTCGCGGGTAGACGAGAAGATGGTAAATTGAAGATATATGAATCAGCATCGAAGGCCATTGTCATCATTCTCAATACCCGGTGGTATCAAGTCATCCGCAGCAAGAAATGGATCGACATCCTCTAAAAGAGGGTCACGTGACGGATTATCGGAAATAAGCTCAAAATCAATTTCAAAATCAAAACGCTCATAATCCGGAAGAGAGATATCAGCATGAGTAGTGGGATTGCCACTACTCGTCTCTTCAAATCGAAAAATTTCAAGCTCGGGTAAGAAATCACTATCCATAACGGGGATAGGAGAAAAAGTCGGAGGATCATTCAACGCCTCAATTTTAGAAATGAGAAGATAAACTTTGGATAATTTCTCACGAAGAGCTTCATCTTGAATTTCCGCATCATCATCTTCATCATTATCATCGATATCTCCACAAGAATCTTCATCACTCGTAGTATACTCATTGTGAGAATCGGAATAACTTTCAACTTCATCAAAATCTTCATTGCTCATCGGAGGAGAAAAGTTGACGGTTCTTCATTCAATAATTCTTCAATTAAACGGATGTCTCCCTCCGGATCAAAATTAGTATCATCAACCATCATCAAAATTAGAATCATTGTTAGCAAGACAAGCCTCGATCTCATCTAAAAAGACATCACTCCTCTCAACCGGTGTGAAAGAAGGATAAGAAGTATCAGAAACAATTTCAGAATCACCATTAGAAATTTCCCCGGACTCACTTGGGATTGGGATGAGGTTCTCAACACTAGACTTATTGAATTCGTCAGATTCCGTTGCCAGAATAGTGTTTAGATGCTCGTTCCCCATTTTTAGAGAGTCCTCGGGTTCTACGGGAGAAACATCGGAAGTATTATGAGAGTTAAGAACGAACGTAATTTTCTCATCATCGTTGTCGAAATCATAGTAAACAAATTTTTTAAAAGGATTAGATGCTCTCTCTTCTGCAAGTAACTCTGCAATAGACTTCTCACGAGGCTCGGGAGTATGAATATAACGATTAGCCACCAACTCTTTTAACTTCTCGATCATGGATTTAATTTCAAAAATATCATTAGTAACATCGGAAGTTTGTGGGGGTTGGTTAAAACCATAAGAATCGTAACATGAATTCGGCTCATAATAAAAAATTTCAAATGATCCCCCACAATTTTCAAAATTTGATGAACTTTGGAACGAATTATCATTGTAATTTGGTACTTGCTCATAAAAGTCTTGAAAAGGAGATTAAAATCATTTTGAGGATAATTATCAAAACTCGTATCACAAGCGTAAGACGTTTCAGCACTCGGGGCGTAACATATACAATTCGTGTATCCACATTGGTTACAAAAACATTGCCCACACGGTAATCCTTCATCGGATGGATTTCCATAATTAAAGCAAGTGAACGGAGACGGCGGTGGTGTTGGATAGTAATCGGGAATGTTGTGAAGGATTGCGTTTTGAACATACTCGGGAGTATTACAAAACAAACAAACTCCATCGTGAATATCATTACCACATTGTTCGCACGTACACCAAACACATGAACCTTCAAAAAACGGTTCTCCACATTTAAAACACATCAAATCCATAAGTGAGAAAGTGAAAGAATTATCGGTTTAGAGGGTTAAAGAGAAAGAATCAAATGATAAGAGGAGAAGAATATTATTTTTAGTTTTTAAATATCATAAAATCAAATAAAAGGAAAATCAAAATGGAAAAGGAAAATCTTTTTGTATTTTTATTTTTGGAAAACAAAATTTGAAAACTTAAAACTTTTATTTTCTTTTGTTTTTTTAAACGTTACGTTAATCGTAAACCGTTTCCTTTAAATCTACTTGCGACGGAACGGGAGATAAGAATGGATCTCTCTTTAGTTTGCAATTTAATGTCAAAGCTTCCGTATTTTCCGCTTATTCGGTTGTAGAATTAAAGTAATCCGATTAACAACTAATTTCACGCGTTCTTATGTTGTTAAGCTTATTTGGTTTACAACGCTCCTCCTTTCGGTCGAGACGAGGCTGTAACTTTATTATTTTTTTTGGTATTTTTGAAAACACTTTAGGAAAAGTTTTTTTGATTTTTCAATTTTCATAGTTTTTATAGAAAATATATACCAGGAAGGTTTTCAAAACACAATTTCGAAAAACGAAAACGAAAAATTCACTTCAACCTTCCCCGGCAGCGGTGCCAAAATTTTGATTCTAGTTGTTTTAGTATAGTGATTATTTTACCGAAGAAATGCTTAGGAAAGTATTTCCCCGGGTCGTGTCCCAGCGAAGGTGTGACTGGAATTTTCAATTCCCGAATCGTGAAACGTGTCGTGAAAGTGGTAAAAAGTGATTTCGATGAGATTATACTAATGAATAAGTAAATGAAATACAAATAACTAATTTAGCACGCAAATCAAGTAAACAAACTAAAAACGTAACGCAAAATCGAAAACGTAAGCTAAAACGTAAAATAAACGTTAACGTACGAAATAAAACGCGAATTTTAAGCTACGCTACTCCTACAGACTTGAAAATAATTTTGAAAAGTTAAAAATGATAAAAGAAAATTTTGAGAAAAAAAAAATATTTTTTTAACTTTTTATTAATTTTTTATGAATTAAAAACTAATTAACTAATTAAAAATTAAAAGAAAATGCAAATAAGGTGAGAAAAATGAAAAATAAATTTTGAAAATTATAAAATAACTAAAAAGTAATTTTAAAACTAAAAACTAATTTTTTGGCTTTTTATGTAATTTTTGGGAATTAAAAACTATTAAATCTAATTAAATTAATAAAAATAGAAAATAAATGAGAGAAATTTCAAAATAAATTTCTAAAAATAAAAAATAACTAAAAAGAAATTTCTAAAATATTTTTGGATTTTTCTGATTTTTTTTGGAATGTTTAGTAATTAAAAAGAATTTAAAATTGATTAAAAATGAAAATTAAATAGGAAAAATAGTAAATGGACTCAGAAAAATTTGAAAAAATTACAGAAAATCTAAAATATTAAAATGAGCTTGAGAAAAAATTTTGAAACTAAAATAAGCCAGAAAAGTACAGATAAGCTGAAAACTGCTTAATGTGGAGTGTTTATTGATAAGCACTCCTGACCCAATATGATTCAAACTTTAACCAAATGTTTTTAGGACTCAAATAAGCTTGAATGGAACAGTTTTTAGACCAATTTATATTCAGAAACACAGGTTATAGCTCAAACCGTGCACATAAGCTCTTATCAAATAAGCAGTATTTAAACAGGTAAAAGCAATGGAATCCCAACAGTGAAATAAGCAAGAACAAACTCAAATGAACTTATATGAACTACTAATCTCAGATAATGATCAATAAATCTCAATTGCAACCTCAAAATAAAAACAGACCCTAGGCTTGAACAAAGCAACTTAATAGGCCAAATAAGCTATGTAAATAAGCTAAGGAATGAAAACTTGAGGGGGCAAATGACTCACTAACCTAGTGAGAACTAATAAAACACCTATGTTATGAATTCCAAACTAAATTGAACCACAAATGGGGCCTGAGATCAGCAGCACTTAATCCACAAATTAAACCAATTTTGACTTTTTCGTTGCAATCCTATTTTGACCAAAATGAAATTCAAAAGCAATAATCCTACCTTAAATGATTTGCTAAGCTATTTTAAAACTAGATGAGCCTAAGTGTTCCCTATTTCTACCATATTGCAAGATCTCAGTCCCTAAAACTACTTATGCTAGCTAACGAGGACTTAAATGGAATTTTTGACTTTTTGCTATATAAGGCTCTGATTAGATGCCACAACTTACTTAAATAGGCCAAAGGTGAGTTACTGATGCAGAAGTTATCACCAGAAAAACTATAGAGACACAGAATTTAATATTGATCCAAACACCCCTATAAACCTATGTTTCAAACTGCTCCTACTGATTTGAGCCTAATCTGACTAACCCACAGTCCTTAGGTTACTTAACTGTGCAGCAAAACCAACAACAATCCAACAAAATTCTGCAATCCAAACTTAAACCAAACACCCCTTAATTCATCACATTACAATACCAAATGAAAATGTAAGCTGTTAACCAATGAATCAATTATCAAATTAGATAAATCTACAATACTAGAAGCAGAATCAACACTAATAACTAGCAACTAACAATCAGAACAAGGAATTGCAGATCTAAAAATAGTAACTCAGCCAATGAAACAGTAGAACACCTACTCAAATCAAACTGAAAATGAATACCAAGCTAAACTATGATGCAAAAATCAAATCAAAACAGAAATATGCCATAACTAATGGATCTAAACTACTAATCTAAATTAAGCTTTGAAAAGTTAAAATAGAAAACTTACGAAACACCTCTTAGCTAAACAGAGAGGTGTATCCCACACAGCCTGTCTTTGGACAGGCCAAGAGCTCCTTCTTGACTGTCAAACTCCAATGCTTAAACTCAGCTTCTTCTGAACATGCCCAGCTTATTGAGATAAGCTGAGCTTTGATTGTCGTTGACCAATCTTACCAAAGAACTAAATGAGCAAAATCAAACCACAAATCTTACTATAAGCTCTTAATTGAATGAGAACAGAATTTAAAAATTGAAAACAAATTTATTAAAAGGAAATTGCTGTAAATGACAAGTAATTTAAATGGAAAACTTAAATTTCATTAAAACATAAATTGAGTACAAAGCTTTTTGAAATAAGAAAATACATTAAACTGAGAATTCCATAACTATATTAAACCTACTTCTACTCCTAGAATTAACCCTAAAATCTAACAACTAAACATGATGTGAGGAGGGGGCTATTTATAGCTAATGAGAGTAGAAGCCAGGTCACTGATCCTGCGTGTCTTCTCCTATTGGTCCACGTGTACTTATTACATTCCCTGGCATGTTCTAGAAGCCTAATGATTGGGTAATTATTCTTAAGGTGGGGTAATTTTGAAAGGTGGAGAGTTAGGGTTCTTGCTAAAGTAATTTTCTGGGTTTATTAGTGAAAAGGGGGGCGGGTAAATGGGAGGTGGGTATTTTTTTATTGCTTTGACCGATTATTTGACCAGGGTGGGAGTAGGGTGATGGATCGGGTTTGTTGGTGCAGGCCAGGTAAAGTATAGTGGGTTGGGTACAAATAAAGGGTGGTGGGCTTTGGTGTGTTGGGCTGGGGTGTAGGAGTTTGTGGATCCTGTTGTATCATTTTAGTATAAAGACTAAAGAGTAGTATTATTAACTAAGGACCTATGTTGTAAAAATTGAAACTCCAGGGATCAATTCTGTAATTTATCCAAAGTACTTCCCAAGGATAATTCTTGCCATTCTCATATAGTTGAGGGTTGACTTTGACCATTCTTTGATTATTATTCCAAGGTACCATTTTTGTAAATATTTAGAAGTGTAGGGACTAAAATTGTCAATCTCTTCAAACTTTGACCAGGGGCTTTTCTTGCAACTTTATGACTTTCTGGGGACTTCTTATGCAATTATGAGCTTTCTTTGATTATTTTTCTTCCCCGGCTCTGGCTTTTGACCTTTTTCCAATCTCGTACACATTTTTGTCGGTTTTAGCTTTGTTTTTGTTTATTTTTCACATATCCGTACCTGCACATACACAAATACAAAAACACACATTCTCTTGGCATATTTGGTTAGTATTTGGTGTATTTGGTCTGAATTAAGCCTAAAAATGATGTGTGAATAAGCACTCATCAGTTTCCCTACACCATTAGATTTTGCCTTATCCAGTTGTATTCCTATGAGAAATTTTGTGGTGATCAACCACAAGAATAGGAATGTTATTCCTCACTTTTGAATGATAAGATTCGCTATGCTGATCTGTCTTTCCTTGGAAAGTTTAAATTCGATTGTCATCCGGATATTGACTGGTGGACTGAGCAACAAGATGCTAACTACTTTCATACTACGTCTCTCCTCTGACATTTTGAACCACTCTGATTTATTTTTTTCATGACTTCTGATTGTTAAACTTTTGTTATCCTTACTACCATGGAAACTCATATGTTACTTTCGTGGTTGTGGAGTTTTACTAGCATCTATTCTTGTTTCTCGTGGATGAATCTCACTTTGAGAGTCATTTTGCAATCTAAATTCTTCCAATGAATCCTTGAATGAACCACCCAATTTTTCCACCGATTATGAATTTGATTTGACATTGTACTGAGAAAATGTTTAGTCACGCCTCGAGGTAGAATATGATTTCCATAAAGGCATGTTTATATGATGCAAGTATTATGACGCCTAGCCAATGTGATAATAATTACTGATGCGTAGGGATTGCACCAGGCTTTACCTCTCGAGGGATCTCGAGAAGCTTACAACCCCCACCAGGCAGTGTACCTGATCGATGTAGTATAGTATAATGACAAGTACCGGGGGATTGATCGTTCAGCTAGGAATAGTGTCACTAGGATTAGAAAACCTAATGACTAGGTCTAGAGATGAAGGATGATTCTTTTTGTATTTTTATATTTTTAGGAAAGCAAGTAAAAATCTCGAGTTTGAAGGATTTGGGCAGAATTAGTTGCTAGTCAACTAACCCAATACTAAAGATGCAATCAAAATAAAATACTAGAAATGAAATTAAACTATATTAAACTAAGGTTGTGAGCAATATATGGGAGAAATGTGTTTACTTAGATTTCACTACTCCCTAGATATCTTTTACACGTTAATTACTTGTTATAGTTGCGTCGATGAGGGATTGTATTCCTTAATACCATTCATGGGGTGGCGTACTTACATCCCCAATCCTATGAGTGCCTACTTCGCTCATATGTCGAGCCGGCTAAGAAGCTCCTAACATGGGATCATTAGAATTTACTCATGCATTAAATACAACCAATAAAACCTAGTACATATCGGTTCATATTTCCTAAGACGTTCAAGCATGTTACACAATGGAGATCTGCCAGTTTTCTTAAGCCTAACATTGAAATCATTCATCCAATACAACCATAAACAAGTAATCAACACATAATTAACATCTAGGTTTCATTAGATCTAAGCAAACACAAGATAAATCTAGCCTAGCATGTTGAAATCAAGACAAGCACAAGATATAGACAACCAACACATAGACATATTGATTGAATTGAAGAGAAGACTTATCTTAATAACACATGAAAGGATTCAAGGGTTGAAAACCCTTGAAAAGCTGTAAAATACGAGCTAGGGTTTACAAAGTTCGGTCCTAGGGTTTCTCCACACAAGTTCCTCTCTAATGAATGAAAAATAGAAAACTATATATAGAGTTTAGAAGGTGACAGCGTCAAGAACAAAGGGCTGACGCCGTCATCTCGCCGCCAAATAGTTTCTCGGACTGCCTAGATCTGGGTCTGACGCCATCATGTGTACACCTTATGCAGGCCATCATGATTTTAACTCTTGACGCCCTTGTTGTGACGCTGTCAGTTTTGCACTGGGTCGTCACCACTTTTACTCCTAACGCCATCAGGGTCTTCCTCTTGACGCTGTCAGATACTGTTCTCAGCATGGAAAATTAAGTCTTTGGCGTTTTCTTCACTTTTATGCTCCAAAAACGTCCGAATTGCTTCCTTTTCCAGATTTCACTCCCAAAGTACCTAAAATCACAAAAGGAACGATTTAGGGTAATATTTTATCAAATAAATTAAATTCCGGGCTTAAATGACCCCTTAAAAGTGGTTCATTTTTCGCCTCATCATATACCCTTACACTTGAGATTTGCTTGTCCTCAAGCAAATGCGCTTTTATTCTAATCAAAATACAAGTTAGGGGTCATTTAACACTAACATAAAAATAATTACAACAAATAATCGTTCCACTAAAGACCAAAGACAAGCACGGAGGTCATACACTAGCACCTCAAAAATAGTATTCAGATACTCACATCTCTCGGGTGTAATAAAGTAATATCACAATATGGAAATGGAAAACATCTCTCACTACCTGTCATAGCAAAATAGATTACCATAGGCTTGGGAAATGATCAAACCTCCACCACATGGCGTAAGCACCTAGGATAAAATATCAAAGAGGTCTTTTAAAAGGTTGTAACGTTAGGTGTAGGGATATGGAATACACGGTTTTGTTGGATATAGGCAGTCTTTACTGGTGACGAGTTTCCAATCTTGGTTAATTACATGTACAATATGGCGTTGCTAAGCCAAGACTAGACTCGACTTAAGCTAATAAATGAAAAATAACAAAAACATAAAATGAACATAGAATGAAAAAGGGATGGTAGTCCGTATGTCTTTTTTATTTTTTATTTTTTTTTTATTTTTTTTTTGCATACACTCTTACCCTACCATCTAAAATAATACGTCATAGGGAATGGAAATTCCCCTTACACTTGAATTTTTACATACTTTACAATAAACTAATCTAATGACTCGAATTAAGAAAATCAAAACACTTGGAGTACTTTTAAGATTAACGCACATACGGGGGTAATAATATTATGTTCTTCCCCATTACTCCATAACATAAGTACTTTACCCATGAGTCCCAATCGTCCCAAAACAATATGTAAAATGATATGACTCGACTTAGCAACCATGTAATCAATTAGATAATTAACTTAGGGTTTAACAAATAACAATAATGCACTAAAGATGAGTGCATACACAGAAGGCTAAGGCGATTTGGGTGTACATTTAAGTGGGGTGTAACAAATTCTTCCTTTAAGTAAAATGCTTAAAGTTAGAAACGAAAGGATAGGCTCGGAGAGGTGTACTAGGGGTTTTGTGTACTAAAAATGAGTACAACGCTAATGGTGTGGGAAAATTAATTGACTTAACTAGCCAAATAATATGACTTAAATGGTCAAGAAATTATGATACGGGTTTAACACAAGGGTGATCCTAATGCCTCTTATCATGTAGTAAATCCTACCACACGAATGTAGTCTCACTAGCGGTCTCGGGATGCATCACTAACGCAAGTTCTAGAATCTAAATGCTACCGGTACACTCATAAGCACTAATAGTAAATGCTTTTCCTATCAAATCTAAAGGGGAACCTCACATATTTGGGTGGAAAATTTTTCTGAATAGTACGGTTATGTGCTAGTCATACAATCTCCTATCCATGAGACGCTTGCTATGGCTAAAGTTTCACTCCTAAATGTTGTAAAAAATTTTAAATTTGGCGCTAAAATTGCACTAACAAGTATTTCTCATAGTTTTATTACATATCTACTATCAAGCAAACAAACTCAAGTGAAAGTGTATTTGTAAGGTATCATCATTTTACCCTCCCCTTACACTTAGGATGAACATTGTCCCCAATGTTCAAGTAAAGAATGTAAAAGCGAAATAAGTAAAACAAATGAAATCAAATACTCCCCTGATTCGCTCGGTATGGATAATAAGGTGGCCAGGTTAAATCTTCCTCCAAGAAAATAAACAATCAAAGCTTCCCTTCCAGAATAATAATCATCTTCTTGTCATACATAACCTGTAAGAACTTGAGAAAACAGATAAGGCAACCTCGCATAAAATCGGCGGCAATCTACATATGTTACTAAATCCTAGAAAACAAAATAAGATATAATGCTTGTGGAATGATGTTTGCAGATTTCCTGGAGATTATAAAACTAATAATTCAACAAAAACTTTAAGACTCCGTTAGAAAAACAAAACTGGTAAAATTTCCAGATTTTTACACGTGACGCCGTCAAGAGAAAACTCGTGACGCCGTCAGAAGTGACCTGCAGAAATTCTTATGTTAAGTTTCCGGAAAATTTCTGGAAAAACTTGGTCCTACTTCTTGGAAAATCCTGCAAAACTTCATTATGACTCGATATAAACATTTGACTCTAACAAATACGAATATACATGTTCACTTAATATTGTGGAGAATCATGATCGGTTTTGTTTCTTAAAAACATATTTGGGGTTTCCCCTTACACTTATCTTTTGCAAAAATACCTTTGGATGAAGTTAAGACTAGGCCAAACAACAAAATAAAGTATTTCAACTATTTAGTTTTGAAACATGATCTACCAACAATAAAAATAAAGCATGCATACAGAACCAAATAACAAATAAACAAAATAAAATCACACAAAATCATGGGTTGCCTCCCAAGAAGCGCTTTTCTTTATTTTACGAGTCTTGTAGCTAGACTCAAGGTCATGGGTTACTATGTGACCTCATCATTGGTTCCACTCTCTAGGTCGTCTTCTAAGCCAGTTTTGTATTCCGGACCTAGTTGCAAGCATTCTTTGTAGAAACCAAGCATCCTATTCATCACATACTCTACTCCTCTACGTCTATCCTCATCATTCCTATAATATGCCGCTTGTTTATATTCCTTTTCTATATTCGAAAGAAGGCGGTATTGCTCAATCTTGTAGGGCATTTGGTAGGCAATCTCATCATTCTCTTCCTTGAACCTAACTATCCCTAAAATCGGATCATAACTCATCCTAGTGGCCTCAACAAATGGTTTTCCGAATATTACTTGGCTTAGGCAATCATCTATCACCGGACGAGTGTCTTCTACTATCATAAAATCGATTTCATAGGTGAAATTACCTATAATCACATGCAAACCCTTCACTCTTCCTACAAAATTACTTATCAAATTCTTATTGGGCATCATCCTATAATCAAGTTGTTTCTTCATCACCCAATTGTAATAAGTCCTAGTCATGATGTTCACAGGAGATCTAGGATCGATATAAGCTTTCCATATATGCATATGCCCAATGTTGCATGGTATGTTGATGTTAGAGGGGTCTCCCATTTTGATAAGGGGTGTGCCAAGGATATATGGTCTCTCGGGGCCATCGAATAAATCCTTATGGTATTCCCATTCTTCCTTGGTGGGCAACTTATCAAAGTGCTTTTCTATAGTCTCTACTTCCTCTAATTCCTCTCCCTTATTAACCTCAACTCCCCTAATTTCATCCCTAGTCTCGGTTTCTACTTCAAGTTCATCTTTGTCACTTTCTTCTATATTCTTATCTATTGGCTTAATGGTGACAACATTGACAAAGTGGACATGTTTGGATGATGAGGGGTCCTTAATTTTGATTCCGTTATTGGCGTCCCTAGTGTCCTTCCTAGGTGTAGTTAACGCTTGGTTGTTGAGGGCTTGCAACAAGTTGTCTATCTTGTTGGTCATCTCCGTTTGTTGTTGGTTGAATTCGGTTTCAAACCTAGCTATGCGATCTTCTTGAGATGCCATAAACTAAGACATCAATCCTTCAAGATTGTTGCTACTACCGTAGTTGTTAGAAGGATTGTTGTTGAAAGTACGGTTGGAGGGTGGACCGTTTGGGTGATAACGATTAGGCATATTGGAAGAATTGGCTTGATTTTGTTTCCACCTAAGGTTTGGGTGATTTTTCCAAGAGGGGTTGTAGGAATCATCGTAAGGGTTTGGCTCGGGTTTGAAAGTGTACCACTTATCTCCCGCTTCGTCGGTACGCAAGGATGCATAGTCCACAAAAGCTGTTCCGGGGAGTTCCACACAATCACGAGTGTCATGGGGACCACTACATAATTCGCATGAAGAAGTGATTTTGTTCACTTGGCTTGAAGGCTTAGGAGCTTCATAAGATTTCATGAGAAACTTGACTTGGTCCTCAAGTTCCATGATCCTACGGTCGGGAGTGCTAGAGTTGTTTGAAGGCAAAGATATTGCCTTGACCGTTTTGTTTAAGTCACGGGGATCATTCCAACTTTCGTTGTCATAGAGAGCAAGATCTTCTATGAGTTCCCATGATTGTTCCGCACTTAGATCACGTAGCTTACCACCGGCCGATTGGTCAGTGGCTTGCCTTGTGGAGAGATTGATATGGTCATAGAAGATTTGGACTTGGAGCCAAAGATCTATGCCATGATGAGGGACTTTTTGGAGTAAGTCCTTGAATCGAGTCCATGCTTTGTATAGAGTTTCATTTTGACGTTGTTGGAACATCAAGATGTCATTTCTAAGCTTAGTAGTTCTTCCCGGTGGGAAAAATTGAGCAAGGAAACGAGTGGTGAGATCATCCCATGTGGTGATAGATCCCGCGGGTAAACGCTCAAGCCATTGGCTAGCTTGATCACGTAGAGAGAATTGGAATAGGCGTAATCGGGTTGTCTCTCTAGTTGCAACATCTAGGTCTATGGAATCTACGATTTTAAGGAAGTCCTTGAGATGTTGGTTTGGATCTTCGGAACGAAGTCCATGGAATGCACATCCGCTTTGCACCAACCGGATGGTGTCGGATCACAAGGGGGTCACATTGGCTCCGGTAAGCTCAATGGTGTTTCGGTAGCCTTGGTGGCTAGGTCAGGAATACTCTCCTAAGGTTCGAGGCCTAAGAGGTTCTAGTGGTGGGTTTTGTTGTGGTGGGATGACGGGTTCAAAGATGTTCCCATCGTCCATGATGTCGGGTGGTGAAGAGTTACGAACAAAAACACGAAGAAATAAGATAGACTAAAGAGAACCTAAAAATAAAATCTTACTAGAAAGGAATCTAGCAAGTAGACCTAATAAAAAGAGATTCTAACCTAGACAATAACTATTCCCTAGGCTGCGGCGCCAAAAACTTGATGCATAGGGATTGCACCAGGCTTTACCTCTCGAGGGATCTCGAGAAGCTTACAACCCCCACCAGGCAGTGTACCTGATCGATGTAGTATAGTATAATGACAAGTACCGGGGGATTGATCGTTCAACTAGGAATAGTGTCGCTAGGATTAGAAAACCTAAAGACTAGGTCTAGAGATGAAGGATGATTCTTTTTGTTTTTTTATATTTTTAGGAAAGCAAGTAAAAATCTCGGGTTTGAAGGATTTGGGCGGAATTAGTTGCTAGTCAACTAACCCAATACTAAAGATACAATCAAAATAAAATACTAGAAATGAAATTAAACTATATTAAACTAAGGTTGTGAGCAATATATGGGAGAAATGTGTTTACTTAGATTTCACTACTCCCTAGATATCTTTTACACGTTAATTACTTGTTATACTTGCGTGGATGACGGATTGTATTCCTTAATACCATTCATGGGGTGGCATACTTACTTCCCCAATGCTATGAGTGCCTACTTCACTCCTATGTCGAGCCGGCTAAGAAGCTCCTAACATGGGATCATTAGAATTTACTCATGCATTAAATACAACCAATAAAACCTAGTACTCATCGGTTCGTGTTTCCTAAGACGTTCAAGCATGTTACACAATGGAGATCTGCCAGTTTTCTTAAGCCTAACATTGAAATCATTCATCCAATACAACCATAAACAAGTAATCAACACATAATTAACATCTAGGTTTCATTAGATCTAAGCAAACACAAGATAAATCTAGCCTAGCATGTTGAAATCAAGACAAGCACAAGATATAGACAACCAACACATAGACATATTGATTGAATTAGAGAGAAGACTTATCTTAATAACACATGAAAGGATTCAAGGGTTGAAAATCCTTGAAAAAGCTGTAAAATACGAGCTAGGGTTCACAAAGTTCGGCCCTAGGGTTTCTCCACACAAGTTCCTCTCTAATGAATGAAAAATAGAAAACTATATATAGAGTTTAGAAGGTGACAGCGTCAAGAACAAAGGGCTGACGCCGTCATCTCGCCGCCAAATAGTTCCTCGGGCTGCCTAGATCTGGGTCTGACGCCGTCATGTGTACACCTTGTGCTGGCCATCATGATTTTAACTCTTGGCGCCCTTGTTGTGACGCCATCAGGTTTGCACTGGGTCGTCACCACTTTTACTCCTGACACCAGGGTCTTCCTCTTGACACCATCAGGTACTGTTCTCAGCATGGAAAATTAAGTATTTGGCATTTTCTTCACTTTTATGCTCCAAAAACGTCCGAATTACTTCCTTTTCCAGATTTCACTCCCAAAGTACCTAAAATCACAAAAGGAACGATTTAGGGTAATATTTGATCAAATAAATTCAATTTCAGGCTTAAATGACCCCCGAAAAGTGGTTCATTTTTCGCCTCATCAATTACATCATATAACTTGAACTTATGGGGATCATAGGACGTCCTTGAGAAGTGCCTGAGAATAGTGAGGTTTGATGAGACAAAAACTTCTTTGTATAAGATGATGTTTTTTCCATTTCTTTTGAAAACTCTATATTAATTAGCACCAGTTGAATTGAGAAAACTGGAGGAGCAACAACCGAAAACTAGAAGGTGGTTTATTTATCTAAGTGTATTTGGAGTACTACAATTTTATTCGCGATGAAGAAGAATGATAGCAGAAGATTATGTGTTGACCTCTGGAAGCTGAACCGCATTACCTTTAAAAAACTATTATTCTTCCGATTTTGAATTGACGATGTGTCTGATTCACTTTAGTACGCAGAGTTTTCTTTTGACGGAGTAATGGCTTGACGTTACTCTGGAATTTCCTTTCGTATTTGTAACAACCCTTATGATGGTTAGTGATGTTAATAGTATTAGCTGATGTTTTGACTATTCCATGGACATGATGAATCGTTTCTTTCATGAGTACATAGACAAAGTTCTCATAGTATGACATCTTAGTACATTTATAGACGAAGAAGAGAAATGAGAATCATTTTCATAATATGTTGGAAATATGATGATCATTTGTATATTCTGGAAGCATGACATTGGTTGGAAGATGTTCACGACTTGCAGTACCGTCGATGAATTTATGAGAATGGAAGAGAAGCTTAGCTTGGATGAGAACGGAGTTTTGGAAAAGCTGAAATAGAAATTTGCTTCCATACCTTCAGATGAGTATCGATTTTGAGACATTTCAAGAAGAAGACTTTGTTATGCCCTTATGCAGGACGGGGAAGTTATTGCTTATACTAGAACCGTTTGAGGAGAATTGTTCAATGCGTGAGTTGGAGTTGGTGGCAGTGGTGTTTGCTCTCAAGACTTGAAGAAATATCTCACAATGAAGATGGAATCCAATTTCAGATATTAGGAAAACTCAGGAGCATGATGGCAAACTATGATCTGTTAGGAGACTGGAAAGAAATTGTTACGATTGAGACACAGTTCTACTTTTTCTATCCCTCTTGGTTGTACTAAGATGTATAAGGGATCTAAAGCAGGATTTGAATTTTCATGAACCTTGGAACAAAATCTCCGTGCACAATTAAGAAGGATGACATAATTTGAGTTATGGTAGACCGTTTGAGTTAGTTAGCTCACTTTTGCCTCTTAGGATGTGTATTCGGTTAGCAAGTTGGCATAAATCCTCTGACATAAGATTTCTCAATTGCATGGCGCACCTGTAGTGATCGTTTCAGAGATTTTTGCTTTTACCTCACAGTCCCAAGAAGAACTACTGAAGGCTTAAGGGACCAGACTCAAGTATAGTTACGCCTTTCATCTACAGACCGATGGATAAGCAGGACAACTATTTAAACTTGGAAGAATTGTTGAGCAAGAAGTTGACAAGTGTATGATCTGATTGTGTTTGCTCATTAAGATTGATGGCATGCAAGTGACAAAGTTTATCCTCTCAGATAGTGTATGAACGGAAATGTAGAACACCTTCGGTTGAATTAAGTTGAGAAGCCGCTCATTGAATGTTTGGAGTTGATTATAACAACTAATAGAAAAGTTATCATTGTGGAAGAGGAGCTTTGAAACTTTAGACCAAGATTTGTGTGTTCCGAATGATGTTTTCGTATAGAAGAGTTAGACGTATTGGCATATAAGAAGACTTGGTTCGTGATACGTTAGTCCTTAGATTCATTCTTATTCCTGCGGTTATCCTGCCTATCCCATTATATATTTTGATACGACTCGATACTCCGGTATATGCATAGTTAATCGTCAGTACGAATAGGATTCCAACCTCTTTAGGAAACGATGGTTATGTCTGATAATTCGATATATACTTCGGCACACCCCTTTTCTTTTATATCTCTGCACGTTTTCTTTGTGGAGACAAGAACCGAAATCACTACTTTCCTATTTCATTTATACGTTTGATAAGTTTTGGAGTCAAGACCAAATCATGTGTATATCCTTATTAAATTTTAGAAGATGTGCATGTTTCCATTTTGCCTTTGTAAATATACACGCAATTCCTTATATACCACACAATTGCTCCTTCTTTTTCTCTTCAAATATATGACCATATCACATAAAATAAAAACACGTATTCTCCCTAAAATCTCATACTCCATACGGCTCCAAGAAGAAGAAGAACAAAGTGACGGCAGCCTCTATATTTTCTCTCCAAGATCCGATTGGTACCAAGGAATTAGCTAGTGATAATCAGATCGTGGTGTTTGTGATCGTGTGGTTTTGTTTCGAAAAAGTCTGGGTGTCTAGCTCATTGATTCGTCTTTTGATTCGTTTCGATATCGTCCAAGGTATATCGATCTCTTTGTTCTATTCCGTAGACATGTTTATAACACGTAACCAAATGTTGTTTCGTTAAAACGTTTATACGAATGGATGTATATACATACGAGTAACATAATATAACATGAAACGTATGTAGATCCTTGTTTCTGTTTTAAATTCTTTGAACCCGTTTGATATATATACGCCTATGATCGATATGAAATTTAAGATTTTAATATGATATATATTATATATATATTCTAAACTGGGTGAAGGTCTAAATAATTAATATGGAGCGTAAGTAATTATTTACGTGGAAAAGGGCATGTGTATGTGTGATTTCATGCATGTCGATTTGTCTTTGATTAAAAAAATAATAGATAATAAGGCAAGTTGGTTTTGATCTCGACATGGAGTTTGGTCTCGATATAGTTTCGCGGTTTGAATATGTTACGTTTTGAATCTGATATAAACATAAGTATATGCATATGATCTGGTTATACGCATAAGAATTGAAATTTAGCATAAGTAGTAAAAGAATGGGAAATGAAAGCTTAGACGTAAACGTTTAGAAATTGTAAAACATGATTCATTTATGTATGCATATATGTGCGTCATGGGGTATAGTAAACAAAAGGAAAGGTGTTGTTGGGTGTTGCATCATATCTAAAAATCTGTAAGTAAGCATGTATTTTAACAAAGTCAAAATATTGAATCGTAATAATGCGCATGAGTTCATGCATGAGTTTTGTTTGTGTTTATGAAGTGGGTTGTACGAGTCATTTATAAATCTATTTACAAAGTTAAAAATCTGTAAGTAACATGCATTATTTGACGCCAAGAAGAGAAGTATGGGTCTAGGATTGTAGGTGTTAAAAATATTTTAATATACATATGTTTAACAAAATGGGTGATATGCATGTATTTAACGACAGGGTGTTTTGCTTTGACATGCATGGGAAATACTTATACCGGATAGCATGAAATATATTTTGGGACATGTGTATATGTAATTGGAAGATTAAAATGAGAGTTTGGTGTTTAAGCGTGTGAGTCGTGTGATTGAGCATGTGATAATAACATATTTTGGCCGTCGCGGTCTAAGTTTAAAGTCAAGGATACGTTAATAAATTACGAACGATGGGGTCTAAAATTATCATCTTAATATAAAATTATAGCATAAACATTAAAATGATTTTATTTGACATTTTTAATATTTAATTTTTATAACTTACATGTTGGCTCTAAACCTTACTAAATTGACATAATTAACCCTAAACTATTAGAATTGTCATTTTAACCCTTAAATATTATTAATTGTTAATTATAACTTAAGTATTAAAACTTGCTTTTTCGGGTTAATTATAGCTTATTAAATATGGAAACTTACTAAATTGAAAAGGTACCTAATTCGAGAAAGTCACTAAAAATGAAAAGCCGACTAAAACGAGTAATCTGATTTAAAAGAAGCTATTAATAATAAGCCGATCATTAATTCATGTAGATTCGCTGAAGAAGGAGTGACTTTCTATTCGTATGTTATGATTTCGATGGCAATTGAGGTACAGATATTCTGCCTTTTTAGTAAAGGCCATCATTCTCTCTTTTGTTTACTGCTTTGATTGTAATCCTTTCAGTTAAGCCATTGCTATGTTCCCTTTGTATGATTCCTATTTGTAAATCCTTGTGATTTGATATGAGTTGATATTCGTTTGCATGCTATAGTTCTTATTCTTATAGCATTCCTATGCCCTATTTGTTACCCATTATTTGATTAATTTGTAGCCAGTCATGGGGAGTCCATGGCCTTGCCACTGATGCACCAGTGGTATTGACACTATCTGTGGAGGTGGGTTTTAGTCCACAGCGTTCCCTTTAAGCTAGCTATTCAGGCATATATTTATTATTGTATATGTTTATTTAGCCTAGAGCTTTGTGCATATATATTTGTTTTGCAGGGGGCGTATGGATGCATCCTAGGTACTTTATTTAGTATTATTTGGTGAATGTTTTGGTGTGTGTGCAATACACCCCTTTCACATAGTACATTTGGAGATGATCACTCCTATGTGCGCATTAGTATTTGTTGGGCATTTTTGTTAGTTCTACTTTTAGATGATCCTTATCTTGTCTTCTTTATTTGTGATTAACTTATGCTTGCTTTATTTCTTTTGCTTACACTTATGACTCATTTCATTTCCTTACGTGTTTGGTATCCATTATCCGTATTTTCTTTGATCATATTCTATGTTTCCATATTCTTGACTTCTATCTCAGCAGGTTCACTTGGACTTATGTTGTATTCACCTTCGTTTTCCTTTTGTTATTAGTTTTCATTTGTTTACATCTGTTCACTAGGCTTTTTAAGCTCAGCCGCATTTTTTTTTCCTGCGGCAGGTTTTTAGAAAGAAGCTGGGTTGGGTGACGAGTGCTTAGGAGCTCTTAGTGGACTACACTGTTGATAGCTCCCCATGGATTAGAGAATAGACTTAGAGATTTCCCTTTTGGTTCTTAGTTTGTAATTAGTTTGGAAGTTGTAATTAGTCCCGTATTCTTTCCATAGTATTATTTTGTAAAATTTGTATTTGTAATGTATCTCTGTTTACTTGTGTTCTGATTTGACCCCAAAATGTTACACTTTAGCCCTTTTCGGGTTGGGGTGTTACAACAAAGCTAGTGGGAGTAATGTAATTTTCCTTATTTCATATGTTGATGACATATTGATCATGGGAAACGACATACCAAGTTTGCAAAAGGTTAAGGCATATCTTGGAAGTTGTTTTTCTATGAAAGATTTAGGGGAAACTGCATTTATTCTGGGAATCAATATATATAGAGATAGATCTCAACGATTAATTGGATTAAGCCAAAGTGCTTAGATTGATAAAATATTGAAGAGATTCAATATGCAAAATTCCAAGAAAGGATATTTGCCAATGCAAGAACAACATGGCTTGAGCAATAACGCCTGAAGAGAGTCCCTTATGCTTCGGCTGTGGGATCTATTATGTATGCAGTGAAAAGCACAAGGCCTGATGTGGCATTTGCTCAGAATTTAACCAGTCGATATCAGCAGAATCCAGGTGAAGCTCACTGGACTGCTGTTAAGCATATTCTTAAGTACCTTAGGGCTACTAAAGATATGTTCTTAGTTTATGGGGGTACTCCATCTGCAGAACTTGATGTTACAGGTTACTACAATGCTTTTTGGAAAGGTGATAAGGATGATACGAAGTCTCAGACGGGTTATGTCTTTGTCATTAATGGAGGAGCTGTGGATTGGAGGAGCAGAAAGCAGAGTGTACTAGCGATGTCTGCTACAGAAAGTGAGTATATAGCTGCAATGGAAGCTATTTGGATTAGGAAGTTTGTTTCAGGGCTTGGGGTTATGCCTTCAATTCGACGACCTATAAAAATGTATTGTGACAACTCAACTGCAATTACATTTGCCAATGAGCCTGGAATCATGAAAGGCACAAGACATTTCCCGATTAAGCATCACTATGTTCGAGAACAAGTTGAAATAGGTGAAATCGAAATGTTCAAAGTTCACACAGATGAAAACTTAGCAGATCAGTTAACAAAGCCTCTACCTGGCACCAAGCTTTATAAGCATGCTGAAGGAATAGGACTTAAATTAGCTGAAAGTTTCATGCCCATTTGTGATTAGTATTTAGATAAGGGATGTAATGTACAATTATTATTTTAATGAAATAAAATATTGTTTATGTTTTGTTAATACAAATATCGCCTAAAAACGTTATTTATATTTTACGATCTTCGCTAAGTTTTGTTAACGACAAAATGTAAACTTTAGTTTTAAGCAAAACATATTCTTAGTTTTTAAGACTTGCATAAACAAGACTTTTGCTACATTTTACATTTCATAAAACATAACACGAGTTTATTTCTTAAATTAGAAATAGTCACATCACATTTATGGCAAGTTTTGTCATTATGTATTTATGGCAAGTTATGTGTTTGACTTGCTTTCATGTTGCTTGCAAGTATCATGTTTGACTTACTTTAAGTGATGTGACATTGTTTGGTTGATAGAAGTTATGAGACAAGACCTTGTTTGGTTTGAAGAGTAATTGCAAAAACCTACTGCAGACCCGGCGGTACCCTGGGGTACACGGGCGGAACCCATTTGAGGGTTCCGCCTGATCCGCCAAGCACACAGTTTGTTGTGCTATAAATACCAAGCCATAACTTGATTTTTGGCTAACCTCTTGAGATCATTTTTACACACACACTCATCTTTCTTTCTAACATCTTAACATTGTAAATGTGAAGTTTCCTTTTGTAGCAAAGAAGCTCACAAGGTCGTCTAAAGTTACAAGTTTCCAACACAACGTTGCAAGACTTGGTAGCTTAGTATTGTGTAAACTCGTGTTGTTTACGCGTCATTTGTTTGTGTATATTCTGAAGTGAGTGGTTAGTATTTTAGTCCTCAAAATACAAAGAGTGTTGGGAGTTGTTGTACCCTAGTAAAAGAACTAAACGGGAGTGGTTGTGCCCTTGTAAAAGAACTCGACATTTAGCTTTGTGTCGGTAAAAGTATAAGCGACGTATAAGGTTTTCTCCGCCGGTGAAAGGAGCTTGTTGACTAGTGAAAGAAACTCTCGAGTTGGATACTCGGGGTGTGGACGTAGGGCAAGGAAAAAGAGTCCTTGTAGCCGAACCACGATAAATACTCGTGTTGTGGTTTGATCGTTTCTTTCCTTTACTTGCATGTTATATATATTGTGTTTGTGCATATATCTTTGATCAAACGGAAAGTTTCAAAGCTAACTAAACAAGTTAAAAAGATTTTAAAACGCTAAAACTATTCAACCCCCCTTCTAGTTTTCCACAATTGGCATCAAGAGCTACGTTACTCAAGCTTTTAAAATATAGTGTTTTAAAACTTGAAACGATCCATGGATTTTAAAAATTACAAAGAAGGGCAATATATGCAAAGACCACCACTCTTTGAAGCAAATGGTTTTATATATTGGAAAAACCGTTTTGAAACTTACGTGAAATCTAAAGATATAGATTTATGGTATATAATTGTTGATGGTGATAATATAGTTACTAACATTAAAGATGATGATCAAAAGAAATTGATAGGTAAAAATAATGAAGCTAAAATGATGCTTTACAACGCTTTGCCTAAGAAAGAATATGAAAGAGTCTTTTTGTGTAAAACCGCCAAAGATATTTGGCAATCTTTAATTGTCACTCATCAAGGAAACTCACAAGTTAAAGATAACAAAATTGATATTCTTGTTCAACAATATGAACAATTTGTTATTTCCGAAGATGAGATTATTGATAATGCTTTTGCTAGGTTTAACACTATTATTACTTCACTTAAAGCACTTGATGAATCTTTTTGTAGTAAGAACTTTGTCAGGAAATTTCTTAGAGCACTCCATCCGAAGTGGAGAGCAAAAGTGACGGCAATGGAAGAATCCAAAGATCTTTCAAGCATGTCACTTGATGAGCTAATTGGAAACCTCAAAGTTCATGAAATGGTGATGGAAAAAGATTCGGAACTAGTTAGAGGCAAGAAAGAAAAAGTTAAGTCCATTGCCTTGAAAGATAGAGTCCAATCAAGTGATGATGAAGAATCTACTTCGGATAGTGATGATGAGGAATATGCTATGGCCGTGAGAGACTTCAAGAAGTTCTTTCGTAGGTGAGGGAAGTTTGTAAGACAACCTAAAGATGACAAGAAAACCTTCCGGAAAGATCGTGATGATCGAAAAGGAAAAGTTGAACGAAAATGTTATAGGTGTGGAGACACAAGTCATCTTGTAGGAGAATGTCCAAACTACCCAAGAGCAAGCCTCAACAAGCTTTTGTGGGTGGTGCTTGGAGTGACTATGAAGGAGATGATGATGAGCCAAAGAACGATGATATTGCTCTCATGGCTCACAACTCAAATGAGGTACTCTCCGACTCATCTTACTCCTCTATTGATGATGACACTTTACAAAATGAATATAACAAACTTTGTGAGCTAAGCTTAAAAATCATAAACAAAAATAAATTTTTGAAAACTAAAAAGGAGTTTTTAGAAAATGAAGTTTATGAGTTAAAAGAAAAAGCTAAGAGATTAGAAAAGAGTAAAGGTATTGACACCTCATGCAAATCATGTGAGGAACTTAAAATTGAAGTTGAGAAACTTAAAATAACTCAAAATGATCTAATCAAACAAACCACAAAGTTCAAAAAGTTCGATAAGAGCATTTCATGTGCGGATGAAATTATGAAACTCCAAAAGTCACCTTTTGATAAAACAGGTCTAGGTTTCAGGAAAGTAGAAATCATTAAGGGTCAAACGAAACAAGAAACGAACACACATGAAACAAACAAAACTGCTACAGCAGCCCGCGGACCAGACGGAACCCAAAATAGGGTTCCGCCCGTTGGCTCCGAGGGTTCCGCCAGGTCTGCTGCAGCAGTAACTCCATCCACATCGGATCGTTCTAAATTTGTTAAAGTTACATATAAAAATGGAACCAAACCTGCCTTTAAAATTGGAGTAGGACTTAGTAAAAATGAATTTAGAGCTAAGACTACTCAACCAAGACCTAAGACTCCAATTCCCAAACGCCCCTTTCCAAAGAGCAACTTCAATGCTCGACCAAACTACCAACATGTTTGGAACCAAAACACTCCTGGACATTACCAAACCTCAAATTACATGCCATGGAACCCTTATGCTCTATTTTCATATTTGGGACAAATTAATGGTATGCTTAACCAAAATGGACCCATGAGAAATTGGGGAGCAAATGTTTGAGTGTTTTTCATAAAATAGGTGTGCCTCAAAGTTTGTTTGGATCCGGATGAATGGATCAAAGATAGCGGTTGTTCAAGGCACATGACGGGTAATAAAAGCCTCTTCTCTACATATCACAAATGTGATGGAGGTAATGTTACGTTTGGTAGTAATGCTAGGAGCAAAATCATCGGAAAAGGTACAATCTCTCATGACTCCCTTTCTATAGATGATGTTGCTCATGTTGATAACTTAGGATTTAATCTCCTTAGTATTAGTCAACTTTGTCGTAATAAGTATAATGTTCTTTTTAGTGAGAACGGTAGTAAAATACTTAAAGATGGTATAACCATAGCCAAAGGTGTCCTTAAGAACAATGTATACGTCATGAAGTTGGATTCTACATCCAGAGACAAACTTTGTCTTACCTCATTAGATGAATCTTCAACTTTATGGCATAGACGTTTAGGACATGCTAACATGAGACTTATCCAAAACCTCTCCTCCAAAGACTTAGTTCGAAACCTACCCAAGTTGAAATATGACCAACACTTTTGTGATGCTTGCAAATTCGGTAAACAAGTCCATAGTAGCCATAAGGCTAAAAACTTGGTTTCTACATCTAGGTGTCTAGAACTTTTACATATGGATTTATTTGGTCCATCCGCTATACAAAGTTATGGAGGTAACTTCTACACTTTGGTCATAGTAGATGATTACTCACGTTATACTTGGACAAAATTTTTGAAAAGTAAAAATGAAGCTTTTGATAAATTTGAGATTCTAAGTAAGAAAATTCAAAATCAAGTAGGGTCTAATATTGTGTCTATTAGAACGGATCACGGTCGTGAATTTGATAATGAATTTCAATTTGGAAAATTTTGTGATAATAATGGAATTACTCATAACTTTTCGGCTCCACGTACTCCTCAATCTAATGGTGTAGTAGAACGTAAAAATCGGACATTACAAGAGATGAGTAGAACAATGCTTAATGAACAAAATATTCCACAAAAGTTTTGGTGTAATACCGTAGACACATCAACGTACATTCTAAATCGAGTCCTAATTAGACCATTTTGAATAAAACTCCTTATGAACTTTACAAAGGTAAAAAGCCTACATTAGAATACTTTAAAGTGTTTGGTAGTAAATGTTTCATTCTTAACACCAAGGATTATCTCACCAAATTTGACCCAAAGTCTTATGAAGGTGTATTTCTTGGATATTCACAAAGTAGTAAAGCTTACATTTTTTTAAACAAAGAGACCTTAAGAGTCGAGGAATCGTTAAACGTAACATTTGACGAAAGTCCACCTCCCTCTAAGACATCACCTTTGGTAGATGATGACTTAGTTGAAAGCCAAGCAATTGAAAGTCAAGAAATCTTTGATAATGACAAGGAAGATGAACTATTAAACAAGGAACTTGTTAATGTCAAAGAATCTAAAAGTCATCCATTAGATAGCGTCATAGGCAACATTAATGAAAGAACACTAAGATCAAAAGTCCAAAATGAAAGTAATTATTTTTGTTTCGTGTCAACCATTGAACCTAAAAATATTAATGAAGCCATTAAGGATGAATCTTGGGTAATTGCAATGCAAGAAGAATTAAACCAATTTGTTAGGAATGATGTATGGACATTAGTTCCTCAACCAAAGAGTCAAACAATAATTGGAACGAAATGGGTATTTCGTAATAAAATGGACGAAAATGGAATTGTGTCTAGAAACAAAGCTAGGCTAGTAGCACAAGGATATAATCAACAAGAAGGCATCGACTACGATGAAACTTATGCTCCGGTAGCTAGGCTCGAGTCAATTAGAATCTTACTTGCTTATGCGTGTGCACATAATTTTAAACTCTTTCAAATGGACGTCAAAAGTGCATTTCTAAACGGAGTCATTAATGAAGAAGTGTATGTTGCTCAACCACCGGGCTTCATCGATTTTGAAAAACCTAATTATGTTTACAAACTTAAAAAGGCTCTTTACGGACTCAAGCAAGCTCCAAAAGCATGGTATGATCGACTTAAAACCTTCCTAGTTGATCATAAGTACACCATGGGCTTAGTTGATAATACTCTCTTCACTAAGAAGAAAGATTCACATATTATCATAGTCCAAATCTATGTTGATGACATTATATTCGGATCAACTTGTCAAGAATTATGTGTGGATTTCTCAAAAATCATGCATGACGAGTTTGAAATGAGTATGATGGGAGAACTCAACTTTTTCCTAGGACTCCAAATTAAACAACTTGAAGATGGCATCTTCTTTAACCAATCTAAATACATTAAGGACATGCTTAAGAAATTTGGATTAAAAGATTCAAAACCTATCAAAACTCCCATGTCCATGGAAACTAAACTCACCAAGGATGAGGAAAGTGAATCCGTAGATAGCACTAAATATAGAGGTATGATTGGTAGTCTACTTTACCTAACGGCTAGTAGACCCGACATTATGTTTAGTGTTTGTCTATGTGCTCGCTTTCAAGAAGATCCTAAGACTACACATCTCGAAGCCGTTAAAAGGATATTTAGGTATATTAAGGGCACTACACATTTAGGTTTATGGTATCCCAAAGGAACGGGAATAGACACCATAGTGTATGCCGACTCGGATCATGCCGGTGACTATGTCGATAGAAAAAGCACAAGTGGTATTTGTACTTTTGTTGGACATTGTCTCACCTCATGGTTCTCAAAGAAGCAAACGGCTCTTGCTATCTCAACAACGGAAGCCGAGTACATTTCGGCCGGAAAAGCATGTCAACAAGCTCTTTGGATGAAGCAAGCTCTTGTCGACTACGGAATTCAACTCAACGACATCACAATTCTTTGTGACAACAAAGGTGCCATTGATCTCAGCAAAAACCCGGTTCAACATGCTCGTACCAAACATATTGAAATCCGTCATCATTTCCTTCGTGACAACGTTCAAAAAGGAAATATCTCAATTGAGAAAGTTTCTTCCGAAGACAACATAGCTGACATCCTCACCAAACCTCTTAAATGTGAACCTTTTAACCTTCTTAGGCTAGGCTTAGGACTCATGGAACCTACATTGTAGTTCTGGACATTAGACAAAAATCACAAAAATCAAAACAAATCCATAACAATTTTTCTCAGCAGGGTCGGCGGAACCCTGATCCATAACGGACGGAACCCAAATTTGGGATCCGCCGTGTCCATCGACCTGCAGAATCAATCCATTAGTTTATATTAAACCAAACACCCATTATTTCACACCACCACTTCCAAAACTGTTACTATTCACCATTCCTCTCAACCATACCCATGAAATTCTGGTATTCCATTCAATCACATTACTAATCCATCATCATTGTAAGTATTCTAACTTGATTACAATCCTGATCTGAGTCTAGGAATTCTATTTTTGCACAAAAACAAAAACTTGGGGTTATGCATTAAACTTGTAAAATTCATGCATAAAATTAGGTGTTTAACAAAACTAATCATGTTCCCCATAGTTAGGAATTGCATTCTTACTTAGTGTAAACATGTTTGCTAAACCACCCCATGTCAAATTCTTGCAAAAAATTTCTCACAAGTAGGACAAATATTTTTTCGTCTCACATTGAGAATACAAAATCAAAACGTTATGTTCAAAACATCACTTGCATAATGTCTCTTGAATGCTAAAGGGAATACATAACCAATATGTATTTTCGGGTACATTCAAACGAAGCTACATTGACCTAGGAGTGTTTGGGTTATCTTTTGTTTTTATAACAAAACTTGCATTATAAAACATTTTTGATGCATCAAAATGAGTCAAGATAACCGCACCTCTACATTGTTTTCATATAGGCACACACTAGAACATCCACATTAAAATAGTAGTTTACTTAAACTAAAATGTGAAAATTTTGTTGTTCTAGGTATCATCATGCCTCCTCTAACCCATTACGACCATAAGGACACAATTAAGTACCTCCCAAAACACCACAAAACCAAAGGCCTTACCCCAAACCAAGTCAACATTTTCAAAGCCCTAGAAAAACGCTATGTCCATGAGGGTAGAACCATTGACCCGTCTTTCCTAGAAGGCACAAACCTTTATGCCGAATTTGCCGCAATCAACTTTGAATGTCTTTTGACTTTAGACGAGCCTATTTGTCCTAGATTCATTCTTGAGTTCTATGCATCCATTACTCTATCCACGGGTGATTATGATTACTTATCCGTCAACTTTAGGGTTAGTAGCAATCATTACTCCTTCACTCTATAAGAGTTTGCTCAAATCTTAGGGGTCCCAAACCAAGGTACTTGTCTCTACTCCGATTTGCACTCCCTCTCAACCCTTGACACCCTTGATGACCGTTTCCATCCCTATGACACTCCTCTTGTGTCAAAAGATGTTCTTCGTAACCACCTTTTTGTTAGGACAACCAACACTAGGAGAACCCGTGGGGGGAATGAGGTTGAGAAAGATCCATATGGAATGGAACTTAATGAACTCTTGCCCCAATTCAAGAAATGGGAGGAAGTCCTTAGAGCCAATGTAATAAGCACCATAGGAAACCGTGACCATATAAACCTTTGCCTATGCTACATGCTCTACTCCTTGTCCACTAGGCAACCCTTCAACCTTGCTTACTACATGGCCAAGAGAATGGCCGACATTCCCGTGCATGGCACAATGGCTATGCCATATGGAATGTTCTTGACCCGTCTTTTTAGGTTCATTGCACCCATTCCTCCAACTCCTAACCGTCTTCAACTTGACTACTCTCTCATTCCACATACCTTTGTCCCTCTAAGTGATAAGAGAATGTATAGAGCCCAAGAAAAACGTCCTCACCCCCTACCTCCTCCTAATCTTCCTCAATGAGTGAAGATGACAATTTGCCAAACTCTAGACTCCCACCTCTAGAATACCAATCTCAACTTCCGGCTATTGAAAATGAATCGGAAGAATTCAAGTGATGAGGCGAAAAATGATCCGTTTTTAGGGGGTCATTTAAGCCCGAATCCGACTTTATTTGATCAAATATTGCCCTAAATCGTTCCTTTTGTGATTTTAGGTGTTTGGAGAGTGAATTCTGGAAAAAAAGCCATTTTGGACGTTTTTGGAGCATAAAAGTGAAGAAAACGGCAAAGTACCAAATTTCCATGCTGAAGATACAAGGTGACGGCATCAAGACCACCATCTTGACGGCGTCAGACATGAGGAATTAAACACCGTAGGTGGTGACGGCATCAGAAGGCTTCATGAGGGCGTCAAAGTGGCAAGAATAAAATACCGTGGGTGGTGACGGCGTCACATAGGCCATCATAAGTGTATCAAGGCCGTCCGATGAAGTATACGGCGGCAAGGTGACGGCGTCACAAGTAACTCTTGACGCCGTCACCCTGTTTTTCCTATATATAGTTTTCTAGTTTTTTCATTAAAAAGAGGAGAAGTTTTTTTGGTGAAACCCTAAAGACGATTTTGGTGCCTCTTTTACAGCTTTTTCAAGGGTTCCAAACCCTTGAGACCTTGCATTGTAATTGAGATAAGTGTACTTTCAATTCAATCAATATGTCTATGTGTTGGTTGTTTATATCTTGTTCTTGTCTCAATTCTACTATGCTAGGCTAGATCTCTTTTGTGTTTGCTTAGATCTAATGAAACCTAGATGTTGATTATGTGTTGATTACTTGTCTATTCTTGTTTTGAATGAATGATTTATATGTTAGGCTTAAGAAAACTGGCAGATCTCCAAATGGTAACATGCTTGAACGTCTTAAGAAACATGAACCGAGGTGTACTAGGTCTTTATTGGTTGTATTTAATGCATGAGCCACTGTTTACAATCCCTATAGTTGTGCTGGGTCATGGTGTAGGAGGAGATAAGAGCTCATAGAGTTGGGGAGTTATGTATGCCACCCCACGAATGGTATTAAGGAATACAATCCGTCATTCATACAAGTGTAACAAGTAATTAACATGTAAAAGATATCTAGGGAGTAGTGAAGTCTAAGTAAACACAATTTCTCCAACCACTGCTCACAACTTTAGTATAATTTAGTTTAATTTCATTTTCATTATTTTATTTTAATTATATAATAGCTTTGGGTTAGTTGAATAGCAACTAATTCCGCCCACTCCTTCAAAACCCGAGATTTTACTTGCTTTCATATAATATAAAAAATACAAAAATAATCATCCCTCACCTCTAGAACTATTAATTAGGTTTTCTAATCCTAGCGACACTATTCCTAAGCTGAACGATCAATCCCCCGGTACTTGTCACTATACTATACTACAACGATCAGGTACACTGCCTGGTGGGGGTTGTAAGCTTCTCGAGATCCCTCGAGAGGTAAAGCAAGGTGCGATTCCCACGCATCAAGTTTTTGGCGCCACTGCCGGGGAATAGTTATTGTCTAGGTTAGGATTTCTTTTTATTAGGTCTACTTGCTAGATTCCTTTCTAGTAAGATTTTTATTTTTATTTTTTTAGGTCTTCTTTAGTCTATCTTATTTCTTCGTGCCTTTGTTCGTAACTCTTTACCATCCGACATCATGGAAGGTGGTAACATCTTTGAACCCATCATCCCACCACAACAAAACCCACCATTAGAACCCCTTAGGCCCCGAACCTTAGGAGAGTATTCCCGACCTAGCCACCAAGGCTACCGAAACACCATTGAGCTCACCGGAGACAATGTGACCCCCTTGCGATCCGACACCATCCGGTTGGTGCAAAGCGGATGTGCATTCCATGGACTTCGTTCCGAAGATCCAAACCAACACCTTAAGGATTTCCTCAAAATCGTAGATTCCATAGACCTAGGTGTTGAAACTAGAGAGACTACCCGTTTACGCCTATTCCAATTCTCTCTACGGGATCAAGCTAGTCAATGGCTTGAGCGTTTACCCGCGGGATCCATCACCACATGGGATGATCTCACCACTCGTTTCCTTGCTCAATTTTTCCCACCGGGGAGAACTACTAAACTTAGGAATGACATCTTGATGTTCCAACAACGTCAAAATGAATCTCTTTATGAAGCATGGACTCGTTTCAAGGACTTACTCCAAAAAGTCCCTCATCATGGCATAGATCTTTGGCTCCAAGTCCAAATCTTCTATGACCATATCGACATCTCCACGAGGCGAACCATTGACCAATCGTCCGGTGGTAAGCTACGTGATCTTAGTGCGGAACAATCATGGGAACTCATAGAAGATCTTGCTCTCTATGACAACGAAAGTTGGAATGATCCCCGTGATTTGAACAAAACGGTCAAGGCAATATCTTTGCCTTCGAATAATTCAAGCACTCCCGACCGTAGGATCATGAAACTTGAGGACCAAGTCAAGTTTCTCATGAAATCTTACGAAGCTCCGAAGCATTCAAGCCAAGTGAACAAAATCACTTCTTCATGCGAATTATGTAGTGGTCCCCAAGACACTCGTGATTGTGTGGAACTCCCCGGAACAGCTTTTGCGGACTACGCATCCACGCGTACCGACGAAGCGGGAGATAAGTGGTACACTTTCAAGCCCGAGCCAAACACATACGGTGATTCATACAACCCCTCATGGAAAAATCACCCAAACCTTAGGTGGAAACAAAATCAACCCAATTCTTCCAATCCGCCTAATCGTTACCAATCAAACGGTCCACCATCCAACCGTACCTTCAACAACAATCCTTCTAACAACTATGGTAGTACCAATAATCTTGAAGGATTGATGTCGAAATTTATGGCATCTCAAGAAGCCCGCATAGCTAGGTTCGAAACCGAATTCAACCAACAACAAACGGAGATGACCAACAAGATTGACAACTTGTTGAAAGCCCTCAACAACCAAACATTGATCACACCTAGGAAGGACACTAGGGACACCGATAGTGGAATCCAAACTAAGGACCCCTCATCATCCAAACATGTCCACTTTCTCAATGTTGTCACCATTAAGCCGATAGATAAGGATATAGAGGAGAGCGACAAGGATGAAGTTAGAGTAGAAGCCGATAGTGAGGATGAGAGTAGGGAAGTTGAGGTTAATAAGGATGAGGAATTAGAGGAGGTAGAACCTATAGAGGAATACTTTGATAAGTTGCCAACCAAGGAAGAACGGGAATACCATAAGGATTTATTCGATAGTCCCGAGAAAACATATATCTTTGGCGACCCCCTTATCAAAATGGGAGACCCCTCTAACATTAACATCCCATGCAATATTGGGCACATGCATATATGGAAAGCTTACATCGACCTTAGATCGCCCGTGAACATCATGACTAGGACTTATTACAATTGGGTGATGAAGAAGCAACTCAATTTTAGGATGATGCTCGGTAAGAATCTGATAAGTAATTTTGCAGGAAGAGTGAAAGGATTGCATGTGATTATAGGGAATCTCACTTATGAGATCGATTTTATGATAGTTGAGGACACTCGTCCGGTGATTGATGCTAACCTAAGCCAAATAATATTCGGGAAACCATTTGTTGAGGCCACTAGGATGAGTTATGATCCGACTTTAGGGATAGTTAGGTTCAAGAAAGACAATGATGAGGTTGCTTATCAAATGTCCTACAAGATCGAACAATACCGCCTTCTCTCTAATTTCGAAAAGGAACGTAAGCAAGCGGCTTATTATAGGAATGAGGAGGATAGACGTAGAGGAGTAGAGTATGTTAGAAATAGGATGCTTGGTTTCTACAAAGAATGCTTGCAACTAGGTCCGGAATACAAAACTGGTTTAGAAGACGACCTAGAGAGTGGAACCAATGATGAGATCACGTAGTACCCCATGACTTTGAGTCTAGCTACAAGACTCGTAAATAAAGAAAAGCGCTTCTTGGGAGGCAACCCATGTTTTGTGTGATTTTATTTGTTTGATTGTTATTTGCTTCCGTATGCATGTTTTATGTTTATTGTTGGTTGATCATGTTTCTCTAATAAAATGTGGAAATACTTTATTATGTTGTTTGGCCTAGTCTTAACTCCAACCTAAAGGTATTTTTGCAAAAGATAAGTGTAAGGGGAAACCCCAAATATGTTTTCAAGAAACAAACCGATCATGATTCTCCACAATATTTAATGAACATGTATATTCGTATTTGTTATAGTCAAATGCTTGTATTGAGTCATAATGAAGTTTTGCAGGATTTTCCAGGAAGTAGGACGAAGTTTTTCCAGAAATTTTCCGGAAACATAACATAAGAATTTCTGCAGGTCCATTCTGACGGCGTTAGGGTATTGCTCTTGATGGCGTCAGGAGTTAAAATCTGGAAATTTTACCGGTTTTGTTTTTCTAACGGAGTCTTATGGTTTTTGTGAATTATTAAGTTTTATAATCTCCAGGAAATCTGCAAACTTCATTCCACAAGCATTATATCTTACTTTGTTTTCTAGGATTTAGTAACTTATATAGGATGCCGCCGATTTTACGCGAGGTTGCCTTGTCTATTGTTGTCAGGATTTACAGGTTATTTTTGACAAGAAGATGATTTATATTCTGGAAGGGAAGCTTTGATTGTTCATTTTCTTGGAGGAAGATTTAACCTGGCCAACCTATAATCCATACCGAGCGAATCAGGGGAGTATTTGATTTCATTCTCTTTACTTCTTAACTTTTACATTCTTTACTTGAACATTGGGGACAATGTTCATCTTAAGTGTAAGGGGAGGGTAAAAAGATGATACCTTACATATGCACTTTCGCTTGAGTTTGTTTTGTTTGATAGTAGATGTGTAATAAAACTACGAGAAATACTTGTTAGTGTAATTTTAGCGCCAAATTTAAATTTTTTTACAACATTTAGGAGTGAAACTTTAGCCATAGCAAGCGTCTCATGGATAGGAGATTGTATGACTAGCACATAACCGTATATTCAGAAAGATTTTCCACCCAAAAATGTGAGGTTCGCCTTTAGATTTGATAGGAAAAGCATTTACTATTGGTGCTTATGAGTGTACCGGTAGCATTTAGATTCTAGAACTTGCGTTAGTGATGCATCCCGAGACCGCTAGTGAGACTACATTCGTGTGGTAGGATTTACTACATGATAAGAGGCATTAGGATCACCCTTGTGTTAAACCCGTATTATAATTACTTGGCCATTTAAGTCATATTACTTGGCTAGTTAAGTCAACTAATTTTTCCCACACCCTTAGCGTTGTACTCATTTTTAGTACACGATACCCCTAGTACACCCCTCCGAGCCTATCTTTTCGTTTCTAACTTTAAGCATCTTACTTAAAGGAAGAATTTGTTACACCCCACTTAAATGTACACCCAAATCGCCTTAGCCTTCCGTGTATGCGCTCATTTTTAGTGCATTATTGTTATTTGTTAAACCCTAAGTTAACTTTCTAATTGATTACATGGTTGCTAAGTCGAGTCATATCTTTCTACATATTGTTTTGGGATGATTGGGACTCATGGGTAAGTACTTATTTTATGGAGTAATGGGGAAGTACATCATATTATTACCCCCATATGTACGTTAATCTTAAAAGTGCTCCAAGTGTTTTGATTTTTCTTAATTCGAGTCATTAGTTTAGTTTATTGTAAAGTATGTAAAGATTCAAGTGTAAGGGGAGTTCTCATCCCCTATGATGTATTATTTTGGATAGTAGGGTAAGAGTGTATGAAAAAAAAAATCGAAAAATCAAGAAAAAAAAATAGAAAAAAAAAATAGAAAAAGGAAAAAGAGAAAAAAACATACGGACTACCATCCCGTTTTCATTCTATGTTCATTTTATGTTTTTGTTATTTTTCATTTATTAGCTTAAGTCGAGTCTAGTCTTGGCTTAGCAACGCCATCTTGTACATGTAATTAACCAAGATTGTTAACTCGCCACCAGTAAAACTTCCTTTATCCAACAAAACCGTGTAATTCATATCCCTACACCTAACGTTATAACCCTTTAAAAGACCTCTTTGATAGTTTATCCTAGGTGCTTACGCCATGTGGTGGAGGTTTGATCCTTTCCCAAGCCTATGGTAATCTATTTTGCTATGACAGGTAGTGAGAGATATCTTCCATTTCCATAATGTTATATTACTTTATTACACCCGAGAGATGTGAGTATCTAAACACTATTTGTGAGGTGCTTGTGTATGACCTCCGTGCTTGTCTATTGGTCTTTAGTGGAACGATTATTTGTTGTAATTACTTTTATATTAGTGTTAAATGACCCCTAACTTGTCTTTTGAGTAGAATAAAAGCTCATTTGCTTGAGGACAAGCAAATCTCAAGTGTAAGGGTATATGATGAGGCGAAAAATGATCCGTTTTTAGGGGGTCATTTAAGCCCGAATTCGACTTTATTTGATCAAATATTGCCCTAAATCGTTCCTTTTGTGATTTTAGGTGTTTGGAGAGTGAATTCTGGAAAAGAAGCCATTTTGGACGTTTTTGGAGCATAAAAGTGAAGAAAACGGCAAAGTACCAAATTTCCATGCTGAAGATACAAGGTGACGGCGTCAAAGTGGCAAGAATAAAATACCGTGGGTGGTGACGGCGTCACATAGGCCGTCATAAGTGGATCAAGGCCGTCCGAGAAAGTATATGCCGGCGAGGTGACGGCGTCACAAGTAACTCTTGACGCCGTTAGCTTGTTTTTCCTATATATAGTTTTCTAGTTTTTTCATTAAAAAGAGGAGAAGTTTTTTTGGTGAAACCCTAAAGACGATTTTGGTGCCTCTTTTACAGCTTTTTCAAGGGTTCCAAACCCTTGAGACCTTGCATTGTAATTGAGATAAGTGTACTTTCAATTCAATCAATATGTCTATGTGTTGGTTGTTTATATCTTGTTCTTGTCTCAATTCTACTATGCTAGGCTAGATCTCTTTTGTGTTTGCTTAGATCTAATGAAACCTAAATGTTGATTATGTGTTGATTACTTGTCTATTCTTGTTTTGAATGAATGATTTATATGTTAGGCTTAAGAAAACTGGCAGATCTCCAAATGGTAACATGCTTGAACGTCTTAAGAAACATGAACCGAGGCGTACTAGGTCTTTATTGGTTGTATTTAATGCATGAGCCACTGTTTACAATCCCTATAGTTGTGCTTGGTCATGGTGTAGGAGGAGATAAGAGCTCATAGAGTTGGGGAGTTATGTATGCCACCCCACGAATGGTATTAAGGAATACAATCCGTCATTCATACAAGTGTAACAAGTAATTAACATGTAAAAGATATCTAGGGAGTAGTGAAGTCTAAGTAAACACAATTTCTCCAACCACTGCTCACAACTTTAGTATAATTTAGTTTAATTTCATTTTCATTATTTTATTTTAATTATATAATAGCTTTGGGTTAGTTGAATAGCAACTAATTCCGCCCACTCCTTCAAAACCCGAGATTTTACTTGCTTTCATATAATATAAAAAATACAAAAATAATCATCCCTCACCTCTAGAACTATTAATTAGGTTTTCTAATCCTAGCGACACTATTCCTAAGCTGAACGATCAATCCCCCGGTACTTGTCACTATACTATACTACAACGATCAGGTACACTGCCTGGTGGGGGTTGTAAGCTTCTCGAGATCCCTCGAGAGGTAAATCAAGGTGCGATTCCCACGCATCATCAAGCAAACAAAGGGGATGTTCAAAAACCTCGGGAGGTTCCTTGGAAAAATGAAGAAGAAGCTCGACAAACAATGAGTGCGGGTGTGTTAGGAGTGTTTGGCACAAGGTGCTATTGAAACAATTTGGTCGTTTAAACAATATTTGTGATGTATTTGTGTGTTAGTACAATGTTTGATACACTTTGGAACATGTTTCAACTAACAATGTTGCAGGAAGACAACTTTTGGCGAGTTGTCAAATTTTCATGGTTATGGAATTTTCACTAAGTATGGTGAAATTCTCGACCTCAAGGTCAAACTCCTATGATATATGTGTTTAGGTGTCTAATTTTTGCATTGCCTAACCAGAAATGAAGTATCTCTTTGATTTTAGGAGTTTTCGAAAATTTTGAAAATCGTTTCGCGGGTCAAAAACGCGGACTGTGAAGTTTTTCAGGCCTGGCGGATCCGGCAGATCCCAAATTTGGGTTCCGCCAGTGCAAAATCTGGGTAACCCAGGTTTGGCCCAACGGACCAGACGGCACCCTAATTTGGGTTCCACCTGTGTATTTCCAGGGTGCTGCCAGTTGACTGCAGAATTTCTATTTTCTTTTTCGCCAATTCAACATTGAAACAACAAAATCCAATCCTTTTAGGTAGAAACCCATTACTTGCAATGTGTTTAGCATAATAGGATACTCCTTCTTCCATGAACTTAACCAAAACCAATTCCCGCCAAAATTCAAATTTAACCATAACAACCTCAAGGACCCATCAAACATAAAGGAAGGAACCCTTCTAAGGGATCCTTGAAATCCCTGAGATTTATACAACCAAAATCTACCAAAACCACTATGCATTTAGTGCAAAAACTTGTCTTCTCACTTCACCATTTTCATTGGATTGACTTCCATGACATGACAACCCACAATTAAGTTTTCCAAATCATTAGGAACCACCATTTTTGTATGGACTAACATCAAATCCAAACACTCCTTCCCACAAATCTTCATCACTATAAATTAAACCATCCTAAACACTCTCAAACCACACCTTCTTCATCACAAATTCTGAAACTTTAAACCATTTTAAACAATGACCAAGTCAACAAACACCTCTCAACCATCACGACCCATCCGTAGAACCGCCCGGATAAGTGTAAAACCACAATGGTCAAACCAATCCATCAACCTTAGCTCCTCATCCTCGGATGAATTCACATCACCCATAAAAAATGAACACTTTTTGAATCTTGCATCTCCATCTCCATCACCCAAACAACCAAATGAGCACACTCCACCACCTACTAAATCACCTATTGACCCAACTCCACCAAGTGCTCCAACTCAACCATCAAAGACTTCATCACCATCACCATTACCAAAAATTGAACCTATGGAACTTTTTGGGTCTCCTCCAACATCACCACACCCATATGTCCAAGATTTAAATGATCTTCCACCAAGACATAATCAACCACCACCTTTTGCAACTCACTCACCAAGGTCAATTCTTGACCTTGATGAAGATCTTGAACTTAACCAACCACCACAACAAGTGTACCAACCACCCAAACCGTTGTTATTTCACCCAATCTACCGTGAAATCCATGGTCCTCTCTATGGAGAACCAAATTTTGAACACCATGATCACCCAACTCCACCTCCTTCTCAAGCCCATACCTATGAGTCTTTCTTTCCTTCTTATGAGGAAATACAAAGCATGGTTGACAACCAACTTCATCAAGCAATGGAATTTCAAACCACCTTGCTTGAATCAATACCAAATCCATCCTCCACCCAAGAACCAAAACCAAACCAACCCCTAAACCAAGAAACCAAAACCAACCCATTTTCACCCAACCATCCCCATGTTTGCTCAAATTGTGAGCAAATGGGTGAAAGCATAAAAACCTTGCTTCACCAATTCCAAAATGAAACCCGGTTTGCATTCCAACATGTCATTGAACGTTTGGATGCACTTTCCCACCCCAACAAATCCTAAACAACCCTTGGAGGCCGTTTGCCCCAACTTAGGAATGTAGGATTTTTTTTTTTCTTGGTTATTTTTTTTAGTTTTTGGTTACTAAGTAGAAGAATAGTTAGCATTTCTTGTCTTTTGACTTTTATAAGTCAAAATTTTACTTGGAATGAAATTTCTTTCTACTTACTTTTGTGCATTGTTGGTTGATCAATATTGTGTTGTCATTGTGGTTGCATTGGGTGTGGTAACTACAAGCTTAACTATATATATCACCAACTAACCATTTTTTTTGTAGGTCTCAAAATCCATGTTTCCCATATTGGTACTCCATTTAGGGGGAGTATCGACCAAGGGGGAGCATGGCGATTATTCCGCTTCGCTACTCTACTTTTTGTTTCGACAAAAAGGGGGAGAAATATATTAAACCTTCAATACTTGATGTGCTTTTCATCTCTTAAGTAAAATAAGGTTAATATAATTTTTTTTTTAAGTCTTAAAAACCAAGATTTTGTGTGTTACTTAAAAACAAAGTTTATGTTTTGTCATCAACAAAAAGGGGGAGATTGTTAATACAAATATCGCCTATAAACGTTATTTATATTTTACGATCTTCGCTAAGTTTTGTTAACGACAAAATGTAAACTTTAGTTTTAAGCAAAACATATTCTTAGTTTTTAAGACTTGCATAAACAAGACTTTTGCTACATTTTACATTTCATAAAACATAACACGAGTTTATTTCTTAAATTAGAAATAGTCACATCACATTTATGGCAAGTTTTGTCATTATGTATTTATGGCAAGTTATGTGTTTGACTTGCTTTCATGTTGCTTGCAAGTATCATGTTTGACTTACTTTAAGTGATGTGACATTGTTTGGTTGATAGAAGTTATGAGACAAGACCTTGTTTGGTTTGAAGAGTAATTGCAAAAACCTACTGCAGACCCGGCGGTACCCTGGGGGTACACGGGCGGAACCCATTTGAGGGTTCCGCCTGATCCGCCGAGCACACAGTTTGTTGTGCTATAAATACCAAGCCATAACTTGATTTTTGGCTAACCTCTTGAGATCATTTTTACACACACACTCATCTTTCTTTCTAACATCTTAACATTGTAAATGTGAAGTTTCCTTTTGTAGCAAAGAAGCTCACAAGGTCGTCTAAAGTTACAAGTTTCCAACACAACGTTGCAAGACTTGGTAGCTTAGTATTGTGTAAACTCGTGTTGTTTACGCGTCATTTGTTTGTGTATATTCTGAAGTGAGTGGTTAGTATTTTAGTCCTCAAAATACAAAGAGTGTTGGGAGTTGTTGTACCCTAGTAAAAGAACTAAACGGGAGTGGTTGTGCCTGTAACACCCCCAAAATCGGGTCCAGCGGAAGCATACGTGTAGCTGGGGTGTAACTCAATTGGTATTACAACACTAGTTCAAAAATGGTTTTCATTTCAATCATTTAGAACAAAATAGTTAAGTCAAAATATTGTATTTACATTGTTAAAAGTAGTGCGGAAGTAGGCCCTTAAAAGTAGTTTAAAACGGTCCCCATATAAATAATCAGAGTCTTCTATGACCATGCCATGCCCTGCCAAAACCTCCAGTAGCGTGCCATTGGTTAAAACCTGAAAATACATGCTAAAGTGTCAACACGAGGTTGGTGAGTTCATAGAGTTTGTATAACAAATAATGCCTATAGAGAAAAGATCGCCCAGCAAAGGCACCGTAAATCCACTCAGTTGCAAGTCCCGCCATAAGAGACTTGTAACCTGTGTGTTTACAACCCACTGCCAAAAGTAATATGTTAAAGTCTACATGAACAAAAGTAATACGTGGACCAATAATCAAAGATAAGTGTAGTTTGACCAATACATTTGGTTACGTGACCAATTCATTCGGTATGTGACCAATTCATTCGGTATGTGACCAATTCATTCGGTCGTATTACCCGTACATTCGGTTATGTGACCCGTTCATTTGGTCATGTATGTACATAGTGGGAAAGCCGGTTCATTCGGTTAAGTGTGCATAATAGTGGAAAAGGCTTAGGTCCAAAGGTAAAAAAAGATTAAGTGTGATGCAATTGAATATACACTACATTCGAATGAGTAAGAAATTCATAAATGGAGCAAGTAAATGTTTAACTAAGCATGTAGCAAAAATCAATTAAATCAAGTATACATTTAGATGGAAACGAGCATGTATTCTCCCCCAAAACCGTTATAAAACAAGTTAAAATAGTAGGGGCTATGACTCACCTGGAGCGATAGCTACGATGACAAGAATGGATACACTGAAATGAGGCACGATCTCTAACCGCAACCTAATATGAGTAATAACGATCTACTTTAGATCATGACGTGATGAAATGAATGCACATGCACATGATGCCTATACCACTCGTGACATGGAAATACTCGTTATTGTCATAGTAAAATAGTTTCCGTACTTAGGAAAAATAAGTCCAAATATAGAAGTATATAACTTGTTGTATTATCTCGTATGAAAATGTTAGCGTTATATTCCTCGTATCGAAAACATTAAAATAACGTCGTTAAGTCGTATAAATATTCTTTTGGGTCATACGTATTTCATTTGTTAAGAATATAGTCCTTAGTAACATTTCTAGAAAATATACCATTTAGTGCGTAAGTTATTATTCTTATTTGTGACCAAGTATATATATATATAGTTTTGACGATGTTAAAACGTGTATAACTTGGTCGTTTTAAGCTCATTTTCCTCGTTCTTTATATCCCCGGAATCGTTTTTGTATATACTAATATATTTTTGATAACTCGGCTCCTCTAGGTTACGTTTAACACCTCTTTTTGCCCGTCGAAAACTGTTAAACAGCATGCAGTTTTTCAGAAAATAGTTTTCGTCGTTAAATTTACAAAAATCATATCTCCTTCGTTATTAACTCGTTTTTATCCCCGTTTTCGGCTATAGTTTCGTATCGGAGAGTATTTTCTAAATCTTTGGTCAAAAGTTACCCATCAATTACTATTTTCCCACGAAATAAAAATAGGGACAGTAGGTCAATATGTAGTTTCAAAAACCATTTCTAGGGTTCTAATCTAGTTCCATCTTCAATCAAACCACTTTCAATCACCACAAAACTAGTCTAATCCTACCATACACCTTCTTAGGGTGTCATGGGTTCCTAAACATCATAACCAAGTAGATCTAACAAAGATCTAACAATAATCACTTACTAAGGTTCAAAAGTTAAAAGTTTATAAAATAAAGTGGTATAAGCCATTATATGCATGAGTTCTTGTAAGAAAAGTATATAATCATGGTAATAACTTGTATAAATTATAAAAATGAGTTTGTTAACTTACTTGAAGGTTTAGGGAGTTTAGATGATGAAAAACCTACTAATCCTTGAGTTTCTATTTCAAAACTCCAACAAGGATGACTAAGTGAATAAGTTTACACTATGATCTTGGAAAAATTGATGTTCTTGCTTCTTCAAACACCCCTAGGTCGATTCATGCAATGAGAGAAATGAGAGAAAGAGTTTTCTTGAGCTAGTTAAATTATTAGTGATAAAATGGATGAAAAAGGTGTAATATATACTTAGGGGACAAATGTTTGGTAAGCATTAAAGTGAGTTGGTGAGTGTTTAGCTCATTAGGAGGCTAGGAGGAGGGGGGGCCGGTTATGCAAGGAGGGAAAGGGGGGGGGGGGACATGTCTTGGATTTAATTAGGATATTAGTGTAGTTTTAGTGTAGTTGTAGCTAGTTTTAGTTATAATCGGGTACCGGGTTTGCTAGAAATAAATTTTAACGAAGTTAACCGGGACATAATAAAGTTATAAAAATTGTAAAAATATTTCGGGCACAAGTACGGAGAGTTCGGGTGATTATTGTTTAATTTTTATGATAACCGTCGTCATTAAATTAGACGTACGATACGTAATAAATAAATTTCCAAAATACCGGGTAAATTAATATTATAATTTTTTTATATTATAAAAATGAGTATAAAAAAATATTGGGATAATAGTCGGGAGTGTCGGACATGTTAGTCACGTTTATAGTTCGCGTATTAGTGTTTATTCAAAATAAACATACGTAAATCGTTACTTATACCAAAAGTATTAATTTAGTTATCCTACGAGTGGAATAGTATGTGAGTGCCAAAATGAGGATATGCAGACTATTTCTAGTCTATATGAAGTGTCCCAATGATAATGCATGAATTCGCTCCTGAACCAATGCGGTTACGCGAATTTTTGAATACCCGTAAACTATGTTTACGATGAAATGAGTAATGCACGTGAATAGTGGTTTTCTCTCGGAAATGAATAGTGTCAAGTGAATAGTAAAATTTCTGAACGCTTCTCAGAATATCAAATGGACCTCAAAAACGATGAATAGTGATTGATGAATAGTAAATGATGAATAGTGATCTGTGAATAGTAAATTGTCGAGGTTTGGAAAATGACCGGAAATTACGAGTTGTGACAGTCTTCCCTTCTAACAGGAACTTCGTCCCGAAGTTCAGTTTGTGTAAGTCTCTAGAATGGTATTGGTGAAAAGATGGTGATATTTATCGTGTAAGCTACTGAGCTCTAATGGGAGTTCAAGTCTGTAGGCCACTAAACCCATACTGTCTGAATCCCGGGTTTATCTTCCCAAATTTTTCTTAATGGTATCATGCCTTTCCTAGGCAGAACTTTCAACATAATCATGCCATTAACTTGAAGTTCTAAGGGTTTACAACTTATTGAACTTGTAACTGATTCTTGACTCGTAAGAAATTCCTGGTTATTTCATGAATGCTTATTGGACTAGTGAGTTAGGCTTTTTCCAAATTTCGATCCGTCAATGGATGTTGGCACTTCGACCTTAGAGTGCTTCAAATGGTGTAGTCTCTAAGCTCGTGTGGTAACTATGGTTATAAAGGAATCTGATTTATGGAAAATGGTTAGTCCAACCATTTCTAGAGTCAATCACACCCGATTTGGGCATATCTCCCTAGGTTTGAATTGTTCTCTAATCCTGACCATTGGTTTGCCGATGATAAGTGGTGTAGTTCCAAAGAATCTTAATGAAATCGCTAGGAGATTGCGGTGATAAAAGATAGAATATTCATTAGGTCGGAATTCGTTACTAGTACATGAAACTTATACGATAGAACGTAGAATTAAACACAAAAGAAGTACAACACTAGAGAGTTTAGGTTTTATTTATATACAAGGTAGGAGTTCTCTTTTTAACATTGACATCGTTGTTGTTTTCCTGACGAGCTTCGCATTTCAACGAACTCTTCCTCCATTCTGGTTCCTCAACTCTGGGCATTCACTCTTGAAGTGTCCAATTACTCCACACTCATGGCAGGTTACCGTGACTTTCTGATGCATTACGAGGGTGGGAGTCTTGCAATCCTTGGCTTTGTGTCCGACCTTTTGGCAGTTTCCACATTGAGTGGGGCAAGGTCCTTTGTGATGAAACTGACACTTGTTGCACTTAGGTAAAGTACCTGCATATCCTTTCTTTTCACTTGGCTCTGCAACGTAGGCCCTAACCACTTCATGTTGTTTGTTTGGCGGCCATACTTGATCGTCTCCTTGGTTGTCATCCCTTTTCCTCTTGTTTTCGTTGTTGTTGTTGGCAGTAGTTTCTTGCTTCATCACTTGAGCCATAAGCTTTTGAGACATTCTGATAGCTTCCTCCAGCGTGTCTGATTTAGAAGCAATTACGTTCCCACTGATGTTGCAGGGTAGTCCACCGATGAAATTTTCTAGCAGCTTTTCGTTATCTGAAACCATAGTTGGACATAGCACAGCCAACTCCTGAAACCTTCGGATATATGCCTCGATATCATTACCTACTGTCACTAGCTTATAAAACTCTGTTTCCAACTTCTGCACCTCAGTACGAGGGCAAAACTTATCAGTCATCAATTTCTTGAATTGCTCCCAGGTGAGCTTGTAGGCATTTTCCATACCCATCGGTTGAGCATAAGAATTCCACCATGACATAGCTTCATCCAAAAGCATGCCAGTAGCGAATTTTACCTTGCTGACATCAGGACAGTTGCACATGAGGAACACATTCTCAGTCTTTTTGAACCAGCGAATCAAAGCAACCGCTCCTTCAGTGCCCTTAAACTTGATGGGATCACTAATCTTAAAATTTTTCCAAGTACATTCATGCCTATTATCGGATTGTCCATCTGTCCCTGTCTGTAAAGCGGTTTCAGCAGCCCTTGCAGCTACCTCGGCTCTCTCGATCTCTAGAGCTTCGGCGATACTATCCTTAACCAATTTCCGAATAGCAGCAGGTGTCATAGTTGGAGTAGCTTTAGCTTTCCCTGGCGGCATAGCTCTTCAAAACGAGAAAAGAAGGGTGAGACATAATTAAGACGTTTCCTAGTAGTAGATGTTCGAGAGTGGGTTATCGTAGAATGAAAGGTTGATGTTGCGGTATGACAAGTTGACGTGGCTCGAGTGGTTTTGTGATATCTTAGGATTTCTGCTAAGTTTTGAATGATCTTACTGTACCGAGGGATCCTCCTTATAGATGGTATGGAAAGTCTTTCCTAGGGAGGTCATTGAGAATATCCACTTATCAATATTGGGAGTAATGAGTGATGAGTGACATCGGAATCTATAGAGTGTAAGCTAATTCCTTTTATATATGGGGAAGAGGATGATAATAATGGTGAGAAGGGAAAAGACTGTGACAGCTGCGACATAATGAGATTGTGATGAAAGTAAGTACACACACATGAATGAAACATTTCGAAATTGAGTAGAGAATTCAATCCAGACAAAATTTTATTATAACCATTCTCAGTGTTGCAAAATTCATTTCTGAGTCGGATATAGGTAGTCAGCCTATGTCCCACTATCCCGGGTTGAATATAGGTGACTAGTCTATATTCCACCGAGGTTCCATGAATTTTGCAATACTCAGCTCAGTTATACTAAGACTATGTCCTTCGCAAATACCAAGACGTTCAGAAAGACTAAGGCAGGTGACCAAACTCGAGGTCAAATGATGAGACTATGCAAGGGGAAACATAACGCGGTGACATATACGATACGTGAACATGCTTATATGAAAGACAATGATAGTAATCAACTAGAATAAATGGATATAATATACCAGATAATGAGACACAAATCTCATCACCTAAGTCAGCAATAAACCACAAGTGAGGCATCATCTTGGCAGGCAGGCACGTGACGCTCATAGGGTTAAGTTTTTCGTAAAAGTAGCTATAGTCTAGGTTTTAAAAACACTTAGTTCGCTATAGCCAAAGCTCTGATACCAATCTGTAACACCCCAAAAATCGGGTCCAGCGGAAGCATACGTGTAGCTGGGGTGTAACTCAATTGGTATTACAACACTAGTTCAAAAATGGTTTTCATTTCAATCATTTAGAACAAAATAGTTAAGTCAAAATATTGTATTTACATTGTTAAAAGTAGTGCGGAAGTAGGCCCTTAAAAGTAGTTTAAAACGGTCCCCATATAAATAATCAGAGTCTTCTATGACCATGCCATGCCCTGCCAAAACCTCCAGTAGCGTGCCATTGGTTAAAACCTGAAAATACATGCTAAAGCGTCAACACGAGGTTGGTGAGTTCATAGAGTTTGTATAACAAATAATGCCTATAGAGAAAAGATCGCCCAGCAAAGGCACCGTAAATCCACTCAGTTGCAAGTCCCGCCATAAGAGACTTGTAACCTGTGTGTTTACAACCCACTGCCAAAAGTAATATGTTAAAGTCTACATGAACAAAAGTAATACGTGGACCAATAATCAAAGATAAGTGTAGTTTGACCAATACATTTGGTTACGTGACCAATTCATTCGGTATGTGACCAATTCATTCGGTATGTGACCAATTCATTCGGTCGTATTACCCGTACATTCGGTTATGTGACCCGTTCATTTGGTCATGTATGTACATAGTGGGAAAGCCGGTTCATTCGGTTAAGTGTGCATAATAGTGGAAAAGGCTTAGGTCCAAAGGTAAAAAAAGATTAAGTGTGATGCAATTGAATATACACTACATTCGAATGAGTAAGAAATTCATAAATGGAGCAAGTAAATGTTTGACTAAGCATGTAGCAAAAATCAATTAAATCAAGTATACATTTAGATGGAAACGAGCATGTATTCTCCCCCAAAACCGTTATAAAACAAGTTAAAATAGTAGGGGCTATGACTCACCTGGAGCGATAGCTACGATGACAAGAATGGATACACTGAAATGAGGCACGATCTCTAACCGCAACCTAATATGAGTAATAACGATCTACTTTAGATCATGACGTGATGAAATGAATGCACATGCACATGATGCCTATACCACTCGTGACATGGAAATACTCGTTATTGTCATAGTAAAATAGTTTCCGTACTTAGGAAAAATAAGTCCAAATATAGAAGTATATAACTTGTTGTATTATCTCGTATGAAAATGTTAGCGTTATATTCCTCGTATCGAAAACCTTAAAATAACGTCGTTAAGTCGTATAAATATTCTTTTGGGTCATACGTATTTCATTTGTTAAGAATATAGTCCTTAGTAACATTTCTAGAAAATATACCATTTAGTGCGTAAGTTATTATTCTTATTTGTGACCAAGTATATATATATATATAGTTTTGACGATGTTAAAACGTGTATAACTTGGTCGTTTTAAGCTCATTTTCCTCGTTCTTTATATCCCCGGAATCGTTTTTGTATATACTAATATATTTTTGATAACTCGGCTCCTCTAGGTTACGTTTAACACCTCTTTTTGCCCGTCGAAAACTGTCAAACAGCATGCAGTTTTTCAGAAAATAGTTTTCGTCGTTAAATTTACAAAAATCATATCTCCTTCGTTATTAACTCGTTTTTATCCCCGTTTTCGGCTATAGTTTCGTATCGGAGAGTATTTTCTAAATATTTGGTCAAAAGTTACCCATCAATTACTGATTTTCCCACGAAATAAAAATAGGGACAGTAGGTCAATATGTAGTTTCAAAAACCATTTCTAGGGTTCTAATCTAGTTCCATCTTCAATCAAACCACTTTCAATCACCACAAAACTAGTCTAATCCTACCATACACCTTCTTAGGGTGTCATGGGTTCCTAAACATCATAACCAAGTAGATCTAACAAAGATCTAACAATAATCACTTACTAAGGTTCAAAAGTTAAAAGTTTATAAAATAAAGTGGTATAAGCCATTATATGCATGAGTTCTTGTAAGAAAAGTATATAATCATGGTAATAACTTGTATAAATTATAAAAATGAGTTTGTTAACTTACTTGAAGGTTTAGGGAGTTTAGATGATGAAAAACCTACTAATCCTTGAGTTTCTATTTCAAAACTCCAACAAGGATGACTAAGTGAATAAGTTTACACTATGATCTTGGAAAAATTGATGTTCTTGCTTCTTCAAACACCCCTAGGTCGATTCATGCAATGAGAGAAATGAGAGAAAGAGTTTTCTTGAGCTAGTTAAATTATTAGTGATAAAATGGATGAAAAAGGTGTAATATATACTTAGGGGACAAATGTTTGGTAAGCATTAAAGTGAGTTGGTGAGTGTTTAGCTCATTAGGAGGCTAGGAGGAGGGGGGGGCCGGTTATGCAAGGAGGGAAAGGGGGGGGGGGGGGACATGTCTTGGATTTAATTAGGATATTAGTGTAGTTTTAGTGTAGTTGTAGCTAGTTTTAGTTATAATCGGGTACCGGGTTTGCTAGAAATAAATTTTAACGAAGTTAACTGGGACATAATAAAGTTATAAAAATTGTAAAAATATGTCGGGCACAAGTACGGAGAGTTCGGGTGATTATTGTTTAATTTTTATGAAAACCGTCGTTATTAAATTAGACGTACGATACGTAATAAATAAATTTCCAAAATACCGGGTAAATTAATATTATAATTTTTTTATATTATAAAAATGAGTATAAAAAAATATTGGGATAATAGTCGGGAGTGTTGGACATGTTAGTCACGTTTATAGTTCGCGTATTAGTGTTTATTCAAAATAAACATACGTAAATCGTTACTTATACCAAAAGTATTAATTTAGTTATCCTACGAGTGGAATAGTATGCGAGTGCCAAAATGAGGATATGTAGACTATTTCTAGTCTATATGAAGTTTCCCAATGATAATGCATGAATTCGCTCCTGAACCAATGCGGTTACGCGAATTTTTGAATACCCGTAAACTATGTTTACGATGAAATGAGTAATGCACGTGAATAGTGGTTTTCTCTCGGAAATGAATAGTGTCAAGTGAATAGTAAAATTTCTGAACGCTTCTCAGAATATCAAATGAACCTCAAAAACGATGAATAGTGATCGATGAATAGTAAATGATGAATAGTGATCTATGAATAGTAAATTGTCGAGGTTTGGAAAATGACCGGAAATTACGAGTTGTGACAGTGCCCTTGTAAAAGAACTCGACATTTAGCTTTGTGTCGGTAAAAGTATAAGCGACGTGAAGGTTTTCTCCGCCGGTGAAAGGAGCTTGTTGACTAGTGAAAGAAACTCTCGAGTTGGATACTCGGGGCGTGGACGTAGGGCAAGGAAAAAGAGTCCTTGTAGCCGAACCACGATAAATACTCGTGTTGTGGTTTGATCGTTTCTTTCCTTTACTTGCATGTTATATATATTGTGTTTGTGCATATATCTTTGATCAAACGGAAAGTTTCAAAGCTAACTAAACAAGTTAAAAAGATTTTAAAACGCTAAAACTATTCAACCCCCTTTCTAGTTTTCTACATGTTTATTTATTCATTGCCTTAATAATATATCCTATATTTGCATGTTTAAATCCATGAATAAATTATTATTCTTAATTGTCCGTTTTCGATTAATGATATGAAAATATCATTAAACTAAGACAAATTTGAGTATTGGTTTAGGATATACTTGAAAGTATATTGATGCGTAGTCATACCAATTTTACATGATATTCAATGAATTGAGTATTGACTTATCCCAACAATATGATTTAATGTTTAATGTGAGAATCATATTTAAAGTTATCCTCAGACTTGAGATACCAGATAAGAGTCATGGATGTAGTGTATTTTTGTGAAGCAATCTACCGCTCACCGTAACAGGGAGTTATAAGGGTTGTTTTCAGAAGTGTTGCGAAGTTCATGGGTTATTCTTGTAGTCAAGAAAGAATTTGTTCCTTCTGATTTGTTCAGAAGTTTAATACTGCTGGGCCCTCGTAGGTTGACAAAATGTTTGTGTGGCCACACTCAAAGTCTATCTGGAATACGTTCAGATGTTTTGGTAATTTTGTTCAATCATAAAGAGACGAGAAACAGAATATTAATAAAGAATCTCACATCTTTATTAAATGTAGTATTAGAAATGAAAGGATAATTATAATGATGAATCATTAAAGGTTTTTCCAGGAAACCTAGCTCGAGTCGTGCTGGGGGCATTAGAGTGTTGCAAGACGCTAACCAATGTCATTTTATTATTAATAATATATACGAGTGGGAGCTGTTAAATATACGTGTATATATATATATTAATGTGTGAATGTCTAGTATCGAACCCGAGACCTCGAAATTACACACATTGCAAACAAGAATAAAAGTATATTAATTATATATATGATAAATGTATCGTGTATATATATAATTATTTGAACACTTGAGGGACTTAACGGTCGTTAGTTATTAATTGTACGGACTAAGTATCGTTAAAAGGAAACGAAAAGGACTAGTATGTAACTAATAGCCAAGAAGGGTCTAGAAACCCTCCTTGGGCTTGATGGCCGGTCGACAAGGGTGAGGGGAGACCCAAACCCACTCCAACTTGTCCTCCAAGTTATCTCTATTATATATACAAGGCCTAGGGTAAAGCTTTCACATCTTTTGTGCACACACACAAACCCTAAAGCTTTTCTCTATTTCTTTTTCTTCCTAGCCGATCGGCACAAACAACCCTTAAGGGTTTTTGGGTCGATTTTTGTTTTAACAAAAATAAAATGTTTAGTTACTTGCATAACATTTTATTCGTTGGTAGTTTGTGTGTACAAGAACGAGGTAATAACTCACTATAGTTATTATCAAGAGATCGATAAACAAAACGGTAAGGGGTTTATCATTAATCTATTTTACACAAGTTCAAGGTTATTGAAGTGCATCGGCTACGTTACTATTTATGTTTTAGTTAATTTTTGTATGTGTTATACTTGATCCTAGCTTCCGAAAATGTGTATTGTGGTTGTTAAATTCTAACAAAGACGAGGGTATATTAGTCATTTTGCATGGCCTAGAACAGTAACTAACGGAAAAAATATTGATCGTTAGGTCGAAGAACACAGTTTGCTGGTAAAAGTGAATACTGATGGCATAACATGCAAAAAATTCTTTCGATAGCATAACTTACGAATCAGGTATTAGTCAAAGACATTTTTGCAGTCTACTCTTTTTTATTTTTCTCGTTATAATTTTGAGTTTCTAGAAATAAAAATCTAACTACAAGCTAATTGGTATTTAAGATATCATATATATACTACATATAAATAGAAAACACATTTTTTTTAAACTTAAAAGATGAATAATGTTATTAAATTAAAATACCCGTATTTATGAATGGCAAATTAATCTATTAAATATTTAAGTATTTAATTATAGTTAACTTTCTTTACTCTTACGTACTCCACACCTATATATACATAAAAAGAAATTGCACACACAAATTAAAGCTATTATCCACACAAAAAATGTGTAGATTAGCAGGGACACCCTGACCCAGGTGACTTTTTAGCACCGGCCATTGTCCACCCTACAAATTAACGCTACTATATTCCGTCATCGTTATGCGAGAATAATCGTTTGGTTTTTAGAATGATTGAAATAAAAGCATTCTTTTTTATTTTATATTTATGAAATAATTTTTTTTTTTTTTTTTTTTTTTTTTTTTTTTTTTTTGAGGGTGGTGGGGGTAAAAGTAATTTTTACGAAAATTATACAAATAACATATTCACATGCGTATAGGTTGACCGTTTGGAGCCAATCAATGTGACTCTCTTCCATTAAGAGGAGAAGGCCTTAGTTGATTACATGCATTATTATACCTAGAATTGATTTTATTAAGATCTTTTTTAATCAAGATTGCATGTGGCTAATTGTTTCATTTTTATTATTATTAGTTGTTTTGTTTTTCTTTGATTACTTGTTTTTATTGTTTCTTAATTGTTTGACATGATGTAAGCAATAAAAAGGGTGATTTTCATAAAGAAAATAATATGGACTAATAATGGTGAAACTTTAAGTGATAAAGATTGAATCTTGCGGTGTCTTATGTGCCAACAACGGTTCGCTTCGCAGGGTAATTCGCTCCAAGCCGAGACTAGCAAGATTCATACTTTATTACATGTTTTGAGATTGAATCCATAAACTTTTGCTTGATTGATGTTTTGTACAAAATGCTTTTAAAAGTAACTCTTTTAAGACAATATTCATAGTCGTGGTATGAAGGCTTGGAAAGAGCCTTAGAGTCTGCCTTGGTTATCACACTTACGAACATGTCTTAAACGAATTTCTTTTAAAATCATTCTTGTAGAAAGTCGTCTTAGGGTTTTTTAAACCTCAAGTAAAACTTTGTGTATCAATTTCAAGAATTGGTAATAAAAAGTTTTTTTTTTTTTGTTTTTTTTTTGAAAACTTATGCTATAAAGATGAGTGCATGCATCTTTATATATATTTTGATTATAACATCAAAATTGAATACCATTAAAATTTAAGTTACATGCCATCTATCTATAAGGGACACTTGGAATTTTAATTTAGTAAACATGAGACCTAGGCTAAATTATTATAACAAGGTAAAATTCTGTTAATGTGTGAGACCACAGATAGTAATTTTACAGTTTCTAAGGTAGACGACTTAATTAAGTTGTGCGTGAGACCTAGAACTTGAGGCATGAGATGGGATGAAACATGCTTACAAGGCAAATTGATGAATCAATTTGATGTAAATCCAATAATGGTCTAGGAATTGGAAATCTTGTTTGCCAATTATTGTTCGACAGATTACCATCTTTTATACTTTCACCACTAGCAGATCAACTGATGTGGTGGAATCTATGTAAAGTTGGATCCTAGATTTTCAAGAAAATTTTGTTGGTTATATGAATATAGCCTATGGGTATTTTATTTTCTTGAAGATATTTATTATCGAAAATACTAATGTATGAACTTTTATCTGTAGATATGGCTCAACCCGATAACCCAACTGTGATTTCTGCTTTCAAGAGTCATCTTGAAAGAGAAAAATTGACTGGAAAGAATTTTAATGATTGGCACCGTTCGCTCAGAATTTTCTTGAGGGCGTCCGGTAAGCTCGATTACATGACCGAGGAATGCCCTGCTGAGCCTGCTACTACTGAACCAAAAGCAGTTAAGGCAGCATGGAGGGTGGAGCATGCTAAGTTTAATGAGGTTGCTTGTTTAATGCTCACTAGCATGAGTGCTCAGTTACAAAAGAAGTTTGAGTACTACTTTCCTAAAGACATTCTTGAAGAATTTCAAAAGTCTTATGCAAAGTCTCCTGCAGTTGAATTGTATGATGAACTTGACAAGCTACACAACTGCAAGCATGGTGATGGTAAACCAGTTGAAGATTATGTGAATGAGATGAAAGAATACTTTGATCAACTTCACATAATCGGATTTGGTTACCCTGACAATGTGCAAGTGCACCTGATCAACAGGTCCCTTAACAAGGACTTTGCTGGTTTTGTGCAGAATTTCAACATGCACTGCTCGGGGAAGACAGTCTCAGAATTACTCGCATTGCTTGATGATTATGAGAAACGTCTACGAGCCAAGGTCAAGGCTCCTACCCCGCAAGTGTTGGCGATTCATGGGGGGAGAATCCAGAAGAAATCGCATGTGAACAAAGGCAAAGGGAAAGGTGATAAAGGCAATCAGGTCATGGCCTATCAACCACAACCCAAGATGAAGCAGCATCAGCCTAAGCAAAACAAGGTGAATCCTCCAAACAAGAAGGATCAGGCTTGTCACCACTGTCATGAAAAGGGCCATTGGAAGCGCAATTGTCTTCTCTACATTCACGACTTGCGACAGAAGAAGCAGGGTAATGAAGCTGGTAACCCCAGTTCATCAGGTGCGTTCTTTATGATTGAATTATTCACTTTTACTCCTAAATTGAATTCATGGGTATATGATACGGGATGTGGCATTCATATTTGCAATACCTTGCAGGGGTTTAGAGTTGAGAGAAAGCTGGCCTATGGACAACAATTATTGCACGTGGGTAACGAAGCACATGCAGAAGTTGAAGCTATAGGAGTTTTTAATTTAGTGTTGCCTTCTGGCTTAGTACTATCTTTAAATAATTGTCATTATGCACCGTCAATTGTTAGAGGTGTAATTTCATTTTCATGTTTGTTGAACCTTGGTTTTGATTATACTATTTCTAGCAATGGAATTTCAGTTTCTTTAAATGGTGTTTTTTATTTTAATGCTATTGTTGTGAATGGTGTCTTTGAAATCTATATGAATGATAATGCTTTTGTTAAAAATAATTCAATGTATAGCATCAGTAATAAGAGAATCAAGAAAGGTCTGGATTCATCTTATCTTTGGCATTGTCGACTTGCTCACATTGGCAAGGCTCGCGTGGAAAAGCTGCAACATGATGGGCTTTTAGATAAGATCAATGATGAATCATTTGATAAGTGCGAATCTTGCATTGCTGGGAAGATGACAAAGAAACCCTTTAAAAATAGGATTGAAAGGGCTAATGATCTACTTGAACTCATTCACACAGATGTGTGTGGACCACTTAGACATGTGTCAAGGAGAGGTGCTAGCTACTTCTTAACATTTATGGATGATTACAACCGTTATGGTTATGTTTATTTACTTAAACATAAACATGAGGTGTTTGAAACATTCAAAGTGTTTAAAGCAGAAGTAGAGTTGCAACTTGGAAAGAAGATTAAAGCTCTTCGATCCAGTAGAGGTGGTGAATACCTGAGTCAGGAGTTCATGGATTACTTAGCTAAGGAGGGAATTGTCCAGCACCTTACTTCTCCATATACTCCACAACAAAATGGTGTATCTAAGAGAAGGAATCGTACATTGCAAGACATGATACGATCTATTTTAATCTAACAACTCTTCCTTTTTCGTTTTGGGATTATGCCTTAGAATCTGCGCTTCTCATTCTTAATATGGTTCTAACAAAGAAGGTGGATAAGACACCATATGAGTTATGGACTGGAAAAGCTCTTAACTTGTCTTATCTTAAAGTCTGGGGTTGTGAGGCGTATGTTAAACGTGACTCAGCAGACAAACTCCAACAAAGATCTGTAAAGTGCATCTTCGTAGGATACCCTAAGGAAACTATGGGTTACTACCAAGGCTGTCAAGATCGCGATCCCACGCAGGATCGTTTTTGTCTTTGCAAGATCGAGATCGTAAGATCGGATCGCGATCCTACGATCCTACCAATTTGTCATATTTTGTAAACCAATGATATACGAGTCAAACTGTTTTACATTTACTCAATGTCAAAGATAAGTTCATATAATATCATCTTGAAAATGACAAAGGTTAAATTTCAAACACCAAAGTAATAGTAAAACACAAAAAAGTCAAGTTTCAATCGTTACATTAACGATTTAGTGCAATAATATTACATAACATAGGTCCTAAATATCTCAAAACATACGAGCCATCAACATGATTTCAAAAAACAAACGTTTCATAAGTGGCATTACAAAACATACCCTTTGATTAGTTTAATCACAGTGAAGTAAAATAAATTAAACTATTGAACACTTTTTAGACTCTAATCTATTTAGAAAAGCAGAAAATTATGTATAAACTATAATCTATTTAGAAAATGAAACAATAGTGCTTTACTCATTAGACACTAGTAAAACACACGTTTGTTTTTTTGGCCTAAGCAAGTGGGATGGACTTAAAAGATTAAAAAAAAAAAAAAAAAATAGTGAACTCGGATCGCGTGTCGATCTTACGATCTTACGTGCGATCCTACGATCCTACTTACGATCCTACCTCAGATGCGATCCTACCACGATCCTACACGATTTTGACTGGTGTGCATGTAAGATCGTACGATCTTACGTGTAAACTCGCGAGTTTGACAGCCTTGGTTACTACTTTTATTACCCACCTGAAAACAAAGTTTTTGTTGCAAGGTATGGAGACTTCTTGGAAAAGGAGCTCATATCTCAAGAATTCAGTGGGAGATAATATGATCTGGAAGACGATCATGAAGATGTAGCACCTTCTGAAAACACTAGCCAACTTCCTGTGGAACCTTAAAGTTTAGGTCCTCCACCTGAAGTTGAAGTGGTTCCCATTCGTAGGTCAACTGGACCTGTGAAAGCTCCTACACGTCTATGTCTTAATGTAGAGTATGAGGAAAACTTGTTAGGGGATCTTGATGAACTTACAAATTATAAGGCTGCCATGAATGGTCCTGAAAAGGAAAAATAGCAAGTTGCTATGAATGGGGAAATGCAATCCATGAAAGACAATGAAGTCTGGGAAGAAGTAGACCTACCTCCGGGTGGCAAGTTAGTTGGGAGTAAATGGCTCTACAAGAAAAAGACTGATATGGATGGCATTGTTGATGAGGCGAAAAATGGTCCATTTTTAGGGGGTCATTTAAGCCTGAATCCGACTTTATTTGATCAAATATTGCCCTAAATCGTTCCTTTTGTGATTTTAGGTGTTTGGAGAGTGAATTCTGGTAAAGAAGCCATTTTGGACGTTTTTGGAGCATAAAAGTGAAGAAAACGGCAAAGTATCAATTTTCCATGCTGAAGACACTAGGTGACGGCGTCAAGAGTTACACCCTGACGGCGTCAGACATCAAGAATAAAACACCGTAGTTGATGACGGCGTCAAAATCCATCCTGACGGCGTCAAAGTCCCAAGAATAAAATACCGTAGGTGGTGACGGCGTCAGATAGGCCGTCATAAGTAGATCAAGGCCGTCCGAGGAAGTATTTGGCGGCGAGGTGACGGCGTCACATTCTTGTCTTGACACCGTCAGACCAGTTTTCCTATATATAGTTTTCTAGTTTTTACATTAAAAGGGGAAGTTTTGGTGAAACCCTAAAGACGAATTTGGTGCCTCTTTTACAGGTTTTTCAAGGGTTCCAAACCCTTGATACCTTGCATTGTAATTGAGATAAGTGTTCTTCCAATTCAATCAATATGTCTATGTGTTGGTTGTTTATATCTTGTTCTTGTCTCAATTCAATTATGCTAGGCTAGATCTCTCTTGTGTTTGCCTAGATCTAATGAAACCTAGATGTTGATTATGTGTTGATTACTTGTTTATTCTTGTTCTTGGATGAATGATTTATATGTTAGGCTTAAGAAAACTGGCAGATCTCCAAATGGTAACATGCTTGAACGTCTTAAGAAACATGAACCGAGGCGTACTAGGTCTTTATTGGTTGTATTTAATGCATGAGCCACTGTTTACAATCCCTATAGTTGTGCTGGGTCATGGTGTAGGAGGAGATAAGAGCTCATAGAGTTGGGGAGTTATGTATGCCACCCCACGAATGGTATTAAGGAATACAATCCGTCATCCATACAAGTATAACGAGTAATTAACGTGTAAAAGATATCTAGGGAGTAGTGAAGTCTAAGTAAACACAATTTCTCCAATTACTGCTCATAACTTTATAATTTAGTTTAATTTCATTTTCAGTATTTTATTTTGAATATATATTAATTTTAGGTTAGTTGAATAGCAACTAATTCCGCCCACTCTTCCAAAAACCGAGATTTTACTTGCTTTCATAAAAATATAAAAATACAAAAATAATCATCCCTCATCTTTAGAACTAGTAATTAGGTTTTCTAATCCTAGCGACACTATTCCTAAGCTGAACGATCAATCCCCCGGTACTTGTCACTATACTATACTACAACGATCAGGTACACTGCCTGGTGGGGGTTGTAAGCTTCTTGAGATCCCTCGAGAGGTAAAGCAAGGTGCGATTCCCACGCATCAAGTTTTTGGCGCCGTTGCCGGGGAATAGTTATTGTCTAGGTTAGGATTTCTTTTTATTAGGTCTACTTGCTAGATTCCTTTCTAGTAAGATTTTATTTTTATTTTTAGGTCTTCTTTAGTCTATCTTATTTCTTCGTGCCTTTGTTCGTAACTCTTTACCATCCGACATCATGGAAGGTGGTAACATCTTTGAACCCGTCATCCCACCACAACAAAACCCACCAGTAGAACCCCTTAGGCCCCGAACCTTAGGAGAGTATTCCCGACCTAGCCATCAAGGCTACCGAAACACCATTGAGCTCACCGGAGCCAATGTGACCCCCTTGCGATCCGACACCATCCGGTTGGTGCAAAGCGGTTGTGCATTCCATGGACTTCGTTCCGAAGATCCAAACCAACACCTTAAGGACTTCCTCAAAATCGTAGATTCCATAGACCTAGGTGTTGAAACTAGAGAGACTACCCGTTTACGCCTATTCCAATTCTCTCTACGAGATCAAGCTAGTCAATGGCTTGAGCGTTTACCCGCGGGATCCATCACCACATGGGATGATCTCACCACTCGTTTCCTTGCTCAATTTTTGCCTTCGAACAATTCTAGCACTCCCGACCGTAGGATCATGGAACTTGATGACCAAGTCAAGTTTCTCATGAAATCTTACGAAGCTCCGAAGCCTTCAAGCCAAGTGAAAAAAATCACTTCTTCATGCGAATTATGTAGTGGTCCCCATGACACTCGTGATTGTGTGGAACTCCCCGGAACAGCTTTTGCGGATTACGCATCCACGCGTACCGACGAAGCGGGAGATAAGTGGTACACTTTCAAGTCCGAGCCAAACACATACGGTGATTCATACAACCCCTCATGGAAAAATCACCCAAACCTTAGGTGGAGACAAAACCAACCCAATTCTTCCAATCCGCCTAATCGTTACCAACCAAACGGTCCACCATCCAACCGTACTTTCAATAACAATCCTTCTAACAACTATGGTAGTACCAACAATCTTGAAGGATTGATGTCAAAGTTCATGGCATCTCAAGAAGCTCGCATATCTAAGTTTGAAGCCGATTTCAAACAAAAGCAAAGCGAGATGACCACTAGAATTGATGCATTGTTGAAAGTTCTCAATGACCGAGAAATGGGAGCACTCCCAAGCGACACCATCAAGAATCCGAAACTAAACGTTAATGCCATATCTTCAGTTTCGTCACCCACTTCGTGTCCACAATACTACTTGGTTAAATCAACGAGCACGTGTTTCAAACAAAACCAAGTTCCCCAAAAGGACCAATCAACTAAAACACCCACTATAGAGCCGGTCAAAAGCATAGTTGAAACACCTCTTACGCAAGACCTTGACGATGAATTCAAAGAGCTTCACCTTGAACGCCCCGTCATTGATGTCTTAGCGCGTGCTCCCTACTATAGTGCCCTCCTAGAAAAATATGAGAAGTGTAAGCTAGGTAAAAATGGGACCGCCTTCGTTCAAAACAAGTTGCCTAAAAAGCTTGATGATCCGGGTATATTTGTTTTGCCTTGTAAGATAGGAAGATCCGAAGCTTTCGACACACTAGCCGATTTAGGGTCAAGCCTCAACTTGATTCCCTTATCCTTATTCACCGCTCTTAAGCTAGGAAAGTTAGAGGAAACGGAGGTATTGATAGGGCTAGCGGATGGGAGTATTGCCCACCCGGTTGGAATGATTAAGGATGTAGTTGTTCACGTAGGAAGGTTAACTATATTAGCGGATTTTCACGTCCTAGACATGGTTAGTGACACTACATGCCCATTATTGATAGGAAGAGGATTTTTAGCAACCGCTAGTGCCATGATAGATTGCAAGGAATCCAAGATAGCGGTAGGAGAAGGCGATACTTGGTCGGTGTATGATGTTAAGAAGCATAGTTATGATTGTGATGATGAACCAACACCGCATTGGGTAGAGATGAATAGGAGACCATCTAGATATGGACCTTGGATAGAAAGGAACTTTATAGGACCTCAATGCCCATTCTATCTAGAAAAAGACTTTGTTGAAAAGACACATTCGGTAGAACAACTCATAGCTAGAGATGAAGAGCTAGATCCCTTTGAGGACCCCTTAGACATTAGGAAGATGATTGAGTTATTAAGCGTGATGCCCATTAACATAGAAAGGAATAAATGGAAAAGAGAGGGGGATAAGTGTAAATGGAGGTGGGACAAGCCACCTAAAGAAGGTGACGGGTCATGGCATATTAGAATGACCTTGTATGATCCGGATGGAGAGAAGTTTGAAAGGTCATACCACACTAAGGAAACCGATAGGAAGTTGAAACCTAAGTTCGATCCCAAAGATGTCCTCAATGAGGAACTCACCTGAATCACGTAGTAACCCATGACTTTGAGTCTAGCTACAAGACTCGTAAATAAAGAAAAGCGCTTCTTGGGAGGCAACCCATGTTTTGTGTGATTTTATTGTTGGTTGATCATGTTTCTCAATTAAAATGTGGAAATACTTTATTATGTTGTTTGGCCTAGTCTTAACTTCAACCTAAAAGTATTTTTGCAAAAGATAAGTGTAAGGGGAAACCCCAAATATGTTTTCAAGAAACACCCCAATCATGATTCTCCACAATATTAACTGAACATGTATATTCGTATTTGTTAGAGTCAAATGCTTGTATTGAGTCATAATGAAGTTTTGCAGGATTTTCCAGGAAGTAGGACCAAGTTTTTCCAGAAATTTTCCGGAAACTTAACATAAGAATTTCTGCAGGTCCATTCTGACGGCATCAGAGTATTACTCTTGATGGCGTCAGGAGTTAAAAAATCTGGAAATTTTACCGGTTTTGTTTTTCTAACGAAGTCTTATGGTTTTTGTGAATTATTAAGTTTTATAATCTCCAGGAAATCTGCAAACTTCATTCCACAAGCATTATATCTTACTTTGTTTTCTAGGATGAGTAACTTATATAGGATGCCGCCGATTTTACGCGAGGTTGCCTTGTCTATTGTTGTCAGGATTTACAGGTTATTTTTAACAAGAAGATGATTTATATTCTGGAAGGGAAGCTTTGATTGTTCGTTTTCTTGGAAGAAGATTTAACCTGGTCAACCTAAAATCCATACTGTTGGAACCATACTTTTGTATTTTGTCAAGTCTCGGTCATTACATTTTGTAATAGGTTGCTTTAGTATTTATTTCATTTAGTTTATGTTACAAGGCTTAAGTGTTAAAGCCCTATGGGCCTTAAAGCCCACGAAATGAAAGGATAAGGGAGGAAGGGAGTGTTGCCCTAACTCCTCCCTTATAAATAGTAAGCTCATGTAAACATTTATCTTGTTGGTTATTTGATTATCTTAAGGAAACTCTTGCACTTTCACCTTTCATATTGTCTCATAATCAACCACCTCTCATTCTCATCTTATTTCTTTATCAATCATACTTGTGTTTACATAAATGGTGACCTAACAAGTGGTACCATTCGCCTACTAGAAGTTTGAAGTGTGTTTCTTTGTTTTACGTGGGGTTTGGTGCTTAGTTCTTCATCTTTTTGCATTTTTCTTTGTTTCTTTCACTCAAATCTTGAAGCTTGGACAAGTTTCAAGGTTGATATAGTGATTTGAAGCTTAGTTATTGCATAAAGTTGTGATTTTTAAGGTTTTGTTAAGGTTTTATAGCTTCTTTGATATTGGAAAACTTGTTTTTTGGTAGCTACATCTTATAAAGTTAAGGTTTTCTTAGTATTGGTGAAGTTATTTGATCAAAAGTACCTTATTTCTAAGCATTTTCTCATCAAAAAAGTCATTTTTTTGGATGAACAGTACGTTTTACGCGTAAGTTGGTCGGAAATAGTACTATCTCCAGCTGTCTACAGTGTTTTTTTGGTCGGTTTACGCATAAGTTTTGGTCTAAACCCTTTTCCTACGCGTAAAATAGGCTTAAACCCTTTTCTTACGCGTTAAATAGGCTTAAACCCTTTTCTTACGCGTTAAATAGGTCCAAAACCCTTTTCTTACGCGTAAAATAGGTTAAAACCCTGATCCTACGCGTAAGTCTGATTTACGCGTAACTTGCCAGAGTCTACGCATAAGCTTCATCAACGGTCTTCTCTTTGTGCTACGGTGACTCAGTACTTCCCTAGCTTGGATAAGTTAGTGGAATACTTCGACTACGGATATCTTTCAAGCTTGGATAAGTTTGAAAGATTTGTTTGGTTGTTTAAACCTTACGCATAAGTCTAAACTTACGCATAAGCCTAAGCTTACGCGTAAAGAGAAAACTTACGCATAAACTATTAGTTTACGCATAACATACTCTTTACGCATAACCTAAAGTTTACGCGTAAGATTAAGTTACGCGTAAGAATTGAACTTACCCCAAGGATTTTGCAACTTACTCAAAGGAACGTGCATTTCAATCTTCTACAAAGATCCATTTCTACACAAGTGTTCTAAGATGTCTCAACCACCTAATCACTACTTCCCTCACTCTTATCCTCAGCAACATCAATCTCAGCAGTATCAGCAACAACAACCTCAGCAGTATCAGCAACAACAATACCTCCCGCACATAATGAATCAACAACCTTCTCAAAGACAAACATACAATCCACTACATCATTACCTAATGATGCAACAACATCAGATCATTCCTCAACAACAACCATATCAAGTGCCGCAACAAAACACTCAGTTTTCCTCCAAACAACCTCACTGGTTTGACAGAATGTGTGAAGTTATTACAACTCAACAATCCCGACATGAGGCAGGATCACTTGAAACACCTCCAATGCTTACACCTGGAAATTATGTTCAATGGTCAAGTCGATTCTTAAGATTTCTTGAATTAAAGAAACCTCATGGGCAGTTCTTAAAGCAAGTGATACTTGAAGGACCATTTGAGTGGCCAACAAGATTTGAAGCTGGTGATCCAAATGCTGATCCTCCACGTCCTCCTGGTGATAGACCTCTTCCAGAATCTGCACTCACTGAAGAACAGAGACTACATCGTGAAGCTGATCAGTATGCAATGGCTTATATACTTCAAGGTATACCTAATCCGATCTATCGAAGTGTCGATGCTCAGAAAACAGCCAAAGCTATGTGGGAACACGTTCATCTCCTTATGGAAGGAACTCAATTGAACAAAGATGACATGGAATCCAAGCTATACATGGAATACACTGACATCACAATTGAACCTGGAGAGTCACTTGAATCCTACTATCATCGTCTCACAAATGTGGTCAATGATCTGGAACGTCACAAAATCACAGTACCAAGGATCGCTGTGAACTCCAAATTTGTTGGTAGTCTTGGCCCTGATTGGCATAAATATGTGACATTTGTTCGTCAAACGAAGAATCTTCATGATGCTCCATATGGCTTGTTGTATGATTTTCTGAAACACCATGAACCTGAAGTGGAAAAAGATAGAGCTCTACGAGGAGGATACGCACCAACACCAAATTCCTTGGCTCTCGTAGCTCAATCTCCCTATGCTCCACCACCAATGTCAAATCATGCATATGTTCAAGAGCAGAACTACTTCAGTTATCCACAATCTTCCAACTCGAACCAAATGGTCCCTTATGATTCATCTCAACAAGATTCTTCTACTCAACTTGTTCCGTCAAACAACAATGATGCTGTGTACTACTCCAACTCCAATGATGATGACGATGATGACTTTAATACGTTGAATCAGGGACTTGCTCTTATTGCTCGTGCTTTCAGCAAATTCTCCAACAAAACAAACAACCGTCAACGTTCATCTTCTAACACAAGGAATCAAGCTGTTGTTAATGATGGAAGAGTGGAAATTCAGAATCGTAGCTATGGTCGATCAGGTTCAGGAAGCTATTCAGGAAATTATGGGAATGGTCAGAGGTTTAGTAACAATGGAGGGTTCAGGAACAACTCAGGATCTTCTCAGCAAAGATCTGAACCAGTTGCAACTAGAAACTCCAACTCAGGGAATGCAGTATGGTGCTATAACTGCAATGAACAAGGTCATATTGCTACAGCATGTCCCAAACCGAGAACTCGGGGTAGTAAGTTTCACAAGCAGGCATTACTCATGGCTCTTCAAGATGAAAAAGATGGACATTTCCCTGAACAGGATAACAACTTCATGGCAAATGTGAACAACGATGATGACATGGAAGATCTGGAAGCCAATGCTGCTGTGATGCTTATGGCCAACATGCAGGAACTTAAGCTCAATGATTCAGGTCCAGTGTATGACACTGACGGCTTGTCTCAGGTACATGACCTCAATGCATGTTTCATTAATGAAATAATCTCACCTTCTGCTTCTGAATCAGATATGGCGCAAGTTGTTCCATCTAAATCATCTTCATCCTCTCAAAAAGATGAACAAATGAGCACAATTGTCATATTTGATGATGACACAGTTGTTTCATTTGATGATCCAATTGAGAATGATAAACATGATAATTTAGAACAACATGAACCATCATTTGATCCAGACCCTGACCTCATATTGTTAACTAAACAACTGGATGCTCAACAATTGCAAATCATAAAATGCAACGAGAAAAATAAAGCTTTAAAAGAACAAAATGCGTCATTTGCAAGAGATATTGAGTGTTATAAAATTCAGCTTTCAAATCAGGAAGAAAAGATTAAACATGCAAAAAGTTTTGAAAAAGCTTTTCAAGATTCTTACAACAAAGAACAAGATCTTCAACATAAAATGCACGATTTAATTGAGTCAAACGGAAAGTTGATTTCGAAACTTGAAAGTGAGAAGTGTGAATTGAAAATGCAAGTTGAACGTCTTCAAAGAGACCTTTCTAAAACTGAAACAGAATTGTCAAATTGCAAAAAGGAGTTTTGTGAACATAAAACACGAAAAAGGAAGTATATAGATGATTTACTTGGTGATATTGTTGATCTTGAAAAACAACTCAAAGAATTTCGTCACATTGTTTACAAACACGGGAACTCTGTCACAACAATTCAAAAGTTTGCTTTAAAACCGAGACCCGATAAAGGATTTGCACTTTGCGATTTTAAATCAATGTTTCTTCATAAAGCTTTCAAAGAAAATCCTAAGGTTTACAGTATTGATCACATGTTTGATAATACAATTGTGCGTGCTGTTGTTTTTGATACTGAGGAAGAAGAAGAACTTGAAGACGAGAGTCGATCAAAAATGAGTTATGTTCAACACTGGACACCATATGACTATTCAAAAGCTCCACCTCTTTCTAAATCTTTTGTTACTCAAAAGGATTTACCTGAGAAATCATGGTTTATCGAAGAGTCATATGTTTCATCTCACAATGAGGCCCCTGTCCAAACTGTAGCACAAATAAATGGTCCTTTACCATCATCCGGTGAACTTACACCTTTACCGAAAACGTGTCGTGTCTTAAATTATTTCAAAACTTTTATGGAAGACATCGAAATTTTGGAGGAAACAATTGAACGTAATTCTGAAATTAAAACTGAAACTTTTCAATCCGCTTACGAGCGAGAAAAGAGAGATATTTTTCAAAAACAAATGAAGCCAATTGTTCAACACCTCCGTCTATGTGTTACACGTTGGGATCAGGAACTTCAAAAGGAGGTCAAAAATATGATAAACGTTTTCAATGCAACTGAAAATGACATTTTGGTTCAAAAGCAAAGAAATAGAGTTTTAAAAAATGATGCTGATCGACTCTTGGAACAAGTTCTCAATGCTGATATTTTGTCGATTATCATGAATGATCTCTACAAATCTGGTACTTCTATGCTTATGGATGATCTTTGTGTTGATAATAACTTGTTGACTGAGGAAATTGAGACACTGAAACATGAGAATGAAAAGCTGCGAATTAAGAATGATGATGTGACAAAACAATTTTCAAAAGAAATTTGTCAACTCAAACAAAGGCTTGAATGGTGTCAAGCTCAAAGTCTTGAAAAGGAATTGAAACTTCAAAATAAACATGTTTCAAACTCGTGTCAGCTTTGCAAAACCAATGAGTCTTTAAAAAGTCTCTGTCTCAAATATGAGAAAGAAATTGCGGATTTAAAAATTGAAAATGTCGAATGGCAACAAAACCGCGATGACATTAATTATTGCAATGTGAAACTTGAGTCTCAAATCCAGGATAAAAATCACATCATCATTGATTTGAAAGAGAAAGTTAAGCTACTTCAAAAAGGAAAAATGGTTGACACCACGGTGATAGCACCAGGAATGTATCAATTAAACAAAACTGATAAAGGAAAGGTTGTTCAAAACACTAATGTTGATAACTCCACTTCTACAGGACTAGTCTCCACTTCTAGCGTTAGCAGACCCAAGCGAAAAAGTAAAAAGAAGAATAGGATCTTGCAACGTAAGAGAGGACACCTAGAAGCTCAAGAAGTAGAAGACCAACTTAGGAATTTGAATAAAACTCATGTTGCATCAGATTTAGATTCTAATCTGGCAAATTGTAATCAAAATCTAAATGTAACGAATGATGAACCTTTGAATGTTTTGAATATTAATGCATCTTGTGTGTTTTGTCGTAAAAGCGTATCATCTGGTGATCATACAAAATGTTTAGCTAATTCTCTTCTCAATCGTCATAAGAAACGTAGGACACGCATTCCTTTTAGGCCCACTAATGCCTCTAAGTCTAACTTAGGAAAGCCGTCTTCTACGGTTTCTAATGATATCACAGTTACCCCCATAGGTGCCGAGAACAAATCTAGGAATGAGCCAAATACTAGTGCATTTAACATTAAGAAAGCAAAAACTAGTTGGAACTGGCAACGTTGGTTACAATACAAACCAGACTTTAAATGGATTCCTAAATTGTTGAATACATGTGTTACTAACCAACAGGAACCCGCATTGTCTTTGGGTTCCACCCTTACTTCTGTTCCATCCGTGTCTTCTTCTTGTGATACAGGTGGTACAGATTGTTCTCTGGATTGTTGATAGCGGATGCACCCGACATATGACAGGCAATCTCAAACTGTTGAAAAACTTTGTCTCAAAGTTCATTGGTACTGTCAGATTCGGGAATGATCATTACGCTCTAATCATGGGATAATGTGACTATATCAGCGGGAACATCGAAATCAGCCGTGTTTACTATGTGGAAGGCCTTGGACACAACCTTTTCTCTGTTGGTCAATTCTGTGATGGAGATCTAGAAGTTGCATTTCGTGAGAAAACTTGCTTTGTTCGTGACTTACAAGGAAACGATCTTATGTCTGGTTCACGTGGCTCCAATCTTTATACAATATCAATGTCAGATATGATTGCAACATCTCCGATATGTCTTCTCTCCAAAGCAGAATCAACTAAATCTTGGTTATGGCACAAACGTCTTTCACACTTGAATTTCAGAACTATGACTGACCTTGCCCGTTATAAACTTGTCGATGGATTCCCAAGATTCTGTTTTACCAAAGATCACTTATGTCCAGCCTGTGAACAAGGAAAAAGTACTCGAGCTCATTTTCCTTCAAAACCGGAGCAAAGTACGAATCATGTTTTACAACTGCTTCATATGGATTTATGTGGACCGATGCGTGTTCAAAGTATCAACGGTAAACGCTACATACTAGTAATTGTGGATGACTTCTCCAGATGGACTTGGGTTTATTTCTTACGAAGTAAAGATCAGGCTCCTTCGATGATCATCACCTTTCTCACTAAAATTCAAGTTTAGTTACGCAATACGGTACGAATAGTCAGAACTGACAATGGAACTGAATTCAAGAATCAGACACTTCGGTCTTATTATGAGAAAGTGGGAATTGAACATCAAACATCTATTCCTAGAAGCCCAGAACAGAATGGAGTTGTTGAAAGACGCAACAGGACGTTAGTGGAAGCTGCTAGAACTATGTTGATTAATGCTCAATTACCAGATTACTTGTGGGCAGAAGCTGTTTCAACCGCATGTTATACTCAAAACCGTTGCATGATCACAAAACGCCATCGCAAAACACCATATCAAATTGTTCACAAAAGAAAACCGAACATCGATTACTTTCATGTATTTGGAGCACTTTGTTATCCAAAAAATGATCGTGATGATTTAGGTAAACTTAAAGCCAAGGCTGACATTGGAGTGTTCGTTGGATACTGTGAAAATTCCAAAGGTTTTCGGATATGGAATCGTCGTACAAGAGAAATTCAAGAAACCATTCACGCTAATTTTGATGAACTCACACAAATGGCTTCTGAGCAACACAGCTTAGGACCCGAATTCAACCGTCTAAACTCTCCGGAATCTTCGGCTGAACCATTGCCACTCAACCGTAAAGAATTGGAAACCTTGTTTGCTCCACTATTTGATGATACAATTGTATACCGTTCTACTGAGGTCTCACCTAATTCCGCTGCTCAACCTGACAATATTCCAGTACCAGACTCACCTCAACAAACTACTACAAGTGTTGAGAGAAACGGTCCTCCAATTGCATCACCATCTACAGTAGAACAAACTGTTTCTAACTCCCACCATTCAGCTGAAGATCCCACACCACAATCAGTTCCCCAACAAGCAGAGCAAGATCCTGATGCGTTCTTTAATCCGTTTGCACCGGCTCCTATTGTTCCTGACATAGCTGAGTCGTCAACACGCAATTTGGATCCTGCTAACATGCGAGATACCTATCAACTACACCCTTCCACACACAAATGGACTAGAGACCATCCACTAGTTCATATTATTGGCCATCTAGATGCACCTGTTATGACAAGACAACGACTTCACACCGATGGAGAAACTTGTATCTATGCACTCACAGTTTGTCACGAAGAACCGAAGAACATTAAAGATGCAATGACTTACGACAACTGGATTGAATCTATGCAAGAGGAATTTCAGCAATTCATAAGACTTGAAGTCTGGGAATTAGTTGAAAGACCTGACGGAGTCTTTGTCATTGGGTTAAAATGGATCTGGAAGAATAAGCTTGATGCTGAAGGGACTGTCATACGCAACAAATCACGCCTGGTAGCGAAAGGATACTCTCAACTGGAAGGACTAGATTTTGCTGAATCCTTTGCTCCAGTGGCTAGACATGAAGCGGTTCGGATCTTTTTGGCCTATGCAGCACACAGGAACATGGTTGTTTACCAAATGGATGTGAAAACCGCATTTCTTAATGGAGAACTCCGTGAAGAAGTTTATGTTAGTCAACCTGAAGGCTTCGTTGATCCTGAGCGTCCTAACCACGTTTACCGACTCAAAAAGGCACTCTACGGACTCAAGCAAGCCCCACGGGCGTGGTATGACAAACTGTCCACTTTCTTGCTGGCCAATAAATTTTCTAAAGGATCGGTGGATCCAACACTGTTTACAAAAACCTACGGGGAGGACTTACTTGTGGTTCAAATATATGTCGATGACATCATTTTTGCCTCAACAAAAAGAAGTTACTCTAATGATTTTGCAAAATTAATGAAAGATAATTTTGAAATGTCCATGATGGGTGAACTTTCGTTCTTTTTAGGACTACAAGTTCATCAATCACCCCGTGGAATTTTTATAAATCAGTCCAAATATGCTCTTGAAATCTTAAAGAAACATGGAATGATGAGTTGTGATACTTATAATACACCGATGGGCTATACCACAAAATTAGATGCTGACTTACATGGGACTCCCGTTGACCCTACCAAATACCGTAGTATGATTGGGTCCCTCATGTATATCACAGTTAGTAGACCTGATATAGTATTTGCTGTCTACATGTGCTCTCGTTATCAGTCCAAACCAACTGAAAAACACCTCAGTGAGGTCAAGAGAATCCTTCGATACATAAAGGGAACCATTAACTTGGGAATCTGGTATCCGAAGGATTCTGGCTTTGAACTAATTGCTTTTTCAGATGCTGACCATGCAGGATGTTTAGACACACGCAAAAGTACATCTGGTGGATTACAATTTCTAGGAGACAAACTTGTGTCATGGCAATCAAAGAAGCAGGACTGCACATCATTGTCGTCAACAGAATCTGAATATGTAGCCATGTCCGCCTGTTGTGCTCAAGTCATTTGGATGAGATCACAACTTAAGGATTACGGCTACTTATTCAACAAGATTCCCATCTACTGTGATTCCAAAAGTGCAATTGCTATCTCCTGCAACACCGTACATCATTGCAAATCCAAACACATCGATCTCCGATATCACTTCATCAAAGAGCATGTGGAAAAGGGTACAGTTGAACTTTATTTTGTTGGGACTGAGTACCAATTGGCAGACTTACTTACCAAATCCTTAGCACCATCAAGGTTTGCTAGTCTAGTTCACCAAATTGGTATGCGATGTTTAACTCCAGAGGATCTAGAAAAGTTTTTTAAATACAATTGATCGTCAAACATCACAACTATCCTTGTAAATACCTTTAAAAAAAAAATGCAAGTATAAACCACCTCTTTCAACACTATTTTATAAAATGTCTTCCATTATTTAAAAACAAGTGTTGAGGGGGAGGAAAAGTAATGTTTTACTAATTTCTTAAAAATATTTTACCTTTTATACTTGCATTTTACCAAAAACATATACGTTTTTCTCAAAAGTGTTGATTCAAAAGGATTTCGGGTTACTCTCCTTGACCAAAACCAATTAATTTTACAATGATCTAAGGTCAAGGGGGAGTACGACAAGTTGTTCTTATCATTTCTTGGAATGAATATACGAAAACTATATGTGATAATGTGGTTAGGCCTTAGGTATAAATGTTTGGTTAGGTTAAGGGACTAAAATTGTCACTTTGAGTAACTTGATTTAACCGCAGTCATAACTAGGTTTGACCACTCACATTTATTTTTCTGCAAAACACATTTAATTTTCACCAACTCTATCCTACGATCCACAATCAATCTCTTGATCTAATCAACCATCCTTGAATCTGTAAGTGTGATTATGTTTTGATCATGATTTTGAACTAAGGTTTTTAATTTTATTACAATCCAACGGCTCAATCTAACACAATCGATTAATTTGTTTTTTGAGTTATGCGTAGAATTCAAACCCAGAATTAAGTGATGTTCTTGATTGAATTTGTTGGTGGGTTTTATTCATATTATGCTACTAAACATGTTTGTGAACTCCAATCTCACCCAGAATCATCAATTGAGTGATTTGAGTAATTTGGATATTAGGGTTCATACGTATAGATTAGGGATTCTTGATTGTGGATGTTTTGATTATGATTGATGATTGGGATAGCATGTATTAGTGTTAAGGATCATATCCCAGTAGTTTAATTGCATCTTAATCATGTTTCGTTTTTGAATCAAAGGTTTAGGGTTCGAATGACACTAGCAGCTATGATTGTTTGATTGTGTGGTTAAAACTTGTTGTAACTTGGTCCATATGATCCTTAGGTTGATAGAATCATTTGCCCCATGCTTAATCATACCCAGAAACATGCTTAATTAAGGTTGTGATTTGTTGTTCATACATGTTTACGCGTTAAGTTGAATTTGGCATGTTTACGCGTTGAAATGTGTGAATTAAGTGTGTTGAGTTAATTATTGATCAGTGGTAATGTTTGTACACTTTCAGGAAACATACAACTCAAATTTCAAAGGTGAATTTCTGGAAAATGGCGTGTTTACGCGTTAAATCTTCATCCGACGCGTAAGATTGAATCTTACGCGTAAGATTCGACACGTGGACAAATTGTGTCTTGGATAAGACATAGTTTACGCATTAATGAAAATCTTACGCATAAGTTCTGATCTTACGCATAAGTCTAGAACTTACGCATAAGTCATTACCTACGCATAAGATACAATCTACGCTTAAGGTTAATCCTACGCGTAACTTCAATTTCTACGCCTAAGACTTATCTTACGCTTAAAATTGATCTTACGCGTAAGATTCTCTTTACGCGTAATATTCTATCTTACGCGTAGCTTTTGCACCTACGCATTATTTCTAAACTTACGCTTAAGTCAGGTTACGCGTAAAGTTTCCCACTTACGCGTAAACTTGTCAAAGTCCAAATTTTTCCTAAGTGTTGAGAAATTTTCCAAAGTGTAACATCTTGTAATGATAAACTTATGTTGTAACTGAATTGTGTTATGTTTCTACCAAGTAATATAACTTAAGTTTGTCATATAACAAAAGTTTTTCACACACAAACACCCACTGATCAATCAATAATGTGTTCATAATCTAGTAATTGAATGTCTGTGCTAACAAAGTATATCATTGCTATGTTTGTGATTGTTTATGATCAAACCAGATGGCAGAACACAATGACATTCCTTATGGACCAGAACCTGAACCCATACGTGCATGGGAAGACACCTTTCCTGAGAACTACTCCAAAAAGATAGGAAAGAACAATCTGAGAGTCAACTTCAACAACCTTACATGCAATGAGTCTTCTTGCCTTGTTGCGGTAGATGCTCTTATCTATCACCCGTGCAAAGTTCTACTCACCAAATCTGCTGCAGTGGCATGCTTCTACATACATCAGTTTTGGCACACACTCCACTTGGACCTCCTTGAAGAATCCTTTACTTGTATGCTGCACATGAGACAAGTCACGGTCGACATGGATCTTCTCCGTAGTGTTCTTGGACTTCCCGAACTTGAACCTAATAAAGAATATGACAAGGTTCCCAGTGAAGAAGAATTGATAGAATGGCTGAGAGATATTGGGTATGATGAGTCTGAAGAGGTAATGACTAGGCACTCCAAGGTCAATATCAGATTTCTTCCACAGCCTTGGAGAACTCTCTACATCATCATTGCCAAGTCACTATCTGGCAGAGACACAGGCCATGAACACCCTAAGCTCCAACATCTCAAGCTGTTTTGGGCTATTGCTAATGTCAAGAATGTTGATTATGCTAGCATTATCTGGGAAGACATTGTGTGGCACATACAACACAAGACGACCAATATTCCATTCGTCCGTTTCACTAAGCTTCTCATTGCCAGCTTCATCCATGAATATGATGACATACCTCAAAGACTGAATGATGAGTTTCAGCACACATACAAGAATGAGGACACACTTAAGGTCATCAAGAGAATGGATACTAGTACAAGGAAACAAGGAAAGAAACTTCCTGATTGCCTCCTGACTAAGAAGGTTCAAGAAAGCAACAACTACAAGTACTACCTTCAAGCTCTTGCAGCAGATAAAGTTGGGTTCTTGGACGAAGCTGTTTTACCATTTTACATGCAGAAGAAAGAAAAGAAAGGTAGCAAATCTGGAAGCTCAGAAAGTTCTACCAAGACCAAACCTAAGAAAAAGGGATCACTTAAGATCAGAATTCCTGCAAAGAAACCAACTGCTGAACCTGGGTGGTTTCCATCACCACAACCTTCTCCAAAACCTGCTGACTCTGAACAAACCGAATCCGACGAAGGTCCTATTTACAGTGAAGCCTATGCCAATATCACCAAGAAAGTCAATCTTGATGAAATTGACGATAAGGATTTGACGTTCGAAGATTGGGATAAGATTATTGACGAATCTGCTGATCATGCTGAATCCCCCGCACACCTCTATCAACGTCCATTCACCAAAGCTCAGACGATTTTGGAAGAAGAAAGAATTAGAAGAGAAAAGATGAAGGAACCAGTTACAGCTGTACAAGAGCCTGAAGGACTTTTAGTCGAAGAAGAAAATGAAAGGGCTCTCAACCTAGGTCTCCTCCACAGCCGAATTGATACATTCAATGCTGATCAACCTCCACCTCCAGTGTTCTCTCAGACCACCGAAGCTGGCGGATCTAGCAGCATTCCTGAGCCTACCACAGGAATCACCTCAGACTTAGTTGTTTATGATAATCCCTCAGTGTCTCCCACCGACATTGAAATGACTATGGGAGAGGAAGAAGAGGGAGATCCCATGGATACTGATGCTCCAAGACTTATGTCTATGGAAGAAATGGAGCGTAGAGAACGGGCTCAGGAAGAAGAACTGAAAAGAAAACAAGAAGCTGAAGAGGCCAGACTTGAAGAGATTGCTCAAGCTAAACTGGAAGAAACAATCAGAATGGAAGAGAGTAGGAAAGCTGAAGAGGCTGCCAAGCTGGCTGAAGAAAAGTCAAAGAAGGAAGAAGAAGCCAGACTTGCAGAAGAACTATGGCTTAAGGCCGAAGCTGAGAAACAGGCTGAAGAACAAAGGTTGATAGAAGAAGCAGCCAAGGTAAAGATAGTTGAACAACCCGAACCAAAGAAAAGAGATGACAAAGACTCTACCACCATCATTGAATCATCTCAGTCATCTCCTCCTACATCTGAATCAACACATGACAAATCAATCAAGAAACCGAGCACCAAAGCCTCTGCTGCATCAAAGTTACTCAAGTCAGCTTTCAAAAGAGTACATGAAAAGAAGAGAAGCAGATTGGAAGATCAGGTTGCAACACTTGTAACCCAAGTTGCTGAATTAACTAAGCTGAACTCGAACGTCCAAGAGCTTCAAGACAAAGTTGATACTTTCTTAGCTAAAGACGTACAGGAGAACTTGGAAGCCGCACTAGCAGCTCAAGCACAAGAATACATGGCACAACACCTGGTTGCTGAGTTGAAAGATCTGCTGGCCCCTATGAGAGACGAACTCACCAAGTTCGCAGAGCAAGCAGTCAAGAAAGTGATCCGATCAACCACATTCACTCTTCGAGCTGACAAATCCACTGTTCCACTACCAGGGCTATCTCTGGATGAATTGGAAGCTCAACTCTTAGAAAAGCTGGCAAACAAGTTCACCTTGACTCATGAAGAAGCCAAAGTCTTGGAAGCATTAAAAGACAAGATGAACAAAGATACATGCAGCACAGAGGCCGATAAGCTGAAACGTCACAGAGATGATGAAGACAGGGATCCGAATTCTCAGGCAAAGAAACAAAAACAAACCGAAGGACCCTCATCTCAGTTCAAAACACCGGTAATCCCTCCAACAACAACAACTTCCTCACAACAACCGAAGGCATCAGGTTCTGCTCCCAAGGCACACGACCATTTCGAATACACCGGTGGTGACGACATACCTCAACCCGATGAAGTTCCAGAACCGTCTCCTAAGAAGAAGAAGAAAGATAAGAAAGGAAAGCATCATCAACCCACACCAGACACCTCATCTAAAGGCACCGAACCAAAGAAACCCAAAACAGTCCTTAGCTGGCTAGATCAAGACAACAGTGCCGAATACTCCTGGTTTGAAAAGATGATCAATTCGCAACCACCACTGGAAGACAATCATGAACCTCAAGATGGTCGAACAGTGGAATATGCTCAAATGATTCAACAAAAGTTTAAGATGAAGAAGATGAATAAGAAAGAGCTGCGAAGAATCAAGAATGATGCTTTCAATCTTCTGAAAGATAGGTCTGCCAACTCAATCGAGCTTGAATACCATCTGGAAAATATTGCTCGAGCTATGTCAAGCAATATTGACTGGATCAATCCTGAATCATATGTCGATCCGGTCACCAAGAAAACCGCACCTTACATTACTGACTGGTCCAAACCACTACCGATGATTGGGAAGCCTAAGGAACCAAAGATCCCTTACAAGTTCTTCTACAACACAGACTTGGAATTTCTGAAACTTGGCAGCAAGATTGAGAAGAAGTACGTTACCTCACTCGCCTTTCTCCCTGCAGCTCGATATCTCAACAATGCCATCGAAGAAGAAGCTTCAGCACTATTCGTTGACAAAGTTGTTGAATATGACCGAAATGCTCTTTACAGCATACATCATTGGCCAAGCAACCGGGCACATTACTATCGTAGCAGCAGACTTAATCAGACGATGGGTAAAGTAGAAAGTGATCTGAAGATAGTCTCCATTCAATTCATCTCGACTGTCACTTTCTTTGGGTACCCCTTCCTCAGCAAAATCACACTGAAAAGACTTGATGAAAAGGAGTACGATATTTCCGAGTCTGACTTTCCACGACTACGTCTCAACGACATCGAAGACATGTATCTACTCAAAGTTCAAGGAAAACTCTGTGGCTTGCCTAAAGAGAAGCAGCTTGCCTTTATCCAAGCTCTTCTAATCTTCATCAGGCAGATTGTCATAAGAGAAAGAGTTGAAGATCTTCAGTTGGGAGTAGAAAGTTATTAGAAGAAACTCAATCTCACCAAATCAAACCTGTTCGACATCCCCGACCTTCCACATCTATCTCAGTACACCTTGATCAGACAACCATTTGGGTTCACTTACCGCAGCATTAACGGTCGCAACTGCTTCATGGCTTATGAAGAAATTCATAAGTTCTGTGATGAAACCCTGAAGTTCGTCAGAGATGGGATCAAAGGCAGAATCAATGACATAGAACTGGGAAAATCCAAAAGGTGGAACACCAATGAAGCCAGGGATGCTCGCAGATTCATCTTAAGGATTGAGAACAGATTGAAGCGCAGGGATCAGTTTCGAAGGTTGGAAAGTTATGTTGGAGGCAGACAGAAGTTTCCGGTGTTGACATTTCAGAGACCTGATTGGTAGTAAAATTGTAAGAGTTTGATTTGATTTGTCAATAATTTACTTCATAATGGTTTGTGTACGCATTACAGTGCACAACCCGAACTTGTAAAGAAAGGACCCTGAGGTACGCTTCAGTGCCTCAATCCTAAATATAAGGAGCGAAGGCTTCTTACTTTTGAGTAGAATTAATCAAACTTTTATGATTTTTTCACAATTTTGCTCAAAAGGACAAGTATTTCACCTCAATAAGACCTAATCACTTGTTGAGGGGGAGCACTTGTCAAAACAAAATACTTTGTTCAAAATCAAAAGTTCTTGGTGAATCTCCCCATAAGACTCAAAAAGTATATTTTAATCAAAAGTTTAACAAAAACAACATCTCATATGCTATTTTTGAGGGGGAGAAAATGAAAAAGTGATTAAAATATATGAAGATTAAAGCTGAAAAGTTATATCTTGTGCGACCTAGACTCAGATTCACCCAGGAATTGACGAGATAATTAAAGTTTGTAATATCGAAAGGACTTATCCTCGACGGGTAATAACATCAAGATAGTTACTAGAGCTAGTTGTCACCTAAAAGCTGACAATGTATCTCTTTAACTAACCACGTAAGCGTGTCTCTAAAAGGATTAGTCTTAGTAGAAATGTACCGTCTCGAGAAACTTTCTGTGGACTTGACCAGGCCGGGTAATAACTTCAAGCTAGTTTAACTAGTGATATAAGCGTGTCTCGAATCGGTCTTGTTCACAGAAAGTGGATCAATTCAAAAGTGATTGCTCCTCCCGCATGTGCAAATTTATTAAATACTTATGAGCACATGTGCAGGGGGAGCCCTTCAAAAGTGTACGCAAAACTCTCAAAGTGTTAACCAAAATATTTGATTATCACAAACACTTTGAGAGATTTTCAATCAAAGGTTTCTTGGCTACTGTCGGAGTTATAAGGTGATTAAGATAGGAATATCCGTCCTATGATCCGCCAGAGCCGGAGGGATCTACCCAAGGACATCTCCCATAGTTAGAATTAGAAGTCCTTAGGTATGATACGAAAAAAGGAGAAATGAATGAAAGGGAAAGAAGGAGTTGAAGAATTAAAAAGAAAAGTAAAGTAAAGGGTGAAAAGAAATAGCCCTCCATATGAATCAACCTTAGGGCAGACACCGGGTTCAATACGTATGCTACTGGCTGTTGCAAAAGACAACACCGGTATTGAAGATTAAGTCGTCATGGACCCAGTGACGCAATGCACTAAACCTTCTTTACCACTCAAGTTCTCTTAAAAGAGCTTGTTTCATTCTCACGGGGAACCCGCGTAACCTATCGACCTATCTCTTAGAGACGGTTGATATTGAAGCAGGAGACACCTCCCTAGTCTCCGCATAGGAAACCTAGGTGTGCACTTATAAAGTCTAGAGCCTTGAGATACATCAAAGATCTCTTAGGAACACTTAGTATTTCTACAACTGGTGTTCTACATCAATGGACACCAGCTGTAAATTATCGAGTCCTTCGCAGATCTTAGCAATCTGCAGAGAACGTTTATGAGAGGATTACGTAAGTATTTCTCAATGATTGAACGGAAATCCTGCCAGGGTCAACATCAAACAGCCCTGACAGCAGGTCACTTCTGTAACCCCACAAGGGTTACGCTTAGTGTTTGCGGTGGTTCCATCACGGTCTACAGTCGTGGAGTGATCCCCAGTGACTCACCCAGTCATTGAGCTACTTAGTAGGTCTCGTAAGCTCCTTCGGGAGTATCTGATATGGGAACGGCCTGGATAAGGATTAGAAGGAGTCTTCACAATATGCTGTTGATGAGCTCTAATTCCTTATCCGTAAGTACCGGTTGTTTTATTGCTAACTGTTTACTCGCAGGTACCTCACTTCCATGATGGTAGATTCCAACATGCTCATACATACATCTTGAAGCAAAAGATAGCTCCCCCAAAGATCTTAACAACACAAAGTTCCAAGAAAGATTCTACGACAATAAGAAGAATCTACCAAGTATAAAGACAAAGATCTCAATGTATCAAAAGGAACTTCTTGCACGTGAAAAGTCTAAGTCTAAAGATGTATGAGTATGTTGGAACGGCGGACAACCACCACAGACGCAGGAGTGACGAACGGCAGATTACTTCATAACACAATCACTACATCATCACCAAAGAACAAAGACAAAGAGCAACGTATATTCATGATCATTCAACCAATTTTGAAGACGTCTAGAGTTTTACATGTCACAAGTCAACGACAAAGATGAAGACGTCAAGCAACCGTGACGACCGACCCTTAGGGGGAGATTGTTGGAACCATACTTTTGTATTTTGTCAAGTCTCGGTCATTACATTTTGTAATAGGTTGCTTTAGTATTTATTTCATTTAGTTTATGTTACAAGGCTTAAGTGTTAAAGCCCTATGGGCCTTAAAGCCCACGAAATGAAAGGATAAGGGAGGAAGGGAGTGTTGCCCTAACTCCTCCCTTATAAATAGTAAGCTCATGTAAACATTTATCTTATTGGTTATTTGATTATCTTAAGGAAACTCTTGCACTTTCACCTTTCATATTGTCTCATAATCAACCACCTCTCATTCTCATCTTATTTCTTTATCAATCATACTTGTGCTTACATAAATGGTGACCTAACACATACCGAGCAAATCAGGGGAGTATTTGATTTCATTCTCTTTACTTTTTCACTTTTACATTCTTTACTTGAACATTGGGGACAATGTTCATCTTAAATGTAAGGGGAGGGTAAAAAGATGATACCTTACATATGCACTTTCGCTTGAGTTTGTTTTGTTCGATGGTAGATGTGTAATAAAACTACGAGAAATACTTGTTAGTGTAATTTTAGCGCCAAATTTAAAATTTTTTACAACATTTAGGAGTGAAACTTTAGCCATAGCAAGCGTCTCATGGATAGGAGATTGTATGACTAGCACATAACCGTATATTCAGAAAAATTTTCCACCCAAAAATGTGAGGCTCGCCTTTAGATTTGATAGGAAAAGCATTCATTATTGGAGCTTATGAGTGTACCGGTAGCATTTAGATTCTAGAACTTGCGTTAGTGATGCATCCCGAGACCGCTAGTGAGACTACATTCGTGTGGTTGGATTTACTACATGATAAGAGGCATTAGGATCACCCTTGTGTTAAACCCGTATTATAATTACTTGACCATTTAAGTCATATTACTTGGCTAGTTAAGTCAACTAATTTTTCCCACACCCTTAGCGTTGTACTCATTTTTAGTACACGAAACCCCTAGTACACCCCTCCGAGCCTATCTTTTCATTTGTTACACCCCACTTAAATGTACAACCAAATCGCCTTAGCCTTCCGTGTATGCGCTCATTTTTAGTGCATTATTGTTATTTGTTAAACCCTAAGTTAACTTTCTAATTGATTACATGGTTGCTAAGTCGAGTCATATCTTTGTACATATTGTTTTGGGACGATTGGGACTCATGGGTAAGTACTTATTTTATGAAGTAATGGGGAAGAACATCATTTATTACCCCCATATGTACGTTAATCTTAAAAGTGCTCCAAGTGTTTTGATTTTCTTAATTCGAGTCATTAGATTAGTTAAATGTAAAGTATGTAAAGATTCAAGTGTAAGGGGAATGCTCACACCCCTATGAAGTATTATTTTGGATGGTAGGGTAAGAGTGTATGCAAAAAAAAAAAAAAAAAAAAAAAAAAAAAAAAAAAAAAAAAAAAAAAAATCGAAAAAAATAGAAAAATCAAGAAAAAGAAAAAAAAATAGAAAAAGAGAAAAAACATACGGACTACCATCCCGTTTCATTCTATGTTTATTTTATGTTTTTGTTATTTTTCATTTATTAGCTTAAGTCGAGTCTAGTCTTGGCTTAGCAACGCCATCTTGTACATGTAATTAACCAAGATTATTAACTCGCCACCAGTAAAACTTCCTTTATCCAACAAAACCGTGTAATTCATATCCCTATACCTAACGTTACAACCCTTTAAAAGACCTCTTTGATAGTTTATCCTAGGTGCTTACGCCATGTGGTGGAGGTTTGATCCTTTCCCAAGCCTATGGTAATCTATTTTGCTATGACAGGTAGTGAGAGATATCTTCCATTTCCATAATGTTATATTACTTTATTACACCCGAGAGATGTGAGTATCTAAACACTATTTGTGAGGTGCTTGTGTATGATCTCCGTGCTTGTCTATTGGTCTTTAGTGGAACGATTATTTGTTGTAATTACTTTTATATTAGTGTTAAATGACCCCTAACTTGTCTTTTGAGTAGAATAAAAGCTCATTTGCTTGAGGACAAGCAAATCTCAAGTGTAAGGGTATATGATGAGGCGAAAAATGGTCCGTTTTTAGGGGGTCATTTAAGCCCGAATCCGACTTTATTTGATCAAATATTGCCCTAAATCGTTCCTTTTGTGATTTTAGGTGTTTGGAGAGTGAATTCTGGAAAAGAAGCCATTTTGGACATTTTTGGAGCATAAAAGTGAAGAAAACGGCAAAGTATCAATTTTCCATGCTGAAGACACTAGGTGACGGCGTCAAGAGTTACACCCTGACGGCGTCAGACATCAAGAATAAAACACCGTAGTTGATGACGGCGTCAAAATCCATCCTGGCGGCGTCAAAGTCCCAAGAATAAAATACCGTAGGTGGTGACGGCGTCAGATAGGCCGTCATAAGTAGATCAAGGCCGTCCGAGGAAGTATTTGGCGGCGAGGTGACGGCGTCACATTCTTGTCTTGACGCCGTCAGACCAGTTTTCCTATATATAGTTTTCTAGTTTTTACATTAAAAGGGGAAGTTTTGGTGAAACCCTAAAGACGAATTTGGTGCCTCTTTTACAGGTTTTTCAAGGGTTCCAAACCCTTGATACCTTGCATTGTAATTGAGATAAGTGTTCTTCCAATTCAATCAATATGTCTATGTGTTGGTTGTTTATATCTTGTTCTTGTCTCAATTCAATTATGCTAGGCTAGATCTCTCTTGTGTTTGCTTAGATCTAATGAAACCTAGATGTTGATTATGTGTTGATTACTTTTTTATTCTTGTTCTTGGATGAATGATTTATATGTTAGGCTTAAGAAAACTGGCAGATCTCCAAATGGTAACATGCTTGAACGTCTTAAGAAACATGAACCGAGGCGTACTAGGTCTTTATTGGTTGTATTTAATGCATGAGCCACTGTTTACAATCCCTATAGTTGTGCTGGGTCATGGTGTAAGAGGAGATAAGAGCTCATAGAGTTGGGGAGTTATGTATGCCACCCCACGAATGGTATTAAGGAATACAATCCGTCATCCATACAAGTATAACGAGTAATTAACGTGTAAAAGATATCTAGGGAGTAGTGAAGTCTAAGTAAACACAATTTCTCCAATTACTGCTCACAACTTTATAATTTAGTTTAATTTCATTTTCAGTATTTTATTTTAAATATATATTAATTTTGGGTTAGTTGAATAGCAACTAATTCCGCCCACTCTTCCAAAAACCGAGATTTTACTTGCTTTCATAAAAATATAAAAATACAAAAATAATCATCCCTCATCTTTAGAACTAGTAATTAGGATTTCTAATCCTAGCGACACTATTCCTAAGCTGAACGATCAATCCCCCGGTACTTGTCACTATACTATACTACAACGATCAGGTACACTGCCTGGTGGGGGTTGTAAGCTTCTCGAGATCCCTCGAGAGGTAAAGCAAGGTGCGATTCCCACGCATCAATTGTACACACCTATAAGGCCCGTTTGGTAGCTAAAGGATATACTCAAACTTTTGGTGTTGACTATGAGGAGACCTTTCCTCCTGTAGCTGACATTAGGACAATTAGGATTCTTATAGCCATAGTCGCTTACTATGACTATGAGATTTGGCAAATGGATGTCAAAACCACCTTCTTAAATGGTCGCCTAGATGAAGATATCTATATGGCGCAGCCTGAGGGGTTTGTTAATCCAGAATTTCCAAATCGTGTATGCAAACTTCAAAGATCCATTTATGGATTGAAGCAAGCATCACAACAATGGAATAAGAGATTTGACAGTGAGATTAAAAAGTATGGATTCACTCAAAATCTTGATGAGCCATGTGTATATCACAAATGTAAAACCCAGAAATTTTGAGCAAGTTAAAATACCCCTCAATTTCAAACTTTTGAAATATGAACTATAATTATAACCTAAGTTTAAACTACACGTCATGATTTAAATTTTACGAACATCAAAACTATAACCTAAGTAATTATAATTTCGGCACACCCCTTTTCTTTTATATCTCTACACGTTTTCTTTGTAGAGACAAGAACCGAAATCACTACTTTCCTGTTTCATTTATACGTTTGATAAGTTTTGGAGTCAAGACCAAATCATGTGTATATCCTTATTAAATTTTAGAAGATGTGCATGTTTCCATTTTGCCTTTGTAAATATACACGCAATTCCTTATATACCACACAATTGCTCCTTCTTTTTCTCTTCAAATATATGACCATATCACATAAAATAAAAACACGTATTCTCCCTAAAATCTCATACTCCATACGGCTCCAAGAAGAAGAAGAACAAAGTGACGGCAGCCTCTATATTTTCTCTCCAAGATCCAATTGGTACCAAGGAATTAGCTAGTGATAATCAGATCGTGGTGTTTGTGATCGTGTGGTTTTGTTTCAAAAAAGTCTGGGTGTCTAGCTCATTGATTCGTCTTTTGATTCGTTTCGATATCGTCCAAGGTATATCGATCTCTTTGTTCTATTCCGTAGACATGTTTATAACACGTAACCAAATGTTGTTTCGTTAAAACGTTTATACGAATGGATGTATATACATACGAGTAACATAATATAACATGAAACGCATGTAGATCCTTGTTTCTGTTTTAAATTCTTTGAACCCGTTTGATATATACGCCTATGATCGATATGAAATTTAAGATTTTAATATGATATATACTATATATATATTCTAAACTGGGTGAAGGTCTAAATAATTAATATGGAGCGTAAGTAATTATTTACGTGGAAAAGGGCATGTATATGTGTGATTTCATGCATGTCGATTTCTCTTTGATTAAAAAAATAATAGATAATAAGGCAAGTTGGTTTTGATCGCGACATGGAGTTTGGTCTCGATATAGTTTTGCGGTTTGAATATGTTATGTTTTGAATCTGATATAAACATAAGTATACGCATATGAAGTGGGTTGTACGAGTCATTTATAAATCTATTTACAAAGTTAAAAATCTGTAAGTAACATGCATTATTTGACGCCAAGAAGAGAAGTATGGGTCTATGATTGTAGGTGTTAAAAATATTTTAATATACATATGTTTAACAAAATGGGTGATATGCATGTATTTAATGACTGGGTGTTTTGCTTTGACATGCATGGGAAATACTTATACCGGATAGCATGAAATATATTTTGGGTCGTGTGTATATATAATTGGAAGATTAAAATGAGAGTTTGGTGTTTAAGCGTGTGAGTCGTGTGATTGAGCATGTGATAATAATATATTTTTGCCGTCGCAGTCTAAGTTTAAGTCAAGGATACGTTAATAAATTACGAACGATGGGGTCTAATATTATCATTTTAATATAAAATTGTAGCATAAACTTTAAAATAATTTTATTTGACATTTTTAATATTTAATTTTTATAACTTACATGTTGGCTCTAAACCTTACTAAATTGACAAAATTAACCCTAAACTATTAGAATTGTCATTTTAACCCTTAAATATTATTAATTGTTAATTATAACTTAAGTATTAAAACTTGCTTTTTCGGGAAGTTGATTAAATATGAAAACTTACTAAATTGAAAAGGTACCTAATTCGAGAAAGTCACTAATAATGAAAAGCCGACTAAAACGAGTAATCTGATTTAAAAGAAGCTATTAATAATAAGCCGATCATTAATTCATGTAGATTCGCTGAAGAAGGAGTGACTTCCTATTCGTATGTTATCATTTCGATGGCAATTGAGGTACAGATATTCTGCCTTTTTAGTAAAGGCCATCATTCTCTCTTTTGTTTACTGCTTTGATTATAATACTTTCAGTTAAGCCATTGCTATGTTCCCTTTGTATGATTCCTATTTGTTGATCCTTGTGATTTGATATGAGTTGATATTCGTTTGCATGCTATAGTTCTTATTCTTATAGCATTCCTATGCCCTATTTGTTACCCATTATTTGATTAATTTGTAGCCAGTCATGGGGAGTCCATGGCCTTGCCACTGATGCACCAGTGGTATTGACACTATCTGTGGAGGTGGGTTTTAGTCCACAACGTTCCCTTTAAGCTAGCTATTCAGGCCTATATTTATTATTGTATATGTTTACTTAGCCTAGAGCTTTGTGCATATATATATATTTTTTGCAGGGGGCGTATGGATGCATCCTACGTACTTTGTTTAGTATTATTTGGTGAATGTTTTGGTGTGTGTGCAATACACCCCTTTCACATAGTACATTTGGAGATGATCACTCCTATGTGCGCATTAGTATTTGTTGGGCATTTCTATTAGTTCTACTTTTAGATGATCCTTATCTTGTCTTCTTTATTTGTGATTAACTTATGCTTGCTTTATTTCTTTTGCTTACACTTATGACTCATTTCATTTCCTTAAGTGTTTGGTATCCATTATCCGTATTTCCTTTGATCATATTCTATGTTTCCATATTCTTGATTTCTATCTCAGCAGGTTCACTTGGACTTATGTCGTATTCACCTTCGTTTTCCTTTTGTTATTAGTTTTCATTTGTTTACATCTGTTCACTGGGCTTTTTAAGCTCAGCCGCATTTTTTTTCCTGCGACAGGTTTTTAGAAAAAAGCTGGGTTGGGTGACGAGTGCTTAGGAGCTCTTAGTGGACTACACTGTTGATAGCTCCCCATGGATTAGAGAATAGACTTAGAGATTTCCCTTTTGGTTCTTAGTTTGTAATTAGTTTGGAAGCTGTAATTAGTCCCTTATTCTTTTCATAGTATTATTTTGTAACCCTTGTATTTGTAATGTATCTCTGTTTACTTGTGTTCTGATTTGACCCCAAAATGTTACACTTTAGCCCTTTTCAGGTTGGGGTGTTACAATTTTGGTATCAGAGACAGGTTTGATCGGCGGATTCAAAACCCGTAGAGCTTAGGCTATGACCTGTGAGTATTAGGCCCGCTAAGTTTTGCACCATAGGAGTTATGAAACAACCTTTGAGATCTTGCGTTATGATTTCCACTCTGAAACTTAAGTTATGACCGGTGAGGATTGGGTAGACTATAGGGAATTTGTTTAGGTATCATTGCTTCCACATCACTCTGATTCGTGCCTTACTTCTAGTTGAGCCTTTTAAGATTTATCCTTATGGAGATTTGAAGCCTATTATTTTGCATAACATGAGTTTAGTGACCAAGTAAGTTTAGAATGCGTTAAGAATTTTGCGGTAATGGGTTTGACGTTACGTAAGCTTTATCTTCTTTGATTTCAACCTCTGATTCATTGTTAACCCTTTAGATGCCTCTATAGGCACTCTGAGAATTTCTATGATCATGACGTGTTTGACACGTTCTATGAAATCTCTTGCTTTTGATAAATATTTAAGTTTCTGATTCTAGTTGTTTTAGTATAGTGATTATTTTACCGAACAAATGCTTAGCAAAGTATTTCCCCGGGTCGTGTCCCAGTGAAGGTGTGAATGGAATTTTCAATTCCCGAATCGTGAAACGTGTCGTGAAAGTGGTAAAAAGTGATTTCGATGAGATTATACTAATGAATAAGTAAATGACGCACAAATAGCTAATTTAGCACGCATATCAAGTAAACAAACTAAAAACGTAACGCAAAATCGAAAACGTAAGCTAAAACGTAAAATAAACGTTAATGTACGAAATAAAACGCGAATTTTAAGCTACGCTACTCCTACAGACTTGAAAATAATTTTGAAAAGTTAAAAATGATAAAAGAAAATTTTGAGAAAAAGAAAAATATTTTTTTGACTTTTTATTAACTTTTTATAAATTAAAAACTAATTAACTAATTAAAAATTAAAAGAAAATGCAAATAAGGTGAGAAAAATGAAAAATAAATTTTGAAAATTATAAAATAACTAAAAAGTAATTTTAAAACTAAAAACAAATTTTTTTTGGCTTTTTATGTAATTTTTGGGAATTAAAAACTATTAAATCTAATTAAAAATTAATAAAAATAGAAAATAAATGAGAAAAATTTCAAAATAAATTTCTAAAAATCTAAAATAACTAAAAAGAATTTTCTAAAATATTTTTGGATTTTTCATGGCTTTTTTTTTTTTGATTTTTTTTGGAATTTTTAGTAATTAAAAAGAATTTAAAATTGATTAAAAATGAAAATTAAATAGGAAAAATAGTAAATGGACTCAGAAAAATTTGAAAAAATTAAAGAAAATCTAAAATATTAAAATGAGCTTGAGAAAAAAGTTTGAAACTAAAATAAGCCTGAAAAGTACTGATAAGCTGAAAACTGCTTATTGTGTAGTGCTTATTGATAAGCACTCCTGATCCAATATGATTCAAACTTTAACCAAATGTTTTTAGGACTCAAATAAGCTGAATGGAATAGTTTTTAGACCAATTTATATTCAGAAGCACACGTTATAGCTCAAATCGTGCACATAAGCTCTTATCAAATAAGCAGTATTTAAACAGGTAAAAGCAATGGAATCCCAACAGTGAAAATAAGCAATAACAAACACAAATGAACTTATATGAACTACAAATCTCAGATAATGATCAATAAATCTCAATTGCAACCTCAAAATAAAAACAGGCCCTAGGCTTGAACAAAGCAACTTAATAGGCCAAATAAGCTGTGTAAATAAGCTAAGGAATGAAAACTTGAGGGGGCAAATGACTCACTAACCTACTGAGAACTAATAAAACACCTAAGTTATGAATTCCAAACTAAATTGAACCACAAATGGGGCCTGAGATCAGCAGCACTTAATCCACAAATTAAACCAATTTTGACTTTTTCGTTGCAATCCTATGACCAAAATGAAATTCAAAAGCAATAATCCTACCTTAAATGATTTGCTAAGCTATTTTAAAACTAGATGAGCCTAAGTGTTCCCTATTTCTACCATATTTCAAGATCTCAATTCCTAAAACTACTTATGCTAGCTAACGAGGACTTAAATGGAATTTTTGACTTTTTGCTATATAAGGCTCTGATTAGATGCCACAACTTACTTAAATAGGCCAAAGGTGAGTTACAGATGCAGAAGTTATCACCAGAAAAACTATAGAGACACAAAATTTAATATTGATCCAAACACCCCTATAAACCTATGTTTCAAACTACTCCTACTGATTTGAGCCTAATCTGACTAACCCACAGTCCTTAGGTTACTTAACTGTGCAGCAAAACCAACAACAATCCAACAAAATTCTGCAATCCAAACTTAAACCAAACACCCCTTAATTCATCACATTACAATAACAAATGAAAATATAAGCTGTTAACCACTGAATCAATTGTCAAATTAGATAAAACTACAATACTAGAAGCAGAATCAACACTAATAACCAGCAACTAACAATCAGAACAAGGAATTACAGATCTAAAAATAGTAACTCAGCCAATGAAACAGTAGAACACCTACTCAAATCAAACTGAAAATGAATACCAAGCTAAACTATGATGCAAAAATCAAATCAAAACAGAAATATGCCATAACTAATGGATCTAAACTACTAATCTAAATTAAGCTTTGAAAATTTAAAATAGAAAACTTACGAAACACCTCTCAGCTAAACAGAGAGGTGTATCCCACACAGCCTGTCTTTGGACAGGCCAAGAGCACCTTCTTGACTGTCAAACTCCAATGCTTAAACTCAGCTTCTTCTGAACATGCTCAGCTTATTGAGATAAGCTGAGCTTTGACTGTCATTGACCAATCTTACCAAAGAACTAAATGAGCAGAATCAAACCACAAATCTTACTATAAGCTCTTAATTGAATGAGAACAGAATTTAAAAACTGAAAACAAATTTATTAAAAGGAAATTGCTGTAAATGACAAGGAATTTAAATGGAAAACTTAAATTTCATTAAAACATAAATTGAGTGCAAAGCTTTTTGAAATAAGAAAATACATTAAACTGAGAATTCCATAACTATATTAAACCTACTCCTACTCCCAGAATTAACCCTAAAATCTAACAACTAAACATGATGTGAGGAGGGGGCTATTTATAGCTGATGAGAGTAGAAGCCAGGTCATTGATCCGTGTGATTCTGTGTTTCATTGAGTCCTTAGTAGCCCTTAGATCATGCTCTAGATGTATCCAATCATTATTAGTCCTAGGATTAATTATCATGATGTGACTGATCCTGCGTGTCTTCTCCCATTGGTCCACGTGTACTTCTTACATTCCCCGACATGTTCTAGATGCCTAATGATTGGGTAATTATTATTAAGGTGGGGTAATTTTGAAAGGTGGGGAGTTAGGGTTCTTGCTACAGTAATTTTCTGGGTTTATTAGTGAAAAGGGGGGTGGGTAAATGGGAGGTGGGTATTTTTTTTTATTGCATTGACCGATTATTTGACCAAGGTGGGAGTAGGGTGATGGATCGGGTTTGTTGGTGCAGGCCGGGTAAAGTAGAGTGGGTTGGGTACAAATAAAGGGAGGTGGGCTTTGGTGTGTTGGGCTGGGGTGTAGGAGTTTGTGGATCCGGTTGTATCATTTTAGTATGAAGACTAAAGAGTAGTATTATTAACTAAGGACCTATGTTGTAAAAATTGAAACTCCAGGGATCAATTCTGTAATTTATCCAAAGTACTTCCCAAGGATAATTCTTGCCATTCTCATATAGTTGAGGGTTGACTTTGACCATTCTTTGAATATTATTCCAAGGGACCATTTTTGTAAATATTTTGAAGTGTAGGGACTGAAATTGTCAATCTCTTCAAACTTTGACCAGGGGCTTTTCTTGCAACTTTATGACTTTCTGAGGACTTCTTATGCAATTATGAGCTTTCTTTGATTATTTTGCTTCCCCGGCTCCGGCTTTTGACCTTTTTCCAATCTCGTGCTCGTTTTTGTCGGTTTTAGCTTTGTTTTTGTTAATTTTTCACGTATCCGTACCTGCACATACACAAATACAAAAATACACATTCTCTTGGCATATTTGGTTTGTATTTGGTGTATTTGGTCTGAATTAAGGCCTAAAAATGATGTGTGAATAATCACTTATCAAAATCCCCCAGACTAAGGTATTGCCGTGCCCTCACGTAATGTCATCACCTCACGCTTAAAAGATAAATAATTTAAAAACCTCTCTTTACTGACATTGTAAAGTAGCAATGATGTTCAAAAGAGATAGTAAAATCATTTATTCTCAAAAACGCTCTGTTTTCCAATTTTCATGAATAACAACTACAACTACTATTTTTGTACTTTTTCATTTATATATGTGACGGTTTGTCTTGACTTTCATTATCAATTCTTATCCGTTGATAATTTTCAGGGTCAACGAGTAAAAACACTTCTCACAGAGAAGAGACCATACGGATAAAAATCGTCATCCTTGATTTTTCACAAGCTCCCAAACTAAGCGTAAAATCAAGATCATTGTTTATTCACAAGTTAGGTGCTAACACTACCCACAAAAGTTACTTGTGTAATTACCTCTTGTTCCCAGGTCCTAAGTTTTGTATCTCAAGATTTTAATTTGTGAGAAATGAATTGCTTCATATTTTCTCGTTTTGATAGTTGTTAGTCCGATAAGAGCACAAAATTTGAATCCTAAGTAGTTTCCAAACTTTCCCTCGAAAACCCCTGCTTACAGAAATCGGGTCCACATGAAGGTCTCTGATTTAACATGATCTGTAGGGGCTCCCTTTTTATTTATGACCGAGACATACCATGTTTGATACCCGAAACGGAAGCTTTTATTAGGGAAACCCTCGGAGTCGAAGCTTTGTATTTTTGCACAATTATAAGCACTTTAATAATACTGGGTCCTTAGTCCTTTATTTCTTTTACAACAACGGTTTATGAGCCGCCAAGATGTAAGAGCTTTATTATGACCTTGGATTTATATCCACTGCTTTTTATAGCTTTGGATTCCTCTGCCTTTTTATTTGGCTTTGGACTATTATTATTGATATTCATAATCATATGCCAAACTCCGAGTCCTACGGCCTTTACTAAGATCACAACATCGGCTGCAAACCGGCAAGATGCAATAGTCTATTTTACCGTAACACTGGCAGTACCCCTATGTGTACCAAACCACCATATGCAGAGATTTTGTTGGGAACGCGAAAAAACTAAGTATTGCCTAAACCGTATACCCTTAATTAATCCTAGAGATCTATTTTTATTGGTGTGCAAGCTTGTGGGAACAAGGAGGCCACAAGTACCTTTCGTGGGCTCTAAAGAGATCCAACTACTCCATGTTTAGCACGAAACTTCTAAATAAACTCTATCATTCCTCGATCTCCGCAAATTTAAAATCCCAAGTAATGAGATCCGCGGATGCTTAGCCATAATCTTTTGATTATTTTGGTTAAGGGAGATGAGCTAGGGCTCAACACGCCCGGTCAAGTCAAAACATTTATTTCTGCTCTCGCCGGTAGGAAAGTCAAAACAAGGTGTCAAAACTTATTATTCATATCATTTTTTTTTTTACAATAAAAAGGTGACAAAAATTTAAAATTTTTGGTGGAAAATGGAGTTGCGTAAGTTAACAGCTCAGACGATGGTACAGGTCAAATCGAATCGACGATTCACCCCCCCCCCCCTCAGACTAAAGTGAAACATTGTCCTCAATGTTTTAAGGTAAAGGTAATCCTACGTAAAATCTAAGGCCGTTTATTAAGTATGTCAAGAGATAAATGTTAGTCGATAAGATTTTGGATATGGTGAATTTCTGAAAGAGCAGCGAAGGATGAGACTCGAGTAGAGAGAACAACAAACCACGAGCACGAGAGTCCTCAAACTTCGGGGAAATTCCTGAACATTCATAAACAACCATGAAAACACGAGTTTGGAAAGGGTCGCCCCCCTCACGTCACGTTACTTAAAGAAAATAGAAAATAAAGAAAATAAAAATGGATAAGCATGGGGTGCCTCCCACGAAGCGCTTGTTTTTTTATTACCGAGTCACATGAGCTTGACTCGATCCCCGAATTAATTCATCCTTGGGGAGAGCAGAAAGAACGGACACTCGGCATAAACGAAGATTCCGGGGTCAAATACGGTATCTTCACTCCCGGTGGAGTGGAAAAGTGAAGAAATGAGGGAATAAGTAAAGAACGGATAAAACACCCAGATAATTAAAGCAAAGTCGATTTCTGAATCACGGGTGGGTTGGGTGGGTAAAATATTGAGCATAGGAACATCTTGTTTAGAAATCTCATCCACCACTCTAAAAATATTCTCATTCGTATCTGATTCAAAATTTACATCCGGTGGTTTCGCGGGTGGACGAGAAGATGGTAAATTGAAGATATATGAATCAGCATCGAAGGCCATTATCATCATTCTCAATACCCGGTGGTATCAAGTCATCCGCAGCAAGAAATGGATCGACATCCTCTAAAAGAGGGTCACGTGACGGATTATCGGAAATAAGCTCAAAATCAATTTCAAAATCAAAACGCTCATAATCCGGAAGACAGATATCAGCATGAGTAGTGGGATTGCCACTACTCGTCTCTTCAAATCGAAAAATTTCAAGCTCGGGTAAGAAATCACTATCCATAACGGGGATAGGAGAAAAAGTTGGAGGATCATTCAACGCCTCAATTTTAGAAATGAGAAGATAAACTTTGGATAATTTCTCACGAAGAGCTTCATCTTGAATTTCCGCATCATCATCTTCATCATTATCATCCATATCTCCACAAGAACCTTCATCACTCGTAGTATACTCATTGTGAGAATCGGAATAACTTTCAACTTCATCAAAATCTTCATTGCTCATCGGAGGAGAAAAGTTGACGGTTCTTCATTCAATAATTCTTCAATTAAACGGATGTCTCCCTCCGGATCAAAATTAGTATCATCAACCATCATCGAAATTAGAATCATTGTTAGCAAGACAAGCCTCGATCTCATCTAAAAAGACATCACTCCTCTCACCCGGTGTGAAAGAAGGATAAGAAGTATCAGAAACAATTTCAGAATCACCATTAGAAATTTCCCCGGACTCACTTGGGATTGGGATGAGGTTCTCAACACTAGACTTATTGAATTCGTCAGATTCCGTTGCCAGAATAGTTTTTAGATGCTCGTTCCCCATTTTTAGAGAGTCCTCGGGTTCTACGGGTGAAACATCGGAAGTATTGTGAGAATTAAGAACGAACGTAATTTTCTCATCATCGTCGTCGAAATCATAGTAAACAAAATTTTTAAAAGGAGTAGATGCTCTCTCTTCTGCAAGTAACTCTGCAATAGACTTCTTACGAGGCTCGGGAGTATGAATATAACGATTAGCCACCAACTCTTTTAACTTCTCGATCATGGATTTAATTTCAAAAATATCATTAGTAACATCGGAAGTTTGTGGGGGTTGGTTAAAACCATAAGAATCGTAACATGAATTCGGCTCATAATAAAAAAAATTCAAATGATCCCCCACAATTTTCAAAATTTGATGAACTTTGGAACGAATTATCATTGTAATTTGGTACTTGCTCATAAAAGTCTTGAAAAGGAAGATTAAAATCATTTTGAGGATAATTATCAAAACTCGTATCACAAGCGTAAGACGTTTCAGCACTCGGGGCGTAACATATACAATTCGTGTATCCACATTGGTTACAAAAACATTGCCCACACGGTAATCCTTCATCGGATGGATTTCCATAATTAAAGCAAGTGAACGGAGACGGCGGTGGTGTTGGATAGTAATCGGGAACGTTGTGAAGGATTGCGTTTTGAACATACTCGGGAGTATTACAAAACAAACAAACTCCATCGTGAATATCATTACCACATTGTTCGCACGTACACCAAACACATGAACCTTCAAAGAACGGTTCTCCACATTTAAAACACATCAAATCCATAAGTGAGAAAGTGAAAGAATTATCGGTTTAGAGGGTTAAAGAGAAAGATTCAAATGATAAGAGGAGAAGAATATTATTTTTAGTTTTTAAATATCATAAAATCAAATAAAAGGAAAATCAAAATGGAAAAGGAAAATCTTTTTGTATTTTTATTTTTGGAAAGCAAAATTTGAAAACTTAAAACTTTTATTTTCTTTTGTTTTTTTAAACGTTACGTTAATCATAAACCGTTTCTTTTAAATCTACTCGCGACGGAACGGGAGAGAAGAATGGATCTCTCTTCAGCTTGAAATTTAATGTCAAAGCTTCCGTATTTTCCGCTTATTCGGTTGTAGAATTAAAGTAATCCGATTAACAACTAATTTCACGCGTTCTTATGTTGTTAAGCTTATTTGGTTTACAACGCTCCTCCTTTCGGTCGAGACGAGGCTGTAACTTTATTATTTTTTTTGGTATTTTTGAAAACACTTTAGGAAAAGTTTTTTTGATTTTTCAATTTTTATAGTTTTTATAGAAAATATATACCAGGAAGGTTTTCAAAACACAATTTCGAAAAACGAAAACGAAAAATTCACTTCAACCTTCCCCGGCAGCGGCGCCAAAATTTTGATTCTAGTTTTTTTAGTATAGTGATTATTTTACTGAAGAAATGCTTAGAAAAGTATTTCCCTGGGTCGTGTCCCAGCAAAGGTGTGACTGGAATTTTCAATTCCCGAATCGTGAAACGTGTCGTGAAAGTGGTAAAAAGTTATTTCAATGAGATTATACTAATGAATAAGTAAATGAAGTACAAATAACTAATTTAGCACGCAAATCAAGTAAACAAACTAAAAACGTAACGCAAAATCGAAAACGTAAGCTAAAACGTAAAATAAACGTTAACGTACGAAATGAAACGCGAATTTAAAGCTACGCTACTCCTACGGACTTGAAAATCATTTTGAAAAGTTAAAAATGATAAAAGAAAATTTTGAGAAAAAGAAAAATATTTTTTTGACTTTTTATTAATTTTTTATGAATTAAAAACTAATTAACTAATTAAAAATTAAAAGAAAATGCAAATAAGGTGAGAAAAATGAAAAATAAATTTTGAAAATTATAAAATAACTAAAAAGTAATTTTAAAAATAAAAACTAATTTTTTGGCTTTTTTTGTAATTTTTGGGAATTAAAAATTATTAAATCTAATTAAATTAATAAAAATAGAAAATAAATGAGAGAAATTTCAAAATAAATTTCTAAAAATCAAAAATAACTAAAAAGAAATTTCTAAAATATTTTTGGATTTTTCTTGGCTTTTTCTGATTTTTTTTGGAATGTTTAGTAATTAAAAAGAATTTAAAATTGATTAAAAATGAAAATTAAATAGGAAAAATAGTAAATGGACTCAGAAAAATTTCAAAAAATTACAGAAAATCTATAATATTAAATGAGCTTGAGAAAAAATTTTGAAACTAAAATAAGCCAGAAAAGTACAGATAAGCTGAAAACTGCTTAATGTGGAGTGCTTATTGATAAGCACTCCTGACCCAATATGATTCAAACTTTAACCAAATGTTTTTAGGACTCAAATAAGCTGAATGGAACAGTTTTTAGACCAATTTATATTCAGAAACACAGGTTATAGCTCAAACCGTGCACATAAGCTCTTATCAAATAAGCAGTATTTAAACATGTAAAAGCAATGGAATCCCAACAGTGAAATAAGCAAGAACAAACTCAAATGAACTTATATGAACTACTAATCTCAGATAATGATCAATAAATCTCAATTGCAACCTCAAAATAAAAACAGACCCTAGGCTTGAACAAAGCAACTTAATAGGCCAAATAAGCTGTGTAAATAAGCTAAGGAATGAAAACTTGAGGGGGCAAATGACTCACTAACCTACTGAGAACTAATAAAACACCTAAGTTATGAATTCCAAACTAAATTGAACCACAAATGGGGCCTGAGATCAGCAGCACTTAATCCACAAATTAAACCAATTTTGACTTTTTCGTTGCAATCCTATTTTGACCAAAATGAAATTCAAAAGCAATAATCCTACCTTAAATGATTTGCTAAGCTATTTTAAAACTAGATGAGCCTAAGTGTTCCCTATTTCTACCATATTGCAAGATCTCAGTTCCTAAAACTACTTATGCTAGCTAACGAGGACTTAAATGGAATTTTTGACTTTTTGCTATATAAGGCTCTAATTAGATGCCACAACTTACTTAAATAGGCCAAAGGTGAGTTACTGATGCAGAAGTTATCACCAGAAAAACTATAGAGATACAGAATTTAATATTGATCCAAACACCCCTATAAACCTATGTTTCAAACTACTCCTACTGATTTGAGCCTAATCTGACTAACCCACAGTCCTTAGGTTACTTAACTGTGCAGCAAAACCAACAACAATCCAACAAAATTCTGCAATCCAAACTTAAACCAAACACCCCTTAATTCATCACATTACAATACCAAATGAAAATGTAAGCTGTTAACCAATGAATCAATTATCAAATTAGATAAAACTACAATACTAGAAGCAGAATCAACACTAATAACTAGCTACTAACAATCAGAACAAGGAATTGCAGATCTAAAAATAGTAACTCAGCCAATGAAACAGTAGAACACCTACTCAAATCAAACTGAAAATGAATACCAAGCTAAACTATGATGCAAAAATCAAATCAAAACAGAAATATGCCATAACTAATGGATCTAAACTACTAATCTAAATTAAGCTTTGAAAAGTTAAAATAGAAAACTTACGAAACACCTCTTAGCTAAACAGAGAGGTGTATCCCACACAGCCTGTCTTTGGACAGGCCAAGAGCTCCTTCTTGACTGTCAAACTCCAATGCTTAAACTCAGCTTCTTCTAAACATGCTCAGCTTATTGAGATAAGCTGAGCTTTGATTGTCGTTGACCAATCTTACCAAAGAACTAAATGAGCAAAATCAAACCACAAATCTTACTATAAGCTCTTAATTGAATGAGAACAGAATTTAAAAACTGAAAACAAATTTATTAAAAGGAAATTGCTGTAAATGACAAGTAATTTAAATGGAAAACTTAAATTTCATTAAAACATAAATTGAGTACAAAACTTTTTGAAATAAGAAAATACATTAAACTGAGAATTCCATAACTATATTAAACCTACTTCTACTCCTAGAATTAACCCTAAAATCTAACAACTAAACATGATGTGAGGAGGGGGCTATTTATAGCTGATGAGAGTAGAAGCCAGGTCACTGATCCTGCGTGTCTTCTCCTATTGGTCCACGTGTACTTCTTACATTCCCTGGCATGTTCTAGAAGCCTAATGATTGGGTAATTATTCTTAAGGTGGGGTAATTTTGAAAGGTGGAGAGTTAGGGTTCTTGCTACAGTAATTTTCTGGGTTTATTAGTGAAAAGGGGGGCGGGTAAATGGGAGGTGGGTATTTTTTTTATTGCTTTGACCGATTATTTGACCAGGGTGGGAGTAGGGTGATGGATCGGGTTTGTTGGTGCAGGCCAGGTAAAGTAGAGTGGGTTGGGTACAAATAAAGGGAGGTGGGCTTTGGTGTGTTGGGCTGGGGTGTAGGAGTTTGTGGATCCGGTTGTATCATTTTAGTATAAAGACTAAAGAGTAGTATTATTAACTAAGGACCTATGTTGTAAAAATTGAAACTCCAGGGATCAATTCTGTAATTTATCCAAAGTACTTCCCAAGGATAATTCTTGCCATTCTCATATAGTTGAGGGTTGACTTTGACCATTCTTTGATTATTATTCCAAGGTACCATTTTTGTAAATATTTGGAAGTGTAGGGACTGAAATTGTCAATCTCTTCAAACTTTGACCAGGGGCTTTTCTTGCAACTTTATGACTTTCTGGGGACTTCTTATGCAATTATGAGCTTTCTTTGATTATTTTTCTTCCCCGGCTCTGGCTTTTGACCTTTTTCCAATCTCGTACACATTTTTGTCGGTTGTAGCTTTGTTTTTGTTCATTTTTCACATATCCGTACCTGCACATACACAAATACAAAAACACACATTCTCTTGGCATATTTGGTTAGTATTTGGTGTATTTGGTCTGAATTAAGCCTAAAAATGATGTGTGAATAAGCACTCATTAGTTCCCCTACACCATTAGATTTTGCCTTATCCAGTTGTATTCCTATGAGAAATCTTGTGGTGATCAACCACAAGAATAGGAATGTTATTCCTCACTTTTGAATGATAAGATTCGCTATGCTGATCTGTCTTTCCTTGGAAAGTTTAAATTCGATTGTCATCCTGATATTGACTGGTGGACTGAGCAACAAGATGCTAACTACTTTCATACTACGTCTCTCCTCTGACATTTTGAACCACTCTGATTTATTTTTTCCATGACTTCTGATTGTTAAACTTTTGTTATCCTTACTACCCTGGAAACTCATATGTTACTTTTGTGGTTGTGGAGTTTTACTAGCATCTATTCTTGTTTCTCGTGGATGAATCTCACTTTGAGAGTCATTTTACAATCTAAATTCTTCCAATGAATCCTTTAATGAACCACCCAATTTTTCCACCGATTATGAATTTGATTTGACATTGTACTGAGAAAATCTTTAGTCACGACTCGAGGTAGAATATGATTTCCATAAAGGCATGTTTATATGATGCAAGTATTATGATGCCTGGCCAACGTGATAATAATTACTGATGCGTAGGGATTGCACCAGGCTTTACCTCTCGAGGGATCTCGAGAAGCTTACAACCCCCACCAGGCAGTGTACCTGATCGATGTAGTATAGTATAATGAGAAGTACCGGGGGATTGATCGTTCAGCTAGGAATAGTGTCACTAGGATTAGAAAACCTAATGACTAGGTCTAGAGATGAAGGATGATTCTTTTTGTATTTTTATATTTTTAGGAAAGCAAGTAAAAATCTCGAGTTTGAAGGATTTGGGCGGAATTAGTTGCTAGTCAACTAACCCAATACTAAAGATGCAATCAAAATAAAATACTAGAAATGAAATTAAACTATATTAAACTAAGGTTGTGAGCAATATATGGGAGAAACGTGTTTACTTAGATTTCACTACTCCCTAGATATCTTTTACACGTTAATTACTTGTTATAGTTGCGTCGATGAAGGATTGTATTCCTTAATACCATTCATGGGGTGGCGTACTTACATCCCCAATCCTATGAGTGCCTACTTCGCTCCTATGTCGAGCCGGCTAAGAAGCTCCTAACATGGGATCATTAGAATTTACTCATGCATTAAATACAACCAATAAAACCTAGTACATATCGGTTCATGTTTCCTAAGTCGTTCAAGCATGTTACACAATGGAGATCTGCCAGTTTTCTTAAGCCTAACATTGAAATCATTCATCCAATACAACCATAAACAAGTAATCAACACATAATTAACATCTAGGTTTCATTAGATCTAAGCAAACACAAGATAAATCTAGCCTAGCATGTTGAAATCAAGACAAGCACAAGATATAGACAACCAACACATAGACATATTGATTGAATTGAAGAGAAGACTTATCTTAATAACACATGAAAGGATTCAAGGGTTGAAAACCCTTGAAAAGTTGTAAAATACGAGCTAGGGTTTACAAAGTTCGGTCCTAGGGTTTCTCCACACAAGTTCCTCTCTAATGAATGAAAAATAGAAAACTATATATAGAGTTTAGAAGTTGACGGCGTTAAGAACAAAGGGCTGACGCCGTCATCTCGCCGCCAAATAGTTTCTCGGACTGCCTAGATCTGGGTCTGACGCCATCATGTGTACACCTTATGCAGGCCATCATGATTTTAACTCTTGACGCCCTTGTTGTGACGCTGTCAGGTTTGCACTGGGTCGTCACCACTTTTACTCCTAACGCCATCAGGGTCTTCCTCTTGACGCCGTCAGGTACTGTTCTCAGCATGGAAAATTAAGTCTTTGGCGTTTTCTTCACTTTTATGCTCAAAAAATGTCCGAATTGCTTCATTTTCCAGATTTCATTCCCAAAGTACCTAAAATCACAAAAGGAACGATTTAGGGTAATATTTTATCAAATAAATTAAATTCCGGGCTTAAATGACCCCTTAAAAGTGGTTCATTTTTCGCCTCATCATATACCCTTACACTTGAGATTTGCTTGTCCTCAAGTAAATGCGCTTTTATTCTAATCAAAATACAAGTTAGGGGTCATTTAACACTAACATAAAAATAATTACAACAAACAATCGTTCCACTAAAGACCAAAGACAAGCACGGAGGTCATACACTAGCACCTCAAAAATAGTATTCAGATACTCACATCTCTCGGGTGTAATAAAGTAATATCACAATATGGAAATGGAAAACATCTCTCACTACCTGTCATAGCAAAATAGATTACCATAGGCTTGGGAAAGGATCAAACCTCCACCACATGGCATAAGCACCTAGGATAAAATATCAAAGAGGTCTTTTAAAAGGTTGTAACGTTAGGTGTAGGGATATGAAATACACGGTTTTGTTGGATATAGGCAGTCTTTACTGGTGGCGAGTTTCCAATCTTGGTTAATTACATGTACAATATGGCGTTGCTAAGCCAAGACTAGACTCGACTTAAGCTAATAAATGAAAAATAACAAAAACATAAAATGAACATAGAATGAAAAAGGGATGGTAGTCCGTATGTCTTTTTTATTTTTTATTTTTTTTTATTATTATTATTTTTTTTTGCATACACTCTTACCCTACCATCCAAAATAATACGTCATAGGGAATGGAAATTCCCCTTACACTTGAATTTTTACATACTTTACAATAAACTAATCTAATGACTCGAATTAAGAAAATCAAAACACTTGGAGTACTTTTAAGATTAACGCACATACGGGGGTAATAATATTATGTTCTTCCCCATTACTCCATAACATAAGTACTTTACCCATGTGTCCCAATCGTCCCAAAACAATATGTAAAAGGATATGACTCGACTTAGCAACCATGTAATCAATTAGATAATTAACTTAGGGTTTAACAAATAACAATAATGCACTAAAGATGAGTGCATACACGGAAGGCTAAGGCGATTTGGGTGTACATTTAAGTGGGGTGTAACAAATTCTTCCTTTAAGTAAAATGCTTAAAGTTAGAAACGAAAGGATAGGCTCGGAGAGGTGTACTAGGGGTTTCGTGTACTAAAAATGAGTACAACGCTAATGGTGTGGGAAAATTAATTGACTTAACTAGCCAAATAATATGACTTAAATGGTCAAGAAATTATGATACGGGTTTAACACAAGGGTGATCCTAATGCCTCTTATCATGTAGTAAATCCTACCACACGAATGTAGTCTCACTAGCGGTCTCGGGATGCATCACTAACGCAAGTTCTAGAATCTAAATGCTACCGGTACACTCATAAGCACTAATAGTAAATGTTTTTCCTATCAAATCTAAAGGGGAACCTCACATATTTGGGTGGAAAATTTTTCTGAATAGTACGGTTATGTGCTAGTTATACGATCTCCTATCCATGAGACGCTTGCTATGGCTAAAGTTTCACTCCTAAATGTTGTAAAAAATTTTAAATTTGGCGCTAAAATTGCACTAACAAGTATTTCTCATAGTTTTATTACACATCTACTATCAAGCAAACAAACTCAAGTGAAAGTGTATTTGTAAGGTATCATCATTTTACCCTCCCCTTACACTTAGGATGAACATTGTCCCCAATGTTCAAGTAAAGAATGTAAAAGCGAAATAAGTAAAACAAATGAAATCAAATACTCCTCTGATTCGCTCGGTATGGATAATAAGGTGGCCAGGTTAAATCTTCCTCCAAGAAAATAAACAATCAAAGCTTCCCTTCCAGAATAATAATCATCTTCTTGTCATACATAACCTGTAAGAACCTGAGAAAACAGATAAGGCAACCTCGCATAAAATCGGCGGCAATCTACATATGTTACTAAATCCTAGAAAACAAAATAAGATATAATGCTTGTGGAATGATGTTTGCAGATTTCCTGGAGATTATAAAACTAATAATTCAACAAAAACTTTAAGACTCCGTTAGAAAAACAAAACTGGTAAAATTTCTAGATTTTTACACGTGACGCCATCAAGAGAAAACTCGTGACGCCGTCATAAGTGACCTGCAGAAATTCTTATGTTAAGTTTCCGGAAAATTTCTGGAAAAACTTGGTCCTACTTCTTGGAAAATCCTGCAAAACTTCATTATGACTCGATATAAGCATTTGACTCTAACAAATACGAATATACATGTTCACTTAATATTGTGGAGAATCATGATCGGTTTTGTTTCTTAAAAACATATTTGGGGTTTCCCCTTACACTTATCTTTTGCAAAAATACCTTTGGATGAAGTTAAGACTAGGCCAAACAACAAAATAAAGTATTTCAACTATTTAGTTTTGAAACATGATCTACCAACAATAAAAATAAAGCATGCATACGGAACCAAATAACAAATAAACAAAATAAAATCACACAAAATCATGGGTTGCCTCCCAAGAAGCGCTTTTCTTTATTTTACGAGTCTTGTAGCTAGACTCAAGGTCATGGGTTACTACGTGACCTCATCATTGGTTCCACTCTCTAGGTCGTCTTCTAAGCCAGTTTTGTATTCCGGACCTAGTTGCAAGCATTCTTTGTAGAAACCAAGCATCCTATTCATCACATACTCTACTCCTCTACGTCTATCCTCATCATTCCTATAATATGCCGCTTGTTTATATTCCTTTTCTATATTCGAAAGAAGGCGGTATTGCTCAATCTTGTAGGGCATTTGGTAGGAAATCTCATCATTCTCTTCCTTGAACCTAACTATCCCTAAAATCGGATCATAACTCATCCTAGTGGCCTCAACAAATGGTTTTCCGAATATTACTTGGCTTAGGCAATCATCTATCACCGGACGAGTGTCTTCTACTATCATAAAATCGATTTCATAGGTAAAATTACCTATAATCACATGCAAACCCTTCACTCTTCCTACAAAATTACTTATCAAATTCTTATTAGGCATCATCCTATAATCAAGTTGTTTCTTTATCACCCAATTGTAATAAGTCCTAGTCATGATGTTCACAGGAGATCTAGGATCGATATAAGCTTTCCATATATGCATATGCCCAATGTTGCATGGTATGTTGATGTTAGAGGGGTCTCCCATTTTGATAAGGGGTGTGCCAAGGATATATGGTCTCTCGGGGCCATCGAATAAATCCTTATGGTATTCCCATTCTTCCTTGGTGGGCAACTTATCAAAGTGCTTTTCTATAGTCTCTACTTCCTCTAATTCCTCTCCCTTATTAACCTCAACTCCCCTAATTTCATCCCTAGTCTCGGTTTCTACTTCAAGTTCATCTTTGTCACTTTCTTCTATATTCTTATCTATTGGCTTAACGGTGACAACATTGACAAAGTGGACATGTTTGGATGATGAGGGGTCCTTAATTTTGATTCCGTTATTGGCGTCCCTAGTGTCCTTCCTAGGTGTAGTTAACGCTTGGTTGTTGAGGGCTTTCAACAAGTTGTCTATCTTGTTGGTCATCTCCGTTTGTTGTTGGTTGAATTCGGTTTCAAACCTAGCTATGCGATCTTCTTGAGATGCCATAAACTAAGACATCAATCCTTCAAGATTGTTGCTACTACCATAGTTGTTAGAAGGATTGTTGTTGAAAGTACGGTTGGAGGGTGGACCGTTTGGGTGATAACGATTAGGCAGATTGGAAGAATTGGCTTGATTTTGTTTCCACCTAAGGTTTGGGTGATTTTTCCAAGAGGGGTTGTAGGAATCACCGTAAGGGTTTGGCTCGGGTTTGAAAGTGTACCACTTATCTCCCGCTTCGTCGGTACGCAAGGATGCATAGTCCACAAAAGCTGTTCCGGGGAGTTCCACATAATCACGAGTGTCATGGGGACCACTACATAATTCGCATGAAGAAGTGATTTTGTTCACTTGGCTTGAAGGCTTAGGAGCTTCATAAGATTTCATGAGAAACTTGACTTGGTCCTCAAGTTCCATGATCCTACGGTCGGGAGTGCTAGAGTTGTTTGAAGGCAAAGATATTTCCTTGACCGTTTTGTTCAAGTCACGGGGATCATTCCAACTTTCGTTGTCATAGAGAGCAAGATCTTCTATGAGTTCCCATGATTGTTCCGCAATTAGATCACGTAGCTTACCACCGGCCGATTGGTCAGTGGCTTGCCTTGTGGAGAGATTGATATGGTCATAGAAGATTTGGACTTGGAGCCAAAGATCTATGCCATGATGAGGGACTTTTTGGAGTAAGTCCTTGAATCGAGTCCATGCTTTGTATAGAGTTTCATTTTGACGTTGTTGGAACATCAAGATGTCATTTCTAAGCTTAGTAGTTCTTCCCGGTGGGAAAAATTGAGCAAGGAAACGAGTGGTGAGATCATCCCATGTGGTGATAGATCCCGCGGGTAAACGCTCAAGCCATTGGCTAGCTTGATCACGTAGAGAGAATTGGAATAGGCGTAATCGGGTTGTCTCTCTAGTTGCAACATCTAGGTCTATGGAATCTACGATTTTAAGGAAGTCCTTGAGATGTTGGTTTGGATCTTCGGAACGAAGTCCATGGAATGCACATCCGCTTTGCACCAACCGGATGGTGTCGGATCACAAGGGGGTCACATTGGCTCCGGTAAGCTCAATGGTGTTTCGGTAGCCTTGGTGGCTAGGTCAGGAATACTCTCCTAAGGTTCGAGGCCTAAGAGGTTCTAGTGGTGGGTTTTGTTGTGGTGGGATGACGGGTTCAAAGATGTTCCCATCGTCCATGATGTCGGGTGGTGAAGAGTTACGAACAAAAACACGAAAAAATAAGATAGACTAAAGAGAACCTAAAAATAAAATCTTACTAGAAAGGAATCTAGCAAGTAGACCTAATAAAAAGAGATTCTAACCTAGACAATAACTATTCCCTAGGCTGCGGCGCCAAAAACTTGATGCATAGGGATTGCACCAGGCTTTACCTCTCGAGGGATCTCGAGAAGCTTACAACCCCCACCAGGCAGTGTACCTGATCGATGTAGTATAGTATAATGACAAGTACCGGGGGATTGATCGTTCAGCTAGGAATAGTGTCGCTAGGATTAGAAAACCTAAAGACTAGGTCTAGAGATGAAGGATGATTCTTTTTGTATTTTTATATTTTTAGGAAAGCAAGTAAAAATCTCGGGTTTGAAGGATTTGGGCGGAATTAGTTGCTAGTCAACTAACCCAATACTAAAGATGCAATCAAAATAAAATACTAGAAATGAAATTAAACTATATTAAACTAAGGTTGTGAGCAATATATGGGAGAAATGTGTTTACTTAGATTTCACTACTCCCTAGATATCTTTTACACGTTAATTACTTGTTATACTTGCGTGGATGACGGATTGTATTCCTTAATACCATTCATGGGGTGGCATACTTACTTCCCCAATGCTATGAGTGCCTACTTCACTCCTATGTCGAGCCGGCTAAGAAGCTCCTAACATGGGATCATTAGAATTTACTCATGCATTAAATACAACCAATAAAACCTAGTACTCATCGGTTCGTGTTTCCTAAGACGTTCAAGCATGTTACACAATGGAGATCTGCCAGTTTTCTTAAGCCTAACATTGAAATCATTCATCCAATACAACCATAAACAAGTAATCAACACATAATTAACATCTAGGTTTCATTAGATCTAAGCAAACACAAGATAAATCTAGCCTAGCATGTTGAAATCAAGACAAGCACAAGATATAGACAACCAACACATAGACATATTGATTGAATTAGAGAGAAGACTTATCTTAATAACACATGAAAGGATTCAAGGGTTGAAAATCCTTGAAAAAGCTGTAAAATACGAGCTAGGGTTCACAAAGTTCGGCCCTAGGGTTTCTCCACACAAGTTCCTCTCTAATGAATGAAAAATAGAAAACTATATATAGAGTTTAGAAGGTGACAGCGTCAAGAACAAAGGGCTGACACCGTCATCTCGCCGCCAAATAGTTCCTCGGGCTGCCTAGATCTGGGTCTGACGCCGTCATGTGTACACCTTGTGCAGGCCGTCATGATTTTAACTCTTGGCGCCCTTGTTGTGACGCCATCAGGTTTGCACTAGGTCGTCACCACTTTTACTCCTGACACCAGGGTCTTCCTTTTGACACCATCAGGTACTGTTCTCAGCATGGAAAATTAAGTATTTGGCATTTTCTTCACTTTTATGCTCCAAAAACGTCCGAATTAGTTCCTTTTCCAGATTTCACTCCCAAAGTACCTAAAATCACAAAAGGAACGATTTAGGGTAATATTTGATCAAATAAATTCAATTTCAGGCTTAAATGACCCCCGAAAAGTGGTTCATTTTTCGCCTCATCAATTACATCATATAACTTGAACTTATGGGGATCATAGGACGTCTTTGAGAAGTGCCTGAGAATAGTGAGGTTTGATGAGACAGAAACTTCTTTGTATAAGATGATGTTTTTCCCATTTCTTTTGAAAACTCTATATTAATTAGCACCAGTTGAATTGAGAAAACTGGAGGAGCAACAACCGAAAACTAGAAGGTGGTTTATTTATCTAAGTGTATCTTCTTGGAGTACTACAATTTTATTCGCGATGAAGAAGAATGATAGCAGAAGATTATGTGTTGACCTCTAGAAGCTGAACCGCATTACCTTTAGAAAACTATTATTCTTCCGATTTTGAATTGACGATGTGTCTGATTCACTTTAGTACGCAGAGTTTTCTTTTGACGGAGTAATGGCTTGACGTTACTCTGGAATTTCCTTTCGTATTTGTAACAACCCTTATGATGGTTAGTGATGTTAATAGTATTAGCTGATGTTTTGACTATTCCATGGACATGATGAATCGTTTCTTTCATGAGTACATAGACAAAGTTCTCATAGTATGACATCTTAGTACATTTATAGACGAAGAAGAGAAATGAGAATCATTTTCGTAATATGTTGGAAATATGATGATCATTTGTATATTCTGGAAGCATGACATTGGTTGGAAGATGTTCACGACTTGCAGTACCGTCGATGAATTTATGAGAATGGAAGAGAAGCTTAGCTTGGATGAGAACGGAGTTTTGGAAAAGCTGAAATAGAAATTTACTTCCATACCTTCAGATGGGTATCGATTTTGAGACATTTCAAGAAGAAGACTTTGTTATGCCCTTATGCAGCACGGGGAAGTTATTGCTTATGCAACTAGAACCGTTTGAGGAGAATTGTTCAATGCGTGACTTGGAGTTGGTGGCAGTGGTGTTTGCTCTCAAGACTTGAAGAAATATCTTACAATGAAGATGGAATCCAATTTCAGATATTAGGAAAACTCAGGAGCATGATGGCAAACTATGATCTGTTAGGAGACTGGAAAGAAATTGTTACGATTGAGGCACAGTTCTACTTTTTCTATCCCTCTTGGTTGTACTAAGATGTATAAGGGATCTAAAGCAGGATTTGAATTTTCATGAACCTTGGAACAAAATCTCCGCGCACAATTAAGAAGGATGACATAATTTGAGTTATGGTAGACCGTTTGAGTTAGTTAGCTCACTTTTGCCTCTTAGGATGTGTATTCGGTTAGCAAGTTGGCATAAATCCTCTGACATAAGATTTCTCAATTGCATGGCGCACCTGCAGTGATCGTTTCAGAGAATTTTGCTTTTACCTCACAGTCCCAAGAAGAACTACTGAAGGCTTGAGGGACCAGACTCAAGTATAGTTATTCCTTTCATCTACAGACCGATGGATAAGCAGGACAACTATTTAAACTTGGAAGAAGTGTTGAGCAAGAAGTTGACAAGTGTGTGGTCTGATTGTGTTTGCTCATTAAGATTGATGGCATGCAAGTGACAAAGTTTATCCTCTCAGATAGTGTATGAACGGAAATGTAGAACACCTTCAGTTGAATTAAGATGAGAAGCCGCTCATTGAATGTTTGGAGTTGATTATAACAACTAATAGAAAAGTTATCATTGTGGAAGAGGAGCTTTGAAACTTTAGACCAAGATTTGTGTGTTCTGAATGATGTTTTCGTATAGAAGAGTTAGACGTATTGGCATATAAGAAGACTTGGTTCGTGATACGTTAGTCCTTAGATTCATTCTTATTCCTGCGGTTATCCTGCCTATCCCATTATATATTTTGATACGACTCGATACTCCGGTATATGCATAGTTAATCGTCAGTACGAATAGGATTCCAACCTCTTTAGGAAACGATGGTTATGTCTGATAATTCGATATATACTTCGGCACACCCCTTTTCTTTTATATCTCTGCACGTTTTCTTTGTGGAGACAAGAATCGAAATCACTACTTTCCTATTTCATTTATACGTTTGATAAGTTTTGGAGTCAAGACCAAATCATGTGTATATCCTTATTAAATTTTAGAAGATGTGCATGTTTCCATTTTGCCTTTGTAAATATACACGCAATTCCTTATATACCACACAATTGCTCCTTCTTTTTCTCTTCAAATATATGACCATATCACATAAAATAAAAACACGTATTCTCCCTAAAATCTCATACTCCATACGGCTCCAAGAAGAAGAAGAACAAAGTGACGGCAGCCTCTATATTTTCTCTCCAAGATCCGATTGGTACCAAGGAATTAGCTAGTGATAATCAGATCGTGGTGTTTGTGATCGTGTGGTTTTGTTTCGAAAAAGTCTGGGTGTCTAGCTCATTGATTCGTCTTTTGATTCGTTTCGATATCGTCCAAGGTATATCGATCTCTTTGTTCTATTCCGTAGACATGTTTATAACACGTAACCAAATGTTGTTTCGTTAAAACGTTTATACGAATGGATGTATATACATACGAGTAACATAGTATAACATGAAACGCATGTAGATCCTTGTTTCTGTTTTAAATTCTTTGAACCCGTTTGATATATATACGCCTATGATCGATATGAAATTTAAGATTTTAATATGATATATATTATATATATATTCTAAACTGGGTGAAGGTCTAAATAATTAATATGGAGCGTAAGTAATTATTTACGTGGAAAAGGGCATGTGTATGTGTGATTTCATGCATGTCGATTTGTCTTTGATTAAAAAAATAATAGATAATAAGGCAAGTTGGTTTTGATCTCGACATGGAGTTTGGTCTCGATATAGTTTCGCGGTTTGAATATGTTACGTTTTGAATCTGATATAAACATAAGTATATGCATATGATCTGGTTATACGCATAAGAATTGAAATTTAGCATAAGTAGTAAAAGAATGGGAAATGAAAGCTTAGACGCAATCGTTTAGAAATTGTAAAACATGATTCATTTATGTATGCATATATGTGCGTCATGGGGTATAGTAAACAAAAGGAAAGGTGTTGTTGGGTGTTGCATCATATCTAAAAATCTGTAAGTAAGCATGTATTTTAACAAAGTCAAAATATTGAATCGTAATAATGCGCATGAGTTCATGCATGAGTTTTGTTTGTGTTTATGAAGTTGGTTGTACGAGTCATTTATAAATCTATTTACAAAGTTAAAAATCTGTAAGTAACATGCATTATTTGACGCCAAGAAGAGAAGTATGGGTCTAGGATTGTAGGTGTTAAAAATATTTTAATATACATATGTTTAACAAAATGGGTGATATGCATGTATTTAACGACAGGGTGTTTTGCTTTGACATGCATGGGAAATACTTATACCGGATAGCATGAAATATATTTTGGGACATGTGTATATGTAATTGGAAGATTAAAATGAGAGTTTGGTGTTTAAGCGTGTGAGTCGTGTGATTGAGCATGTGATAATAACATATTTTGGCCGTCACGGTTTAAGTTTAAAGTCAAGGATACGTTAATAAATTACGAACGATGGGGTCTAAAATTATCATCTTAATATAAAATTATAGCATAAACTTTAAAATGATTTTATTTGACATTTTTAATATTTAATTTTTATAACTTACATGTTGGCTCTAAACCTTACTAAATTGACATAATTAACCCTAAACTATTAGAATTGTCATTTTAACCCTTAAATATTATTAATTGTTAATTATAACTTAAGTATTAAAACTTGCTTTTTCGGGAAGCTTATTAAATATGGAAACTTACTAAATTGAAAAGGTACCTAATTCGAGAAAGTCACTAAAAATGAAAAGCCGACTAAAACGAGTAATCTGATTTAAAAGAAGCTATTAATAATAAGCCGATCATTAATTCATGTAGATTCGCTGAAGAAGGAGTGACTTCCTATTCGTATGTTATGATTTCGATGGCGATTGAGGTACAGATATTCTGCCTTTTTAGTAAAGGTCATCATTCTCTCTTTTGTTTACTGCTTTGATTGTAATCCTTTCAGTTAAGCCATTGCTATGTTCCCTTTGTATGATTCCTATTTGTAAATCCTTGTGATTTGATATGAGTTGATATTCGTTTGCATGCTATAGTTCTTATTCTTATAGCATTCCTATGCCCTATTTGTTACCCATTATTTGATTAATTTGTAGCCAGTCATGGGGAGTCCATGGCCTTGCCACTGATGCACCAGTGGTATTGACACTATCTGTGGAGGTGGGTTTTAGTCCACAGCGTTCATTTTAAGCTAGCTATTCAGGCCTATATTTATTATTGTATATGTTTACTTAGCATAGAGCTTTGTGCATATATATTTGTTTTGCAGGGGGCGTATGGATGCATCCTAGGTACTTTGTTTAGTATTATTTGGTGAATGTTTTGGTGTGTGTGCAATACACCCCTTTCACATAGTACATTTGGAGATGATCACTCCTATGTGCGCATTAGTATTTGTTGGGCATTTCTGTTAGTTCTACTTTTAGATGATCCTTATCTTGTCTTCTTTATTTGTGATTAACTTATGCTTGCTTTATTTCTTTTGCTTACACTTATGACTCATTTCATTTCCTTACGTGTTTGGTATCCATTATCCGTATTTTCTTTGATCATATTCTATGTTTCCATATTCTTGATTTCTATCTCAGCAGGTTCACTTGGACTTATGTTGTATTCACCTTCGTTTTCCTTTTGTTATTAGTTTTCATTTGTTTACATCTGTTCACTGGGCTTTTTAAGCTCAGCCGTATTTTTTTTTCCTGCGGCAGGTTTTTAGAAAGAAGCTGGGTTGGGTGACGAGTGCTTAGGAGCTCTTAGTGGACTACACTGTTGATAGCTCCCCATGGATTAGAGAATAGACTTAGAGATTTCCCTTTTGGTTCTTTGTTTGTAATTAGTTTGGAAGTTGTAATTAGTCCCGTATTATTTCCATAGTATTATTTTGTAAAATTTGTATTTGTAATGTATATCTGTTTACTTGTGTTCTGATTTGACCCCAAAATGTTACACTTTAGCCCTTTTCGGGTTGGGGTGTTACAACAAAGCTAGTGGGAGTAATGTAATTTTCCTTATTTCATATGTTGATGACATATTGATCATGGGAAACGACATACCAAGTTTGCAAAAGGTTAAGGCATATCTTGGAAGTTGCTTTTCTATGAAAGATTTAGGGGAAGCTGCATTTATTCTGGGAATCAATATATATAGAGATAGATCTCAACGATTAATTGGATTAAGACAAAGTGCTTAGATTGATAAAATATTGAAGAGATTCAATATGCAAAATTCCAAGAAAGGATATTTGCCAATGCAAGAACAACATGGCTTGAGCAATAAAGTTTGTGCTTCAACACCTGCAGAGGTGCAACGCCTGAAGAGAGTCCCTTATGCTTCGGCTGTGGGATCTATTATGTATGCAGTGAAAAGCACAAGGCCTGATGTGGCATTTGCTCAGAATTTAACCAGTCGATATCAGCAGAATCCAGGTGAAGCTCACTGGACTGCTGTTAAGCATATTCTTAAGTACCTTAGGGCTACTAAAGATATGTTCTTAGTTTATGGGGGTACACCATCTGCAGAACTTGATGTTACAGGTTACTACGATGCTTTTTGGAAAGGTGATAAGGATGATACGAAGTCTCAGACGGGTTATGTCTTTGTCATTAATGGAGGAGCTGTGGATTGGAGGAGCAGAAAGTAGAGTGTACTAGCGATGTCTGCTACAGAAAGTGAGTATATAGCTGCAATGGAAGCTATTTGGATTAGGAAGTTTGTTTCAGGGCTTGGGGTTATGCCTTCAATTCGACGATCTATAAAAATGTATTGTGATAACTCAGCTGCAATTACATTTGCCAATGAGCCTGGAATCATGAAAGGCACAAGACATTTCCCGATTAAGCATCACTATGTTCGAGAACAAGTTGAAATAGGTGAAATCGAAATGCTCAAAGTTCACACAGATGAAAACTTAGCAGATCAGTTAACAAAGCCTCTACCTGGCACCAAGCTTTACAAGTATGCTGAAGGAATATGACTTAAATTAGCTGAAAGTTTCATGCCCATTTGTGATTAGTATTTAGATAAGGGATGTAATGTACAATTATTATTTTAATGAAATAAAATATTGTTTATGTTTATTTATTCATTGCCTTAATAATATATCCTATATTTGCATGTTTAAATCCATGAATAAATTATTATTCTTAATTGTCCGTTGTCGATTAATGATATAAAAATATCATTAAACTAAGACAAATTTGAGTATTGGTTTAGGATATACTTGAAAGTATATTGATGCGTAGTCATACCAATTTTACATGATATTCAATGAATTGAGTATTGACTTATCCCAACAATATGATTTAATGTTTAATGTGAGAATCATATTTAAAGTTATCCTCAGACTTGAGATACCAGATAAGAGTCATGGATGTAGTGTATTTTTGTGAAGCAATCTACCGCTCACCGTAACAGGGAGTTATAAGGGTTGTTTTCAGAAGTGTTGCGAAGTTCATGGGTTATTCTTGTAGTCAAGAAAGAATTTGTTCCTTCTGATTTGTTCAGAAGTTTAATACTGCTGGGCCCTCGTAGGTTGACAAAATGTTTGCGTGACCACGCTCAAAGTCTATCTGGAATACGTTCAGATGTTTTAGTAATTTTGTTCAATCATAAAGAGACGAGAAACAGAATATTAATAAAGAATCTCACATCTTTATTAAATGTAGTATTAGAAATGAAAGGATAATTATAATGATGAATCATTAAAGGTTTTTCCAGGAAACCTAGCTCGAGTCGTGCTGGGGGCATTAGAGTGTTGCAAGACGCTAACCAATGTCATTTTATTATTAATAATATATACGAGTGTGAGCTGTTAAATATACGTGTATATATATATATTAATGTGTGAATGTCTAATATCGAACCCGAGACCTCGGGATTGCACACATTGCAAACAAGAATAAAAGTATATTAATTATATATATGATAAATGTATCGTGTATATATATAATTATTTGAACACTTGAGGGACTTAACGGTCGTTAGTTATTAATTGTACGGACTAAGTATCGTTAAAAGGAAACGAAAAGGACTAGTATGTAACTAATAGCCAAGAAGGGTCTAGAAACCCTCCTTGGGCTTGATGGCCGGTCGACAAGGGTGAGGGGAGACCCAAACCCACTCCAACTTGTCCTCCAAGTTATCTCTATTATATATACAAGGCCTAGGGTAAAGCTTTCACATCTTTTGTGCACACACACAAACCCTAAAGCTTTTCTCTATTTCTTTTTCTTCCTAGCCGATCGGCACAAACAACCCTTAAGGGTTTTTGGGTCGATTTTTGTTTTAACAAAAATAAAATGTTTAGTTACTTGCATAACATTTTATTCGTTGGTAGTTTGTGTGTACAAGAACGAGGTAATAACTCACTATAGTTATTATCAAGAGATTGATAAACAAAACGGTAAGGGGTTTATCATTGATCTATTTTACACAAGTTCAAGGTTATTGAAGTGCATCGGTACCAAAAAGGTACACGGACTTGAGATGGTTCCGCCAAATACAATTTTTTTTTTGAAGTGCATCGGCTACGTTAGTATTTATGTTTTAGTTAATTTTTGTATGTGTTATATTTGATCCTAGCTTCCGCAAAATATGTATTGTGGTTGTTAAATTCTAACAAAAACGAGGGTATATTAGTCATTTTGCATGGCCTAGAACAGTAACTAACGGAAAAAATATTGATCGTTAGGTCGAAGAACACACTTTGCTGGTAAAAGTGAATACTGATGGCATAACATGCAAAAAATTCTTTTCGATAGCATAACTTACGAATCAGATATTAGTCAAAGACATTTTTGCAGTCTACTCTTTTTTATTTTTCTCGTTATAATTTTGAGTTTCTAGAAATAAAAATCTAACTACAAGCTAATTGGTATTTAAGATATCATATATATACTACATATAAATAGAAAACACATTTTTTTTAAACTTAAAAGATGAATAATGTTATTAAATTAAAATACCCGTATTTATGAATGGCAAATTAATCTATTAAATATTTAAGTATTTAATTATAGTTAACTTTCTTTACTCTTACGTACTCCACACCTGTATATACATAAAAAGAAATTGCACACACAAATTAAAGCTATTATCCACACAAAAAATGTGTAGATTAGCAGGGACACCCTGACCCAAGTGACTTTTTAGCACCGGCCATTGTCCACCCTACAAATTAACGCTACTATATTCCGTCATCGCTATGCGAGAATAATCGTTTGGTTTTTAGAATGATTGAAATAAAAGCATTCTTTTTTATTTTATATTTATGAAATAATTTTTTTTTTTTTTTTTTTTTTTTTTTTTTGAGGGTGGTGGGGGTAAAAGTAATTTTTACGAAAATTATACAAATAACATATTCACATGTGCTAACATTTGAATGTTTGACATGTCAGAGTTAGGAGGTGTTTCTTTTTTCCTTTAGCTAAGGATTTATGTAGGTCCCATGTCTCTACAAGTCTCTTATTGAGGAGGATGTCATTTTTCATCCCTTGTGAATATAGACCGTATAAAGGATTTTCATGGGTCCTACTTAAAAAAATAACATTATTAAATGTTAAGTGGGTCCAATCCCTTAGCTAAGGGAAAAAGTAAACAACCCCTTACTTTTATCGCACGATATAGGAAATTTGAATACATATCATTTTAGTAATCATACCTTACGAATTCACTCTTAGTTCCATCCCATTTTCATTAAAAAAAAAAAAAAAAAAAAAAAAAAAAAAAAAAAAAAAAAAAAACATTTACTTTTCTTGAAATGGTGTAAAATTTGACTAACACTTTAACTTTTTGAATTAAAAATGAGAATTCTTTAAACTTAAAAGCCTCATTTACATGTTGAATACGAACCACCTTTATCCTTGAATACTCTTGAATCATTGAATCCATGGGCAGAATGAGCCTTGAAATATACTTGGTTGTTTCAAGGTGCACCCTACTGACGTGCAAAAACTTGTTGAAAACAATACCTTGTAAAAGTGCTAAAAAGCTATATAGAAGAAACTCCTAGATTAGGGGTTATCGAAAATCTTGGGTAACTTACTTGAAAGCCATGAGTCAACCATAGTATTGAATTCCAAATTATTAAAATTACCAGCATCAAGTCGCTTTTGACCACAAAACCAGTAAAAGGTGAAACACTGCAATACATCTATGACTGATGTTTGAAAGACATATGAAGCCGTGTGTGAATGTACATCCCCCTTCGTAAAAGAACATGTTGCAAATGATAAAAGAGCTCGTAATAAAAGATCATTTGGCAAGCAGTGTGTTAGTCAACATTATATCATATATGGGGTGCTCGTAATAAAAGAGTCTTTGAAAACAAAATATCCAATTTAACAACCATTTGTGACGAAGTTCAACGTAGTTATTATTATTTTTATTTTTTTTTTTGTTATCAAATAGAGCAAAAGGATCGATATCGTCGTGGTTGGAATGGTGTACAAATCCCTCACAAGCTTGCAATGGATAGTATATAGACTATTGAGGATGGGGTTATGTGCAAGGTTGCCTAATTGATTTATCTTGTCATTTTAGTGTCTCTGTTATTTTAGAGGTATTGGTTGTCTACTTGTCTTCTATAGAGTAATTTGTATTTTGTAATGTTTTATAGTTCTACATCACTTGTAAGCCGTTAGTTGATTTAGGATGGCTTATATATGAGTGAGTGAGTTTTTTTTTTTTTTTTTTTTTTTTTTTTTTTTTTTTTTTTTTAATAATATTTGCCTTCAAAAAAAGATAAATAATAAAAAAATTAATAAAAGAGCTATCGATATTTGGTGAGGATCCTACTATCTTGTGAGGCTTCGTATAAGTTAATTTTGTTGTGAACAAGAATTGAGTGAATGAAAGTATTCTTTAATTGATCATTAACTATGAGATTTACAAAGAGTATATATAGACAAACAATAGGGCAAAACCCTAATAGCTAACATGGGACATGGGCCTATTACGGGATATATGGACATCCACAAATAATTATTCATTACACTCCCTCTTGGATGTCCATATTGTTAATACGCTTAGAAAATGTTGTATCATTAAAAACCTTGTCAGGAAAACCCAGTGGGACAAAACCATGACTAAGGGAAAAAGAATGCATCACGTATTATCTCCCTCTGATGACTGCATCACTTGAGATCTTTGAGTAGGTGCATTCCAATGTTGTGGTTCAATGTCTTAAATGTTAAGGTAGAAGCGCATTGGTAAATAAATCCGCCAAATTGTCACTTGAATGAACTTGTTGAACAATAATTTCACCATTCTTTTGTAAGTCAAGATTGGAAAAGAACTTTGGCAAAATATGTTGTGTCTTGACGCCTTTGATGTAACCTTCCTTGAATTAAGCAATGCATGCTACATTATCTTCATGCAAAATTGTTGGTGCCTCCTTCCTAGAATTTCTAAATGGTTGAATGAACTATCCACGATTGTTTGCTTTGCCAAACGCCATGAAATTTCACTACCGTCACTCGTGAGTATGTATCCACTTTAAGACCGACCATTGTTAGGACTAGACATATATCCTACATTAGTAAAACTAACTAAACTTGTTTTGATGTGTTAGTAAAATATAAACCCACATTTCATGTACCTTAATGATATCAAAACATTTACATTATTCCACTAGTTATAATTCCCGTGCAGCATGAGGTTTTTTCTAAAAAAATTATTAAGTATTCTTATCGATTAAAATACATACGTTTTACTTTTCGAAAGGGTAACTTTGGCTAACTGATTAATCATGACAATAGGTTTTGTTGTTGTGATATATTTTGAGTGTTAAAGTTTAGGCTATCTAAGAAGTTTGTTGCACACCTATAACATAGTTTAATGGCAAATTTTTTTTAACCTTTTAAAACTTTCTTTTAAAAGCCCGTGTACTACATGAGTCTTAAAGAATAGGAAGAGGCTTGAATGGATCATGATTTGCTCCAAAGGTAAATCAGTCTTGGTCAATATTTCAATGCATGCTAACAGATTGCAATTCATCATATAAACATGTAAGGAGTTGTGAATCATTCAAACGCATATATGCACATACCAACTCCATGTTTATAAAACAAAAAATCTATAAAATCTTAAACATTTGGAACTGCTAAATCCATCAAACATTAACTATTGTGCATTAAAATATACATATGAATAATGGAAGAAGCATTACATTCCAATTTTCACTCATTTTTAAAGATTCGGAGCTTTAACAATTTGGTTCAATCATTTTCCCTTCACGTCCTGATACCAAAACGAACTGATGAAATAAGCCAAACAATTTAGAATGTCTAAGACCAATAATTGTAGAGTTCTACAAAATTCTGTAAGGCTAATTTAACCTTTTTTCCAATACGGACTATTTTGATTAAGAGTTATAACTTCAATCCCACCCATGAAAGACCTTAATGGCTCTGGGATAACAACAGATCCATCTTCTAAACCTGATATTTTTAAGTGCACCCCGCCATATCGTCCTAAACCTAGCATCGAGGCTTCAACAGCATATTTACAGTAAGCTGGCGCATCTAAATCCCCCAGTTGCCATGTCCAATGTTTTGTCATGTATCTCCAACAATAATATCTGGTAAGATTCAAATTTCAAATGATTTAGGATAACTCTAAATTAAATTTTTGAATCCATCTGTGGATCTAAATAGCTAAGTATTAGCTTTCCCACATTCTACGCACTCTCCTACTGGTTCAATTTGATTTTATTAAAATTATCCATTGTTTCTCTTAACAATCATCATCACCATGAGACCACTGTTGGAAACTTCAACAAAACATGTTTCGATGAATTTAAAACAGGAGAACCAAATTATCCTCATTACTAATTATTATATATGTCGACGTTAATGTAAATATTTGCGACACCACCTTAATTAGCAAAGTGACAAAAGGTAATGTGTTTAAGTCTCATGGACTGCTAACAAAAAAGAACAGCAAGACTAACTTATGAGGAAATGTAGGAGTCAATTTCTCACAATAAATTTACTAAACATATAAAAAATAATAGTGGGTCGAGCTACTAAACTTCCAATTTGCTAACTCTTCTAAATCACTTGATCTAGTACATGAAGCCAAATCGCCAACATTGAGACTTCTACCACAATGGCGGTCATCATAATGTGACATTTTCTAAAACAACAAATAAGATTAAAACACAAACATGAACTCAAAGGACAAAGATATGATAAGTTCAAACTTTTATAGCTAATGTATAAGAATTCAACATAAATAAAAGCCCTAAGGAAATTTTAGAAAGCAATAAGCATTGATGTCACCTTCTATTGTTGAAAAGACAACAATTGAGCGAGAAGTTGGACCTGCTTACATGATCATTGCACACATCAGTTAGCGTGTGAATGATAGCACGACTGTATGAGGTCCTTGTGCATTAAATGTTATAGTATGATTCTTTGCATTGGATGTGTTACAATATGAATCTTTTTCTGGTAAGCAGACAGTCACAAACACCAGATAAACTGGTGCATGAGCCATAGCCAAACAGCCGCTAAAAGTTGAAAATTTTTATATGACAGACAAACTTGAAAATTTGTATAGGACAGACCCTATCACCAATAACAAAACCAATAATTTGCTGTATAAAAACCCAAACACCATGTACAAAGATCAGATGTGTAACTTAATTAAAATGGATCAGGAAGGTAAACTTTTTTACAAAGATCAGATGGGTAGCTTCCTCACCCATATGGGCAAATTTACATCTAAAAAGTGGACCAAGCGTGTGCTTGACTTTCTTCCTATTATCGGCCATTAGAAACCTAACACAATAATCAGAACTATGATTCAAATTCCTAACCATTTACAAAATAATGGTTGAACTAATCAAAGATCATATATAAACCCTAACTTCATCACCTAATCCAAATCCAGAAAGATTAATGCACACACCATCACATTAATTCAGCAAGATTAAAATTTATAGAATTGAATATTTTAACTTTTTCAGAATACACATGTTCAAACTACAAAACATCCGATTTAACTAAAGTCTATATTCACGCAAACCCACATTAACTCGACAAAGATTAAAGTGAAAATAACCTTAGGATTAAAGAAAAAAATTTCTACCTTGCCTATTAAGACAAACCCGATATTAACCGTGTACCTTAAGAGCAATAGGTGACATATTTTTAGGTAAATAAACCCGTTTTGATACAGTAAAACATTACCTTATTTTGACCCATCCACAATCAAATAAATTAAGCTCAAAATAGTCCATAAGAAAGTATGACAACCTGATTTTTGTATACTTTGGACAGGAGCAGACCATAAGACTTTCAAAGCCTTAGGTTCATTTTCCAGTTCTGAAGGAAAAGCTATAATCAGTTTGTGAGCAGAAAACAAAGGCGATAAGAAAACCTAAAGGCAGCTATTCTGGCCATATATTTTGCCAAACAAAATCCTTGGTAAGATGACCTGCCGCAAGGTCATTTGTCTAATAAGCAACTGGAATAAATGATTTATCTTTTCAAGTAGCTTCATTAGCTCAAAGTCATCAGATAAAGGGTAGCTTTCATTTCCAGATTGGTAACTTTCATTAATACAAACCGTCATTATATAATATACATATTGAAATGGATGCCATCATTTTGAGGTAACTCTTTTTGTCTTTCAACAGTATATTCGCAATATACATAATAATCCACAACTAAATTTTATGTTTTTAGTATGCATTGTTAATAATAATAACAGATTTTTTTTCTCACTGATGGCTGGGTATCTTAAACATTTTAAAATACATTGGTGAAAATGTTTCACCACTCAAAAGTTTGATCTTTCGCAGGATATAGTGCATTAAAATTCAAAAAAGAGGGCAGTGGAATTATAAAGCAGTAAATCTGATGCCCTTTATTTAAAAATTCTGAGCAGTGCCCTTTATTTAACAATTATAAAGGTATTTACCCTTTTGTAGCAATCAGAGCTCGCGTTCAGCTCCCGTAGTCTTTGCAGCGTTGACACATTGGGCCGCAATGAAGGTGGCAGTTGAGACAGCAGCCATGTATGTTCTTGCCATGTGTTTGTCTTTTCTGGATGCTGACAGTGCTCCTTTGGCAGCTGCAATAATCGTTATAACAGCTGCTACAGCAGCAAGAGAAACCGCTACACATCTCCTAACACATATCTGCCATATCAAAATGCAATAAGCATGTAAGTAGTTTTGATAAGCAACCCCAAAGACCCTATGTATCCATATATAATACTACTTATGGAATAAATAATGTATGCACCTTCAGAAGCGGGCCAAAAAAAACTTGGGAGAGTCCGGATTCACAAACCCCCTCCTTGCACCACCCCCTCTGGAACCCATGTCCTGGCACATTACCCATTATCTGTCCACCACCATTACCCATTACATGCCTGCTTACGTCATCATTCTGTGTCTACACCATCTAGCTATTAATGTCAATGGGGCTGCTATTCCACTTATTCTGCAATCTATAATCAAATAAGCTGCTTAGGAGCAAAACAGATAATATAAGCAATCCGAAACGCCCTCTCGGCGTACAATTTGATTCCCAATTCATGGCTCACAATATTGTTTCAGTTCAAATTCACTTCAGATCACATACTAATCTTAAAAACCATTAATTTCCACTTTTCAGCTTTTCATAAAATCGTGATTTCATGTTCAAAGCTACATATTAACACATATAGTTACATTACACGAACAAAATCCCAAAATATAAAACAAACTACTGAACTTATACTTATTCTACTTCATCATAAACACGTAGTCCTAATTTGCATCCACATTAGCGATTTGAAGTTAGAAATACCTCGTGTGCTGCAATTCCTGCTTCAGCCTACATCTTACATGCGATTTGAAGCTCAAGTTCTGATATGTTATTCTTCTTCTCCATCTCCATCCTGTCAGACAACCTGAGGATTTAAGACCTAAAACACCACAATTAATTAATAAAATCAATAATCTCAATTAAATTAAAAGTAAACGTAATCAAAAGTACCTCACCTAAATTCCAAAAAAGTAAAAATTTAACAAAACTGATAAATGTAACATTCTAGGCTTTTTATTAAAATTTATGTCAACTTACACGTATTAAAAAAAGAGTGTTAAATGTAACATTCGGAGTCAAGACTCACCTTTTGTTTTAAATATATCATATTTAGTATTATAAGAACACTTGATAACCCATTTAATAATCAAACTGCAGCTGGTGTGTGTTAGCACTTCATGATAGCAAATATAAGAAGCTGTGTACATAAATTTTTGTGCTTTTTACTTGTAATGACTTGTAACAAACTTGACCTCAACAACTTATTGTCTATCCCGCTTGTCTGTTTCTTATCTTACAGACTCTCTGGTTTTATCAGGTTTTGAAGAATGAGTTCCGGATACTTAAGACTGTATTTTCAGTAAGTGTCCAAGTAAAACTTTCACCCCTTAATATCACTTGATGCTCGATAAGCATTTTGCACTTCTTGGAATATAGAGGATGTTGATTGAGGCTTGCCTATAAGACGATAATAAAGTAATAAACATCATACATGAATCACCATTACTTTTACATAACCTCAACCTTAAATTTCAAACACACCAAAATTAACAATTATAGCAAGCAAAAGTTCTTAAACTTTTCTCTTTAATTCCTCAACATATTAAAATATTAAATACTGAATTTACAAAAACATACCCGATAGTTTATCTTTATATGATTATTGTCTGTATGATCTCAATTTTTAGATAAAATTTCAACTTTATTTAAAATATTAAATAACTAAAGTAACTTACATATATTTGATGAAATTTAGCCATTAAAGACCTTTATCAAACCACCAAACTAAATCAAAATTTAAGGAAAATAAGCCATATCATATCAATTAAAGCACAATAACACAAACCCACAATAATTAATAGAAAAAGCAAATCTCCTAAAATTATCACATAAATCAATAAGTCATAGATTAATATACCTTATATTCGTGAACCCAGAAGATTAAGCGATGTTGAAGCTTTTTCTTTAGAAGCAGTAGTTTTTTTTTTTTTTTTTTTTTTTTTTTTTTTTTTTTTTTTTTTTTTTTTTTTTTTTTTTGTATCGTGTTTTTAGGGCCCGTTTGGTTGAGTACTTTGGCATGGGTTTTAATTTGATAAGACATTAATTGGTTGTTTGGTTGAGGTTTTAGGATTAAGATTTGGGAGTGAGACCCACTAAATTGGGGTTGTGTAAAAGTAGGGGTGGTGGGAGGGATTTTGAAATTTTGTGGGACCTATTATTTTTTTGGTTGTCTTTTTTTATCTTTTTTATTTTGTTAGCATTATAAATGTGTTATTTTAAATTAAACTTCATTTATTTTTTTTTATAAATTAATTATTTTTAATTAAATATATTATTTTTTCTCTTCTAAATCAAATCCAAATCCTAATCCAAATTATAATTCTAAACCCATCTATAAACCAAACAGACCATTGTTTGTTCTTCTTTTTGTTTCTTTGGGTGTAATTTGGGTTGTAAAGATGTCCGTGTTTAGTTTTACCGCTCAAGATTTTTGGAACGACCCCGCCTACCCAAAGTTGTGTTTCTTTATATTTTGACACATACATGTTTTTACCTTTTTTCCAAAAAAAAAACGAAATTGAACAATTTGACCAAATTCGGTAATATTTAAGGATCTTTTGTTAAACATATTTTTTCAAAAAAAAATAATAAAATTATTACAAAATAAGGGAAGGTTGAGTTTTTTGAAATGCAAAAGTCCCCACTTGAGGTTTTGTTTTAGAGGAGAGTTATGTTAAATACCAAACTTTTCTTACATACCAAAGGACTCATTCCCACCATCCATCTAAAAAGAAATCAATTGTTGAGATTAGAAGCATTTTAATATTTCACAAATTTTTTATAATTTAAATATCTCTTAAACCGTTAATCGTTAAGCGAAAATAATTACTCAATCGTGACGAGCATTTAATTATATTTCTATAGATAGGCTATTTGATATATTTTCGAGATTTTTTTTTTCTCGTTTTTTCCACGTTTTTTTTCGTGGCCGAAAAAATCATATATGATATTACATATCATATCATATATGATTTTTTTGGCCACGAAAAAAAACGTGAAAAAAACAAAAAAAAGAATTGTCAAAAATGTATCAAATAGCCTATCTATAGAAAGATAATTAAATGCTCGTAGTAACGGTATATTTTTTTTCGTTTAACGATTAACGGTTTGAAAGATATTAATATTTGAAAAAAAGGATGAAAGTGGGTTTTTTTAATTGTTGGGATTAATCTCATTGATTAGATCAAATAAAGATAGAGGGAAGATGGAGGGTGGAGATTAGTCCCTTGATATGTAAAAAATGTTTGGTCCTCAAATGATCTTATATCTTTGTTTTATTATATAAAAGATTCCATTGATTTGTTCAATTTGATCAATTAGTATTCTCGATAATTTTAAATCATAACAGGTGATTTATGCATTCCTTAAGGAATCTTAACATCAAACGAGCTCTTGTATTATTATGTTAGACGCATACTTATTTCTTATATTGCCAGACTTATACAATATTAAACTACATCATTAGATCTACCACATGTGAGCATGCATCTCCATGATCATTTACAAGTCTTTGAGAAAATATACGTGTGCGATCACTTGTACCTTATGCATAATTTCATTTAATTTTATCATAAAGACTGATGCATATTCAATAAGTTTTACATATTCATATGTTCGGACTTCAAGTCCCATTAAATATGTCTTATCACAAGAGACTTTATTCTTTCATTTCTTCTTTGCGTCTTTACATCTTTTGGCCATTCATTGATACTTCTGCACTTCATGCAGGTATTCTTCCATGATCCTCACCATGATTATAGCGCTATCTTATTTATTTACATAATCATTATCATGAATATTTATTTACAATATTTCTATCGACGTCGATTCATTTATATTTTCGATTCCACACTTTACTAGACATTGCAATATATCATTTATTGAGATCTCACATTTTTTCACGTACCAGGGATTTTTCAATAACCTTCATGTCTAGTTTCTCTTTAAGAGACTATTATGGGGTCTTTATTACCTCATTTCGACCATCTTGATTTTATTGCTCCATTTTATCTATTCATTCGAGGACTTTTTATTTGGAATCGATTCGTCTATCATGCTGCAGACGTGCCATAGACTTACTACCAATCAATGATTTTACTGCTGGGACACACATTGTAATTGGAGCAATAGCAGCATAATATGATATAGTCACTTTCTTTAAGTCACAAAACTTGTCTGGCATTTACTAGATTTGGAATGTTATTTGTCCCTTGAACTTTAAGTTTGTTAGCCTCGCTCTTTTATAAAGATAACGTCACATACATGAATTGGACTAGATATGTAGTAAGTTGTGTCCATAGGGACGACTTATGTACATTAGGCGAACATGTAGTGTGACGGGCCTATAAATACCCCCCATGACTCTCCATGAGGGATGTGGTTAAGCATTAGGTTATTGTATTGTTTTGTTCTTATCAATAAAAGTTATCCTTTCTTATCCACTCTCTCATGAGGATTACAAGAAACTATGTTATTACTAAGAGAGCCAACCTCTTCCATGAGGATTACAAGAGTATTTATAGTGGTTGTCTAGGGCTTCACATATGTTTGACATTATTACATAACTAGCCCTTAGACTTTATAAAATCATGAAAACATTAGTAAAACTTCATCATAATAATATTCTAAAGCAACCTATTACATAATATTAATGACTGACACTTTCTATAAATAAAATACGATCCTAACAATCTCCCCCTAAGTGTTGGTCATCAAAGGTTGCGCGACGTTATCATCTTTGTCTTTTGACTTTAACATTCATAGCTCTGGACGTCTGATTAGCTCCAAACGGTCAACCTAATTGACCAAGTGAATGGTCAACACGGTCAAACTGCCTAGAGTCAATCTCCGTGGAAGTATAGGGGTTTCCCCAGGTCGTTATGTCCCGACGAGGTGTGATGGTAATCAAACGGGTTTGTGATCGGGTGAATTTGGACAGGAAGGGGTTTGTGTTTGATTGAACTAAGGAATATACGAAGAAATAGCTTAAATAAGCTATAATGACAAGACTGTAAAATTAGAAAAACCAGAAACGTGTAAAACCTAAAAACGCGTATGTTCAGTTTAAAGTTACGTGAACGTACAAAATAAAACGCGAGTTTTAAAGAAATAAAATACTTACGGATATGAAAATTACATTTTTACAATCCTAACAATAAAAGAAAATTTTTGGAAAATTAAAATTAAATTTTACACTATTTATATAATTATTATTAATTAAATACTATTTTCTTATTTACTTTTAATTATTTAAATTAACCTAAATTATAACTAATTATGAAATTACACTAAAAATATGAAAAATAAATTTGGAAAAATCTAAAATATTATGAAACTAATTTTCAAATTGAAAATATATTTTTCTTACCTTTTAAATAATTACTATTAATTAAAAACTAATGATTAATTAATTTAAACTATTTTAAATTAGGAAAAATAGAAAATGAACAGTAAAAATTATAAGAAAATTCCTAAAATTATTTTACAACATATTAAAGCTAAGAAAAATATAAAGACTAGATTTGCTATTTAATACTTAAATATTAATTAATAATTAATTAAACTAATATTAAATCTAATAAATACTAAATGATAAAATAAAATTCTGGAAAAATTTCTAAAAATACTTTAATATAAAAGGAAATTAAGAAAAATATAAAAATGCAAAGTGCTTAATAAAAATCTAAAAAGGAAAATTAAAAAGTGAAATTACATTAAATAGAAACTATCACTTATCTTAAAATTGTTTTTTTTTTTTTAAATTTCTTTTACAAATCTACTTAATACTGATATTAGACTAACTTTAATAAAGACACCTAAATTTGAACTTAAAAATAAGCTCAGTGGAGCTTATTGGTCACCACAGATGAGTTTTTAAGCTTATAAGTGGATCTTGAGCTTACAGAAGCTTATAACAAGCTAGCAAACTGGAACCAAAGGGTGTTTAAGCTAAAAGCTAATGTAGTGAACTGAAAACAAGATAAAAGTACCAGAGATAACCACTAAATAAGCTTAAAGAAGCAATTCCAAATCCCACAAATTCAGCAGGCCTGCAAGGATGTTTAAGGCCAAATTAAGCTAGGGGCACAAGCTCCTAGGCTCAAATCAAGCACTTAACCAAAAAGCTAGGTTGATGAGCTTCTCAGAAAACCCAAGAACTCATGGTGGGGTCCACTATTAAGCTCATGGGAGGGCTTGGAAAACTGGCCAATGAAACAGACCTTGATGCAGGGGAGGTGACTCCCCCTGCAGGTTACTTTGAGCATAAGTAGGGGCCACACAAAAAATCCTAAAAATGTAATGATAATAAAATCTTGAAGTTTAGCTGGGAGACTACTTATTCTAAAAAGCAAAAGTCCTAAAACACAACACAAAATTCACAATAATTCACCCAATTTTTGGATTTCTCCATAAAGTGCAATTTGACTTTTTGTGAAAAACTTGAAATTTGACTTTCTTGAATTTTGGGCTTAATCTAATAACTGAATAAGATGTATTAAGCTATGTTAAGACTCAAAAAAGCTACTCTAACAACTTTAGAATGGAAATGGTGAGATTACATGACCTAAAACCTAATAGTACACTAATAAAGGGGATCAAATGGTGATTTTTGACTTTCTGCAAACAAGACCTAAATTTAATGACCTAAATGAGCTATTATGACATAATGAGACTTGTTTCAACAACAAGTATTAACAGAATTAGCCTAAAACCCAGGGAAACAACCTGTGCCAAACACTCCTATGAAATCTGATTGTGGATTTTAATGAGGCAGTATGAGATTTTAAACCATAAGATCGTCCATTTAGCTTCTACTAACACATATTAAACATAAATAAGCATAAATCAACAACAATGAACAATTACAACTAACAATTACAAAACATGAAAATGGGTACTTGAAACTGAGTTGATAACTTACACTGAGACAATTGCTCAAAACCAAAAACAGCTACTCAATCCCTAACCTAATGTCTCCCTGAGACTCTAAACCAGCTTCCCACTCCTTCTCATATTCTTTTTCTTCTTTTTGATTTTTTTTATTGATTTAATAACTATTTTTGATGTTTTTGATGAACTGAGCTACATCAACTAAAATGCCTTGAAAACTGTTTAAAAAAACTTTTAAATAAGCTTAAACAAACTTAAACAAACATATTGCAACAGCTTTTAACCTTTTTTAGTGAAAATGGAATTTTTGCTAGTAAATGCTAGAAATTTGAATTACATAAATAGAACCTGAAATTGAAGTAACATAAAGTTCATAACACACTAGGAAAACAAGTTACAAGCTTTCTTAACCAAAAATTACAATTGAGAATCAAATTCTACATTAGATCGACACTAAACTAAGTTACTAACTATCCTACTCTAACTAACTGCCTCCTCTTCACTTTTTCTTCATTTAAATAGATCCTGCGATCCTTGCTTTACTTTCCCACTCTTTCCTAAGCCGTTGGACGACTTGAATTGATCACAGCCCTTTGATTTGTTTTTGGCGGGAAATGGGGAAAAGGCAGTTTAGTGGGTTTGGTAAGGGTATTAAATGAGGAGAGGGGGGTTGGTTTGGCAGGTGAGAGCATTGATGATGGTTGGTGGTGTTGGTGAAAAGGTGAGGAGGGGGGACATAGTACCCTGGTAATTAGGTGTGTTGATGGTGGTGATTAGTGGGAGGGAAAAGGTTAGGGATGAGGTTTGACTGGGGTGGACTGTTTGACCCGTTTTTAATATTAAAGGGATTGGGCTTGGTGGGCTTTAAAGGTGTGGATCAGGCTTTAGGTATGTTTGTTTATTTTGGGTCCATATGGCTTGTATTAGCTAAGTATCACAAGGACCATACTTGTCATTTTCTGAAAATTAAGTACCAAACATGCCATCTTTCCAGAGTTATTTCCAAGGACCGTTGTTGCCAAACCCCAATAATACAAGGACGACAAATAAAATTTTACATTTTTTTTTAAATCCTAGGGACTATTTTTGCCAACTTGGAAATTTCAGGGACCAATATGTAAATTTTCAAAACTTTTCATCCAAGGACCATTTTTGATAAATTTTGATTCTACAAGGACCTTTATTGACTTTTCTTACAAAATAAATGCTTAGGGACTATTTTTGTCAATTTTTGAAAGTTGGGGGACTGAAACTGCCAATTATGCAAACTTTGTACGTTTTTCATCTGTTTTTACTCATTTTGCATCTGAAACATATAAAACACAATTTTGGAATATTTTTAGTATTTTGATGCATTATTGAGTGTTTTTGTATGTTTTTGCAGTTCAGATTGACCAAAAATGATGAGTGTTTGAGCACTCATCAACGTCTTTAAGAATCATTAGATGAATCATAATTCCCAGTTCATCATGCTTCATCCAGTGTAGATGTAGTGATCCAATGATGTCATCTGCCTTTTGTCACTTCTTTGTCTTTGGTGGTTATGCGCCTTTCCAACATGCTCATACGTCTTTAGTCTTTGTCATACATACATTTGTTGTTCCTGTTCTTTCACTTTGATCTTTGTCACTTTACTTTGTAGATTCTTCTTTTTAGCATAGAATCTTTCTTTGACTGTTGCTATCCTTTGATCTTTGTGAGAACTTTCCTTTGACTTTGTGATGCATGTATGAGCATGTGGAATCCATCGCCATGGAGACGATGTATAGCTGCAGGTAAACAGTTAGCAATAAATCAACCGGTACTTACAGATAAGAAATTAGAGATCATCAACAGCATAGTGTGAAGACTCCTTCTAACCCTTACCATGGCCGTTCCCATTTCGGATACTCCCGAGGGAGCTTACAAGACCTACTAAGTAGCTCAACGAATGGGTGAGTCGGTGGGGATCATGCCACGACTGTAGACCGTTTGAAACCACCGCGAACACTAAGCGTAACCCATAAAGAATTACCGAAGTGACCTGCTGTCAGGGCTGCTTCATGTTGACCCTGGCAGGAATTTCCGTTCAATCATTGAGAAAATACATAAGTAAATCCTCTCATAAATGTTCTCGGCAGATTTCTAAGATCTGCGTAGGACTCTTAAGTTTACATCTGGTGTCCTTAATAATGAACAACCAGTGTAGAAATATCATGTGTTCTTATGAGATCTTTTGAAGAATCTCGGGGCTCTAGACTCGATAAGTGCACATTTGGTTTCCTATGCGGATATTAGGGAGAGGTCTCCTGTTTCAATATCAACCATCTCTAAGAGACAGGTCGATAGATTACACCGGTTCCCTATGAGAATGAAACAAACTCTTTTAAGAGAACTTGAGTGGCTAGAAGGTTAAGTGTAGTGCGTCACTGGGTCCATGACGTCTTTATCTTCAATACCGGTGTCACCTTAGTAATAACCAGTAGCATATGAATTGAACCCAGTGTCTGCCCTAAGGTTGAACATATGGAGGGCTATTTCTTTTCACCCTTTTTCATAACTTTTCTTTTTAATTCTTCAACCCCTTCTTTCTCCTTTCTTATTTTCTCCTTTTTTCAATCATACCTAAGGACTTCTAATTCTAATCTATTAGAATTGTCATTGGGTAGATCCCTCCGGCTCTGGCGGATCATTGGACATAAACCTAACCATAATCACCTTGTAACTCCATGATTATCCTAGATTTATTGATCACTTGCCATAAAATCTTTTGTGAAAATCTCTCAAAGTGTTTATGATAATAAAACACATTGTTGTTACCACTTTGAGAGTTTTGCAACTTATGAAGGACTCCCCCTTCACATGTGCTCATGGATTTTTAAGAAATTTCCACATGTGTGAGGAGTTTGCACTTTTTGAATTGGTACACTTTCAGTGAACATGACCGATTCGAGATACGCTTACATCACTAGATAGAATAGCTTGAAGTTATTACCCGTCCTGGTCAAGTCCAAAGAAAGTCTCTCGATACGGTACATTCTACTCAGACAAGTCCTATTCGAGACACGCTTACATTACTAGTTGGACTAGCTTGAAATTATTACCCGTCCAGGACAAGTCTTTTTGATTACTGACATTTAAAGCTTTGTCAATTCATTGGTACTTTCTGAGTTGAGCTCTTTTGAGATTCAGTCACAATCTTTAAACATCTTTGATCACCTTTTAATCATGTCTTCTCCCGCTCAAAAATAGCATATCGTGATATTTTTTTATATCAACTGATTAAGAAAAAGCTTTTTGGAGAGATAGACATATTTCATTTTGCATGAATACGGAACATTTTTGTTTTTGTACTCCCCCTTTATGATAGCTCATTTTAAAATCAATTAAGGGTTTAGAGGGAGTTTTCTTGAGCACTAATTTTGAGAGATTTTGAGAAATCTTTTGAACAATCTTGAAAAAGTGCCCAAGAATTCTGTTTGAAAATGAGTTTTTTTTTTTTTTTTTTTTTTTTTTTTTTTTTGAAGTCTTTTTCGTTTGTTTAGACTCGAACTTTTTGAAAAAATTTCGTCCTTGAAAATACGAGTCCTTGATTTGAAAATAATAAGAAGTCATCATTCGGGTCCGGGTTTCGTACTGAAGTATACGAAAGCCATAGTGAAGAAACTTTTGAGAAACGACATGCTTTAGAAAAAATTTTATAAAACTCCCGTTCAAGCATCTGTACATGTCCGTATCATTGTTGAATGACATTTCTAGAAACGTACAGAATATTAATTTATACGAGAGACATCTTGTAAGAAGAATATTTTTGGATTTTTTTGATTTTATATTGATTTTGTATTTTTTGAAAATTATCGATTTTTGTATTTTGTTTTTGTTGGTTTTTCAAATTTTGTATTTTGTTTTGTCAAAAATATTTACAGCGAAGCGATTTTGAAAATATTTTTCAAGAAAATTCAAGAAGAGGTTCTAGCTCCTCAGGAGTTAGGCTTCGCATGCCAATTCGTCGAACTAAATCGTCAAACCATTCTTTTTGAAGGGCTTTAGTAAATAGATCGGCAAGTTGGTAATCAGTCTTAACGAAAAATAATTCAATAGTAACCTCTTCTACGTGCTCTTTGATGAAATGGTAGCGGACTTTGATATGCTTAGTCTTTGAGTGTTGTACGGGATTGCACGAGATGGCTATGGCACTTTTTGAGTCACAATACAAAGGTATTCTGTCAAAAGTAAAGCCATAATCTGTGAGCTGTGTCCGCATCCAAAGAACTTGGGCACAACACGCAGATAGAGACACATACTCGGCTTCGGTGGTTGATAGTGCAGTACAATCCTATTTCTTTGACGACCATCTTACTAGCTTTTCACCCAAAAATTGTGCTCCTCCTGATGTACTCTTTGCTGTAACTTGATCACCGGCATGGTCGGCATCTAAAAATGCTATTAGTTTAAACTCCGAATCCTTCGGATACCAAAGTCCCATGTTAATGGTGATTTGTAGGTACCGAAAGATCCGTTTAACCTCTTTGAGGTGAAGTTCAGTAGGCTTTTTCTGAAACCGTGCTAACAAACAAACATCAAATTGAATATCGGGTCGACTAGCAGTTAGGTACATGAGAGAACCAATCATGCTCCGATATTTCTTCGGATCGATGGGTTTCCCAAACAAATCAGCACCTATTTTTGGTGAAGTGACCATTGGTGTACCAACAGAATCACAGTTTTCCATTCCATGTTTTTTCAAAATCTCTATTGTATATTTAGCTTTATTGATAAAAATACCACGAGGGGATTGATGTATTTGTAAACCAAGAAAGAATTTTAGTTCCCCCATCATGGACATTTCAAATTTTCTTTTCATGAAATTTTCAAAATGTTTTGAATGGTTAGGATTGGTTGATCCAAAAATAATGTTGTCCACGTAAATTTGAACGATCAAAATGTCATCTTTGATTTTTTTGGTAAACAAGGTGTCATCAACCGTTCCTTTGGTGAAATTGTTTTTGAGCAAGAAAGATGATAGTTCGTCATACCACGCTCTTGGAGCTTGTTTTAAACCATAAATGGCTCTCTTAAGCTTGTAGACATAGTCTGGATGATCTTTGTCGATGAATCCTTCTGGTTGACTCACATACACCTCTTCTTTCAGAGTTCCATTCAAGAAAGCTGTCTTAATGTCCATCTGATAGACTGTGATGTTTTTGTGGGCTGCATAGGCTAAGAAAATCCGGACTGCTTCAAGTCTGGCTACAGGCGTGAATGATTCTTTGAACTCTATCACTTCTTCTTGGGGATATCCTTTTGCCACGAGACGAGTTTTGTTGCGAATTGTAGTCATTTCCTCATCTAGTTTGTTCTTCCACAACCACTTGAGATCAAGAACACGTTTATCAAGTGGTCGTTCAACAAGTTCCCAACTAACATGTAACTGGTATTGAAGAATTTCCTCCTGCATAGCTTCTATCCATGGGTATTCTGCCATTGCTTCCCGAATATTCTTTGGTTCTTTGAGGCTTATAGAGCAAATGTAGATACACATTTCAAGATCTGTGTCAAGTTGTCTTCTCGTCTGAACTGGCCTTGAAGGTTCACCAATAACGTGTTCAATTGGATGGTATTTTGTCCATTTGAGTGTAAAAGGGTACCTTGGGTTTAACGTATGTGTGTTAGACGGTTCTTGTAACCTTGAAGATGATTCAGCAGAGTCTGTTGCAAACGGATTTTCAAATACTTCTTGATCTTCTAACGCAACATCGTTTGATTTATTTGTTGGTTCTTCTTGAAAATTTGTCTTTTAGTTTTGCTCATCAACTCTTTGTAGAACAATTTCAATAACTGGAGTTGCTGGAGTAGATGTTGATGATGTTGAGGGAGTTGGTGCTTCAGCTTCGATTGTAGTAGATGCATCTTGTGATGGTGATGGTGGTTGATGGTTTTGAGCGGGTGTAGCGGAATGTTGTTGAGATGCATTTGTCGAAGTTCCACCATAGCATTCATCAAACATTAACTCGAAGAAATTAAATTACAAGTGAAATAAAAGTGCTGAAATTAAATTTGCAAGAAAATTAAATGGTCAAAATTTTCTAAAAGCTTGAAAAATTGGACAAAATACAACTGTGGTTATGAGCTTAATTATATACTACTGTGCTAGGGTCTTTCATGGTCCTCTTGTCCTGTTCTGGTGTGTTTCTTTCGTGAGTAGGAAGCAGGAAAAGTCCAATTTGTGCTTTCTATGAGCTATTCTCAGCCATGGATGATAAACTTGAGCACAAAGTTATCCAATCTCAGCCGTTAATCAAAATTGGAGGAGGCTTGGATTGCCAGCGTGGAGGAGGGGGGACCAATTGAACAAGCATGTGACTTGGTTTTGTCTGTGGTGAGGAGAAGTGAGAGTGACAGGTTGTGATTTATCTTTGGCGAGGAAAAGAAAGGGTTTGTGTTTGACTGATGGAGGGTCAAAGAAAATAAACGGAGTGTTTGTTTATGTTTTTACTGGGTGAGTTTAGGAGTGGGTCGGGTGTAGTATCCGATTGAGTTGGGTATGGGTTGTGTGGTGGTAATGGACAGTTGGTGTGATTAGTGGTAACTGGGCTTATATTAGTCTTGGGCTTAGGGAGTGTGTTAGCAGTTTGTGTTTAGGATTAGTATAGGTTTAGTGTTAGTGGTGTAGGATTAGGATTATAAGTAGTATTAGTTTTAGGTAAAAAAAATGATTTAGTAAAAATAATTAATCAAAACTAAATTTGTTCTACTAATAATAATAACAATAATAATAATAATAATAATAATAATAATAATAATAATAATAATAATAATAATAATTGATGCTAAACCGTCAACCAAAGTCAACCACGGATGTGGTCAAGACGGTCAAACAGCTTAGATCAATGCTCCGCGGAATATAGTGTTTCCCCGGGTCGTTATGTCCCGACGAGGTGTGAATGGTTATGAAACGGTTTCGTGATCGGGTGAATGTGGATGAAAAGGGGTTTGTGAATGGTTAAGCTAAGGAATCTACAAGAGAATAGCTTAAATAAGCTATATGAATAAGACGGGAAACTAGGAAAAACCAGAAACGATTTAAACCTAAAAACGCGAACATTACGTTTAAATAAAACGTAGACGTACGAAATAAAACGTAAAAACTGAAATCTGAAGACACCCAGGGGGTGAAAATGACTTTTTTACAAACTTAAAAGTAAAAGAAAATTTATAGAAAAAGAAAATAACTTTTTACACTAATTAATTATTTAATATTAATTAATTACTATTTAATACTTATTATTAATATTTAAAATACTTAAATAGAATATAATATTAATTTAATACAAGAAAAGTGAAAATAAAATTTCTAAAATTATAAAATAAATAAAAATAAGTTTTAAAATTAAAAATATGTATTTTGTCCTTTTTGTGATTTTTATATCAGTTAATTACTAATTAAACATTAATTACCTAATTAAACTATTTTAAATTAAGAAAAATAGAAAATGAACAGTAAAAATTACAAGAAAATTTCTAAAATTATTTTACATTATATAAAATCTAGGAAAAATATAAAAACTAGGTTTTACTTAATAAAACTAATTATGCTATTTTACACTAATTATTAATTAATTATAAATAAAACTAAGATTAAATCTAATAAATACTTAATGACAAAATAAAAATCTGAAAAAATTATTATAAATACTTTAATATATGAGGAATTTAATAAAAATATAAAATAGCTTAGTTCTTAATAAAAATATAAAAATGAAAAAATAAAATTTAAATAAAATTAAATAGAAACTATCACTTAGAAATAAATTGGTTTTTTGAAAATTTTCTTTTGGAAACTTATTACACTACTGAAAATAAGAAACTTTTACAAAAACAACTTTCTTGGAGCTTAAAAATAAGCAAAGCAAGTGCTTATTTGGTTGACAGTTGACTTGGTCAACTGTCAAGGGAAAATGGTAATTTAAGCAGCTAGGGGTCCCACAAAGGTAAAATAAGATGTGAATAAGCTAAGAGGACCAAAATAAGGTGGAAGGAACAAGTTCAAGGCCTGAATAAGCCAAATAAGCTGATTAAGCTTATTTACAAACCAAACAATCACTCAGAAAAGGGACAAGGTTTAGGCCTTGATTCAGGTGGGGCCCAGGGGTTCCCAGGTCAAAGCTATGGTCAAAATGTGGTGTGTGGTAGTAGGGGGTTGTAAGGAACCAAGGTTGGGCACTGGGACCCACAAGGGTGGCCAGAAAACCACCACCAAGTGGTGGTGGTGGCTGTGTAACTGATGTGCAGGGGAGCAGCTTGCCCTGCAAGCTACTTTAGCGTAAGCTAGGGCCTAGGAAAAAAATTGCAAAAATAAAAGAAGCATAGAAACTTAAATTAGAGCTGGTAGACAACTAATGGGAACAAGTTTTACTTCATGAAAGCAAACACATAAATCAAATAAAATCTTGCAACTTTTGAGAAAAACTGATGAATGCAAGTTTGACTTTTGTAAAAAACTTGAACTCTTGACTTTCTTGAACTACTACTTAGTCTAATGGATTGAAATGGTTGTTATATGCTAATGTAAGGCTGGTTTAAACTAGATTAACAACTATGAAGCTAAATTAAAGGTTTGTGGGTCTTAAATCCCTAACAGTTAACTGTTAGGGAACTTGGAAGTGGATTTTGACTTTGGGTTGTTTAAGGTGCCATTTTGTGACTTACAAGTCTTATTTAGACCTAATGTAGTATGCATAAACTAAAGCAACAACAAAACACCAACCAGAGGATAGCTAGATAGGCTGAACCAAACACCCTCTTATAAACTGAAATGACAGATTTTCAATGCAATTTTGCAACTAACACCTAAAACATGAAATCTAATCCTACATTAACTCTAAATAAACATGTTTAAACTGAAATAAACACTAAATCACTTATGCTATAGTGAATCACAAAAAGTTGTAAAAGGCTTACAGTGAGATCAAATTTGAGACAGAGATACCAAGGTAACCAAACCACAACCTACACCCCCCCTTGGGGTTCTAATACCCCTGAAATCCACAAACAACCAAACTTCTTGTCTTCTTCTTTCTTGGAAACTAATTTCAAATTTTACACCATTATTTTTCTTTTTATTTTTTTCTTTTTCTTTTCTAATTTTCTGCTTTCTATGATTTCAAATAACCTTAAAAGTCTCCAAGAAACATTTTGAGATAAAATGCAAGCTTTTGAAATGAAGTAACAAGTGACATGAAACTTTTAGTGAAAATTCAAATTTTGCATAAACTAACATAGAACTTCAATTAAAACTTAAAATGTGAAAATACACTTGTAAACTGATTGGGAAAACAGAAAATTACAAAGCATAGGTGATTACAGAAATAAAATTACACTACTAAAAATAAAACTAACTAATACTATTCTAATGCTACTTCTTCTCTTTTTTCTTCATTTTATAGACCCTGGAGGATGTTTCTGACTTTTCCCACACCTCTGAGCCGTTGGATGAGCTTCACACGATCTCAACCCTTCAAAACCAATTTGGCGGGAAAACGGGGTGGGTAAATTTGAGTGGGGTTTGGTGGGTAGTTGGGGTAATAAATGAAGAGGGGGAATTGGAGTGGTGTGGTTGAGTGTTTGGTGGAGTTTGGAGAGGAGGGGGGAACATGGTTACTGGAAATTAGGGAGGGTTAATTTGAGGTTAGGGGTGATGAACAGTGATACGGGTTGGGGGTGTTGACTGGGTCAACGAGGGGTGGTATTAAAGGTGGGGTTGGGCCGGTTGGTGATTGGGCTTGGTAATTGGGTTTAAGTTTGTGGATTGGGGTGTATAATAACTAAGGGTCCGTTTGATATAGTATGTAATCACAAGGACCAATATTGTAATTTGGCTAATCATGAGGGACTGAAATGTAAAATTCACAAAGTATTCACAAGGACTAAATTTGACAACATTAGAATATTACAAGGATGAAATTTAATATTTTCCAAAATAAAATACCCGGGGACTAATTTTGCAAATTTCCAAACTCCGGGGACTAAACTTGTAATTTTCTCAAAATTTTCATCCAGGGATTAAAAGTGATTTTTGTAACTTCCCAAGGACCCAAAATGATTTTCCTTTCAAAAATATCCCACCAGGGACCAAATCTGCCAATTATTGAAACTCCAGGGACCAAACTATAAATTTCCAAAACTTTTCAGATTTTTCACCAAAGGACTAAATATGATAACTTATGATTTCAAAAGGACCTTTGGTGATAATTTTCCATTTTTTGAATGACCAGGGACTAATTTTGTAATTTTATGAAAGTTGGGGGACTGAAACTGCCAATTTTGCAAACTTTATACGTTTTTCATCTGTTTTTGCTCATTTTGCATCTAAAACATATAAAACACAATTTTGAAATATTTTTGGTATTTTGATGCATTTCTGAGTGTTTTTGTATGTTTTGCAGTTCAAATTTGACCAAAAATGATGAGTGTTTGAGCACTCATCAATCCCCCACACTAAACTATTGCTAGTCCCTAGCAATATTGTTTTGAAAACTTGATGGATTTGAAAAACTCTTTACCAAAAGCCATCACTTCTGGAGTAGCCAGGTGTAAGAACTGTGGCACACCTGATAACCGTGTGATTTTGAGCAAACCACCAGCTGTCAACGGATTTGATTAGTCTTTACCAAAAGTCGTTTGCTTCTCGACTAGCCAGCTCTTGATGGAATAGTCAACATCTTGGTGAGCTGATTACCAATTATGGATTTTTCACGGCCTTTACCACAAGCCATAATCTTGCGGGCTAGCCAACTCATTTGTTTTTGGGGAGTTGAGGAACCATACAATTTTGGGCAAATTGCAAGCCGTAAACGGATTTGAGATGTCTTTACCAAGAGCCATTTGCTCCTGGACTAGCCAATCCCTTTTGTCGGTTAGACAAGGCGGACTGATTACCACAAAAATTTTGATGCACCAGTGAAATTTTTTTTAAATTTTTGAAATTTTGGCTAAAACGGGGGTATTATATAGTAAAATGTGATAAAATTCGCTAGAATATCGAATACCCCCCCCCCCCCCACACTTAGCATGAATATTGTCCTCAATATTCAAAATCCCGGCTATTATGCCGACATTTTGAACGTAAAATGGCAACATTACAAGCTAAGCGTGGAAAACATCATTTTGTTTTTCACTCTTGTAACCATAGCATGGGGGACTCCCCCACACTTAGGGTGAAAACCCTATAAGCATGCTACTGTTTTTGTTTACCGAGTCGCTAGCTTGACTCGACCCCGAATTCATTTGTCCTTGGGGAAGCATGATGTGGAAGAGACAATCTCAATCGGACTTTCATTCAAGATGTTTGGACAAACATTTGAAGCACGTGAAAGTTCCACACCAATGAGATATACTGAGAGACCCTGGCTCAAAGAATGATATATGAAAATGCCGGGGTCAAATATAGTGTCTTCATTCCCGAAGGAGTGAAGAACTGGAGAAGTCACCCGAAAGGTGAAGAAGGGTAGAAAGATCTTGATGATAATCAAGATTGATTCATCATCATCAGAAAGAGAATTCATGATTGGTGTATCATGAATCTCATCAGTAAAGCTCGTGTGATCTAGACAAATTATGGGTGGGAGGGTTGGGATTTTGATATCAATCAAATTCTCAAGGTTGAGAATATTTTCCTCCGGAAAACAAAGATCAACTTTGTCTAGATCAAAGTGAAAGTTATCATACTCCGGTGGAGATATGATATGAGTGAGTTCACCGGAGAACTCCTCAAAAGTGAATGAATCATAATCGGGGAGAGAAATTTGAGAATGAGAAGTGGTACTGTCACTAATCTTCTCTCCCATATGATCAAAGGAAAAGGCTTCAAACTCCGGTATAGGATCATCGGAGAAAATGTCACTATCCTAAATTAGGATAGGAGATGAAATAGGTTTCATATTGAAAGCCTCGATTTTAGAAATGAGGAGATCGACATTCAATAATGTTGCACGAAGTGCTTCATCCTTGATTTCAGTGTCAATCTCATCATTCTCTTCTTCTAAGCTAACTAGCTTAGAAGGTAATTCTTCCATAAAAATGATGTCTCCACATGATAACGAATCGTTATCAGTAGAATCGGAGAACATCTGAACATCATCATTCGGGAAGACAAGAGGAGGAGGAATATCACATAAATGATCAAGAATTCCCTGTGACTCTCTTGGGATTGGAACAAGGTTCTCAACACTAGACTTTATGAATTCGTCCGATTCCTTATCAGGAACAGTGTCAAGATGCTCGTCCCCCATGCTCAGAGAGTGAGTGTGAATCTCGGGTGTGATAAGAATGGGTTGAGATGGGATCTCAACTGATGGAATCTCATCTGATGAACTTGATGAATCTTTATAAAATCTAAGGATATCAAGTGTATCCTCATCATCACTGTCATCAGGAATGAAACGGAATCGAGAGCTAGACCTGGCTGCTTTTTCTTTTGCTATTGATTCCCGAATAGATCTTTCATAAGCATTTTGGGAATTTATTTTAGCAGCATGTTCGTCAGCTAACAATTCTTCCATCGATTTTTGGTTTGGATTATCTGGGGTATGTGTTATTCCTCTCAAGTCTTTCACTAAATCCAAAAGATCAAGGAGAAGACTTTGAGGAATTGGTGGAGATGGAGGTTCGTCATAATACGATGTGTCAAAATTGTCACAAGGATAAGGATTACCCGTTTGACAATCTGAGCTGAAGTGTGGACCTCCACAGTAATCACAACAGTAAAACTAATGTGGCTGTGGGTTGTACGTCCTAGAGTCATAACCGTTATCAGGAAACTGCTCATAGACAAGCGTGTTTCCCGATTGGCAATCATAACTGTAGTGTGAACCACCACAGTGCTCACAACAGTAAAACTGTTGAGACTGATGGTGTGGTAACTGATGGAATGAATCAGTGGTGTCATGATAGGAATAGGGATCTTGGTTATAGACAGACCCGTTTCCTGACTCTACCATGCCACAACCGGGGCAATTACCACCATTATAAGAACTGCCACACCACTGGCAAACCAGAAGGTGTGGATGAGACATAGAAAGAATCAAATGTGTATAGAGGGTGAGGAATGGAGAATCAAAGATGTGAGAGGGTAAAGGTGATTATTTTTTTGATTTTTGGATAGACATTTTGTACAAATGAGAAAGAAAATCTTTTTGTGTTTTTGTGTTCGTTGAAAACTGATTTTAAAATGTTTTCGGGAACGGTTTTGTTTTGATAATGGGAAAATATGAACAAAGGATGAATAAATATACAATGGAACGAATTCCAAAGACACTAATCAGAAAAACCGTTTAGATACGCAGACAACCTCCCCGGCAGCGGCGCCAAAATTTGATTGATGCTAAACCGTCAACCAAAGTCAACGACGGATGTGGTCAAGACGGTCAAACAGCTTAGATCAATGCTCCATGGAATATAGTGTTTCCACGGGTCGTTATGTCCCGACGAGGTGTGAATGGTTATGAAACGGTTTCGTGATCGGGTGAATTTGGATGAAAAGGGGTTTGTGAATGGTTAAGCTAAGGAATCTACAAGAGAATAGCTTAAATAAGCTATATGAATAAGACGGGAAACTAGGAAAAACCAGAAACGATTTAAACCTAAAAACGCGAACGTTACGTTTAAATAAAACGTAGACGTACGAAATAAAACGTAAAAACTGAAATCTGAAAACACCCAGGGGGTGAAAATGACTTTTTTACAAACTTAAAAGTAAAAGAAAATTTATAGAAAAAGAAAATAAATTTTTACACTAATTAATTATTTAATATTAATTAATTACTATTTAATACATATTATTAATATTTAAAATACTTAAATAGAATATAATATTAATTTAATACAAGAAAAGTGAAAATAAAATTTCTAAAATTATAAAATAACTAAAAATAAGTTTTAAAATTAAAAATATGTATTTTTGTCTTTTTGTGATTTTTATATCAATTAATTACTAATTAAACATTAATTACCTAATTAAACTATTTTAAATTAAGAAAAATAGAAAATGAACAGTAAAAATTACAAGAAAATTTCTAAAATTATTTTACATTATATAAAATCTAGGAAAAATATAAACACTAGGTTTTACTTAATAAAAACTAATTATGCTAATTTACACTAATTATTAATTAATTATAAATAAAACTAAGATTAAATCTAATAAATACTTAATGACAAAATAAAAATCTGAAAAAATTATTATAAATACTTTAATATATGAGGAATTTAATAAAAATATAAAATAGCTAAGTTCTTAATAAAAATATAAAAATGAAAAAATAAAATTAAATAGAAACTATCACTTAGAAATAAATTGGTTTTTTGAAAATTTTCTTTTGGAAACTTATTACACTACTGAAAATAAGAAACTTTTACAAAAACAACTTTCTTGGAGCTTAAAAATAAGCAAAGCAAGTGCTTATTTGGTTGAGAGTTGACTTTGGTCAACTGTCAAGGGAAAATGGTAATTTAAGCAGCTAGGGGGGCCCATAAAGGTAAAATAAGATGTGAATAAGCTAAGAGGACCAAAATAACATGGAAGGAACAAGTTCAAGGCCTGAATAAGCCAAATAAGCTGATTAAGCTTATTTACAAACCAAACAGTCACTCAGAAAAGGGACAAGGTTTAGTCCTTGATTCAGGTGGGGCCCAGGGGTTCCCAGGTCAAAGATATGGTCAAAATGTGGTGTATGGTAGGAGGGGGGTTGTAAGGAACCAAGGTTGGGCACTGGGACCCACAAGGGTGGCCAGAAAACCACCACCAAGTGGTGGTGGTGGCTGTGTAACTGATGTGCAGGGGAGCAGCTTGCCTTGCAAGCTACTTTAGGGCAAGCTAGGGCCTAGGAAAAATTTTTCAAAAATAAAAGAAGCATAGAAACTTAAATTAGAGCTGGTAGACAACTAATGGGAACAGGTTTTACTTCATGAAAGCAAACACATAAATCAAATAAAATCTTGCAACTTTTGAGAAAAACTGATGAATGCAAGTTTGACTTTTGTAAAAAACTTGAACTCTTGACTTTCTTGAACTTCTAATGAGTCTAATGGATTGAAATGGTTGTTATATGCTAATGTAAGGCTGTTTTAAACTAGATTAACAACTATGAAGCTAAATTAAAGGTTTGTGGGTCTTAAATCCCTAACAGCTAACTGTTAGGGAACTTGGAAGTGGATTTTGACTTTGGGTTGTTTAGGGTGCCATTTTGTGACTTACAAGTCTTATTTAGACCTAATGTAGTATGCATAAACTAAAGCAACAACAAAACACCAACCAGAGGATAGCTAGATAGGCTGAACCAAACACCCTCTTATAAACTGAAATGACAGATTTTCAATGCAATTTTGCAACTAACACCTAAAACATGAAATCTAATCCTACATTAACTCTAAATAAACATGTTTAAACTGAAATAAACACTAAATCACTTATGCTACAGTGAATCACAAAAAGTTGTAAAAGGCTTACAGTGAGATCAAATTTAAGACAGGGATACCAAGGTAACCAAACCACAACCTACACCCCCCTTGGGGTTCTAATACCCCTGAAATCCATAAACAACCAAACTTCTTGTCTTCTTCTTTCTTGGAAACTAATTTCAAATTTTACACCATTATTTTTCTTTTTATTTTTTTCTTTTTCTTTTCTGATTTTCTGCTTTCTATGATTTCAAACAACCTTAAAAGTCTCCAAGAAACATTTTGAGATAAAATGCAAGCTTTTGAAATGAAGTAACAAGTGACATGAAACTTTTAGTGAAAATTCAAATTTTGCATAAACTAACATAGAACTTCAATTAAAACTTAAAATGTGAAAATACACTTGTAAACTGATTGGGAAAACAGAAAATTACAAAGCATAGGTGATTACAGAAATAAAATTACACTACTAAAAACAAAACTAACTAATACTATTCTAATGCTACTTCTTCTCTTTTTTTTTCATTTTATAGACCCTGGAGGATGTTTCTGACTTTTCCCACACCTCTGAGCCGTTGGATGAGCTTCACACGATCTCCACCCTTCAAAACCAATTTGGCGGGAAAACGGGGTGGGTAAATTTGAGTGGGGTTTGGTGGGCAGTTGGGGTAATAAATGAAGAGGGGGAATTGGAGTGGTGTGGTTGAGTGTTTGGTGGAGTTTGGAGAGGAGGGGGGAACATGGTTACTGGAAATTAGGGAGGGTTAATTTGAGGTTAGGGGTGATGAACAGTGATACGGGTTGGGGGTGTTGACTGGGTCAACGAGGGGTGGTATTAAAGGTGGGGTTGGGCCGGTTGGTGATTGGGCTTGGTAATTGGATTTAAGTTTGTGGATTGGGGTGTATAATAACTAAGGGTCCGTTTGATATAGTATGTAATCACAAGGACCAATATTGTAATTTGGCTAATCATGAGGGACTGAAATGTAAAATTCACAAAGTATTCACAAGGACTAAATTTGACAACATTAGAATATTACAAGGATGAAATTTAATATTTTCCAAAATAAAATACCCGGGGACTAATTTTGCAAATTTCCAAACTCCGGGGACTAAACTTGTAATTTTCTCAAAATTTTCATCCAGGGATTAAAAGTGATTTTCGTAACTTCCCAAGGACCCAAAATGATTTTCCTTTCAAAAATATCCCACCAGGGACCAAATCTGCCAATTATTGAAACTCCAGGGACCAAACTGTAAATTTCCAAAACTTTTCAGATTTTTCACCAAAGGACTAAATATGATAACTTATGATTTCAAAAGGACCTTTGGTGATAATTTTCCATTTTTTGAATGACCAGGGACTAATTTTGTAATTTTATGAAAGTTGGGGGACTGAAACTGCCAATTTTGCAAACTTTATACGTTTTTCATCTGTTTTTGCTCATTTTGCATCTAAAACATATAAAACACAATTTTGAAATACTTTTGGTATTTTGATGCATTTCTGAGTGTTTTTGTATATTTTGCAGTTCAGATTTGACCAAAAATGATGAGTGTTTGAGCACTTATCAAATAATAATAATAATAATAATAATAATAATAATAATAATAATAATAATAATAATAATAATAATAATAATAATAATAATAATAATAATAATAATAATAATAATAATAATAATAATAATAATAATAATAATGATAATGATATTAATTATGATACTAAATACTAATAATAATACTAATAGTAATACTAATAATATTAATAAGGTAAAATACTTAATAAAAAGTTTTAGCCAAAATGTTTTGTGATTTATTTGGAAAAATGGTTTTGAGATTTGTTTTCGAAATGGTTTAAAAAAAAGTTTTGATTTTGGAAAATGATTTTACATTTAAGTCTCGGGGTTTAAGGGTATAAAGGGAATTTTGGTGTCGGGTGAGGGTATTTTGGTCATTTTAGGTTAAGGTTAAGGGTAAGATGGTAATTACGGTTGTGTTGTGGATTTCCATACCTCCCCCCATGTCATGTCCCAGGATTTCTTTGACTCATCAATTCTTCAATAAATGCTCCAAATAGTGTTGAATCGATCCGGTATTACTCCATTTAGCTCCTTTTCCCATCCAAGCTTGATTTTGCTCACTTTTGCCTAGTTTTCAATCCATTTGTACCTGAAATACACAAAAACACACTCCAAGGATATTTGTAACATTATATGGTCATTTTTGGGTGTTTTTGGTCGTTTTGGTGGGTTTTTCGGGCCTAAAATGATGAGTAATGGCCACTCATCAGAGGCGTCCCATGATTTGTGGTAACGGCTAAGGCTTAGTGTCCCACTCTTCCTATCTTGGAGGGAAAGCCATGGAGAAAGAGGGGACGTGAGTGAGACTTGGTCTTGCTAGAGTCCCGTCCTAATATCATCAGAGGGCATACCCTGAAGGGCTTAGGCCTCCGATTGGTGAATTCCCAACTGGTAACTAAATCAAGGTGATTAGTTTGACGCCAATGAATATTTTAGGAGGCTTACCCAAGCCTTCGAGATGTAGGTTGGGACCAGGTTCGAAGGGGAGTCCTTCGACCAGATCCTAGGGTACATTATCAGTGTGTATATAGCCGATGTTAACTTATCCTTAATCATTTATCAAAAAACAAGCATAGCTAAGTGTGAAATTATGGTTAACAACCTTTGTGAGTCACTAAACAGTAAGTTGCTAGATGGTATAGATAAACCAATAATAGGGTGTTTGGAATAAATTAGGGAGTATTTGATGAAGAGGATAGTTAATGTTCAAAAGGTCATAGATAAGTGAGCAGGTCCCTTAACCCAAACTGCAACATCCATTTATGATGTTATTAAGCGAGAAGCTAGTGATTATCGTGTTATTTGGAATGGGGCGGACATTACCAGTGTGAGGGAAAATGGAATAACAAATGTGTGGTGAATATGAGGTTAAGGACATGTACATGTAGGAGATGGGAGCTAACTGGTATTCCGTGCAAACATGATGTGGCAGCAATGTATAGCATGGCAAATGATGGTAGGGAGGCAGGTATACCTGAGGAATTTGTACATCAGGCATATTGGCTAAAAACATGGAAGGAGACGTACAACCATAAGATTACACCTGTTGCTCACAGTCAATTTTGGCCCAAGTGCACCATCCCTAGTATCTTATTACCCCCACACCATCATGTTCCAGTTGGCAGACCAAGGAAGAAGAGGAAAGTTAGCAAAGAAGAGACGGCTGAGAAAGCCTTAAAGGAAATGATCAAGGGTGGGAAGCTTTCAAAAAAGGAAAAAATGTCACTTGTAGCCAATTTGGTACAACGGGCCACAATAAAAGAGCATGTACAAGTCCAAGAAACAAGAATGCAAAGGGGAAAGGCAAGAAGAAGGCAAGAGTTGATGGTGTTGCAGACAGTGAAGCAACTGAAACTGATGCAGGACCAAGTCGACCAATGGATTCACAATCAACCCAAGAGATTGGTAGTCATGGGACAAAGAGTATCAGAAAGGCTTCCAAACAAGCCGCAAATTGAATGGCTTTATGCGTGAGTGAGATAAAAGATTTCTTTAATTTTATTGTTGTTTGTGAGTTTTAGATTAAGACAATCGCTATTTCTTTGGTTCTGTTATGTTTGTTAAAAAATGGTGATGAAGATTAAGACAATTGGTATTTCTTTGGTTTTATTATGTTTGTTAAACAATGGTGATGAAGACAATTAGTATGTCTTTAGATAATGACAGTTGCTATTTTTGTGGGTCTGTTATGTTTGTTAAACAATGGTGATGAAGACAATTAGTATATCTTTAGAATAAGACAATTGCTTTTTTTTGTAGGTCTGTTATGTTTGTTAAACTAACATACAAATCCATTAAACAAATACATTGCATAATACTACGAACATACAACTAAATTTTTTCAACTACCACAAAGGCACAAAGTTATTATATCAGATGTTTCATCCTTAACTTGAGGAACACAAAACACTTAACAAAGATGTCATTTCTTACTGGCAAACTGCCTTTTTTCAACTGTGTTGGGATATAAAAGATCAAGGTACTTCTGTATGTCAAAGTACTGCTGCTTGAAGATTAAAGTCAAAGTGCTGCTTGAAGATCAAAGTCAAAGTACTGTTGTTTATTGAAGATTGTTAAAAGTACTTTGAAGAGTATAAGGACTTAAGTGCAATATTAATTAGAGGATTATTATGTAATAATGTATGAATATTCTAGAATTAGTTAGGGATAATTACGTGTCGTTCAAGATATATGATGTAAACCAACTTAAGGTTATCTATATAAGGAGCCTTATGATGGTATTAGGGATATAAGTTTTAGTCGAAGTTCTAAGAGCCTTAGAGCTTTACAAAGTCAATAATAGTTAGGGATTGTTAGTGAATCTGTGTAGCAAAGCAAATTCATGTTTGGTTTAATATAAAAGTTCTTCTTAAGCTTTGTGTTAGTAGATTCCACATACTTTACAAGGTCAATCAGTGTTTCAATATTAAAAGTGTTGAGTTTACTTAATATTATTAAACCTTTACAAGCTACAAAGTAGTTTGGTCAGAGTATATCGATCCAACAAGTGGTATCAGAGCTTGTGTTGGAAACTTTGATTAAGAAGAAAAACCTTTAAACCGATTCTACTACAAACCCTTCAAGATGTCGACAGAGGCTGCACCTGCTCCATCAATCACTGCTGTTAGAATTCCTATTGTCAAGAAGGGAGAATATGACTTATGGGCCATGAAGATGAGGCAGTACATTGCCATCACAGACCATGCACTATGGGATGTGATTGTCAATGGTAATATGCAAATTGAAGAATGAGTGGAGATCCCTGGACAACCAACACCACCTAAGCCAACCATACCAGCTGCTACCAAAAGAAATCAAGACAAGGCTCTCAACATATTGCTCTCTGCCATTCCTAATGGGAACTTATTGAAGTTTCATGATTCTAAGGATGCAAAACAACTATAGGCTGGAATTAAGAAAAAGTTTGGAGGTAATGATGCTTCCAAGAAGATGCACAGGAACTTGTTGAAGCAACAATTTGAAACTTTCATTGTTGGTGAAAGAGAAGGTCTTGATTCTGCTTATAAAAGATTCCAAAATCTTCTGAGTATGCTAGAACTATATGGAGCTGAGGCATCAGTTGAAGATGCTAACTTTAAGTTCTTGAGAAGCTTGCCATCAGCATGGCATGTAGTTGCTACTATGATCAGAGGACAATCCGGTTTGGACACAATGGACTTTGATGATCTCTACAAGAATCTGAAGGTGTATGAGCATGAGATGAATGGTACTACAGGTTCAGGCACACATCAGAAACCCCAAAACATTGCTTTTGTATCTTCTGAAAACATAAGCAATACTTCCAATAAAGGTACTGCTTATCATGTCCAAAGTACTGTGACCGAAACTCAGGTTCCATGTACAACTATGGTCACTACCACTTCATCACCATCAAACACCCCCACCTCAGATGATGTTCTATGTTCATTCTTTGCTCAACAAGCATCTCTACCTGTAACCTATCAAGAGGATGTCTTGCAAATAGATGATGATGCTTTGGAAGAGATTGATATCAGATGGCAAGTTGCCATGATCACTGCAAGGATTAAGAAGTTTATGAATAAGATAGGAAGAGGCATAAATTTCACAGCTAAGCAGGGAATAACATTTGATAAGTCCAAAATTAAGTGCTTCAATTGCCAAAGGACAGGTTACTTTGCAAGGGAATGCAAATTTGCAAAGTATCAAGCAAACAAGATGATTGAACAACCCAAGTCTAAAAGAAAATAGGTTCCTATTACTGAACCAAAACCAAAAGCTTTGGTTGCTCAAGAGAATCTGTCAGAGATTGATTGGTCCAATGAGTTTGATGATGAACCTGTAACCTACTCAATGGTTGCATTGGAAGACTGGAGCACAACTTTTGATGAAGAGCTTGGATATGATGCTTTGGAGTCAAGAGATGGTCTAGGAAGCTTTGATTGGAGCATGGAGTTTGAAGAAGATCCTGTTCAATTTGCTTTGGTAGTACCTTCAAACACTTTTCAAAGTACCTTCATCACCAAGTTCATCCACTATCTCTGAGGTATGCTCTAAGTGTAATGATATGTATCAAAAGTTACTTAGTGAATATGTAGCTGAAAGAGATAAATTTCAAAGGGCTAGGTCTGAGATAGCTGGCTACCAGTTGACTTTAGAGTCAATGGAGGCCAAAATAATTACACATGAAAACAATGAAGTAGCATGGGCTGAAACATATAAGCAACAAGAGTACCAAGTAAAGTTGAGTGAATGGAAACTAGGATGTAAGGTATCTGAACTAGAGTAAGTTACTGCTGAGAGAGATAAGTTGTTAGAAAAACTTGTTGTCTGGAATGAATCAGGTCTGTCACATGTTTAATTTGTTGAAAAGCAAAGAACGTCAAACATTAAAAACTGGCCTAGGTTATGATAATGATAGCACAGAAGGTATTCCATTTAAGAGTAAGGAACTAAATCTTACAGTAGATACCTCAACTAGTGATGAAGAATTCATAAATTTGGATGAAAACACTTCTAGTGATGAGGAAACCCCTAGTCCAACACCTCCTGAATATAAGAATGACAAGGGATACAATGCAGTTCCTAATCCCCCAGGTAGTTTTCAACCACCTAGGAAAGATGTCTCTTGTTATGGGGTAGATAACCTAGAGTTTAGGAAAAAGCTTAAAGGTCAATCAAATCCTGAAATTTTAGGAAAATCTGTTGAAGCACCTAGGGTTAATAAGAAAAAGTTTTCAAAACAAGTAGTACCTTCAAACACTTTTCAAAGTACTGCTGATCACTCAACAGTACCTCCAAGAAAATATTTTCAAAATACTGCTAATTTTAGAAAACCTTTTGGAAAGGGATTTGGGGATATTGGTCCAAAAGTCTGTTATGTATGTTATAGTCCTCATCATTTGATTAAGGACTGTGATTATCACTCAGAATACTTAAGCAAATATCCAAAGACCAGAACTGCACATCCAAGTCAAAGGGAGAATAGGCCAAGAGATAACAAACCAGTTTGGAATTACACAAATAGGGTTAACCATAGTAATTTCTCAAAAGACTATAGGCACCCTCATCAGAAAAGATCACTCTCCAAACCCACAGTACCTTCTCAAAGTACTGATAGAAAGTTCCTTAACCAAGGTGTTGTTAGCAGAAACTCAAGTGTAAGGCCTAGGAGATTCAATTACTACAAACCTAGAAGGCCTTACAACACAAGAAAAGATGCTAGAACACAAAACCTAACTCCAAAAGTTACAACTAAATGGGTTAAGAAAGAAAGTATTGTTGGGGAAGAACCAGTACTTTCAGAGGCTAAGGGTGAAAAAGGGAAAATTGATAAGAATGAACCAAAATTTTTGGAAACAAAAACCTTAATTCTTGATCATGTTTTCAAAGACAGTGGTGATTACATACTCAAAAATTTTAAGTATGTCACTCCATAAGGGGAACACAAGTCAGTAATGGCTTGGGTTCCTAAAAGTAACTAACCTTTTTCATGTATATGCAGGGCAACCTAGAAGAGGAGCTTAAAGATCATCTTATTGTTAATAGTGGTTCCTCTGGAAGTATGACAGGAGAAAAGGAGCTCTTGTCAGATTTTAAAGCTTATTTTGGAGGAAAAGTTGCATTTGGGAATGATCCTGATGGAGGAAGAATCACTGGCAAAGGAAGTATCAAGAATGTCTTATACTTTCTCCTGATTTTAAGTTAGAAGATAGAAACTTGGTGATGCTGAGAGCACCAAGAACTAATGATGTGTATAACATAGACTTGAAAAATATCAATTCTGCTGAAAGAGCAACATGCTTGATTGCAAGAGCAACAATGGAAGAATCACATCAATGGCACATAAGATTGGGGCATGTAAATTTCAAGAACATCAATAAGCTGGTCAAAGGAAATTTAGTTAGAGGTTTACCTTCTAAAACATTCAAGAATGATCACTCATGTCTTGCTTGTAAAAAGGGTAAACAGCACAAGGCTTCCTGTAAGAAGATTGAAGAGAAAACCATTAGAGAGCCTTTGGAATTGCTGCACATGGATCTGTTTGGACCTGTTTCAATTGTTAGTTTGAACAAGAAGAAGTACTGTTTGGTTGTGATAGATGGTTGTAGCAGATTTAGTTGGGTCTTTTTCTTATGTTTCAAGGATGAAACTTTTGATGCTATTCATGGTCTAATATTAGCACTTGAAAATCAGTTAAGACTCAAGGTTAGAGGCATTAGATGTGATAATAGGACAGAGTTCAAGAATCAACTAATGGATGAATTTTGTGCCAAGAAAGGAATTAAAAGAGAGTTCAGTATTGCCAGAACTCCACAGCAAAATGGAGTTGCAGAAAGAAAGAATAGAACTCTAATAGAAGCAGCAAGGACAATGCTTGCAGACTCCCAATTACTTGTTCCATTCTGGGTTGAGGCTGTAAGTGCTGCTTGTTATGTGTTGAACAGAGTATCAGTGACAAAACCTCAAATGAAGACACCTTATGAGTTACTCATGGGAAAGAAGCCTAGCATCAAGTTTATGAAACCTTTTGGATGTCCCCTGACTATTTTGAACACTGCTGATAATTTGGGCAAATTTGATGGGAAGTCAGATGAAGGATACTTATTGGGATATTGTACCAATAGCAAAGGATTCAGAGTGTACAACAGGGCTACAAAGAAGGTTCAAGAATGTCTTCATGTTACTTTTCTAGAAGAGCAAGAAAATTCTAAAGGTAAAGGTCCTGATTGGATGTTTGATCTTGATTTAATGTCTTCATCTATGAATTATGTACTTGTTAGGGAAGAAAATCAATTTGTTCCCACTGAAGAAGAAGAACAGTACATTGTTCATAATGTTAATTTAGGATCTGAAGATGAGTCTAATGATAAAGTCAATTATGAGAAGAAAAGTACTTCTGAGCCTCAAAGTACTGTTGATCCTCAAAGTACTGCTCCACCAAAGACCACAGTATCTGATGAAGACCAAGCCATTCAAGATGAACTTAGTAGGATGCTTTTTCAAGAAACAACGGCTAAGTCTTATGAGGATGATCAAAGGAGAGCTTATGAAGCAGAAAAGAAGAAGGCTAAAGGCACTGACAGTACTTTACCCCAAAGTACTGCTGATCCATTTGAAAGTACTTTTCAAGCTTTAGATACTTCAAATTGGATAAATAATGATGCTGTGAATGATCCTAACATGCCCGACTTAGAAGATACTGATGATTTGAATGATCCAAACAAGATTGCCTTAGACGATACTGATGATGAATTGGATCAAGAAGGCATTTTCTCAGATTCTAATGAAGATCCTGACTTAACTAATTTGGAAGATAATCTTGAAGTCTCACCAACTCCTATCTAAGAATTCACAAAAATCATCCTGTTAACAACATAAGTGGACCCTCAACTTCAGGAGTGCTCACAAAAACTAAAGCTAAGAATATGTCACAACAACATACCTCTTTACTTAGCTTTATTTACAAGCAAAATAGGGTGAATCACAAGAATCAAAAATTATGTTTATTTGCTTGTTTTCTGTCTCAAGAAGAACCTAAGAATATAAAACAAGCATTAGCCAAAGAGAGTTGGGTTGAAGCTATGCAAGAAGAACTCTTACAGTTTAAACTTCAAGAAGTATGGGTATTATGTGATTTACCTGATGGTAAGAGATTGATTGGAACAAAATGGGTCTTCAGGGTAAAAAGAGATGAAAGAGGGAATGTTATTAAGAATAAGGCAAGGTTAGTGGCTCAAGGATATAGACAGGAAGAAGGAGTAGACTATGATGAAGTATTTGCTCATGTGGCAAGGATTGAAGCCATAAGGCTATTTTTGGCTTTTGCATCTTATATGGGATTTCCTGTATACCAAATGGATGTTAAAAGTGCTTTTCTATATGGCACTATCACAAAAGAAGTTTATGTCAAACAGCCTCCTGGTTTTGAAGATCCTGCACACCCAAACAAAGTCTACAAGGTTATCAAGGCTCTGTATGGCCTTCATCAAGCTCCAAGAGCATGGTATGAAAGACTCTCAAATTTTCTATTACAGCATGGTTATAGGAGAGGAGCTATTGACAAGACTTTGTTCATCAAGAGAGATAGGAAGGATATCATGCTTGTCCAAGTTTGTGTAGATGATATTATTTTTGGTGCTACTAAGCAATCTATGGTGAAGGAATTTGAAGATCTTATGCAAAAAGAGTTTCAGATGAGTTCAATGGGAGAAGTAACATTCTTCTTGGGACTTCAAGTGCAACAATCAAGCAGTGGAATCTATATTTGTTAAGATAAGTATGTTGCATATATTCTTAAGAGATTCAATTTCACAACTGTCAAGTCTACATCTACACCTGTGGATACTAACAAACCTTTGGGAAAAGATGAAGAAGGAGAAGCCGTTGATGTCACATTATACAGGTCTATGATTGGATGTCTCATGTATTTAACTCCATCTAGGCCTGATATTACTTTTGCTGTGTGCTTATGTGCAAGACATCAGGTTAATCCCAAGGTATCACACTTGAATGATGTCAAACGGATTTTTAGGTACCTTAGGCAACAACCTAAGCTAGGATTATGGTATCCTAGGGAGTCACCTTTCCATCTACAAGCCTTTTCAGATAGTGATTATGCTGGAGATAACTATGACAGAAGATATACAACTGGAGGGTGTCAGTACCTTGGAAGTAGATTAGTCTCATGGCAATGCAAAAAGCAAACAATTGCAGCAACATCTTCCACAGAAGCAGAGTATGTAGCTGCTGCCAGTTGTTGTGCACAAGTACTTTGGTTGCAAAATCAGCTTTTGGATTATGGATTCAACTTCAAGAATACTCCTATCAACATTGATAATGAGAGTACCATTTGTATTGTGAAGAATCCAGTCTATCATTCAAAAACCAAGCACATTCAAATCAGACATCATTTTATTAGAGATTGCTATGAGCATAGGCTTATCAATGTGGTTAAAGTCCATACTGATGATAATGTAGCAGACCTACTCACAAAGGGCTTTGATGTTTCTAGATTTACTTTTTTAGTTGTGAGTATTGGTATGATTAATAATTAAGCTACTTTTGAGGGGAGGTATTAGTAGTTAGTCATTATTTGAGGGGAGGCTACATGTATAATTCAAAAGAAAAAGTACTTTATTCATTATTCAAAGATGGGTTACATCAAACAGTTCCACAAGATACATCATGACACAGACAATGTTGAACCACACACACTGACAACTACCACAACACAACCTACTACTAAGCTCCACACACCCTACTCCATAGGCCTTTTCCCCTTGCCCTCGTAGCTCTGCTTTCCCTTTTGAGCAGTCTATCTTTTGTCATCAAAAGAAGCTTGCTTCCTTGGGCAAGCCAGACCAATAACTTGCTTGGGTGGTTTCTCTTTTCTTAGAGCAGGCCACTTCATGTTCTGTATTGCTGATTCCAGGGCTTGAGTCAAAGCATGTGGAAGCTCATTAGCCAGAGATGAACCAGGGACAGACTTTTTCTTCTTGGGCTTTGGATTGGTAGTGCTTGATGCATCAGTTATGGTAGAGTTTGATACACACATGGAACAAGATGATACATTTGGAGGAAAGTACCCCTTCCATCCTGGATCCTCAAAGTCTGAATCAGAATAGTAGCTTATTTCTGAGTCTGTGGAGCCATCTGAGTCAGAGGAGATGTACACCAATGGGAAGTGACTCATTGTTATCACTAGGGTTTTTGTATTATGGTGATGCAAGAAGAGATGAATGAAGTATGTTGGTGGAAGAGTTCCTTTTATAGGCAAGGTAAGGTATAAAGGGTGTTAAATGAAGTTCATTGAATTCTACTTGCCTTGGTAGCTTTGGGAATTAATTTGGGGAGATAGTAATTACTTCGGGTTGACTTTCAAAGATATTTTAGTCAAATAGTCAACTATCAAGATATTTTGCTTGGGAAGTACTTTGTGTTGATATAAATAATATATAAAAACGTTATTAATATCTTTCGATATCCTTAAGTTTTGACGATCACAAAATATAAGAACATTAAACGCAAAGTTAATACGTAAACAAGTTTTAAGCAAGTTTATATCATCTCATCCAACATAATCACTCAAGGTATGAATAAACAAGTGACTAATACATTTTATGATCAAAGGAATGTTTATTTATATAATACAAAGTTTATAAAGTTAAATAAACTTATTATATATTGTTGAAAAACATTTTTGATAATAAAGGAAAATGTTTTCTTCATAATAAATATATGAATTCAAAATTTTAACCAAAATCAGTTAGTTTTTCACCAAATAAAATTTCCCCAGAAAAAGGCAAGAAAATTGCAATTTTCATCTGGGCGGCCCCCTTAATTTTAAGGGGGCCGGCACACAATTAAGGGGATCGGCCACGCTCCCCTGTCAGATTTTGTCAAAAAATTTTCCCTATAAATACCACCTTAAATCTGGAATTTTTCCCACCTCTTGCACGAAAATTTTCAGATCCAAATCTCTCTAAGCATCCTCATAAAAACCCTTTGATCAATTGTTAATCCTTGTTTCAAGTGATTCATTCCGTCACCTCTCATCTCTCAAAATGCAAGAGAAGAATACTTCTTCAATATCAAGTTGTGAAGTATTGTAGATTTGTGTATATAGTCTAGTTGTTGTGACATTCATTATAAAGGTGTGATAGTAGTGTAACTAGATAGATCTAGGAGTTGAAGTTGTGAATAGAAGTAGTGAGATATACGTAGTGGTGTGAAGAAGATTGTTGGGAGGTAGATTGTTGTGAAGTAGATAGTTGTGAAGATAGATAGTTGTGAAGAAGTAGAGTTGTGATTAAGTAGTGACTAGGTGTGAAGAAGTTGTGTAGAAGGTGTGAATAAGTTGTGACGAAGTTGTGGTGTGTATATTGGTGTGTAAGGTTTTCTCCGCCATAAGGGAGCTTGTTGACATAGTGAAGAAAACTCTCGAGTAGGTGACTCGAGGAGTGGAGTAGGGCAAGGGAGGTGTCCTTGTAGCCGAACCACTATAAATCATTTGTCTCGCGGTTAGATCTTTCCATATCTTACTTATCATCTTGCTTATATCGTTATTACTTTTGTAGACGTAGACGTATATATATATATATATATATATATATATATATATATATATATATATATATATATATATATATATATATATATATATATATATATAGTTGCTCATATAGTGCTAGTATTGATTTTACTTAAAGATCAAACAAAAGTTTCAATCACAAAACAAAGTTTTTTACAATCAAACTAAAAAGGTAGCATACATATAATTGATCATTTCGATCAAGTATAGTTTTCATACAAAATATAACTAAGGATTATAAAATAAACATTTACTTACTTATCTCTCGTATATAGCCTATAATTGTTTATATTATGCATGTGTTGATTTCACATACTTAGTTTACATTATTATTATTGTTATACTTAGATATAGTTGTTCATATTGTTCAAGATTTAAGTTCACATAAGATCTAATTGAAGTTTTTAAAACAAACTTGTTTTTATAAATTTTAAAACGGACGTAAAACTATTCAACCCCCCTTCTAGTTTTCCACAATTGGCATCAGAGCCAGGTTAAACAAGATTTTTAAAATATATTGTATTTTAAAACTTGTATCGATCTATAGAATCAGAAAAATATTTTGAAGGACAATCTATGCAAAAACTACTACTCTTTGAAAGTGATGGATTTTTATATTGGAAAAATAGATTCGAAACTTATGTGAAATCGAAAGATCTTGATCTTTGGCATGTCATTACCTTTGGTGATTTTCCCCCTATTCAATATAATTTTGAAACTAAAATGGATGAAATTGTATCTTTTGAAAAACAAAATAATGATTTGAAAAGGAAACTAGCAAAAAATAATGAGGCTAAAATGGTTATTTATAATGCGTTACCACACAAAGAATATGAAAGAATTTTTATGTGTAAAACCGCAAAAGAAATTTGGGATTCTTTACTAATCACTCACCAAGGTAATAGTCAAGTTAAAGATAATAAAATAGATCTTCTTGTGCAACAATATGAATAATTTACGATTCCAGAGGAGGTATCAATAGATAATGTTTTTGTTAGGTTTAACACTATCATCACAAGTTTAAAAGCACTTGATGAGAATTTTTCTAGTAAGAGTTTTGTTAGGAAATTTCTTAGGGCTCTTCATCCAAATGGCGAGCTAAAGTTACGGCGATTGAAGAATCGAAGAACTTGTCAACTCTTCAACTTGATGAGTAGATCGGCAACCTGAAAGTCTACGAAGCAATAATAAAGAAAGACTCCGAGATGGTCAATGGAAAAAGAGAGCAAAGCAAGTCAATTGCGTTGAAAGCTAGGAAGGAATCTAGTAACGAAGATAGCTCATCTTCCGAAAGTGATGAAGAAGAATACGCCAGGCCATAAGAGATTTCAAGAAATTCTTCAAAAGGCGAGGAAGATTCGTTAAACAACCACACGATGAAAGGAGAGCACTTCAAACGAATAAAGATGACAAGTATAGCAAGAATGAGAGAAAGTGCTTCAAATGTGGTGATCCAAATCATCTCATCAGAAAATGTACAATGATGCCAAGAGATCAAAATCAAAAGGCGTTTGTTGGAGGAGCTTGGAGTGATAGCGATGACGATGAGAAAGAAATCACAGATGAGGAGAAGTATCTTATGGCTAAGACATCAAGCGAGGTACGTTCCGAAACCGAATACTTTAGTGACGAAAATTTATCATTAGACAAAAAAGACCTAGATAGTGAATATAATAGGTTATGCAAAATAGGTCAAAAGGTTATAGCTAAAAATAAGTCACTAAAACATATTAATAATCAATTAGAAAATGAAGTACTCGAATTAAAAATTAAACTACAACATTTGGAAAAAGAAAAAGAAGTTTTTAAAGAATGTAAAACATGTTTAGAGGTCAAAAACGAGAACGAAAAACTTAAAGATGAAATTTTCAAACTTGACAAGTTTAAAAATAGTAGTAACTCACTTAAGAAAATGATAAGTGTTCAAGAAACTTTGGGAGATAAAACCGGTCTAGGATTCAACTTAACTAATGTTTCAACTAGTGAAAATAAAAATGAAAATTTTGAATATGAATCTAGTAAACAAAAACCATTAGACTCAAAACCTAAGTATGTACCTATAAAAGATAGAAAAATACCTATTGCGAGTGATGAGGAAGTAAAAAGTTTTTATAAACCATCATTAAAAGCGAAAACCGGAGTTTCTAAACTAAAATTAAGATCTAAAGCTCCACCTCCAAATAGACCAAATAATCCTCATCCTCGGTCTAAAACCCCTCAACATAGTAGAAATCAAGGTAGACAAAACTTTTCTAATAATAGTCACCCAATGAGGATTTATCCACATCAACCAAGCTTTAGCCCATGGGAAATACTTCCACCATACATGCATCCTAGTCAATTGCAAACCATGTTTGGTTCAAACAACTTTGGACCAATGAGACCATGGGAACCAAGTGGCTAAGTTGTCACTTTTCGAAACTATTGAAATCTCATCTACAAATGGCTTCTATAAGTCAACATGGCAACTTGAAGTTTTTTGAAGAAAATTTATTGAAGACTAAAAGGTACGCATTTTTTTTAAGTTTATCATTAAAATTTATATTCTTAGATTAATAACTAGTTAGAATAATGCTTAGTTATATAGCTAGTAATACTTACTTACTCACATATTATGAACCCCTCTTAGTTGGCTTTCCTAGGATTTAAATTAAAATTGTTTGTTGTCGAATAACATAGAAAATGGAAATCTTCTATGTCCACTTGTAGAAAACTCATGGTGATGAAGTGAAATGAGTTAAGTGGATTAATCGTTAATATAGAAGTAAGACTAGATCCCTCGCGTAAGAAAACTATGGATGAAACAAGCTCTCGAAGACTATGGCATTAGGTTAGAAAATATTCCTATTATGTGCAATAACAAAGGTGCTATAGAAATAAGTCATCACTTTCTTAGGGACATTATATAAAAAGAAAATATAACAATAGAGAAGGTAGCTTCGGAAGGTAACATTGCCGATGTAGTCACTAAGCCTCTTAAGCGTGATTTACTTAACTACTTACGTTTAGGATTAGGAATGATGGAGCAAATTGATTAAATTCTTGTAATACTTAACATCTTCTGAAAAATCAAAGTTCTGAAAAAATTTCTTTGCCAGATGGGCGGACCCCTTAATTTATAAGGGCGCCCCCCTTAAAATTAAGGGGACCGGCCTGACTTTAAGGGGGCCGACTATCTGAGCATAAAATTTTAAGTTTTATTTCTTGTCAAATCTTAGTCTAGGATTCTATTTTGCACAAAATCAAGAATTGAGATATTTTGTTTTGCATAAATGTAGAACCCAAGAATCACCTTCTGGAGGTCGAGGTTGATCAAAATATGCCATGTTTCTAGAGAGAGAAAGTAGAGAGAAGGTGAGGTGACACAAAGATGTTTTTATTATGATAAATTATGTTGCACACCCACACCCCTCAAGTGAAGCCTTGAGGGGTATTTATATGCCTTACATGAGACAACTTTTACAATATTACATTAATAGTCCCTACACTTTATGCATTCTAGTTGTCTACTCCAATTCACGTAAATATCGCTCAGCTTCATTTCTAACAATTTCCCTCCAGCTGGAGATATACGTGAATTGGTTACAATGATTCCTAACAAGTAAAATAAAACAATCAAAGTAAGCGCAGCAATGCTGAGGAAGACTTCATAGCTCTTTTCTTCATAAATATCCCCAGCAATCTTTGTTTACTTGTAGACGAATCACTTGCTAATCTAATTGGGTTATTACTCCCTCCCAATTAGTAAACCATTTTCTTTTACATGCTCCCTCCCAAATGGATAACCCGTTTGATATAACCTTGATGCTTGTTGAAGAAATATCTTTGAATTCTGCCCATATAGTCTCATACACAGCGGAAAATGAATCTTAGACTGATAATGTGTAACTTCTTCACATGTTTGTTTGGGGAGCATCATATCGTCATCTTCAACTCACTTAGAATGCTTCCAGTTCTTCAATAAAAGCCCCGATGTACACATTTCTCCCTCCTGGATGATGACGATCTCTCGGAATCATCATAAATATGTGTACATAAACATATCAACTGGAAGCAACATACAAATCAATACCCCATGAGTGAAATGGCAATAACTATTCTCTCTACAATTCATCTCAGATCAACCTCTTTTCACTTCCATTGGCTAATAGTAAGTGACCACGTGTGGAGACAACCCGATATGACAAACTTGAGTGTGAAGTAAAATTCCCCAAACTTGTCACTTATACTTGTACTATCCTGATTAAAAACCTATACTGAGCACAACAACGTTACTCCTTACAATATAGGTAGTGGCATATACCCAACCATCCATCCTTTATTGTATATCCGTCTCTTGAACAATCCACAACCTTGTGTGACGCTGAGCACTACAACGTAACTCCTTAAAGTGATAGCTATTGTGAGCATTAAGAACCAACTTATGCGTTTTTAGATCTCACACATAGCTAGATGTCCAAGTCTTAATCACTATCCCATGAATGCTCAAACAAGGATCTTCAAAAGTCTTCATCCAACCAACCCCTAGACCTTGAGATACTAAGTACACGCACCCGTGAAACGTCACTTCAAGCTCAAATAAGTAATAAACAAATTATCCCTGTAGTCACCTTTTGATAACGTTCAAAATTTAGCCATTGATCTTTGGTGAATCTTGATCAGGATCTTTTAAGCAATTCGTGGTGTGTTTTTGGTGAAGCTAGAAATTCAATCTCGTATATTCGAAGTGATTTCTGATTTTCCCTCCAAAAATAGAATTGGAAAATTTTCTCGCCCATAATTTGGAAATCACTACGAAATGCAATTCTAAGGTTACCAGAAAAATTTGAGTTTCGAAAAATTTTTACGCAAAATTTCACCGAAAAAATTTGAATTTTGGCATAAAAATTTGAATTTCGGGCCAAAATTTTCAATGTTATATCAAAATTAAAATCTCGCGTAAAAATTGAACGTTTAGTCTCCTCTCAAAAATAAATTTTACTCAAATTTTCCCGCCAAAAAACTCGATAACATCATCCTAACTCGGTAACCTTGGCAAACTTTATAACTCGATAAACTCCCTAACTCGGTAACCTTTGTAACTCGGAAACATTCTTGTAACTCGATAAAGCTCCCAAACTCGCAAACTTTTCAGAATGTCCCTAACTCGGTAATTCCCTTAACTCGCAAACTGTCCCTTAACTCGGTAACCTTTGTAACTCGATAAAGCTTCCCAAACTCGATAGCTTCATCTAACTCGATAGCTATGTTCTAACTCGGTAAGCAACTTCTAACTCGATAATCTAGATAAATTTTGGCAGAGTTACGTTTAATGTTAACCAAATAAAAATCCTTACTCGATGAACAATAAAGAACCAAGGCTAACTCGCCAAAAAACAGCCCTAACTCGATAACAAGTGTCAAACTCGATATCCTAACTCGATAAAAAACTGCCAAACTCGATAAACATCAAATCCTAACTCGATGAAAAACTGCTAACTCGCAATTCTAGGGCTCCAAACTCGCAGAAAACGTAAGAACAGCCTAAAACACGAGATTATTCACCCAAAAACGTGATTTTTCACCACAAAACACCACGATTCGCCCCCGGTTAGCTCTGATGCCAATTATAGAACCCAAGAATCACCTTCTGGAGGTCGAGGTTGATCAAAATATGCCATGTTTCTAGAGAGAGAAAGTAGAGAGAAGGTGAGGTGACACAAAGATGTTTTTATTATGATAAATTATGTTGCACACCCACACCCCTCAAGTGAAGCCTTGAGGGGTATTTATATGCCTTACATGAGACAACTTTTACAATATTACATTAATAGTCCCTGCACTTTATGCATTCTAGTTGTCTACTCCAATTCACGTAAATATCGCTCAGCTTCATTTCTAACAATAAATATATTCACAAATAAAATCTCAATTCATTTTGAAATTATTCTCGCGTTTAGAATACTCATTGTTGAATAATGATAAAAACGTTTTTCTCAAATCATGCACAATAGTCTCACTCTCGTTGTCTATATATATAATCCAATATATACAACATGACACTTAGAAGTGAGCAAAGCTAAATCAAGGAGAACAAGGATCGTTTCTTAGGAATAGTTGCTTAGGAGTCGAAACGATCTTAACTCCATAATTGTATCATATAGGCATATACTAGAACAAAACCAAGAATTACACTATCACATTTGTTCCATCACTAGTTTCTCACTAACTAGTTGCCTTACACTAAGATAGGAATTTTAGGTTGAATGATTTGCTAAATTGCTTATTTGTCTTATTGGTTATGCATGCATGCTTAGTTATGACTATTTTATGTGCTTACTTGCTTGCCTATATACTTTTCATGCATATTTCATTAAGATATTACTTGCCTTGTTGCCTAAAGAGTTGGACTTGCCTAAAACCAAACCTCTAAACAAACCCCTCTCTAAAATCTCTTGCCAAAAACACTTCTCTGGCATTCTGTGAACCTGGCCCTGGGCGGCCTCCTTAAAGATCAAGGGCGGCCCCCTTAAAATTAAGGGGACCGGCCTATGATTAAGGGGGCCGGCCACCTGAAGCACGAGGCTCACAGATTGCTTTCTGCTCTTTAGCCCATATCACGCTATTTTGATTCTCCACTTCCCAAATAAACAAACACATTTTACCTAGCCAATACAACATATATTATCCTTCCATAAAAAGCCCATCGAACCAAATGATGTTTTCAAACATCCAACACCAAATTCCTCATATATCTCCAACTATACACACAACCCTCAAGCTCACTCAAAAGAACCCTTTCTCAATCCTCATAATGGTCAAGCATCTACCTATGCTCCCATCTACATACCTACATTTCATCTATCTCCTCGAAACAATCCTTTTATTGAAAAATATCAACCTCCAAACAATAATCAATATTACACCTCACTCTCTTTTCCACCAACATTACAAAATTCCTTCATCATCATCTTCCTTGTAAACCTTGAAGTTTCGTGAAGAACTTGACCAACTCCATGATCTTCGTGATCTAAATACTATGCACCTTGCACAACGCAATTTGCATTACACACCTTCCTCACCATACTCAAATTACTTACCTCACTCATCCTCACACAATTACTCCATCCACATTCATTTCCATCCTTACTCCCAAAAACACACTTTCATCTCACCCATATAATTCATATGAAGAGCATACTCAATCTCAAAACAACAATCCCAATCTCACTCCCAACACCTCACACTTTGGTCAAACTACCAATCCACTATACAAAACATCCTCCACTCATGAAACATCCCATTCTACCAAACATTCATCCTCATCCATTCATGATTACCCAAATGAAACCTTTCTTTTGTCTCAACAAGACAATCTCACAATCACCCTCACTAATGAAATTCCACATTCACCCAACTCATTTCTTCCAAATGACCCTTGTGAGGAACATACTCAATCCTTAAACAACAACCATCAAAACTCATCCATACATGAAACCTATGTTCCATGTTCAATCCACAATCAATAATCACAATCCAACTCCACCATCTTCCGAACATGAAAAGTTCGTTGAAGAACTTAAAGAAGCACATGAGCTTAGTGATCTTCTTGGTTTACATCTTGCTTAAAGCAATTTGGATCAACAACCTTCATCCACCAACTCATCACCACCCAACAACTTGATCCATCTTGAGAATCATGTCAAAAATTGTTCTTGTTGCATTTCTCTCCAAAAACAAAACATGGTCATAAATGAACACCTCACTTGGATTGAGTATCTCCTCACTAGGTCTTCTCCAACATCATCCATAACACTAAACACCAACCCTCAAGCAAATCCCTCCGCTCCAAACTCACCACCAAACACTCCAAATTCTACAAAACCATTCCCACAAAAGTCTACCTTTCCTAAATCCAACTACCATGTTTCCCAACTCAAAAAATAAAATCATTTCAAACCTTTTGTGTTCTAAGCAAGTCCAAGAGACCTCAAGTTGGCAACTTAGTATTATCTAGTGTAATTTGCTAGAAAAGCATATATATATATATATATATATATATATATATATATATATATATATATATATATATATATATATATATATATATATATATATATATATATATATATATATATATATATATATATATATATATATATATATATATATATATATATATATATATTGCTTGTGCTCTAAATATTTTTGCAAGCATTCCATATCTCGATTTCTTATGACCTCAAAATGAGGGGGAGTATACTTCAAGGGGGAGCTATACACTCGTCGGGATAACCTTTTTGATGTTAACAAAAAGGGGGAGAAGTGATATAAACTCACACTAAAAACTTGCATATATATTAATTTTTAGTTTAATTGATCATTTCGATCAAGTATAGTTTTCATACAAAATATAACTAAGGATTATAAAATAAATGTTTACTTACTTATCTCTCGTATATAGCTATAATTGTTTATATTATGCATGTGTTGATTTCACATACTTAGTTTACATTATTATTATTGTTATACTCAGATATAGTTGTTCATATTGTTCAAGATTTGAGTTCACATAAGATCGAATCAAAGTTTTTAAAACAAACTTGTTTTTATAAATTTTAAAACAGACGTAAAACTATTCAACCCCCCCCCCCCCCTTCTAGTTTTCCACACTTTGGTCAACATATTGCTTGGGTTTATAACTGAAAGTACTGCTCCATATTCTATGGAAAGTACTGCTTGGTGATATAAAGGGTACGCTGACGTGTCTGAATACTGTTCAACGGTCAGATTTGTGGGTAACAAACTTTCAAAAGATATGGGGATGATCAGTTCCAAAAATAACGGTAAAATAATTAATTAACTGTGATTTTTTGTATATTATCCTTTTATACCTCATATCTTTTTCTTATTTATTCACCCATATCCATTCGCCATTCTTATTCATCAAACCTACTCACATCATCAACGATTACCACTCTTCTCTCCAAACCTTATCACAATGGCAAACCGACCAACCAACACCAAACACAACATGATAGCCAATCTTGAGAAAACGCAAAGAAACATTGATTTTCATGGTATTATTGATTTTGTCACCAGAACCACCATCTGTTACTCAATCTTAGTCAACCCAGAGATTATTGGACCTTGGATACAGGAGTTTTGGGCTACGGTAAGGTCTGAGGTTGAAGATGGAGAGGATGTTATTCATGCTACAGTTGCTGGGAGAGCTATTCGTGTTACAGAAGCAACAATCAGGGAGGCTCTGTTGTTTGAAGATGAAGGAGGCTTTATTTTGTTTGCTAAACAGGAGATTTGGAATGCATTAAGAGACATTGGGTATAAAGGACCTTTGGATAAGCTTACTTTTCAGAAAGCAATGGTAAGTCCTCATTGGAAGTTTCTTATTCATGTTTTACTCTATTGCTTAAGTCCAAAGAGTACTGCTTGGGATCAATTTGGCCATGCTATAGCTTCTGCATTTGTTGGCCTCATTACCAATCAATCCTTCAACTTTTCTTACATGATCCTTGATGGTATGATCACACATATTAATGATGGATCCCCTTTTCTGATGTATCCTAGATTTGTTCAACTTCTCTTAAAGAATCCACTAGATGGGATACAAAAACCTCAGGATTATGTACCCACTATTTGGATGCCACCTAAGGTGTTCACCTTTATGTCTAACAAGGGAGTAAATTTTTCGGGTACAAATACACCTCTCAATGCTTACAGGTTAGAGGTAGCACAGCCTGTTAGGGATGATATTGACAATAGTGGTTCTACTAATTCTGTTGATGCTGATCAACCTGATCCTTCTGAGCATTCTGCATTAGTTCATACACCTACACCATCTATTGTTTCACCTCAGCATGATGATTTAAGTGAAAGAACTCCCTCAGTGTCAGCTTCCTTGGAAAAACCTGTTTCTGCTAAAGGTACTTCTCCACAAAGTACTTCTTCTAAAGGTACTGCTTCAGAGCATACTCCAGTACCTTCTCCTAATGATTATACTCCCACAGGTGGGATTCAAACACCTGGAGGAGATGAGGGAGTTGGAGGTTCTTTGAATAATTATGCTTTGACTAGAGAGTTGGAGAGGATGAAGAAAACTATGGATGATCAAGATGCAGAAATCAAGAAGTTAAGAAGGAAGTTCAGAAGGTTAAAGAGGTTTGTCTGGCCTCTTGTCCAAAATTTTAGGCTTTATGTGAAGGAAAAGAAACAGTCTCAGAAGCATAAGTCTAAATCTTCCAAGAAGACTTCTAAATCCAAGAAGAAGCATAAGAAGTCATCATCTATCAAATTGGGGAGGAATCAAGATGATAATTTGGATAGAGATGATGTTGAGATTCAATATTCAGAAGATGCTCACCTTTGGCAATATCTTGAAGATCCAAAGACTTTTGTGCCAGAGAAAAACATTGAAGAAGATGTGAATATTGTTGAGCAAGAAGTTGTTGAGCAAGATGCTGATGCACAAAAAATTCAAAGCACTCAAACTCAAAGTACTGGTGTTCAAAGTACTGTTGCTGAAAGTACTGGTCTGCAAGGTACTGCTGAGCAAGGTGGTGCTGCTATGAATATTGATGAAAGTGGAATTTATGCAGCTAGACCTTCTACAATAAATTTTGAAGATGAAGCTGGTCCTTCTACTTTTATACAGCAAGAAGAAGTAAAGGTGCATACAGCAAGTTATGATGAAACTATAGCTCAGATTATGATCAATTTGAATAGACCTTCAGGAGGTATACATATTTCTGAGCCCGCACAACAAGTTTCTGAAAGTACTTCTGAATCTGAAGAACTTGATCCCAAAGACAAAGGGAAAGGGATCATGAAGCAGAAAGATAATAAGAAGAAAAAGAAGAAATTTACTCTTGCACAGATTAGAGAACTAAAGATAGCAGAGGATGCAGAGGTTGCTAGAAAGCAACAAGCTGAGTATGATGCAGAGTATTTGGTAGAGATAAATAAGCTAATTACAAAGAAGCCAATGACAATTGCTCAAGAAAGAAACTGGATGATTAGTTTCTTGAAAGGAAGAGGATACAAGAATTTACAAAGATTGAGGCATCCAGAAGTGAAAGCTCTATGGGAACAAGTACAAGAGTCTATCAGGAAAGAGGTAGAAAATTTTGTACCCATGGATGTTGATAGAGAGAAGAAGTTAGAAGAAGTAAGGAAAGAACAGGCTGAGCAAAGAAAATTGAAGAGAAAGAAAGCAGTTCAAGATGATCAATTGTCAAAAAGACTTAAGATGATACATGAAGATACAATTGATGAACTGAGAAACTATTTCAGAGTAGTTGATTTTGAGAATAAGAAAACAGAAGACTCTGGAAAGAAATCAAAGATAATCTCATTCTTTGTGGTTGAATCAAAAGAAGGGAACTATTTTATGTTCAACAGAAAAGATGAAAGCTTCACAGTATTCAATATGTTATGGGATGCTCTGCATTTTATTACTAGAGAAGATCTATATGACGTATACTTGCAAGTGCAGACATACTATGAAGAGATTGAAGCATCAGGAGTGGGATTAATTTTGCTTGGAGATTTAATTACCATCTAGGAAACAGAAGAAACAAGTGTTGATGCTCTGTGGAATGATCAAGAAAATTGGGAAATTACAAGATGGAGATTCTTTGAGTCATCAGGAATTCATTCACTTCAGATGGAAGATGGTACCATGATTCACATGCTTGCTGAGAGAAGATATCCATTGATTAAAGAAATTATGCTCAGAATGCTGGATCATGGAATGGAACTTGAAGATGAATCTGATGTAGCTTTGGATGTGATCAAGCTATTTATCAGATGGACTAAGTCTGAAGAATGATATTGCAAAATACTGGTATGATTTGTTTTGTATAATAAGTATTTTTTCAAAGTACTGCAAAGATAAACAATACTTTATCAAAGTACTGCTTGCTGCATTAAACCAGTATAAGTCCTTTGTAAAATAAAATAAAAAGTTTTTGTTGTTTAAAAGTGAAGTCAATAAAAGGATTTGAAAAGAAACTCATGGTGTTAGTATTAATACTACACAGCAAATGGTAATCAACTCACCATGTTTAACAAACAAGAAAGAGTTTGACTCATCATGAGAGTACGGCTCTGATGTGACAATCAAATCCGTTTTTAGTTGATAATTTACTGAAAATTGTATGGTTTTCAACTCACCATATCTGTAAAAGTGAAGAGTTGGCTAGCCTACAAGGAAAAATGGCTTGTGGTAAAGGCTGTGGAAAATCTATTTTTGGTAATTAGTTCACCATGGTTGAGATCAAAGAACTAACTAGTCCAAAAGCAAACGGCTCTTGGTAAAGACTACTCAAATCTGTTGATAGCTGATGATTTGCTAAAAATCATATGGTTATCAACGTACCATGTTTGTTCTAACCTAAACATTGGCTACTCCAGAGTTAATGGCTTTGGTAAACAGACATCAAAATCCATTAATTTTCAATGATTCACCTCTCACAGGAGTTTACACACCTGGAAGTGATGAGAATAGTATGAAACTTTAAAAGATTTGATGACTATTGTACCAAAATGTTGCTGAGTAGCTGAGGAAGTTTATTGCAGATAAAGAGTACTTTGACACATGACAGATAAAAGATAAAGAGATAAAGAAACAATCTTTCTGAATGATTAAAGATTTTGAAGATCAAAGATAACAAAGAAACTTGAAATCAAGCAAGTGGAGTTCAAGTTAGGGGAGGATTGTTGGGATATAAAAGATCAAGGTACTTCTGTATGTCAAAGTACTGCTGCTTGAAGATTAAAGTCAAAGTGTTGCTTGAAGATCAAAGTCAAGGTACTGTTGTTTATTGAAGATTGTTAAAAGTACTTTGAAGAGTATAAGGACTTAAGTGCAATATTAATTAGAGGATTATTATGTAATAATGTATGAATATTCTAGAATTAGTTAGGGATAATTACTTGTCGTTCAAGATATATGATGTAAACCGACTTAAGGTTATCTATATAAGGAGCCTTATGATGGTATTAGGGATATAAGTTTTAGTCGAAGTTCTAAGAATCTTAGAGCTTTAAAAAGTCGATAATAGTTAGGGATTGTTAGTGAATCTGTGTAACAAAGCAGATTCAAGTTTGGTTTAATATAAAAGTTCTTCTTAAGCTTTGTGTTAGTAGATTCCGCATACTTTACAAGGCCAGATAGTGTTTCAATGTTAATAGTGTTGAGTTTACTTAATATTATTAAACATTTACAAGCTACAAAGTAGTTTGGTCAGAGTATATCGATCCAACAAACTGCAACTTCAACCTTCCATTTTCCTTTACTGTCATTCGCTGGCAGGGCTAGCATGCATTTAGCAGACAGTTTTTGATGTGGAACATTGTTTGCACTGGAACATGTTTGAGCTGGAACCTTTTCTACAGGAACATTTTCTGATGGCCACATAAAGGTGCATCTTTCAATCCATTTAATAGTGTCAACATCGAGTTCATCACTACTAATTTCATCAGTGGTTGATGATACAATGTCAATGCTTGTATCATAATCATCACTGCTTGAGTATACCCATTCAAAGATTGGGCTTGAACAATTGGCTGCTTGAACATTGACTTCATCACTAGTTGAATACACAATTTCAATACTTGTATCAGAAGAATCAACGAAAATCCCTTTTGCAAACATACAAAAAAATTGCTAGGCATGAACTAACAAATACAAAAGTAGATTAACAAAGGTATATATTAAGATTTTCAATGAAAATTAGATAGAGTAACCTTTTTTCACCATGGTTTTCAAAGTACAATTTTGTAAATAAGTTTGGTGAAGGGATTTGGGGGTCTGGTTCCTCTATTTATTGTATAGGGATTTTGTTGCTAAAAAAGGTCCCTAAAAAGTGCAATTAATGTTATGCAAATCGTGTTATATAAGAATGAAAGAAGTAAAAAGTTCTTGCAAAAATATGTCCCTCAACACTATAGGTGCAAGCAGCATTAACTGTGTGCTAGCAGCATTATCTGTGTACTATCAGCATTAACTGTGTACATTAACATAGTCAAGCACCGATGTAAATAAAAATTATAAAGAAACATTCTTGTAACATGATGGTTCATATTGAATGATTAAAACATTAAAATGACATAATAATGTAAAATATCATCTTACATTAGGTTAAATTAAATGAAACATTAAGAAATATATAAACTATATTGAATATCTTTGTAAACATCAACAATTTTTCCACGGATTTCTTCTATTTCTTGATTCCAAAGATCAACTTTGTTCTGATGTGCCAGTATGATCTCTTGGTCTTCTTTGTTATGTTCTTCCAACCGCTTGATTCGGTTATTGTGAAGTTCAACCAACGTTTCTTCAGTTTCATATCTACCAAAATGGCATTTGTCCCCGGTCTCTTCGGTTATGCCGAAGATTTTATATTTTTCATGCATTAGAGGAGGAGAAGTATCCCTTGAATGTTTAGTTTTCTTTGAAGCAGGAATTGAAGATGGAGAAGCCATTGAAGTTCCAAACAAAAATAAAATATATAATAAAAAATGAAAGAAGTTAGTTGTAATTCCTTTGTATTTAGGCACAGAAGAGTCACAACGTTTTACAATAACTATTTAAGAGTCACAACGTTTTACAATATCTATTTAATAGTTACAACATTTTCCAGTATCTATTTAAGAGTCACAATTTCAATACTTGTATTAGAAGAATCAACAAAAATCCCTTCTGCAAACATACAAAAAAAATTGATATGCATGAACTAACAAATACAAAAGTAGATTAAAAAAGGTATATATTAAGATTTTCAATGAAAATTAAATAGAATAACATTTTTCCACCATGGTTTTCAAAGTCCAATTAAGTAAATAGGTTTGGTGACTGGATTTGGGGGTCTGGTTCCTCTATTTATTATATAGGGATTTTGTTGCAAAAAAGGTCCCTAAAAAGCTCTCAAATCAAACCCTAACTTAATGTTGTTGGGGTTTCTACTGCTGTAACCACCAAAACTTCAATTAATCGGTTTTCATAATTCAAAAATAATCTCAAATCAAAACCCTATCTAACTTTTAATTATCAATTAACAAAAACCAACCATCAATCACAACAATGTCGAATCTTTCTTTTGCCAACACTCATAACATGATTGCTTTCCTACAAAAACCTAAAGAATCTGAAGGTTTTATTGAGATCATTAATTTATTAAATGCAAGCACTTTAAGGTATGCATTAACAGTAAACCCTACTATATATATTTCTCACATGAAATAGTTTTGGTCTACTGCTAAGGTCAAAACTATAAATGGGGAAGAACAAATTCATGCCCTTGTAGATGGGCAGAAGATACACGCTACTGAAGCATCTGTTAGGAGAGTTCTTCACCTATTAGATGCTAAAGGAATTGAGTGTCTTTCTAATTCTAAATTTTTCGAAAAACTTAAACAGGTGGGATATGAGAGGAAAAATGATTCTTTAAAATTTTTCAAAGGGCTCTTCTCCCCACAGAGGAAATTCTTAATTCATACTTTCTTATAATGTTTGAGTCCTACAACAACTTCATGGAATGAGTTTGGCACTAATATGGCTTCTGCTATAATTTGATTGGCTTCCAACCAGAAGTTCAATTTTTCAAAAATGTTTTTCGATAGTATGGTTAAGAACTTAGGTAAATCAGCAAACAAATTTTACATGTATCCAAGGTTTATACAACAGCTTATGGATACACAATTTACTAAAAAGAAAATTCATCAAAGAACTTATGATGCACCATCTCATTTTAAAAAGATTTTTGCCTACATGAAGAGGGTGGGAAAAGACTTTTCAGGAAAAGAAACACCATTGTTTCAAGCAATGTTGGTACAAAGTCAAAAAACCTATAAACGTAGGATATCACACCAAAAGGGCACTGAGCTACCTCAAGCTAGTGTTAGTATGGTTGCAGAGAGGCTATCATTGAGGAGAGGGATGATAGATTGGAAAGGGCTGCCACTACTGTAACAAGCTTAGAAGCATAGCAGGACAATGGTAACATTATTTTTAAAGTGATTCAAACATCATCCTCTCAAGTGCAAGAGAAGAATACTTCTATCCTCCAAGACAAGAAGTATTACAACTTGTTGTGACCTCCACATCCAAGTTGTTGGTGCATCATCAAGATTATTTACATAATTCTCTGTGAAGATTGTTGTGAGTATTTGATTGTAGATAGTTATGCTAGGTATATTGATTGTGTGATTAGTTAGTTGTTTGGTGTGAAGAAGAAAAGTTAGGAATTAGATTGTAGTGAAGAAGCTAGGTGTGAAGTTGTTAGTTGTGAAGAAAATTGGTGTGAAGAAGATAGGCGTGAAGTAGTTAGTTGTGAAGTAGATTGGTGTGAAGAAGTTGTGTAGAAGTTGTGATTTAGTTGTGAAGAAGTTGTGGTGTGTAAATTGGTGTATAAGGTTTTCACCGCCATAAGGAAGCTTGTTGATATAGTGAAGAAAACTCTCGAGTTAGGTGCTCGGGGAGTGGAGTAGGGCAAGGAAGGTGTCCTTGTAGCCGAACCACTATAAATCTCTTGTCTCGCGGTTCGATCATTCCATCTCTCATTTATTTCTTTACTTATCATTGCTATATCTTACTTATTGATAGTTGTTTATATTGTGCAAGACTTGAGATCATATATTATCGAATCTAAATTTTAAAAACTAAAACTATCTTTTATAACGAATTAAAAAGACGTAAAACTATTCAACCCCCCTTCTAGTTTTCCACACCATTTTTGCATGAACAGTATCACCTCAAGGACATTACTTGCAGAAACCTGAAAGGTCAGGAATATGATTTGCAAATTTTTTTGTAAGAGGACATTATTTCCATTTTTGGCAAAGTTTATGGACATTTTTTGCAGTGTACTCTTATTAATAATGAAAAATGAAGTTACATTTAGGAAATTAAGTGTCTTAAATTTGTATACAAGTAACAACCCTCCAATAAATATATAATAAATGTTAATTTTATAACACCCCTACAATGACAAATATATGTGTTTGATCTTGACATCGTCAGCTTGAGGCCGTCTCCAGAGCCTGAACCGCCAGCTCTTCCCAGTAACGGCGTCACGATCTGGTTGTGACACCGTCGCAAGCCCTTCTCGTGGCAGTTTTTCTGATGTTGTCGTTTTCTTTGTTTTTCCATCAAATCGAGCCCGACGCTTGCCTTTTTCTAGCATTTGCATCCCGAGTACCTAAAACTTAAATAAAAACGATTTGGGGCAATAAATGATTATATATACATGAATTTAGAAACTAAATGACCCTTTAAAAACGTATGAAATTACACCATAACAATTTTCCATGTCTCAATAAGCCGATAAGCCCAATAAATGTGTCCACCACTGAACAAATTTTCATATGTCATTGTTCATTACACTAATTTCAATAAACCTAAGCTAAATTCAAATACAAGTATTCAAAGGACATAAAAATTGAAAGGATTTGTGTGCAAACAACACAATGTCTTTCACACTTACCTTCACGAAAATGCTGAATTGTCACCACGTTGCATACTAAACAGAACAATCTAAGCAGAAATAAGAAACGTGTTACGAAATGAGATGAGAGTAACGAGAAAATGAAATACGGCGTTATTTTCATTAAAGGGATAAACGATTATTAACCAAAGCATAATATTTATCCAAGATAAATATTAAAAGGTTAATAATGACAAAAAGCAAAACCAAATCCCTCTTATGTAGGGAAGTCAACTGAACTACCCAAGTGGGTGTGTTTGTGCTTTTTGTAAAACATAAGGAGGTTCCTAATCTCTTTAGAACTCTCCTTGGTATCCTATAAATACCAAGGCATTCTAAGGGATTCTCATTCACTCCTAACTAAATCCTAAACCTCTTTCCCTTCCTCTCTCCCTCTCGTGATCGATCGAGCAAAACCAAAGGGACGAATCCATTTGGTCAACAACTAAATTGATGAGGCGAAAAATGATCCATTTTTAGGGGGTCATTTAAGCCCGAATTCGAATTTATTTGATCAAATATTGCCCTAAATCGTTCCTTTTGTGATTTTAGGTACTTTGGGAGAGAAATCTGGAAAAGGAAGCAATTCAGACATTTTTGGAGCATAAAAGTGAAGAAAACGCCAAAGTCTTAATTTTCCATGCTGGGAACAGTAGGTGACGGAGTCAAGAGTAACTCTCTGACGGTGTCAAGAGCAAAATTCCATGACGATCCAGTAAAGATTTGACGGCGTCACAAAGGTAGGGCGTCAAGAGTAAAAGTCATGACGGCCTGGAAATGATTAAGTCTTGACGGCGTCAAATGTAGATCAAGGCAGTCCGAGAATAGTTTTGGCGGCGAGGTGACGGCGTCACAATGTTTGTCTTGACGCCGTCAGACCCTTTTTCCTATATATAGTTTTCTAATTTTCACATTAAAAAGAGAGAAGTTTTGGAGAAACCCTAAGTACGAACTTGGTGCGAATTTTACAGGTTTTTCAAGGATTCCAAGCCCTTCATACCTTTCATGTGTAATTGAGATAAGTGTTCTTTCAATTCAATCAATATGTCTATGTGTTGGTTGTCTATATCTTGTTCTTGTCATAATTCCATCATGCTAGGCTAGATCTATCTTGTGTTTGCTTGGATCTAATGAAACCTAGATGTTAATTATGTGTTGATTACTTGTTTATTCTTGTCTTAGATGAATGATTTATATGTTAGGCTTAAGAAAACTAGCAGATCTCCAATTGGTAACATGCTTGAACGTCTTAAGAAACATGAACCGACACGCACTAGGTCTTTATTGGTTGTATTTAATGCATGAGCCACTGTTTACAATCCCTATAGTTGTGCTGGGCATGGTGTAGGAGGAGATAAGAGCTCATAGAATTGGGGAGTTAAGTGTGCCACCCCATGAATGGTATTAAGGAATACGATCCGTCATCCATGCATTTATAACAAGTAATTAACGTGTAAAAGATGTCTAGGGAGTAGTGAAATCTAAGTAAACACAATTTTCTCCAATTATTGCTCACAACTTTCGTATAATTTAGTTTAATTTCATTTCTCGTATTTTATTTTGATTGCATCTTTAGTATTGGGTTAGTTGATTAGCAACTAATTCAGCCCAAATCCTTCACTCCCGAGAATTTTAATTGCTTTCTAAAAAATATAAAAACACATTAATAATCATCCCTCACCTTTAGAACTAGTATTTAGGTTTTCTAATCCTAGCGACACTATTCCTAGCTGAACGATCAATCCCCCGGTACTTGTCACTATACTATACTACAACGATCAGGTACACTGCCAGGTGGGGGTTGTAAGCTTCTCAAGATCCCTTGAGAGGTAAAGCCTGGTGCAATTCCCACGCATCAAGTTTTTGGCGCCGCAGCCCAGGGAATAGTTATTGTCTAGGTTAGAATTTCTTTTTATTAGGTCTACTTGCTAGATTCCTTTCTAGTAAGATTTTTTTTTTTTAGGTTCTCTTTAGTCTATCTTATTTCTTTGTGTCTTTGTTCGCAAACTATTTCGATGGATAACAATAACATTGATCGTTTGATTCCTGTTATTCGTGTTTTTCGTCGTAGGATTTTCCAAATGCCAGCCCCACTCCCTCTAGTGGAGAATGAGAACCCACCTAACCTCTCACCCCACCACCACTTTGACAATAATTCTGAGCTAGAAGAGTCTGATCATGATGATGACCGTAGGGCTAGTCCTTTTTACTATTCAGACTCCGATGAGGATCTTGATGATGGTGACGTGATTAATGAGGATAGAATGGAAGAGGAAATAAACCCTCTTAGGTATGTCGACCCTAGAACTAGGATTGAGTGCGATAGTTCGTTTAACATGCAATTCCCTTGTAAGATCGGATTTAAGAGCTTTAACGCCTATCTCAACTCATCTCTTCCAATGAACATAATCTCACGTAATGAATACAATAAAATCATGGTAGACGAGTTAGAATACAAAGGAGAAAACATTATTGCTAAGGCAATACAATTGCATGTGTTTGTAGGAAGCTTGGTTTATCTTGTTGAGTTTATGGTTATGGAGAATCTAGGAGAGTTTATTGATAATAAGTTGACCCAAGTTGTGTTTGGAAAACCCTTCAAACGGTTGACCAACCTCGATGAAAAACTCATAGAAGGGCTAATTACATTCTCGGATGGGGATGATGATTTTGTCTATCAAATGCCCCGCACACACCCTAGGTTCAAAGATTTTTCCATGGAAAAGTGTAGTAGGTATCCGCCCATGGAAATGTTAAGTGAGAATGATAAGAGAAAAGGAATTAAGTACACGCATAAAAAGAATAAAAGATACTATCGCGGATGCTTAGAGTTAGGAGATGAATATAAGAAAGATGAGGCGACTGTTAGATGGCTCACACTTGGTTATGTGAGCATAAGCGATACACGTTAACCCATGACCTTGAGTCTAGCTACAAGACTCGTAAATAAAGAAAAGCGCTTCTTGGGAGGCAACCCATGTTTTGTGTGATTTTATTTTGATTGTTTGTTATTTGCTTCCGTATGCATGCTTAATTTCTATTGTTGGTAGATCATGTTTCTAAACTAAATAGTGGAAATACTTTACTTTGTTGTTTTGGCCTAGTATTAACTCCACCTAAAAGTATTTTTGCAAAAGATAAGTGTAAGGGGAAACCCCAAATATGTTTTCAAGAAACAAACCGATCATGATTCTCCACAATATTAAATGAACATGTATATTCGTATTTGTTAGAGTCAAATGCTTGTATTGAGTCATAATGAAGTTTTGTAGGATTTTCCAGGAAGTAGGACCAAGTTTTTCCAGAAATTTTCCGGAAACTTAACATAAGAATTTCTGCAGGTCACTTCTGACGGCGTCAAGAGTTAACTCTTGACGGCGTCAAGTGTAAAAATCTGGAAATTTTACCAGTTTTGTTTTTCTAACGGAGTCTTATGGTTTTTGTGAATTATCAAGTTTTATAATGTCCAGGAGATCTGCAAACTTCATTCCACAAGCATTATATCTTATCTTGTTTTCTAGGATTTAATAACTTATATAGGATGCCGCCGATTTTACGCGAGGTTGTCTTGTCTATTTTATCAGGTTTTACAGGTTATGTATGACAAGAAGATGATTTATATTCTGGAAGGGAAGCTTTGATGGTTCATTTTCTTGGAGGAAGATTTAACCTGACCACCTTATTATCCACACCGAGCGAATCAGGGGAGTATTTGATTTCATTCTCTTTACTTTTTCACTTTTACATTCTTTACTTGAACATTGGGGACAATGTTCATCTAAAGTGTAAGAGGAGGGTAAAAAGATGATACCTTACATATGCACTTTCGCTTGAGTTTGTTTTGTTTAATGGTAGATGTGTAATAAAACTATGAGAAATACTTGTTAGTGCAATTTTAGCGCCAAATTTAAAATTTTTTACAACATTTAGGAGTGAAACTTTAGGCATAGCAAGCGTCTCATGGATAGGAGGTTGTATGACAAGCACATAACCGTATATTCAGAAAAATTTTCCACCCAAATATGTGAGGTTCGCCTTTAGATTTGATAGGAAAAGCATTTATTATTAGTGCTTATAAGTGTACCGGTAGCATTTAGATTCTAGAACTTGCGTTAGTGATGCATCCCGAGACCGCTAGTGAGACTACATTCGTGTGGTAGGATTTACTACATGATAAGAGGCATTAGGATCACCCTTGTGTTAAACCCGTATTATAATTACTTGACCATTTAAGTCATATTACTTGGCTAGTTAAGTCAACTAATTTTTCCACACCCTTAGCGTTGTACTCATTTTTAGTACACGAAACCCCTAGTACACCCCTCCGAGCCTATCTTTTTGTTTCTATCTTTAAGCATATTACTTAAAGGAAGAATTTGTTACACCCCACTTAAATGTACACCCAAATCGCCTTAGCCTTCCGTGTATGCACTCATCTTTAGTGCATTATTGTTATTTGTTAAACCCTAAGTTAACTATCTAATTGATTACATGGTTGCTAAGTCGAGTCATATCCTTGTACATATTGTTTTGGGATGATTAGGACTCATGGGTAAGTACTTATTTTATGGAGTAATGGGGAAGAACATCATATATTACCCCCATATGTACGTTAATCTTAAAAGTGCTCCAAGTGTTTTGATTTTCCTAATTCGAGTCATTAGATTAGTTTATTGTAAAGTATGTAAAAATTCAAGTGTAAGGGAAATGTTCATTCCCTATGATGTATTATTTTGGATGGTAGGGTAAGAGTGTATGAAAAAAAAATAGAGAAAAAGAAAAAAGAAAAAAGAGAAAAAACATACGGACTACCATCCCTTTTCATTCTATGTTCATTTTATGTTTTTGTTATTTTTTATTTCTTAGTTTAAATCGAGTCTAGTCTTGGCTTAGCAACGCCATATTGTACATGTAATTAACCAAGATTGTTAACTCGCCACCAGTAAAACTTCCTTTATCCAACAAAACCGTGTATTTCATATCCCTACACCTAACGTTGCAACCCTTTAAAAGACCTCTTTGATAGTTTATCCTAGGTGCTTACGCCATGTGGTGGAGGTTTGATCATTTCCCAAGCCTATGGTAATCTATTTTGCTATGACAGGTAGTGAGAGATATCTTCCGTTTCCATATTGTAATTTACACTTTTTTACACCCGAGAGATGTGAGTATCTAAACACTATTTGTGAGGTGCTTGTATATGACCTCCGTGCTTGTCTATTGGTCTTTAGTGGAACGATTAATTGTTGTAATTACTTTTATATTAGTGTTAAATGACCCCTAACTTGTCTTTTGAGTAGAATAAAAGCGCATTTGCTTGAGGACAAGCAAATCTCAAGTGTAAGGGTATATGATGAGGCGAAAAATGATCCATTTTTAGGGGGTCATTTAAGCCCGAATTCGAATTTATTTGATCAAATATTGCCCTAAATCATTCATTTTGTGATTTTAGGTACTTTGGGAGAGAAATCTGGAAAAGGAAGCAATTCGGACGTTTTTGGAGCATAAAAGTGAAGAAAACGCCAAAGTCTTAATTCTCCATGCTGGGAACAGTAGGTGACGACGTCAAGAGTAACTCTCTGACGGCGTCAAGAGCAAAATTCCATGACGATCCAGTAAAGATTTGACGGCGTCACAAAGGTAGGGCGTCAAGAGTAAATGTCACAACTCGTAAATTCTGGTCTTTTCCCGAACTTTCAACATTTACTATTCATCGGTTACTATTCATCGATCACTATTCATCATTTTACTATTCATCATTTTTGAGGTCAGTTTGATATTCTGAGAAGCGTTTTAAAAATTTACTATTCATAAAACACTATTCACCTCCGGAGAAAATTTGTCATTTATACGTGAGTTGCGTCATTTCTGTACACGTACGATTATCAACCTAATAAACGTTATCTTATAAGCTATTATTTTAATAATTGATCCGACAATCCCAACTATGGTCCTAACATATTTTTATACTCATAATAATAATATAAAAATTATATTATTAAATTGCCCGGTGTTTTCAAATCAACTATTACGTTTTCCGGTCGAAGCTTATAACTCCGTCGGTTTGCGATATTTCAACCCGATCATTATTTTAACTTCCGATTCTCATCAGGAATATTATTTTACAATTTTTACAACTTCATTATATTTTATTTCACCTCGTTAATATTTATTTTTAGTTAACTCGGTACCCGGTATCTCCTAAAACTAATAATATCTAACCATATCAACATAATATACACCAAAATCTCACCAAAACTCTTACACATCTCAACCCCCCTCCAAAATGCCGCCCCCTCTATGACACCTTCCTAAATTTGTGGATCTTGTCTACAAACTTAATAATACATCTAACTTATACATTTTCATTTCATCTCATTTTCTAAAATCAACTAGCAACATTTTCTCTTCCTTTCTTTCTCTATATGGTTCGGCCACACCAACAAAACAAGGGAAAAACCATAACTTTTCCAAGATCAAGTGTTAATCTAGTTCCTTTAGTTGTCCTTGTTTGGGTTTTGTGATAAAAACTCAAGGTTTCTTTGGTTTTACTCATCCAAGCTCTATGATCTTTCTTGTAAGTTGTCAAACTCTTTTCCATAATTTCTTCATGTTATTTTTTTGGTCATATGATTTCCATTCAAGATCTACATGCATATGTTAGTTATACCACTCATTTATATATATAGCTAACTTTTGAACTCTAGAAATGGATTATAGTTAGATCCTTGTTAGATCCACTTGATTTATGATGTTTAGGAACCCATGACACCCTAAGAAGGTGTATGGTAAGATTAGACTAGATTTGTGGTGATTGAAAGTGGTTTGGTTGGATTAGAAACTAGTTTGAAACACTAGAAATGGATTTTAAACTTATGTATTTACCTACTGTCCCAAGTCGACCAATCCAGAAAACTTAGGGGTTTCTGGGTAACATTGGGCTAGAGATTTAGAAAATACTTTTAAAAACGAAGCTTTTGGCGAAAGAACGGATTAAAACGAGCTTATAACGAAGGAGATATGATTTTTGTAAATTTAACGACGAAAACTATTTTTCTGAAAATCCTTTGCTGATGAACAGTTGTCACGACTGTTTTGAGGCGTAAAACTAAATCTAGCCATCCCGACTTATCAAAAATATGTTAGTATTTTGTCCCACGATTCCGGGAATATAAAGAACGAGTAAAACAGACTAATAACGACAAAGATATTCACGTTTCAATAACGGCAAAATCTATATTGTTTTGACAGCTTTTACCAAAATAATAACTTACGTACTAGACGGTATATTTTCTAGAAATGTTACTAAGGACTATATTCTTAACAAATGAAGAACTTATGACCCAAGACTTATTTTTACAACTACTAGACATTATTTTAAGGTTTTCAAGACAAGGAATATAACACTAACATTTATATACGATATATTACAACAAGTTTTGTAATTCTAGTTGGACTTATTTTCCTAAGTATGGAAAATACTTTACTTTGACTATAACAATTATTTCCAAGTTACGAGTGGTATAAGTATCATGTGCATGCATATTCTCTTCATCATTTCGTGATCTAAGTAGATCACTATCATTCATATTAGGTTGCGGTTAGAGATCGAACCTCATTTCTGTGTATCCACTTTGTCATCGTAGCTATTCGCACCAGGTGAGTCATAGCCCCACTTTTACTCTTTATACTTGTTTTAACTCTTTGGGGGAGATACATGCTCAACTACTTACTTACTTGTACAAATACTCAAAACATACTTTCTTGATACTCAAAACATACTTTCTTGATACTCAAAACATTTATTCTTGATTGTTTTATACTTGATTGTTTTATACTTGATTTCATACATACGTGATTGTGATATACTTAACTGTGTTATACTAAACTGTGATGTGTATTCTTGAGCTACTGAGACTTCCAATGGCCCCAGATTAAGTTGCTGGGCACAACCATGGAGACATACATACTTCCAATGGCCCCAGATTAAGTTGCTGGGCACAACCATGGAGACATACATACTTCCAATGGCCCCAGATTAAGTTGCTGGGCACAACCATGGAGACATACATACAAACGTGAGGTCTTCGGAGATGAAGTGTAGACTCACGACTAATTGCTTAACTGTTGTGATGAACTTATACATGTTTTAATCTTACTATATATATATTAGCAGTGGGTTGTGAACACACAGGTTACAAGTCTCTTATGGCGGGACTTGCAACTGAGTGGATTTACGATGCCTTTGCTGTGTGATCATTTTTCTATAGACTTTATTTGTTAAACAAACTCTATGAACTCACCAACCTCGTGTTGACACTTTAGCATGTATTTTCAGGTTTTAAGTAATGGCACGCTACTGGAGGTTTTGGCAGGGCATGGCATGGTCATAGAAGACTCTGATTATTTATATGGGGACCGTTTTAAACTATTTTAAGGGCCTACTTCCGCACTACTTTTAACGATGTAAATTTAATATTTTTGGTTAAACGATTTTATTCTAAATGATTAAAGTGAAAACCATTTTTGAACTAGTGTTGAAATACCAATTGAGTTACACCCCAGCTACACGTATGCTTCCGCTGGACCCGATTTTGGGGGTGTGACAGTAAAAGTCATGACGGCCTAGAAATGATTAAGTCTTGACGGCGTTAAATGTAGATCAAGGCAGTCCGAGAATAGTTTTGGCGGCGAGGTGACGGCATCACAATGTTTGTCTTGACGCCGTCAGACCCTTTTTCCTATATATAGTTTTCTAATTTTCACATTAAAAAGAGAGAAGTTTTGGAGAAACCCTAAGTACGAACTTGGTGCGAATTTTACAGGTTTTTCAAGGGTTCCAAGCCCCTGATACCTTTCATGTGTAATTGAGATAAGTGTTCTTTCAATTCAATCAATATGTCTATGTGTTGGTTGTCTATATCTTGTTCTTGTCTTAATTCCATCATGCTAGGCTAGATCTATCTTATGTTTGCTTGGATCTAATGAAACCTAGATGTTAATTATGTGTTGATTACTTGTTTATACTTGTCTTGGATGAATGATTTATATGTTAGGCTTAAGAAAAATGGCAGATCTCCAATTGGTAACATGCTTGAACGTCTTAAGAAACATGAACCGACGCGCACTAGGTCTTTGTTGGTTGTATTTAATGCATGAAGCACTGTTTACAATCCCTATAGTTGTGTTGGGCATGGTATAGGAGGAGATAAGAGCTCATAGAATTGGGGAGTTAAGTGTGCCACCCCATGAATGGTATTAAGGAATACGATCTGTCATCCATGCATTTATAACAAGTAATTAACGTGTAAAAGATGTCTAGGGAGTAGTGAAATCTAAGTAAACACAATTTTCTCCAATTATTGCTCACAACTTTCGTATAATTTAGTTTAATTTCATTTCTTGTATTTTATTTTTATTGCATCTTTAGTATTGGGTTAGTTGATTAGCAACTAATTCCGCCCAAATCCTTCAAACCCGAGAATTTTAATTACTTTCTAAAAAATATAAAAACACAAAAATAATCATCCCTCACCTTTAGAACTAGTATTTAGGTTTTCTAATCCTAGCGACACTATTCCTAGCTGAACGATCAATCCCCCGGTACTTGTCACTATACTATACTACAACGATCAGGTACACTGCCTGGTGGGGGTTGTAAGCTTCTCAAGATCCCTTTAGAGGTAAAGCCTGGTGAAATTCCCACGCATCATAAATCGACGGTCGACTTCTAGTCGACGAAACCCAAAGGTTTTAAAGTGACTTAAACCCTTGGGTCAATCGCATTCCACACGTGCATTTAGGTTTTTCCAGGACCTTAATTGAGCCCTAGTTTACCTGATTTCGTACTCGTCTAACTTGCGATAGGTTTGTAACATTAGTTTTACATGTGCAGTATCGGTGGATACCTAACGCAACCCTAATGGTGATATTCCCCAAGAAATGCTAATCAAGATCAAGATGATTCAAGAAGGAAAATAAGGTGTTTCGTGTAGCTGAAGAAGGTCATGAAGCTTACTTCTAACAGGATTTACAAGTAAGTATTCTTAACACCCTTCTAACGTGTTAAACTTAGGTTATATCATTGTTTAGAAGATATGTGTACAAAGGTTTTGGTCTGCACGACTTCTGTGTTTATTTTCCGTTGTTCATGTTTTATAGCTGTGCAGATGACCACTAAAACCCTACAAATTTACCTCTTCTATAATTATTTCCTCTTCTTCGTCCACTTCTTCACTGTTTGAACTTGCACTTGGAACGTTTACATGTTCCTTGGTTGACCTTGCACATAGAGCTCTTAAACTTATTCAATTATATATCGAAACGATATACCAATTGTTGGGAATTACAATTAAGTTGATAAGTCAAAACATGTGAAACATGAGGGACTTATGGAGACAAAGGAAGAAACATGCTGATGAGGCGAAAAATGATCCGTTTTTAGGGGGTCATTTAAGCCCGAATCCGACTTTATTTGATCAAATATTGCCCTAAATCGTTCCTTTTGTGATTTTAGGTACTTGGAGAGTGAATTCTGGAAAAGAAGCCATTTTGGACGTTTTTGGAGCATAAAAGTGAAGAAAACGGCAAAGTCTCCAAATTCTATGTTGTGAACATTGCATGAAGGCGTCAAGACTTGCTCTTGACGGCGTCAAAGTCCCATGAATAAAATACCGTGGTTGCTGACGGCGTCACATAGGCCGTCATAAGTAGATCAAGGCCATCCGAGGAAGTATTTGGCGGCGAGATGACGGCGTCACACTATTGCTCTTGATGCCGTCACCCCAGTTTTCCTATATATAGTTTTCTAGTTTTTTCATTAGAAAAGGAGAAGTTTTGGTGAAACCCTAAAGACGAATTTGGTGCAACTTTTACAGGTTTTTCAAGGGTTCCAAACCCTTGATACCTTGCATTGTAATTGAGATAAGTGTTCTTTTAATTCAATCAATATGTCTATGTGTTGGTTGTCTATATCTTTTTCTTGTCTCAATTCCATTATGCTAGGCTAGATCTCTTTTGTGTTTGCTTAGATCTAATGAAACCTAGATGTTGATTATGTGTTGATTACTTGTTTATTCTTGTCTTGGATGAATGATTTTATATGTTAGGCTTAAGAAAACTGGCAGATCTCCAAATGGTAACATGCTTGAACGTCTTAAGAAACATGAACCGAGGCGTACTAGGTCTTTATTGGTTGTATTTAATGCATGAGCCACTGTTTACAATCCCTATAGTTGTGCTGGGTCATGGTGTAGGAGGAGATAAGAGCTCATAGAATTGGGGAGTTATGTATGCCACCCCATGAATGGTATTAAGGAATACAATCCGTCATCCATACAATTATAACAAGTAATTAACATGTAAAAGATATCTAGGGAGTAGTGAAGTCTAAGTAAACACAATTTCTCCAATTACTGCTCACAACCTTAGTATAATTTAGTTTATTTTCATTTTTAGTATTTTATTTTGATTATATATTAGTTTTGGGTTAGTTGAATAGCAACTAATTCCGCCCACTCTTCCAAAACCCGAGATTTTACTTGCTTTCTTAAAAACATAAAAATACAAAAATAATCATCTCTCACCTTTAGAACTAGTAATTTAGGCTTTCTAATCCTAGTGACACTATTCCTAAGCTGAACGATCAATCCCCCGGTACTTGTCACTATACTATACTACAACGATCAGGTACACTGCCTGGTGGGGGTTGTAAGCTTCTCGAGATCCCTCGAGAGGTAAAGCCTGTTGCGATTCCCACGCATCAAGTTTTTGGCGCCGCAGCCCGGGAAATAGTTATTGTCTAGGTTAGAATTTCTTTTTATTAGGTCTACTTGCTAGATTCCTGTCTAGTAAGATTTTTATTTTTATTTTTAGGATTTCTTTAGTCTATCTTTTTCTTTGTGTGTTTGTTCGTAATTTCCATTGACTTTTCCGTTCACCATTATGGAGTACGCGAATCCACCATACCACCAACCACAAAGGCCATTCTACCCTATTGACATCTCGAATTTCAAACAATATCGAGATGAACCCATATATGATGCATGGACTCGTTTTAAAATTTTACTTCGAAAATTCCCTCATCATAGTTTCTCTTTAGCATCCCTAACCCAAACCTTTTACTATCGTGTCAGCCGATGTGACGAAATGTGCATTGATGATTTTGCCAATGGGGGCCCTAGGGAATTAAGTGCTGAAGAAGCATGGGATACCATAGAAGACTGTGCCCAATATTATTATAGAGTAGACAACCCAACAAACAACATCACAAATCAATCAAAAACAAGTTTGAAGGAGCAAACAGGAAGTTTGTCTAGGGATGATTACTCAGGGATACCTGTGTGGATGTCACCTAAAGCAATAGTACAAAACAAGCACATAGGTAATCTTGATACAATGGAGGATGAGGTGGATAATCCAAGCCTACAAAGTACCCCACAACTCCCACCATCACTTGAGGAATACACACCACCCGTGACTTACCCGGAAGAAGTAGAAGAGACTATAGGAACCCCAATTGAGGTAGAACCCTAGGACCAAGCACCACTAGAGGATATAGGTTTGAACACTTGTAGTGATAACCTTACTCCTAGTTCTAGGGAAGTTCCTAGTTTTGATGAACCGGAGCCTCAACCAAAATCGTTACCTAATCTTCCATCCTTGGATGAAAATTTAGGAATTGAAATAGGTTCTGATCCACCCATCAAACCATATAGTCCGGGTAGTCTTAGGACAAAGGTAGTGGACTCTAAGCCTTGTAGAGAGGAAACCAATATAGGAGTGGAAAATGACCTTACATGCTTACATCACCCATTTATGATTGATCATAAGAAACATTATGGGTTTAAACCGGGTTTATTAGGTCAAGATGGATCCCCAACTAGTAATCCCTTGAAGTTGATTGAAAATGATCCCTTTCTAGGAGAAAATCTTAATCCGCCCACTAACCCAATTGAATTAGGTAAGGTTATGATGATAGGAGCACACCCCTTTGAGCATATAATTCATCCACCACTCTTTCCTCACGAGGCATATTTCCACCCTAAGGGTGTGTATCGCTACTTCCACCCGCACTTAATCCTAAGTGTAGGGACAACCTCACCTTTATCCGTAAAATAAGGGTAGAGTCAGGCTCGTGACTCGAACAAAAACAAGCGCTTCTTGGGAGGCAACCCATGTTTTGTGTGATTTTAATTGTTTGATTGTTATTTGCTTCCATATGCATGTTTTATTTTTATTGTTAGATGATCATGTTTCTCAATTAAAATGTGGAAATACTTTATTATGTTGTTTGGCCTAGTCTTAACTCCAACCTAAAAGTATTTTTGCAAAAGATAAGTGTAAGGGGAAACCCCAAATATGTTTTTAAGAAACAAACCGATCATGATTCTCCACAATATTAAATGAACATGTATATTCGTATTCGTTAGAGTCAAATGCTTGTATTGAGTCATAATGAAGTTTTGCAGGATTTTCCAGGAAGTAGGACCAAGTTTTTCCAGAAATTTTTCGGAAACTTAACATAAGAATTTCTGCAGGTCCATTTTGACGGCGTCAGAGTATTACTCTTGACGGCGTCTGGAGTTAAAATCTGAAAATTTTACCAGTTTTGTTTTTCTAACGGAGTCTTATGGTTTTTGTGAATTATTAAGTTTTATAATCTCCAGGAAATCTGCAAACTTCATTCCACAAGCATTATATCTTACTTTGTTTTCTAGGATTTAGGAACTTATATAGGATGCCGCCGATTTTACGCGAGGTTGTCTTGTCTATTTTGTCAGGTTTCACAGGTTATGTTCGACAAGGAGATGATTTATATTCTGAAAGGGAAGCTTTGATTGTTCGTTTTCTTGGAAGAAGATCTAACCTGGCCACCTATAATCCATACCGAGCGAATCGGGGGAGTATTTGATTTCATTCTCTTTACTTTTTCACTTTTACATTCTTTACTTGAACATTGGGGACAATGTTCATCTTAAGTGTAAGGGGAGGGTAAAAAGATGATACCTTACATATGCACTTTCGCTTGAGTTTGTTTTGTTTGATAGTAGATGTGTAATAAAACTATGAGAAATACTTGTTAGTGTAATTTTAGCGCCAAATTTAAAATTTTTTACAACATTTAGGAGTGAAACTTTAGCCATAGCAAGCGTCTCATGGATAGGAGGTTGTATGACTAGCACATAACCGTATATTCAGAAAAATTTTCCACCCAAAAATGTGAGGTTCGCCTTTAGATTTGATAGGAAAAGCATTCATTATTAGTGCTTATGAGTGTACCGATAGCATTTAGATTCTAGAACTTGCGTTAGTGATGCATCCCGAGACCGCTAGTGAGACTACATTCGTGTGGTAGGATTTACTACATGATAAGAGGCATTAGGATCACCCTTGTGTTAAACCCGTATCATAATTACTTGACCATTTAAGTCATATTACTTGGCTAGTTAAGTCAACTAATTTTTCCCACACCCTTAGCGTTGTACTCATTTTTAGTACACGAAACCCCTAGTACACCCCTCCGAGCCTATCTTTTCGTTTCTAACTTTAAGCATCTTACTTAAAGGAAGAATTTGTTACACCCCACTTAAATGTACACCCAAATCGCCTTAGCCTTCCGTGTATGCGCTCATTTTTAGTGCATTATTGTTATTTGTTAAACCCTAAGTTAACTTTCTAATTGATTACATGGTTGCTAACTCGAGTCATATCCTTGTACATATTGTTTTGGGACGATTGGGACTCGTGGGTAAGTACTTATTTTATGGAGTAATAGGGAAGAACATCATTTATTACCCCCATATGTACGTTAATCTTAAAAGTGCTCCAAGTATTTTGATTTTCTTAATTCGAGTCATTAGAATAGTTAATTGTAAAGTATGTAAAGATTCAAGTGTAAGGGGAATGCTCAATCCCCTATGATGTATTATTTTGGATGGTAGGATAAGAGTGTATGCACAAAAAAAAAAAAAAAAAAAAAAAAAAAAAAAAAAAAAAAAAAAAAAAAACAGACTACCATCCCGTTTTTATTCTATGTTCATTTTATATTTTTGTTATTTTTCATTTATTAGCTTAAGTCGAGTCTAGTCTTGGCTTAGCAACGCCATCTTGTACATGTAATTAACCAAGATTGTTAACTCGCCACCAGGAAAACTTCCTTTATCCAACAAAACCGTGTAATTCATATCCCTATACCTAACGTTACAACCCTTTAAAAGACCTCTTTGATAGTTTATCCTAGGTGCTTATGCCATGTGGTGGAGGTTTGATCCTTTCCCAAGCCTATGGTAATCTATTTTGCTATGACAGGTAGTGAGAGATATCTTCCATTTCCATAATGTTATATTACTTTATTACACCCGAGAGATGTGAGTATCTAAACACTATTTGTGAGGTGCTTGTGTATGACCTCCGTGCTTGTCTATTGGTCTTTAGTGGAACGATTATTTGTTGTAATTACTTTTATATTAGTGTTAAATGACCCCTAACTTGTCTTTTGAGTAGAATAAAAGCTCATTTGCTTGAGGACAAGCAAATCTCAAGTGTAAGGGTATATGATGAGGCGAAAAATGATCCGTTTTTAGGGAGTCATTTAAGCCTGAATCCGACTTTATTTGATCAAATATTGCCCTAAATCGTTCCTTTTGTGATTTTAGGTACTTGGAGAGTGAATTCTGGAAAAGAAGCCATTTTTGGACGTTTTTGGAGCATAAAAGTGAAGAAAATGGCAAAGTCTCCAAATTCTATGCTGTGAACAGTACATGAAGGCGTCAAGACTTGCTCTTGACGGCGTCAAAGTCCCATGAATAAAATACCGTGGTTGCTGACGGCGTCACATAGGCCGTCATAAGTAGATCAAGGCCGTCCGAGGAAGTATTTGGCGGCGAGATGACGGCGTCACACCATTGCTCTTGACGCCGTCACCCCAGTTTTCCTATATATAGTTTTCTAGTTTTTTCATTAGAAAAGGAGAAGTTTTGGTGAAACCCTAAAGACGAATTTGGTGCAACTTTTACAGGTTTTTCAAGGGTTCCAAACCCTTGATACCTTGCATTGTAATTGAGATAAGTGTTCTTCTAATTCAATCAATATGTCTATGTGTTGGTTGTCTATATCTTGTTCTTGTCTCAATTCCATTATGCTAGGCTAGATCTCTTTTGTGTTTGCTTAGATCTAATGAAACCTAGATGTTGATTATGTGTTGATTACTTGTTTATTCTTGTCTTGGATGAATGATTTTATATGTTAGGCTTGAGAAAACTGGCAGATCTCCAAATGGTAACATGCTTGAACGTCTTAAGAAACATGAACCGAGGCGTACTAGGTCTTTATTGGTTGTATTTAATGCATGAGCCACTGTTTACAATCCCTATAGTTGTGCTGGGTCATGGTGTAGGAGGAGATAAGAGCTCATAGAATTGGGGAGTTATGTATGCCACCCCATGAATGGTATTAAGGAATACAATCCATCATCCATACAATTATAACAAGTAATTAATGTGTAAAAGATATCTAGGGAGTAGTGAAGTCTAAGTAAACACAATTTCTCCAATTACTGCTCACAACCTTAGTATAATTTAGTTTATTTTCATTTTTAGTATTTTATTTTGATTATATATTAGTTTTGGGTTAGTTGAATAGCAACTAATTCTGCCCACTCTTCCAAAACCCGAGATTTTACTTGCTTTCTTAAAAACATAAAAATACAAAAATAATCATCTCTCACCTTTAGAACTAGTAATTTAGTCTTTCTAATCCTAGCGACACTATTCCTAAGCTGAACGATCAATCCCCCGGTACTTGTCACTATACTATACTACAACGATCAGGTACACTGCCTGGTGGGGGTTGTAAGCTTCTCGAGATCCCTCGAGAGGTAAAGCCTGTTGCGATTCCCACGCATCACTTGCAAAGAAAGAAAAAGATTACTGCATATCTTTTTTTTATTCTAGAATATCCTTTGTAACCCTAGTATCTCAATTATATAAAGAGATACAGGGAATTGATATTAAGTATGTACAAGATGTAAAACCTAGTAAAGGTGTGTGTGTGTCTAGGGCGTATAGTTATTGTAAACGCCTAGACTTGTTGATTTGTGGTTAAGCCTCAACGATCTTAGATCGCTGTTAGAGTGTAACCGTGCTACACTTGATCACGTAGCATTGGGGCTTTGGTTTATGTTAGAGTAGAGATGATGACGAGAAACCTTGTTAGAAATAATAAAGATGTTTTGTTTATTCCGCTACGTACATGTTCTTTATCTTTATTATTGTGCAAAACATGTGAAACATGAGGGACTTATGGAGACAAAGGAAGAAACTTGCAAAGAAAGAAAAAGATTACTGCATATCTTTTTATTATTCTAGAATATCCTTTGTAACCCTAGTATCTCTATTATATAAAGAGATACAGGGAATTGATATTAAGTATGTGACAAGATGTAAAACACCAAAGGTGTGTGTGGAACCTGGCATTAGGAGAAAATGTCCAGGTAGTTTGTAATAGAGTAGAGATGATGGCGAAGCCTTATACCGATAACATTGTTCTTTGATTATTCCGCTGTGCATGTTAATGTTTGTTATTGTTATTCCTAGATAAAGACTTAACAAGTCTGAGCTTAAACGATTCTTAACAAGTGGTATCAGAGACAGGTTTTGGTTCTGCATTTATTACTCAGTGTGCTGCTATTCATGGTGAATTTATTGGTGCTGCTGTTGCTATATTAAACCCTAATTGGTTGAAACCCTAACATTAGTTTAAGCTTGGATCTGACCTGAATCTGATGTGACAATGATAACAACTACTGTAAATGTTCAAGTTTATAGTTGCTGTGATTGCTGTGATCGCTTTCAAGGTTTAGGGTTTCTGACATTGGTGACGAGTCTTTCATGAAGCTGCTATTACTGATTTATGTTCGTGGTAAAGCTGCTATTAGAGTGGGACGGTGACATAGTAAAGTAATGGAAGAGCAGCAAACAGGTTAATGATCTCTTTTCAAAACGTGAGGTTACTGGTATGAATGCTACCACTGCTCGCTACCTTTATGGTTTCCACTGCACGTTTATATCGTTACCACTGCAAGTTGGTAGTTACCACTGCAAGCTTATTTATTTCCACTGCTGTCAAGATTGTTACCACTGTTCGTTTCCACTGCTAGTTAAAAGTTACCACTACTACGCTTTGTGGTTTCCACTACTAGTTATTTGTTTCCACTGCTGGTAATTATTTTTTCACTGCTTATACAAGTTACCACTGATGCCTTAATTGTTTCCGTTGCTGTTCATATTTCTTAAGGGGCATGTGGTTGGTACTTATTCATGTTGCTATATTTCACGTGGAGATTTTGATTATTTCTTTGGCAATCATGAGTTACAAGCAGTGAGGGGAAGTATATATTATTTTGGAACAGTTGGTTCCAACACACACACGGGGGAAGATACACACACAGGATGGAAATTTGGATGTTTTGGTTTATTGGTACTTAACCAGTTTAAGGCTCGTTCTTATTTGATTCTAATTGATTACGAAGAAAGGTTTTTATCACCTATTTGATGATGAAGTGGAGTTTCACAGGTTTGTGTTTTATCATACCTTTTTCAGTTGGAGGTAACTTGTTTGTTCGTTCAGGTGACTACGAATTGACAAAACACTTGAAGGAGTTACGTTATTGTGCTCAGTGATTTTTTGTCAAGAGGTTGCGATCTCCCTATACGTTTGAAGTCAATTTTAGTACAAGATATAAGGCACAAGATTGGGTGGTTCTACTTCAGCATCAAGTTGGTAATACTTAGTTTTCTTCATCAGTAATCATTACATGGAGCCTACATTCAACAAATGGTTAACATATGGGTTTCAGGGGAAGCTTAAGTGTTAAATGTTTAACCATTTATATGCTACATCGAGGTGAAGGTTTTTGCTACTGCTAGTTGTTATTACTACTAATGGTTTGGATCTCTATTGTTTCAAGTCCATTTATAGATGCGGAAAACTTAATGGTGGGCGACTTAGAAACATTGGAAAGATGAATTGGATGTGTAATATTGATTCGTGGTTGTAAAGATCAAGGTTGCTTACATTTGTCCCCTATTTGATGATGACAAAAAGGGGAAGAAGAATACTTTGAAGATTGCAGCTTGAAGATCCTTGATGATATGCATGGTTTAAGGGGAAGTCACATGTTTCATGACATACTAACTTCAGGGGAAGTTCATGCTTATTGGTTTTGTCATTATCAACTAGGGGAAGATTGTTGGGAATTACAATTAAGTTGATAAGACAAAACATGTGAAACATGAGGGACTTATGGAGACAAAGGAAGAAACTTGCAAAGAAAGAAAAAGATTACTGCATATCTTTTTATTATTCTAGAATATCCTTTGTAACCCTAGTATCTCTATTATATAAAGAGATACAGGGAATTGATATTAAGTATGTGACAAGATGTAAAACACCAAAGGTGTGTGTGGAACTTGGCATTAGGAGAAAATGTCCAGGTAGTTTCTAATAGAGTAGAGATGATGGCGAAGCCTTATACCGATAACATTGTTCTTTGATTATTCCGCTGTGCATGTTAATGTTTATTATTGTTATTCCTAGATAAAGACTTAACAAGTCTGAGCTTAAACGATTCTTAACACCAATGTTCCTAGACCTAACCTCTTCTTTAAACACCTCTATCTCCTATAAGTAACGTTTCTCATTTTTCCGTTGAATGTCTGCACGTTAACTTATTCACGCCATATTACAAAAACATCACAACCACATATACACATTACATACATACATAAGCTCAGAACTCATATCGTGCAAACTTATCCAAGTCGTGTTACAACACATACTTCCTCTGTAATATATTTGTTAATGCTTCAAACCTACACAAATAAACCAAATTAATAAACTTTATTAACTATCTTTATAAAAAGTACAATTTTACACAGTGGTGTATGGGATTTCTTTTATTGTTCTGTTTATTTGCTATTTTTTCGGGTGGAGCAGAAAAGCAAATCTACATTTTAATAGTCTTGTAACGCAATAACCTGAAACATTTTGTCCTCTAACAAAAATAAGCTGATAAGCAGTTTCTACATACAATTCCAAACACCCTTATTATATTTATAAGCAACACTAAAAAACAATAATTAAGTGTTCAATTTATAATGGAACATGCTAACTGTTTTCTAAAGCCCTAAAAGAATAAATTGAAAAAAACATAATCCTATTTCATCAAGATAGCATCCTCAGCATCATTATAAAAAAAATTGCTACTATATAAGAAACTAATAAATTTTATGAGACTGCTGTTTCACTTCTTCCATGTTGACCAAACCATCTTAGGATTGAATAATTAAGCTATAAGATATGAACGACTTTATTCATTCCAGTGTTGAAGATCTGGGTTACCAAATTGATGTAGTCTGGTGTGTGTGTTTTGAGTTTACCTAACACTCAGTTCTCGAGTTAAGGAAATGAGAATATTTTTGTGTTCTTTAGTTTTTTTAAGAGAAAAAAAGGAAGCGGAAAGGAAGGCGGGAGGAAGTTTTGTTAAGAAAAGCTTCCTCCCATTTTTGAAAGGAAAGAGAAAGCATATGCTGTGTAAAAACTAATACTACCTCTGTCCCATATTAAGTATCCACTTTCATAATGCACAAAGTTTTAGGAGATTCCACTAACTAAACTCTCCGCCAATCAAATATTACTTTTACCTACTAAACTCTCATCTTATTGATTGAAAGGTACAAGTAGACATTTAATTTGGGACATCCAAAGATTCCATTGTGGACACTTAATATGGGACGGAGGGAGTATACTTTATCATTTTTTAAAATTTTGATATTAACAACTAAATGGCATACATATAATTTAGGGGGATTTACATACATCTCAACACACACATCAATATTTACATATTTATGCAAACCCAAGTTTTTAACGCATGATGTACAATGCTATTAAAGCAAGGTTTGGGAAAATATGTAAATAATGATGTGTATATGGAGATGTATATAAATGCTTATATAATTTAAACAAGTTATTTTCATTTTCCTCCTACTAAAAAACATGATTTATTATTACCTTTTCTGATTCTTTTATCTAAAGAATATATCAACTAACACTTCACTTTTTTTTCTTTTTTTTTATTATTATTTTTCGTTTTTCATCGCTCAAAACTAGAAAACTGTAAGGTCACGTTTGGTTTGCAGAATGTTTTTGATGAAATTGGAATATTTCTATAAAATTGGAATGTGAAGGAATTGAAATGTTGAAAAATTGAAATGTTAAGGATTTGAATCTCAAGAATTGGAATTTGCAAAAACGAATGCGCGTTTGGTTTGAAGAAAATAAAATGACAAAAAACAAATTATATTAAAATATTTTAAATTAAAATTGATAACTAAATAATAATAATAATAATAATATCCAAAAATAATAATAATATTATTATTATTATTATTATTATTATTATTATTATTATTATTACTAAAATAATATTATAATAATATTAAAAAAATATGATTATATTAATATTATAATAATATTATAAAATAATAATATTATTATTATTATTAAAAAATATTATTATTATTATTATTATTATTATTATTATTATTATTATTATTATTATTATAATATTATAATAATATTAAAAAAATAATATTAATATTAAAATTATTATTATTATTATTATTATTATTTAATAATTATAATAATACTAATATTAAAATGATTTATTATTATTATTATTATTAATTATTTAATAATTATAATAATATCCAAAACTAAGAATATTAATATTAAAAAATGATATAAGATTATTTGAGGATCAAACTTTTTTTACATATAAAGGGACTAATCTCCACCCTCCATCTTCCCTCCATTTTTATTTGATCTAATGGATGAAATTAATCCCAACAATTTAAAAAACCCACTTTTATCATTTTTTATTAAATATTAATATCTTTCAAACCGTTAATCGTTAAGCAAAAAAAAAATATACCATTACGCCGGGCATTTAATTATCTTTCTATAGATAGGCACTTTGACATATTTTTAACAATTTTTTTTTCGTTTTTTTCACGTTTTTTTTTTTTTTCCGAAAAAATCATATATGATATTACATATTATATCATATATGATATTTTTTCGGCCACGAAAAAAAAACGTGAAAAAAACGTTTTTTTTTTTTATTTTTCGAAAGTATATCAAAGTGCTCGTCTATAGAAAGATAATTAAATGTCCGTCGCGATGGTGTAACTATTTTCGATTAACGATTAACGGTTTAAGAGATATTAAAATTATAAAAAATATGTGAAATATTAAAATGGTTTTAATCTCAACTATTGATTTCCTTTTTAAATAGATGGTGAGGATGAGTCTATTTGTATGTGAGGAATGTTTGGTTTGTAAAATAACTCGACTAAAAAAAAATTATAATTATAATAATAATAATAATAATAATAATAATAATAATAATAACCGATAAACATAATGAATTAAGAAATGAGATTTTGAAGGATTTCATTCCATTTCATTTGCCAACTAAACACGTTAAGGAATGAAATTTAGATTTTGAATTTTTTGAATCTGGCAACTAAACATGCTATGAAATGAAATCAGATTCCAATTCCATCGAAATCCTGAAGATTTCACGAACCAAACACGGCCTAAGAGTATTAAATGGGTTTATTTGATAACAGGTCTTCAGAATTTTCTAGAAAGTGAGGAGAAAGTTTGGTTGAGAGTGAGAAAAAAATCTTGATGGAACGGTAATTGGGATGCCAAGCGCGTTATTTGATGAACAAGACTTCGTTATCTTGACTTTCATTGATTAATACACATAATTAACGCACAAATGACCCCTCTAAACCAATAACATGCCGAATTTGGCTTAATCTTTCCGTAAGCACGTTTTGGGCCCCATGGGATTTAATATTCATTTATAGTTTCATATCAACGGTTCTTAAACGGCAACAGAGTCTATAGTGGTTGTCGACTAATCAAAAGCGTCCATATATTTCCCACCTAACGTACAACCAATGGACACCACCCACACGACATTCCCAAAAAAAAAAAAAAAAAAAAAAAAAATCAAGAATATAATATTTGTCTTTTGATTCAATATTAAACTCCATATTTTCAGAGAATCTAACAAATAATAATAATACACGAATAATTGTTTTCATGTCTCCTACAATTCACATGGCCACACGATTAAATTTTACTAGTATAATTCATGCATAATTTGATTACTAAAGTATGTGTTGTGAACTTGTGCCACACATATTTTAGTTACAAGATTAAACATAGTAAATTTAGTATTATCATTTCTCGGTTCAGATATGACGTTGTTCCATCATACGTGCAAAATCTTGAAAACAAACAAACCCATCGCCATTCAAATCAACATTTGCTATCATACGCTTACACTCTTCTAACGTACACCCATCATCACCATTAATCACTTTAAAAACCTGAAACAACTCATCCGCAGTTATCATTCCGTCACCATCGCTGTCGAAAAACTCAAAGGCGCCTCTCATCTCTTCTTCACCAAACTCGGTCATCATGGCGTCAACTTCACCGTTAATTTCAGCTTCATCGAGCATTAACTTAACTTCGGTTTCATCGTTTGTTATACGGCGTAGCAAAGATTCTAATTCGGATCTGGTTAAGGGTTGTGTTGGTAGGACTGTTGTTGGTGTTGTGGCCCCTTTTGATCGTTCTGGTGAAGCGGAGGAAGTCGTAATGGATGAGCTGAAGGAGGATGATTCGGATCTGGAGACGGAGTCTTTTTTGTGGGATTTGGATCGGAAGATGTTTTTTGGGTTGATTTTAGCGGAGAGCTTCATTGTTTTTGGGAGTGAAAAGAATAGCGTTTATAATTATTATTTGGTAATGGAGATTGTTGTTGTTTGATGGAAAAAGAGAGGAAGGTGTGAGGGTGGTTATATGGAGAAATCAGAGGCATTTTGAGTGAGCTTCCGCGAAGGTTCGTAGGAGTGATAAAGAGACTATTTATATGCTGTGGTGTGGTCGGGTTATTTAATTTTTAATTAATGTCTCTGCCGCACATAAAAACATCTTTTTAAGAAAATCTACTTTCCTCTTAGAGCATCTCCAATGCAAAAATCAACAATAGTTTTTTACTATTCTAAAAAGCTTTTTGAGAGTGATTTTTAGCATTGCATTCAAAGCTTTTTGAAAAGCTTTTTACAAAAGCTTGGTAAACTCCAAGTCATTCTTCAAAGTCTTTGTTATAAATTGTGGTATGCATTTATTGCATTAAATGCATCAAGTCTTTAAAGACTTGATGCATTGTAGATGCTCTTAGTTAGAAGGATCGTGGGTTCAAAATTTTTTCTATCTTTTAATTAAGATACTCTCATGTCTCAAAATTATTTATTTGTTTTTTTTAATTTCTAAAAATAATGGTTTACTTTATTTTTTAAGTAAAAACTAAAGAATATTTGAGTGGTTAAACATTAAAATAACTCAACTTTTATTAAACTACGTAATTTATCTTTAGTCACAATAATTTTGAGACGAAAAGAATACTGATTAAAATTTTCACCCTCTTTTATAAAAGGGTTTTTCTAACATGTGTCATTAGGCACATAATAAGAAGTGGGCTCGTGTATCCTTTTCACTCAGGGATCCACAAAAAGGACAATATATATATATATATATATATATATATATATATATATATATATATATATATATATATATATATATATATATATATATATATATTGAAAAGTGACAAAAACTCACAAAAAAAAATACAAGGGTCCACTCTTATTATGTGCCTAAAGGCACAAGTTAGAAAATCCCTTCATAGAAGGTTAATTAAGGGTGCGTTTTGTCACGGACTTGTCTCTACAAGGTTCTTCCTTGCGGCACTTAGTATCGACTAAGTCAGCCTTGCTCGAATACTCAATGATCTAGACAACTAGAGAAAACTTTAAAGAAAGGTATAAGTGAAATGGGAAATACTTTGTATTGCTTGAGAGAACTTTACAAGAGATTACAAGTGATTTGAGAGGTGTCTTCCTCAAATGAGGATGCCCTATTTATACTACAACTATGTACAAACTAGAAGATTCTACAACTTTCTATTTGAGGGTTCTACAACCTTCCATGGGAGGAAGCTTCTAGCGTTTCTAAGAACTTCCAAGAGGTTCTAGAGCTTCTAACACATTCCAACATATTCCAAGGGCTTCCAAAAATATTGATTGGTCTGAAACGATTAGATAATTATTGGTCAACCACTTGTGAATGGTCAACTATAATAGTCAAACAGTCTAGGTCAATGCTTCCGTGGAATACAGTGTTTCCCCGGGTCGTAATGTCCCAACGAGGTTGTGATGGTATTTAAAAACGAATCTGTGATCGAGTGAATATAAACAGGAAAGGTATAAAAGTGTGTGTGAGTGATTACACTAGGATTTTATAAAATAAAATAGCTTAAATAAGCTATATAAACAGTTACGTGAAACCTAGATATCTAAAACGTATAAACGTAAACAAAATTAAAAATCAGACGCGATTGCGTGCGGAGAAAAAGGTGAGTTTTAAGAAAAAAATAAACTACAGGGGTTAAAAATGAAAATTCTATAAACTTAAACATAAAAGAAAATTAAATTAAAAAGAAAATTATTTTTTTAGATTATTTTATTATTTATTATTAATTATTTAATTAAAAACTATTTAACTATTTAATTAAAACTAATTTATATTAACCTAAAAAATGATAAACACTACAATTTAAACTAAAAACTTGTAAAATAATTTTTAAACTTAAAAATGAACTTGAAGAAAGTATAAAAAATAAAAATAAATATTTTTGTCTTTTTATGGATTTTCTATTAATTAAAAAACTATTTATCTTAATTAAACTATTTAAACTAATTTAAATTACAAATAATACTAAATTAACTTAGAAAATTGTGGAAAAATTTATAAAACTATTTTATAACATTTAAAAGCTAGGAAAAATATAAAAACTAGGTGCTACCTTATAAAAATTAATTATGCTATTTAAAACTTAATTATTAACTAATTATTAATTAAACTAATATTAAATCTAATAAATACTAAATGATAATATAAAAATCTAATAAAATTACTAAAAATACTTTAATATAATAGGAAATTAATAAAAATATAAAAATATAGATTACTTAATAAAAATATAAAAATGAAAATTAAAATTAAATTATATTAAATAGAAACTATCACTTATTATTATATTTGTTTTTTTTTTTAATTTTTCTTTTACAAAACTAATTTATATATAAAAACAACTAACTTTAATAAAAACAACTATTTCATAGCTTAAAATTAAGCACTGTGGGGGCTTATTACCTCCACAGTTGACTTTGGTTGACCAAAGAAGTAAATAAGCTCAACTGAGCTTGTGTGGGACCCACTATGATGAAATCTAGTTCCAATGAGTTGCTTGAACAAGTTTTAGCAAGATTTGATCAGATAAGCTGGTGGAATAAGCTAAAAAGCACTCAATAAGCACTTGGATACTTGTATAAACTCAGAAACTGGGACAGACTTTTGTAGCTTAATTAGGTGGGGTCCACAGGGTTTCAGGTCAAACCTATGGTCAATCCTAAGAGCCTAGTAGGAGGGGGGTTCAAAGGACCAAGTTTGGAGGTTTGGGGCCCACAGAGGTGGTCACAAAACACCACCAAAGGTGGTAGTGTGGGTGTGATAACTGCTGCACATGGGAGGTTTTCTCCCTGCAGTTGTGTTTGGCCTAAGGTGGGGCCCAGCAGAAAATTCACAAAAATCAAAAGATTATAGAACCTCAAAGATGAATTGGTAGGCTACAATTAGGAATAAGTTTCAACCTTTGAAAGTAAACATAAAATTCAAAACAATTCTGTGAATTTTTGGAAAAATATGGAAAGTGCAAATTTGACTTTTCATCAAAACTTAGAACCTTGACTTTTTTGAACTTTTATCCTAATCTAATGATTGAATAACATGTAATAAGTTGAATTAAAGTTAAACTAACCTAAAGTGACAAGTTACAAGCCAATTTAGAGGTTTATGGATCTTAATTACCACCACAGTTAACTGTGGTGGTGGTATAACTGTGATATTGACTTTTTGATGAACTAGCAAATGATTTTATGACTAAATTAACCTACTAAGACCTAATGCATTCTACTAGAACCAACATAACATCAACACAACAATCAGACTATCAAGAATAATGCTAATCCAAACACTACCTAATGAAACTAAAATTGGAGATTCAACAAGTAAATCAGTTTGTAAACTAAAATCTAAGAGGATAATGCACTAATAAACATACCTAAGCTAATCTAATCTATCAAGAAGCAATGGAGCAATAGAAATGAGCAGTCTCAATTTGAGCTAGAAAGCCAAGAGATAAGAACTTACAAGGGACATGTGAAGTTGCAGACCAAGAACCAAGTAGTATTACTAAACCCACTGCTTCCTAATAAGCTTTTAAACCCAAATGAATCAATAATCCACCCTGCTTCCTGCTTCTTACCATTCTTCTTGGAATTTTATTTTTTTTTTCTATTTTTCTTGTTTCTTTTTGTATTTTGTTTTTCTTGATTAAGTCTAGTTTGAGATGATCTAAAAGCTTGCATAGGCTTTGTCAAAGGCTTATGTGAGCTTATTAGTTCAATACAACAACACTAATATCCATATTCCACAGACATGAGAATTTTGAAATTTTAAGAAAAGCATAAACTGAGAATCCAAATGACAATTGAAATTGAGATTGCAATGAGTTCAAATTACATTAACACAACAGAATACAAGCTTTTAAAAGTAAGAATTACAACTAATTATGGATTTTTACTAACTACGACACTACTCCTAATTAATTAACTACTCACTCTCCTCTGTGCTCCTCCTTCTTTGATTTATAGTGACTTCCAGGGTTTGTGGGACCCACTGGAACATTTCCCACTTGCTAAGTTAGCCCTTAGATCACTGCTTTTCATCTAAGCCGTTTAATTGCAATTTGGCGCCAAAAGCGTCTGTGGTTGCTTGGAGAGGTTTATCAGGCATTAAATGGGTCTTGGATAGATGTGGAGGTGGAGGGGACATGGTGTGAAAGGTGGTGATGAGGTGGTGTCAAGTTGGGGTGAAACCGTGGGTTGAGGAGTGGTATTGGTTTTACAGTTAGTGAGGGAGGGAAAGGTAGGGGAAGGGTGGTGTTTGACCGAGGTCAAACTGGTATTAAATACCAGGGGTGGATTGGGCTGGGTGATAGGTTGGGCCAAGGGAGTGGGCTGGTGGTTGTTTGTGTTTTGGATTTGGTTTGGTTTTGGGGTTTAAATATATATAAAGTGTCCGTTTGGTTTTTAATTAAAACACCACAAGGACCAAAGTTGTAATTCATTGAAAGTTAAGGGACCTGTTGTGTAATGTTTTCATAGTATTTCATAAGGACTATTCTTGCAACATAAGATAAACCAAGGACCATAATTATAATTTCCCAAATTTTGAAACCTCGAGGACCAAAGTTGCCAATTCACCAAACTTCAGGGACTAAATATGTAATTTCACCAAACTTCACACCAAGGACCATTCCTCCAAAAGATTAGTAGTACAAGGACCAATATTTATTTTTCTCAAAGTTTTTACATCCCAGGGACCATTTATGTCAATTTGCAAAGTACAGGGACTAAACTTGTAATTTTGTGAAACTTTGCACCAAAGGACTAAATATGTAACTTTATGATTAAAAAGGACCTTTGGTGACTTTTTCATGTTTTTAGAATAACCAGGGACTAGTTTTGACAACTTTTGAAACTTGAGGGACTGAAACTGCCAATTATGCAAACTTTGTACGTTTTTCATCTGTTTTTGCATATTTTGCATTTGAAACATATAAAACACACTTCTAAGATATTTTAAGTATTTTGATGCATATTTGAGTGTTTTTGGATGTTTTGGCAGTTCAGAATGGTATAAAATGATGAGTATTTAGACACTCATCAATCCCCCACACTAAACTATTGCTAGTCCCTAGCAATCTTTTGAGAAAAACTTAATGGATTTGAAAGACTCTTTACCAAAAGCCATCACTTCTGGAGTAGCCAGATGTAAGAACTGTGGTACACCTGATAACCGTGTGATTTTGAGCAAACCACCAGCTGTCAACGGATTTGATTAGTCTTTACCAAAAGCCGTTTGCTTCTGGACTAGCCAACTCTTGATGGAATAGTCAACATCTTGGTGAGCTGATTACCAATTATGGTTTTTCCACGGCCTTTACCACAAGCCATAATCTTGCGGGCTAGCCAACTCATTCGCTTTTGAGGATATGGGGAGTTGAGGAACCATACAATTTTTGGCAAATTGCAAGCCATCAATGGGTTTGAGATGTCTTTACCAAGAGCCGTTTGCTCCTGGACTAGTCAACCCATTTGTCATTTAGACTTTGACGGACTGATTACCACAAAAATTTTGAAGCTCAAGTGAAAAAAATTTTAAATTTTTGCCAAAAACGGGGGTACTAAAAGATATAATGTGATAAAATTCGCTAGAATTTCCCCCCCCCCCCCCCCCCCCACACTTAGAATTGAATATTGTCCTCAATATTCAAAGTCCCGGCTATTATGCCGACATTTTGAACGTAAAAGGGCAACATTTCAAGCTAAGCATGGAAAACACCATTTTGTATTTTCACTTCATAAGTAACCATAGCATGGGGGACTCCCCCACACTTAGGGTGAAAACCCTATAAGCATGTTACTGTTTTTGTTTACCGAGTCGCTAGCTTGACTCGACCCCGAATTCATTTGTCCATGGGGAAGCATGATGTGGAAGAAACAATCTCCATCGGACTTTCATTCAAGATGTTTGGATAAACATTTGAAGCACGTGAAAGCTCCACACCGATGAGATACACAGACACCCGACTCAAAATTTATAAATGAGAATGCCGGGGTCAAAGATAGTGTCTTCATTCCCGAGGGAGTGAAGAACAGGAGAAATCACCTGGTAGGTGAAGGAAAGAAAGAGAGATCTGAATAGCAATTATGATAAGAACTTCCTCCTCAAGAAATGCATGTTCAAGTGGAGGAGGCAAGCCCTTAAGCTTGATCTCAGGAAATTTATCAGTTTCCTCAACTGATTTGATTTCCTCATTATGAAGTTGTTTGGGTGGAAGAGGGGGAGATGGATCTTCGTTTAACAAACTTTCTAGAAAAAGAATGTCCCCCTCAGGATCAAGATAGTTTTCATCAACTTCATACGAAGTTGAACTATCTAGGGCAAGGAAAGCTTCGACCTCGGCCAGGTCAGCTTTGAGATCGAAGAGATCATCATTACTTCCTGATGGAAGTGAATCAATGTGAGTACGTTCATAGTGAATTCCTCAAGAAGGAGGTCAACATCAGAATGAGGAAGTGAAACCTCAACATACTCAATGTCTCCATAAGATAAACAATCATCACTGGAATCAGAGACATTCTCAAATTGATCATTTGGATTATCATGGGTGAAAGGAATATCACACACTTGATCAGAAATTCCCTGTGACTCTCTCGGTATTTGGACAAGGATCTCAACACTAGACTTTATTAATTCGTCCGATTCCTTATTAGGAACAGTGCTAAGATGCTCATCCCCCATGTTTAGAGAGTGAGTGTGAACTTCGGGTGTGATAACAACAGACTGAGGGAGTTGAGAAGGACTAGCAGTTATGGATTTTACAAGTTCCATTTGTTCATTTGCTAGTAACTTCTCTGTATTCTTATCTCCCTGATTTTCCATGGAAGGAATCACAACTGATGAACTCGATGAATCTTTTTGAATGATAACAATGTTATCATCATCATCACTGTCATCATCGTCATCACAAAGAGCAGCATAGCGAAGATTGGCACGTATTTTGGCTGCTCTTTGCTCAGCAAGTAATTCTTCCATGCTTTTTCCAGAATCTCGTTCTTCAGCAAGTAATTCTGCGATAGATTTATCACGAGAATTTTGAATGAGTGGAAACTGTGGGGGTGTGGATGTGTCAAAACCGGAAGGTTGACATTGATCATCATTGTGAGAACCCCCACAATATACACAAGAAGAACTTGGATCATGGCAAAGAGAAATATTAGCCAACTCCTCCTTAAGATCTTTAAGTTTCTCAAGAACCTCTATATAAGGGTCTTGCTGGATATGAGGAGTTGCTTGAATCATTTGGTACTGTGGAGGTGGGTCTTGAAACGAATAGTCGTAATTGTTACAAGGAAATGGATTCTTTGTTTGACAATCAGAGCTAAAATGTGGACCTCCACAGTACTCACAACAGTTGAACTGATGTGGCTGTGAGTCATAATTGTTATTAGGAAATTGCTCATAGACAAGCGTGTTTCCTGATTGACAATCAGAACTGTAGTGTGAACCACCACAGTACTCACAACAGTAAAATTGCTGAGTCTCATGGTGTGGAAGCTGAAGGAATGAATCAGTTGTGTCATGGTAGGAATAGGGATTCTGGTTATAGACAGACCCGTTTCCTGACTCTACCATGCCACAACTGGGACAATTACCACCATTATAAGGACTACCACACCATTGACAAACAAGAGGGTGAGAATAAGACATAGAAAGAATCAAAGGGTTTTGGAGGGTAAGAAATGTAGAATCAAAAAGGCAAGAGGGTAAGGATGGATATTTTTGGGATTTTTGATAAACATTTTATAAGAAAGAAAATCTTTTTGTGTTCGTTGAAAACTGATTTTAAAAGGTTTTCGGGAACTGTTTTTGGTTTTATATGATAATAATATGAACAAAGATGGATAAATATACAATGAGCGTGAATTCAGGTTCACTAATACGCAAAATCGTTTAGAATAAGCGCACAACCTCCCCGGCAGTGGCGCCAAAATTTGATTGGTCTGAAACGGTCAGATAATTATTGGTCAACCACTTGTGAATGGTCAACTATAATAGTCAAACAGTCTAGGTCAATGCTTCCGTGGAATACAGTGTTTTCCCGGGTCGTAATGTCCCAACGAGGTTGTGATGGTATTTAAAAACAAATTTGTGATCGAGTGAATGTGAACAGGAAAGGTATAAAAGTGTGTGTGAGTGATTACACTAGGGTTTTATAAAATAAAATAGCTTAAATAAGCTATATAAACAGTTACGTGAAACCTAGATATCCAAAACGTATAAACGTAAACAAAATTAAAAATCAGACGCGATTGCGTGCGGAGAAAAAGGTGAGTTTTAAGAAAAATAAACTACAGGGGTTAAAAATGAAAATTCTATTAACTTAAACTTAAAAGAAAATTAAATTAAAAAGAAAATTATTTTTTTAGATTATTTTATTATTTATTATTAATTATTTAATTAAAAACTATTTAATTAAAACTAATTTATATTAACCTAAAAAATGATAAACACTACAATTTAAACTAAAAACTTGTAAAAATAATTTCTAAACTTAAAAATAAACTTGAAGAAAGTATAAAAAATAAAAATAAATATTTTTGTCTTTTTATGGATTTTCTATTAATTAAAAAACTATTTAACTTAATTAAACTATTTAAACTAATTTAAATTACAAATAATACTAAATTAACTTAGAAAATTGTGGAAAAATTTATAAAACTATTTTATAACATTTAAAAGCTAGGAAAAATATAAAAACTAGGTGTTACCTTATAAAAATTAATTATGCTATTTAAAACTTAATTATTAACTAATTATTAATTAAACTAATATTAAATCTAATAAATACTAAATGATAATATAAAAATCTAATAAAATTACTAAAGATACTTTAATATAAGAGGAAATTAATAAAAATATAAAAATACAGATTACTTAATAAAAATATAAAAATGAAAATTAAAATTAAAATATATTAAATAGAAACTATCACTTATTATTATATTTGTTTTTTTTTTGAATTTTTCTTTTACAAAACTAATTTATATATAAAAACAACTAACTTTAATAAAAACAACTATTTTATAGCTTAAAATTAAGCACTGTGGGGGCTTATTACCTCCACAGTTGACTTTGGTTGACCAAAGAAGTAAATAAGCTCAACTGAGCTTGTGTGGGACCCACTATGATGAAATCTAGTTCCAATGAGTTGCTTGAACAAGTTTTAGCAAGATTTGATCAGATAAGCTTGTGGAATAAGCTAAAAAGCACTCAATAAGCACTTGGATACTTGTATAAACTCAGAAACTGGGACAGACTTTTGTAGCTTAATTAGGTGGGGTCCACAGGGTTTCAGGTCAAACCTATGGTTAATCCTAAGAGCCTAGTAGGAGGGGGGTTCAAAGGACCAAGTTTGGAGGTTTGAGGCCCACTGAGGTGGTCAGAAAACACCACCAAAGGTGGTGGTGTGGGTTTGGTGGTGTGGGTGTGATAACTGCTGCACAGGGGAGGTTTTCTCCCTGCAGTTGTGTTTGGCCTAAGGTGGGGCCCAGCAGAAAATTCAAAAAAATCAAAAGATTATAGAACCTCAAAGATGAAATGGTAGGCTACAATTAGGAATAAGTTTCAACCTTTGAAAGCAAACATAAAATTCAAAACAATTCTGTGAATTTTTGGAAAAATATGGAAAGTGCAAATTTGACTTTTCATCAAAACTTAGAACCTTTACTTTTTTGAACTTTTATCCTAATCTAATGATTGAATAACATGTAATAAGCTGATTTAAAGTTAAACTAACCTAAAGTTACAAGTTACAAGCCAATTTAGAGGTTTATGGATCTTAATTACCACCACAGTTAACTGTGGTGGTGGTATAACTGTGATATTGACTTTTTGATGAACTAGCAAGTGATTTTATGACTAAATTAACCTACTAAGACCTAATGCATTCTACTATAACTAACATAACATCAACACAACAATCAAACTATCAAGAATAATGCTAATCCAAACACTACCTAATGAAACTGAAATTGGAGATTCAACAAGTAAATCAGTTTGTAAACTAAAATCTAAGAGAATAATGCACTAATAAACATACCTAAGCTAATCTAATCTATCAAGAAGCAATGGAGCATTAGAAATGAGCAGTCTCAATTTGAGCTAGAAAGCCAAGAGATAAGAACTTACAAGGGACATGTGAAGTTGCAGACCAAGAACCAAGTAGTATTACTAAACCCACAGCTTCCTAATAAGCTTTTAAACACAAATGAATCAATAATCCACCCTGCTTCCTGCTTCTTACCCTTCTTCTTGGAATTTTTATTTTTTTTTCTATTTTTCTTGTTTCTTTTTGTATTTTGTTTTTCTTGATTAAGTCTAGTTTGAGATGATCTAAAAGCTTGCATAGGCTTTGTCAAAGGCTTAAGTGAGCTTATTAGTTCAATACAACAACACTAATATCCATATTCCACAGACATGAGAATTTTGAAATTTTAAGAAAAGCATAAACTGAGAATCCAAATGACAATTGAAATTGAGATTGCAATGAGTTCAAATTACATTAACACAACAGAATACAAGCTTTTAAAAGTAAGAATTACAACTAATTATGGATTTTTACTAACTACGACACTACTCCTAATTATTTAACTACTCACTCTCTTCTGTGCTCCTCCTTCTTTGATTTATAGTGTCTTCTAGGGTTTGTGGGACCCACTGGAACATTTCCCACTTGCTAACTTAGCCCTTGGATCACTGCTTTTCATCTAAGCCGTTTAATTGCAATTTGGCGCCAAAAGCGTCTGTGGTTGCTTGGAGAGGTTTATCAGGCATTAAATGGGTCTTGGATAGATGTGGAGGTGGAGGGGACATGGTGTGAAAGGTGGTGTCAAGTTGGGGTGAAACCGTGGGTTGAGGAGTGGTATTGGTTTTACAGTGAGTGAGGGAGGGAAAGGTAGGGGAAGGGTGGTGTTTGACCGAGGTCAAACTGGTATTAAATACCAGGGGTGGATTGGGCTGGGTGATAGGTTGGGCCAAGGGAGTGGGCTGGTGGTTGTTTGTGTTTTGGATTTGGTTTGGTTTTGGGGTTTAAATATATATAAAGGGTCCGTTTGGTTTTTAATTAAAACACCACAAGGACCAAAGTTGTAATTCATTGAAAGTTAAGGGACCTGTTGTGTAATGTTTCCATAGTATTTCATAAGGACTATTCTTGTAACATAAGATAAACCAAGGACCATAATTATAATTTCCCAAATTTTGAAACCCCGAGGACCAAAGTTGCCAATTCACCAAACTTCAGGGACTAAATATGTAATTTCACCAAACTTCACACCAAGGACCATTCCTTCAAAAGTTTAGTAGTACAAGGACCAATATTTATTTTTCTCAAAGTTTTTACATCCCAGGGACCATTTATGTCAATTTGCAAAGTACAGGGACTAAACTTGTAATTTTGTGAAACTTTGCACCAAAGGACTAAATATGTAACTTTATGATTAAAAAGGACCTTTGGTGACTTTTTCATGTTTTTAGAATAACCAGGGACTAGTTTTGACAACTTTTGAAACTTGAGGGACTGAAACTGCCAATTATGCAAACTTTGTATGTTTTTCATCTGTTTTTGCATATTTTGCATTTGAAACATATAAAACACACTTCTAAGATATTTTAAGTATTTTGATGCATATTTGAGTATTTTTGGATGTTTTGGCAGTTTAGAATGGTATAAAATGATGAGTATTTAGAGACTCATCAAATATCCAAGATCCTCTAAGAGAAGTGTGGAATAATTCGGAATCCCCACTATTCTCGAAAATAATCGTTTCGAGTAGACGGGTTGTGACATCCTCCCCCACCTAAGCTCGCGACGTCCTCGTCGTGTCTTTCTTTCAACACCGTTGGATCTCGTACATGGCGTGCCTTGATAGGTGTACTTGATTCTCCTTTGGCTTCTACCATGGTTGATCCTTGTTCGGGCTTTGTAACACGATGTCTCCTCCTCGCACATATTCTACCTTTGCTACAACTCTCTAGTGCATGTTGCTCGGGTAAAACTCTCGATATTACTCCCCTAAACTCCTCAAGGACGTGTTTAGGGTCTCTCGACGTCTCTACGTCGTTTGATATGTCGCTCGTATTTTGCTTCAACTCCTTGAAGCCAGTCTCAAGTTGCATTACGGACATCATCTTGGCTCCACTCTTCGTGCCTCTCTCCATTGTCACCATGCACACTTGACCTTTATCTAAAATGCACAATGTGTTAGTAAACGTGATGAGAATGGCTTGTACCTTATCAAAGAATTCCATCCCGAGTACGAGTTTGTAATCATCCATAGGAACGACCGATAAGTCTAACTCTCCTTCCCATTCCCTGATCTTAGCCTTCACGCCTCGTGCAACCCCTCTAATTGGTTTGGCATCTCCGTTTGCAGCTTTGATCCATCCACTATCCTCCATTGTTTTAAGCCCAAGTCTCTTAGCTTCATCTACCGAGATAAAGTTATGAGTTGCTCCTGTATCAACTAAGGCTCTTGAGGATATCCCGTTTACAATTGTGCACACAAATCGAAGTCCATTGGCCTTTGCCTTTGACTTTGTCCTCGGTTTACCCTTGGTCTCTACCATAGGTGCTCATTGTCTCTTAGCATCTATCTTGGACGACATCACTCTCACTTTGTTTTTCGCCTCAACTGTGGGCAACTCCTTCCTTGCATTAATGGCATTGAGGATTCGCAACGATCCCAAGTGCGCATCCTCTTCCTCACATGGACTCTCTTCCATATTTGCCATCATAGCTTGGAGACTTATTTTCTTAGGACCATCTCGCGCTCTATGTGGTCCATCGCACACGAAACACTTTATACTCTTATATGGTATTTTCTCTTTTTGTTGCGATCTTCGTGCTCCATCATCGTGATCTCGGACTTGCTTCTCTCCCCCACCTTGCTCATCGCCACTATCTTTATTTGTGGGTTTGAGCGACCTCCGCTCACCAAGGTCAATAAGTGCCTCTGCATGCGCAATAGCCGTAGCAAGGTCTTGGACTCCTCGTCTCTCCAACTCCGTCTTGGCTCATCCTTGTAAACCATCAAGAAAATAGAAGAGAGAGTCTTGCTCAGAAAGATCCGGAATCTCGAGTACAAGAGTAGTGAATTCTTTGACATACTCCCGGATCGTCCCGGAATGCGTAAGTTTGCGAAGTCGACTCTTTGCTTCGTGCTTAGCATTCTCCAGATAAAATTGCTTCTTCAAGTCTTGAACAAAATCGGCCTAAGTATTGATGGTACATGTACCTCGTTCGATATCTCCATATCGACGTCGCCACCATAACGCCGCAGTGTCCTTTAAGTAACGCGTCACCGTCTTGATCTTTGATGCATCGTCAACTATGTTGACACCCTCCATGTATTGCTCCATCTCCCACAAGAAATCATCAACCGCCCTAGCCTCTCGCTTTCCCATGAACGGTGATGGTTTAGGGACCTCCAACTTTGAAGCAATGTTGCTAGTGTTACCTCCTCCACTAGCCATTGATCGCTTGCACAATACCATATCCGTTTGTAAGCCTTCAATGGTTTGATGAATGGCGGAGATCTCTTCTCCAACCTCCTTCCGCAACTTCGTGATCTCACCTATGAACATATCTCTTAAGTCATGGATCTCACGTCTCAAGTCGCCGCTAAGAGTATTGATGACCACCCTAAAGTCATCCCTCATGCTCGTGAACTCGGAGTCTAGACCTACCAAGCCCTCAACTTGGTCCTTCAACTCCGCCATGGATGTCTCGACACCCACCATCCTCTTGGCCAAACTTGTTACCGTGTCTCTAGACGCACCTCTACTACTCTTGTCTCCTTGGCGAGACTCTCCCCGACCACAATTCTCATCAATCACAACACCACTTCTACCACCCACATTCTTGTCACCTTCGTGCGCCATCTCTTTGAATCGACCTGGCTCTGATACCACTTGTCACGGACTTGTCTCTACAAGGTTCTTCCGTGCGGCACTTAGTCTCGACTAAGTCAGCCTTGCTCGAATACTCAATGATCTAGACAACTAGAGAAAGCTTTAAAGAAAGGTATAAGTGAAATGGGAAATACTTTGTATTGCTCGAGAGAACTTTACAAGAGATTACAAGTGATTTGAGAGGTGTCTTCCTCAAATGAGGATGCCCTATTTATACTACAACTATGTACAAACTAGAAGATTCTACAACTTTCTATTTGAGGGTTCTACAACCTTCCATGGGAGGAAGCTTCTAGCATTTCTAAGAACTTCCAAGAGGTTATAGAGCTTCTAACACATTCCAACATATTTCAAGGGCTTCCAAGAATATCCAATATCCTCCAAGAGAAGTGTGAAATAATCCGGAATCCCCACTATCCTCGAAAATAATCGTTTCGAGTAGGCGGGTTGTGATAGTTTGGTATGCTTTGATCAATCACAATCGGTATGACTATGAGTATAAAGTGAGTCCCTCCGGTATGATAGTTCCATTGGAGGCAAAAGGGTAAGGTATGGAGTATGCTATATATATGACTATCATAGAAATTTTTTGGATTTGAAGTGGTAAAAAAAACATCATGTATCGGAATGAAAGTGGGTCCCTCATTCCGATTGTGATTGATCAAAGCATACCAAATGCACCCTTAGACTCTTGTATCTAACTACTTACGTAGTAATTAAGTAAACATGTAAAAAGTAGAATTGGTAATGTACAATCTCCGACCTTACTTTAAAACTTATATTTTAATTTTTTATTTATTTTTTCATATAAAAATTCAAACAATATTGTTAATGAATAGTTGTATTAACAATGTTACTACCATAACTTAAAAAATATGCATTACAATTTTTGACAATTGTTTTAATTTAGTTTCTAAAAATAAAAAGAGATTTTTTTTTTATTTAATCTCGACATTGATATTTTTTAAAATTTATCAACAAACTATACTGTAAAAGATGTCATATCTCAAAATTGATGTAATGTTTTATTTTAACTAAATATTTTATACATTCTTTTACATTTTATAATTGTTCTTTGGGTAAAATTATCGCATGTTACAACTGTTTTTTAATTAAATTTTGATTATTTCACGTTGTATGTATAAACATTACATGAAACAATTAACTAAAATATCATATTATAATTGTTTGTCGCTGTAAAATTTCGTCAACAAGCCATGTACTCGCCTAGTTAAATCAAATGAGCTATAAAAAACCAAGTAAAGAGAGATCTTTGTTATGCTCAGGATCTTCTATTAGAGCACAAGGTAAGGTGACATTGAGTTATGACATAATTCACCACTATCTCAGCGCCATATCAGCTTTAACCTTTTAACCTTAATTTATCAAAAAAAACCCCATGGTACAATAACTCACCTTCACCTCAATTATTTTCAATTTCAACCCTAAACTTAAAAAAAGACTTCATTTATTTAAAACGATAACATTAATTAGATCAACACATTACAATACTGAATTTAAAAAATAAATAAATAAAAAATAAATATAACAAAACGCTAAAAAAAAGTATGAAATTAAAAAAAACACAACGTAACACAATTATTCATTCTTGACGAGGAGGCAACCCATATTTCTTGATGATTCGGTCCTTTTCCATATTGACTAATGCCACGTAGCTTGGATCCTTGCCGGTAGTGTCGAGCAACAAAAATTCAATCTCCTTCTACTTTTGTTGTGTGTATTGGTTTTTTACGGTCGCCTGATACGCCTTGGCTGCATCTGCACGTTTTGCCCGATACTCTTCACGCATAATCTCCCCGAAATTGAACGAAGAAAAGGAACCTCCGGTGCCACTCGTGCCTCTGGTGCTTGTTGTCGTATCGGATTTTTGTTTCTTCGAAGCCCACTTTTTTCCAATCGGTCGTGGTTCTTCATCATGACCAAACAAAGCCTCATTTGTTTGGCTTGGGACATCGTTAATTAAATCAACCGGCTCTGGCTCGTTCCATTTTTTATGTTTACATAAAACATTCAAAGCCACGTCATTCGGGAACGGCGCGTTGTTGTGTTCGTCACGATACAATTGGTTAGCCCGTTTTAGGATATCCAATTCACCCTCCCCACTTTTTTGCTCGCGTTTCGCCCGTTTGAAAGCAGCATTGAACTTATTGCAATCACGGTTCAACGTCTTCCACTAGGATTGTAGCATATCCTTGTTGCGGAGTTTTGAATTTATTCTATTGAACTTACCTCTTATCCGTTGCCATAACGTATCCTTAGATTGGGAACGCCCGACACGCGGATACTCTGAACATGCCACCCAACACTCGGCAAGCAATTTTTCCTCTCTTGGCTTCCAACGATGCCTCACGTTTTCAGCTTCTTCTTCCTTGTCTTCTACAGGGTCTTTAGATTTTTTTTACTTTCGTTTTCCATGACTTTTTGGTTTTTGAGGAGAAGAAGGTGTTTCCAGAACATCATTTGTTTCCGTTTAGGATTGCTGTGATGGTTGAGTGAATTGAAGATTTTGGAAATTGGAATTTAGGGTTTTTTTTTTGCTTTCGCTCCAATATTGGAAAGCTTGATGTTGTGCGAAAACTTCTTGACTCGACATACGGAATTCGTTTGGGTTACCCCAATTCGGATTTGACGACGAGCCCTCGTTTGGGTTATCCTAATTCAGATTTGAGGAAGAACCCGCGTATGGGTGTGTGGAAAATGTAGAGGGGGGGGGGGGGTGAATACGTTTCCATTTAAAACTTAAATCTTTTGTATCAAACACCCAATCAAGTGTGATGCAATATGAAAAGTCTCAATTATAAATCTAAAACAACTAAAGGTATTATCAACTAGATCACAACACAAACATAACATAAGATTCATGTCAAGCCATAAACATAGTCTACATGATATAAGCAACTAATCCACATAAATATAAATGCAATGCAAATATAAATATAGGCGGTAAATGCAAACATGAAAAGTAAAGAGATAAGTAAAAAAAACACAAACTCGGACATGGCGATTTATAGTGGTTCGGTCATGAAGCTCCTCTTCGCCCTACTCCACTCCCCGAGTACCCAACTCGAGAGTTACTTCACTAATCAACAAGCTCCCTTATCGGCGGAGAAAGCCATACAACGTCGCTTACATTATTTTCCGACACTAAGCTAAATGTCGAGTACTAATCTTAGCTAGTACCAATCTACCACGATCTACCCGATCCTCACAAATCACACAAGCTACAAGATCCACAAGATCTACACTCGATCTACCCGATCTACTCACGATTTACCAGATCCTTACCAATTACACCATCAACACAACGTACACGATCTACCCTAGATCCACTTGATCAACACACAAGCTCACTAGCTACAAAATATCTCCAAGATCTCAACAAGGTCACAATGATCCACACTCACAAGACTAAACGAAAGATAATGACTACTTGATGTATATCAAGATACAATAAGCTTACTATAAGTAATGCAAGTGCACTACTAAATGACTCCAACACTATGTATCTTCTTAATACTTTGTGTTCTTCTCTTAGACTAGAAGAGGAATGAAGGTGATCACTTGAATGGATGATTGGATCACTCTAAAACAAACTAAGACTCTCTAAATGATTAAAGAAAGTGATCTAACTAAGAAGGGATTAGACCAGAGAAAATTGACTAGAAAAATCAAGTTGGAAGTGTAAAATGGTCCACTATTTATAGGCAAAGAGAAATTTGAACGTTACAGGGGGACGGTACCATTAAAGTTGGGACGGCACCACTAAATTTAGTGGTGCCGTGGGTATTTAATGGTACCGTGGGTCAAGAAAACGCTCCTCCGTTTGTCTTTACTGGGGAAGGTTTATTTAGGGAAGTTTGGAGCTGTTTTGGATTTTAAACTTATTTTTAAGTTAAAACATTTCTTTTTAATTCAAAAATAATTTGTAAAATGTATTTTTGAAAAAATATTTTGTCACATTGAAGATGTGAAATTTAGAGAAAACTATAATCCTTTGATCATTAGTCAAGTTGTAGATTTGTTTGTACATACCTTGAGTGATTTACGTCAGGATGGAAATCTACGACTTTGTTGAAGCATACTTGAGACGTCGAGAGATGTTGATGTAAGTATGCATTGATGATTTGTATAAATAAGTAATTTGCGTATTTTACGTTATTCATTACAAGTTACATGTTTGTCATCATTAAAAACGAAGAAACTGTTTAGTTTAAATATCGTAATATTTGCACTAACAATCTCCCCCTTTTTGATGATGACAAATATGTAAACCGTGATACATAGTAAAATGTAAAGGTTACCCGTTTACACTCCATTCTCCCCCTTTTTTCGAAGCAAAAAGGTAGTTGCCTTGAGCTCTCCCTTGCCTACTCCCCCTTATTTCACTACTATCCTTTCTCCCCATAAAGGCGAGCTTGCATCATCCCAGTGAAGTCTTATATCACCACTTGTGAAGACGACTCCGTGCTATGTATTCAAATACCCCCGAGCTCCCGCTAGTTCAATGCTCCCCTATGGTAATTGAATCCCCTTGTTTATTCACCTTAGTATCTAGCGGATCTATGAATCAAATACTTACAAAGGCTTTTCTTACATCAAGGGTTAGTTTCGTGCAACATAATATATAAAAGTATAGGAGCAGCATTATAGGGATAGAATACACATATCATCACATGCAATGGTTAAACTATGTGAGTGACACATCCTAAAAGTGTGCCAAAAGGATAAATACTAGAAAGAAAACCCAAAAAAGTTGAGCGACAAAAAGATGAATGCATATTGCAATTCATAGACACTTAACCCGACCAACAACCTAAGGTGTAATTGTTCAATTAATCACACTAACAAGAACGAGATTCGTTCTTTGACTGACACATAAAATGACTTCGTCCAAGTTGTCATTGGGAAGGCAAGTTCTAACTAACCTTTTGAACGACATAATCATCTACCTAAGATGATTGGTGTTAAGGATGGTTTATTGATAAGATATACTCTAAATGATTACTATTATGACAAGTTATGCCATAAAGTAGACTCGATAGAAGAGAAACAAAATAAAAAAAATGAGAACGATATGCACATAGATGAGAATGGAAATGATTCCATAAGATGGGAAAGTGTTGGTTTTGACCTTTGAGGAAAGGTGGGAAAAGATGGTTTAGATTAATATATCGTTTGCACTGACAATGAGATGCATGATATATTTCAAAAGAGAAAAAGAAAATGTGCATGTGATCCTAACAGGATTTTTGGTGGATATCTCTAACGGGGTTGAGGTAACAAAGTTCTAGATTTCTTGTTTGGATGATCCTAGTTGTGTGTTAGAGATAATTTTGGTGCATGAAGGGTTTCGTGTGATTGTGAGGATTGAAGGTTGTTGAACTAACTATCACTTATCCAAAGTGAGGAATAGTTGTAAGGTTTGAGTGTAATGATCTATGGGTTGAAGGTTTTTAGACTAACTATCACTGTCAAGAGTGAAGTGTAGCTAAAAGTTTTGAGTGGGATTGATATAAGGGTTGAAGGTTTTGAAACTAAATAACACTATCAAGAGTAAAGTTTAGTTATAAGGGTTGAATGTGATGATGAATGATGTTAATGTGATGTTTGAAGATGAGATGCAATATAAGCTTGTAATTGTGAGGCTTTATATAGACAATAGTTGTAGTATTCGAATTAAAGTTGGTAATAGTGTCTTATGGTGTAGTGAGGGAATCTTAGGGTGTATGTGAGTTTGCAAAATTTTGCAGGTTTGAGATTTGGGATGCAGGGATCTAAAGGAAACAGTGAAAAATCATCAAACAGGGGCACGGTACCACTAAATACTGCACGGTACCATTAACTTTAACGGTACTGTGGCCTATTTAATGGTATCGTGACCTGGAAGTCACGAATTTTCCTGTGCAGCTTAGTTCTGGGCAGTTAAAGGGAAGTTTTCTAGGGAATAAAAACTACATTTGTGTTTTCTTGAGATTGTTTATTGAAAGACTATATGAGTGTGCTTTTTCTTCCTCTTAATTTATGACCATCCGGACAAGATAAAAAAAATAAAATAAATAAAATAAAGAGGAAAACAAACGTTGACGAAAGCGATGAGCTTAGTAACGTAATGACAAGTGGTGGATAGCATACAATAAACTTCACCTTTGAAGTCACGTAGCTCTTCTCAATCATTGTGAATATTCATAGAACATTCATATGATGAGGCATGTGATCACGAGAAGATATCCTAAGGGTTAAGAAGATAAAATCTTCAAGGTTGTGAGGTTAGTGATAAGGTTCTAATGGGGTTATCTTTGTTGATGAAGAAGGGTTATCTCAATTTATCCTAGCGGTACTTCACTTGAAGTGTGAGGAAGATGAGTGGGATGCGGAAACATTGGTAGTGTAGAACTAAGGTTGAAAAGTGTAGATAAGTTGAGAAGATAATGGATGCCGAAGTAACCAAACATATGATGTGTTTAGTACCATGCGGAAGTTAAAGGGAAAAGGCTGAGGAATAAGAAGATAGATAGAATCTATTATGATAGGAGACGGTTTTGGTTCAAGAATATATTGAGTAGGTTTTGACAGTGCTTTTGAAACAGTGAGAATTGAAAACAAGATAAACTGTCTCAGCAGACAACGGTCCGACGGTAGGAGGATAAGTAGGAAGATAATGTAGGAGGATATAGCATTGCTCGTATTTGAAAATATGTGAGAAAAGTTCATATTAGAGGTGAGCATTGAACGAGTTTGGGGCGGTTTCATGCTAAATTTGTGCATGAAACATTGTTAAGATGAAAACTATGCGCATGACGCTGTTAAGCTTTTCTTAATTCTTTTGACTTCTAAATGTTGAGGTGATCATTTACATATAACTGGGACATAGCTTAAATTTTATAAAATAAAAAGTAAAGTGATTAGGCATGTTAGAAGGATCCGAACACATTACAGCTCCCCCCCCCCACCCTACCATGTCTCCGCCCCTTAGTACCATGTTTAAACTGACTTAAACGCATAGGAAAATTTTCAAGCATTTTGAAAATTTTGATTATTTTATTATAAAATTCTTTCTAACAAAATTACATGAGCTACATTTGTGAGAGCTAAGGCTACTAGCAGTGGATCGATCGACCTAGGTCGAGGCCACTGTGGCTTGATGGTCACGATCGGTCGTGGGAGAGAAAACACACGAACTAGTTCGTTTGGACAACTAAGTTGAAACACACAAACAAACAATAAAAACTCTCTTCTATTACTTTTTTTTTGTATTTTCTTTTTTTTTTTAATTCATTTTTTTTAAATGTGTGTGTAGATTTGCAGGTAAATCCCATGATGAAGAAGATAGCTTTTTTCTTTTAAAACAAATAAATAAATTTTGTTTAAACATCTATGTTTTTGAGATTTACAATTTAAACCTTTAAATTTGATTTCATTTTCATTTTCATTTTAAATGATTGTAACTTTTTTTTCTTTTTTGTATGATTTTCTATTTTAATACTGTGTAATTATGTAATTTTTTTTATTGTTAATGAAGTTTAAATTTGTTGATTAAAAATTTTAGATTAAAAAAATTAACTTGTTGGTCACTGTAGCAACCTAATTGTTGAAAAGAGAAATCTGATGTGGCAGGCCACCACTCTAATGCTATCTTTATTCACAACCTCATCCAACCCAATCTTTCACTAAAATATTATATTCTCACTCATCCACATATACAATCTATACATACAATCAATCTTAACTTTTTTTACCATTTATCAACAAACCAACCTAACATATAAATATTATTTCTTTTATATAAAAATAAATAAATAAATTAACAACTACCCAACTTTATCATATTTATCATATTAACCTTAGATAATGCAAATATCAACTCATATAAAAAAGTTACAACCAAACTCAGCCACACACTCTTCGTCCCTTTCCTTATTCTACCAAACTTAGATAATGCAAACTACAAAAAAACCAACCAAAGAACCAAAGACCTTTGTGTCTTCTATTGTTCCACTACAAGAAAACAATCATTTAGTGTCATATTTAGCGACACAAGAAATGACGTTGCAAAATCGCGACACTAATAGCAACAAGTATAGTGTCGTACATGTAGCCAATGTTACAATCTCAGACGCAAATAACTCGGTGTCACAGATTAAGTGGCTAAACATGTCGCTAATTTGCGATGTCTAAAAGACATGTAGCTAGCAATGTCGCCACAATTGCGACGTTTTGGAACACGTCACTAACTACGTCTCTAATAGTGAGACACCTCAAAAAATGCCGCTATCGACGTTGCAAATTTTGCGACCACTCTAAATTAAGTCACTATCAAAGTCGCTATATTTGTGACGTCCAACAAAGTGGCTAACTTAGTGGCTAATTTACAAGATCTAAATAGTCTATAACTCTGTAACTTTACTTTAAATGTAAATTCAGATAAAAAGTAATTTTATGTAGCTCCATTGACATATGTTTTACCTTTGTAGTAATTTAAATGGGCCTATACAATTAATCCGTAAATATTAAATAAGATAATGGGCTAGCCTTGGTCCAATCCCTTAAGGCCGTAAAGTCCAACTTTCAATTGATCCATATATTTATCACAACTCGAATCACACTGTTTTATATCTTCCCCAATTCACTCTCCCCAATTCACTGTTTTATATCTTCCCCAAATAACCGTTTAATCATATGTCTGAAGAACTGTGACTTCCATCCGCCATTTGACGCCGATGTTACCTCCGTCTGCCATTAATTCCTGTGTTACTTCCGTCCGCCATTGTTTCCGATGTTACCTCTGTTCGCCATTAATTCCGGTGTTACTTCCGTCCGCCATTGTTTCCAGTGTTACCTCTGTCCGCCATTAATTCCGGTGCTACTTCCGTCCGCCATTGTTTCCGGTGTTACCTTCGACGAGATATCTAATTCAGCTCAAGTTCTCAGGTATACATACTTCATCTATTTTAATCAAACAATATGTATATCGATGTATGCGTGCGATTAGTGTATCGAGCTATATATGTGCGATTGTATATGATTGTGCAATTGCATAATTATGATTGTGTTCAGAGTTAGGGTTATGAAGAATGTGTTCAGGATTTCGCTAGTTTAGAGAGTTAGGGTTATGAAGAATGTGTTCAGGATTTCGCTAGTTTAAACGTAAGTAGTTTGGTTCATTAGTTTGACTGAGTGAGCTTTCGTGGTGAATATATGATGAGAACTTACTGATTAGTAAGATTAGTTTCGGTTACATTTTTTCGGAAGGAAGGAAAGTTATTTATTCGTAATTACTGTAACGTAGCGTGCTTCATCGCGTAAATGATGTAGAGGATGATTTACTAGGCTTGATTTGATGTTCTGATGTTGATATTGCTGATATGTAATTGTAACATAAATGTAGAGGTAGTTTAAGTCTCGCTAGTGATTTACATGATTTGGTGAGTTTTAGTGTCATTTTGCGAGCATTAGAATATGTACATGTTTTTGCTGAGGAATAGATGTTTGCTTCATCCATTTGAGCCTTATGTAGTAATAGATTAGATTTGGCTGGCTGTCCGGAATTGTCAAACAAGCTTGTGCTACTTTCGATGCAATCCATGGTTACATCGATAATACTTTCAGCTTAAGCAACTATTTCTTTCATACGCTTTTATGAGCTAATGCTTTTCTTTCGTTGATTTAATTCTAGACATGTATAGAACTAGACATATCTCTATGTATTAAAGTATTTGATTTTGTGGATAACGCATCTACATATCATACGTCTAGCCCCACATTTGTGTCCTTGCAACATAGGCCTAGGTTTTGGATAGAGACTTCTTGTTTTCTGTTATAGAAGATAGGATCGAAGGATAACAAAAAGGGATATAAGAGTCAAATATTGAGAACTTTGTAGAAGGAAGCTTGAAGATTATCATTTTGTTTTATTTTTCTCTCTTATATACATTTGTACTAGAATTAGTGTTATAAAAATGCAGAGATGGAAATCTGTTAGACGCTACGGTGGCCTCGTTGTAACATGAAATTAAATCAGAAGAAATTCTAAATAAATACGAAGATCCCAATGTCAGGATACGAATTATAACAAACTTATAGTCAAACACTTATCATGGACGACGGATCTATAAAAAGCTGGCAAGAAGACATATCTTATACCAAATTTCAGAATCAGAAATAATACAGAATTCGCATTTACTACTTTTAAACCTTTTCATTTCAAAATTTCAAACTTATCAGATGTCTTCTGTTTTGTTGTTTAACATTGTTTACTAGAATAGTTTAAAGACTCGATGTACGGATGATTCAATCCCTGAATGACCCCAAATGATTCCTTATGACCAGCGTACTCTTCTGTCTGAGTTCTCATGCCCACTTGTATTTAGTTCTGAATTGATAGTCACTATGCAGGTTGCATTGATTCTGCCTTATTAACCCTAGATAGAGCACGTGCAATCTTATTGTATGCTCCGTTCCTGTAGCTCATATCTAAGAAATTTGGATGCAATTTGTGCTCAAATGGAGTGTCAAGCCTGTATTAAAAAAAATGTCTTAAACTTTATTGTTCTGTTTAAATTACCAAATGTCTATCTCCTGCTATTTCTTAACTAGGCAGATGATTGAATCTTTATTTTGCACACCCGAGTGACAGTTTGTGGGATTGATTACGTGGCTGAATCTCCCAAAAGCGGTGGCTGCTACAAGAATGGAATATTCCATAGCATTCGCTTTGACAAAAGCAGGCTGATGGGATATTGTAATTAATTTTCTTGTATTTTATGCATGCAGGTACTTGTGACATTTTTTTAATTCCTTTTGGTTATTTTCATCTAGCATCCATGGATCTAAAATACTTCCTGATACTATGTTGCCATTTTGATCTTTGAGCTCCCGCTACTTTTTATAAATGAATCCATTTGGGCGGATAGTGTTAATCTTTTGTTGAGTTTGTTATCTTATAAGAACATTACTGATGGCTTCGAGATCTTTCCGTGAGTGGATGTATAAAATGGGCACTCCTAATTTTGAAGTGGGAATTGAGGAGTTCGTCAAATAGGCAGAATGTTTTACTCGATCTCGAGGTTTCACGGATGGCAAAATAAAATGCCCATGTAAGAGATGCCAACACATAAAGTGGAAAAAACACGAGGATTGTAAGTATGATTTGTTAAGGTATGGCTTTGTCCCTGAGTATTACGTGTGGAGCGCACATGGGGAGAATTATTCTGAAGGCTCGTGAAGCTAACAATCGTTTACATACTGGTGGTTCAGCCTCAAATGTGGATCACAGCATGAAACTGGTATAAAAATCTATTATATCATTTGTTTATTACTTCTGTTCATTGTTGTACATGTAAATAAAAGACTAAAAGTCTTATGTTCTATCTTTTGTAGGCAGAGGAGTTAGAATGAGAACCAACTGCTGCTGAAATGTTTGAACGAACCCATAAGGGGAAGAACAAAATGTTTGTAAACGATGAAGCAAGGGAAACTTGGGTAAGTTTTGCATTAATCAAATGAATTTATTATAATATTAATGTAATGATATAGTAAGATATATTGCAATATAGCACACTTCTAGGTCTAGATTCTGGTTTTATCTCTTGCTTGTGGGTAGATTAGATTAGAAATCGACTTTATCTAGTGAACACCAGCCCTTATGTGTAGGTTAGACAATGCGATATTGGATGCCTTTCAAGCATGAATATCTGATTCTTTATGAACACCAGCCCTTGACTCCCACTTCCCAAATTCAGATATATATGGTCTGATTCTTTATAAGTACCACATTAGACTCATTTCTAAACGATTGTCTTTAATACAGGAGCAATATACAGAAAACCATGGTGCAGATGACTCTCTTGACATTACATCTGGAAATATTTCTAATACACACAAAAGATGGATTGGTCATGTTGGCTCCAAGAATGGAAGTTATTATGGATCTAGATCAGGGGTTGATAAGTATTTGTTTCAACGTGATACTGATGATGAGCCTTCGGTCAATAATTCACATGAGGACCTTGATCGTGTTGAAGACAAGTTGAATCAATAAGAACTAAAGCAGGGATTTATGAGAGAGGAGATGGACACCTTAAGGAATGCACAGGAAGATCAGTCCAGGAAGCTAGCTCAGGTTCTGGAAGCCCAAGCATCGTACGAGCAGAACCTAAAAAAGATTGTTTATGAGGAGGTTACTAAAGTGGTTGCTCAAGAAGTCGGGAAGGTCGTCTCTCAAGAAGTGTGAAAAGCCACTCGCCAAATCCTGAAAGCAATTGGTGGTAAGAACGTTTGATAGTGTTGTTTTTTTTAGTACTTGAATAAGTTGTAACTAGATGATAACTGGTTCAAAATTTGTTAGAGTTCTTAGTCACATTAGTTGAGATTTTATGTTGGAATGGAATGCTTAGCAAAACCTCATGTATCGACATTTTTTAATATATATGCTAATATCTTGGATCTACATATGTATTATTGTAATTATGGTTTAGTGAACGTTACCGAAATGCAACGTCTTAGACGGCAACGTATAATAATGTTATTGCTAAAAATAGCAACATAAATAGCGATTCAAACTGAAATGTCGCTATAAATAGACAAAAATAGCGATTTAAACAGTGTCATATTACACCAAATGTGACATTGATAGCGACATAAACAGCGTCAGGGTGGACCAATTGCGACACACGTAGTAACCCAAATAGCGATAGGTGGCACAAATAGCGACTTAGTTAGGGGCACAAAGAGATGTGACGCTATTATAAATAGCGACTTATGAAAGGAAGTCGCTATAGTTGACTCTATTTGTAGCGACTTGTCTTAGATGTCACAAAATTTAGCGACTTCCTCGTAGCGACTTTTAGTGTCGCATAACTAAATGTGTCGCTGAGCCAAAATAAGTCGCTAAAAGCGTCGCTAAAATGTGACTAAACTGATGTTTTCTTGTAGTGTTCATTCAAAGCATACACAGACCACCACATGTCGACGTCAAGATCTTATATAAAGGTCTCGGGTAGGTGGGTTTGATGTTATTTTTGGTTTTCATTTAAGATTTATGATGTATTCTTGTGTTAGATCTTTAAAGATTTATTGTCTTGCAAGACTAGAATCTCAGATCTTTTGTTCCATGTTTGTATGTAGTTGATTAACTTGATTATTGTGGTTATACTCATAGCCAATCATATTGTGACATGTGGCAGATTGGGTAAAGAAATTGAAGGTCACCAAGTGACCGGATCGATGCTATTATTTTTCAACTTTTATATAAAATTAATATAATATTATATATTTATTAGTTTTGTGATCCCAACCGGTTAGAGAAGATCACCGATAAACATAGTCTGTAACAAGTCGTTGTACTTACAACTTGCAATGCTTGAAATCGAGTGTTTTTCTATAACATAAAACGTGTAACAAAGTTCAATGATGTAACAGAAATAAATATTCAGTACAACACGGAAAGTGACAAACTAACTATCCGAATATTATTTCTAGATTATTTAATGGCACACGGTAATAACACGGAGTATGACCTGCGCACTACCGATAAAAGAAACATAGTTCTAGGTATAATTCACTTAGGTCCCTTTACTTTCAAACATACTGCAAAAGAGTAGTTAACCTGAAAACAATAAAACATACGATATTAACTATTAAGATCATCAAACAATTTGTTATCTATATCTTGCTGAGCATGTTTAGCGCGCAGATTATTGAAGCTTATCGAAACATAAGTATATGAAATGGGCTTTCATCATCCGTAAGATTTCTGTAATGCACAACATATGTTGACTTTGCTTATTTCAAACGAAATATAGGCAAACCATATATTATTGCTATCTAGAAAGAAAAAAAACTGTAGGGATGCAATTTTATAATACAGAGACTAATGATAGGCTTATATTTTGCTAAGGTGATGCGTGTATTGATAAAGAATGTTCGCTATGGTGTTCTACATGCACCATTTTAAATCCACTTGAGCTCGTATCAATGTCTTTTTTTGTTGGTAATATAAAGGACAACGTCGAAAGTGGCTCTGGCCGTACAAGTTTATATTAGGACAATCAAATTATAAAAATGTACAAAGTTGAATTCATCTTGACAAATATGAATATTTAGGTATTTAAAGACTGTAGTTAGGTAAGATGGATTGACCATATAAGTATAATTAATTGGGCATGAGCACAAGTCACAACTGGGCGCATTATGAATTGGACTAATGCGTAGCACTTGGCCACATGCACCATCCCATGCGCCGGACAATACTTTTCGAAATTGCTTTCCTAGTCTCTTTGTGCATGTTTGCTGGACTTTAATCAAAGTAAAGTTTTTGTAGGTTCTCCGTCCCAAATATTGTTTGTCCTTTTTTTTAGTTCTCCTCAAAAATTTGCCCACTATTAAAAATTAAACTAAAATTGTTTAAGTTTATCATGTTATTGTAATTAAAATAATAACTTAATATTATGAATAATAATTAGTGGATGTCAATATAACCCATTAGAGGCCCATGGCCCAATTACCTACTAGAGTTTTTACCCTAATATTTATCTTATATATAAACTTTGTATCTTTGATATTATGATCAATTGAAGAATATTCATTCCCTCTATTCTTATTTATAACAATTTATCGGTTTCGGTTTAGGTTTTCTTTACTCTTGGTTTCGTACGGTATGTCTTCAACCTCTTTTTATTTTGTCAGATTATTGATTCAATGATAGACAATATAATAATATTTACCAATTGGCAACATCAAGACTATATGCACTATTGTTAAATATATGTATGATTTACGTAGATCCGTATTTAATTTTTGTTGAGACGATAACTATTGTTGTTTACTATATGCACTTAATTCTAAATATGACGATTGATTACCTCATATGTTTTTATTGTATGCTTTTTGATTGGTGTAAATTTTAATCCCTAACTATATTATAATATGGTATGTATAATACCCGTAAAATCCCAAACGAAAAATTTATTTATAACCTAAAGTATTTACGAGATAATATTTGAACCTTATACAACGGATTAAATTTAATTAAAAGACTTATGATATGCATGATTTAAAACTAAGTTACATTGTTAATATGCCACACGCCTGACACAATTGAATTCTTGATTTACACAAATGAATGAGAACCAATATTATATTTTAGTACAATATCAACATAAAATAGGCAAGAGCAAATCACATCCCATTCTTCACGGCAATTTACCTTCTTATTTTGATCTTAACACTCGTTTTCTACCATCCCATTTAAACGAATATTCCATCTATTCTACACACACAGAAAACTAAAGAAAACAACTTTTGAAAAACCCTAAACAAAAAAAAAAACAAGCGGCTGCTACCATTCTTGTTCCATTTTTTTTCCATTCGAAGCAAGCTGCAAAGGAAGTGACTGATCGTAGTTTTGGTGGTATTTGGAAGTGGGTAAAGCCTGGGTCGATTTGGAGTTGTGCTCGTGGGTTTGTAAAAGCTGTTCGAGGAGGGTGCTTCTGGTTGTGTTTTCGGCTGGTATATAACTTGGTGTTCGGTTCTTGTTTGTTATTCTCATCCTTTCGATTCACGCTTCGAGGGTATAGTATTCTAAACCTTGTTCGATTCATCTCTTTATGTGTTACTCGCTGTCTTTGATAAACGTCTAATATATCATGTTGTATTCGAAGTTTATCACACCTAAAATCATAGAATGAGCCATATGAATTAACAAATCTGAAACCTACACTAATCGATCATAATCTGTTTTGTGTCGACTCATGTTTTCTGTTTGGATTTATTTTGCATTCGATCCATATGTGTTGGTTTCGACTCGCGTACATTCTGTTTTCATCTCGAACTAATATATGTTAACCAGATCCTATAAATGAACTAAATGATAAAGATGGGCTTACATGAACTGATCACATGAAATGACACCATGAGCAAATAAAAAGGATTTAAAAACCTAACAGATTTAACGTGTGGGCTTTAAGTAGTATTAAGGGTTTGATTATTGATTCGAACGAGGGTTTTTGGACGGTTAAGCATGTTACTAATGATGAGAATGTAAGGGTGTGTTGCTGTTCGAATAAGAAAGAACCATGGGTCAAGTTTTAATTGTTTTTTTTTTTTCTTTTCCTGGTCACGTACAAAGAACAAAGGTTATGCATGTTTATTTTTGAATCAAAAATACAAAAGAGAATGATGATTGTCTTGTTTTATTTTCGGATCAAAAGTATAATGAGGGGGCCACTTATAAGTTCTAGTCATGTGCTAAAATTATTAATAACGTAGGGTGTGTTGGTGTTAGCAACTAACGAGTGGTGTTTAACATAGGGTGCGTTTGGTTTAATATACGAGAGGGTGTTGTTCGGATTTTTTTTTTAACAAAAAGGGTGTTGTGTGTATATGGAATGAAGTGAATCGATGTCGGATTATAAACAAGCCTTACGTTATTTTATAAAAATATTGGGTCGTCGCGGCATAAATAATAACATCGTGGGTACGTTAACAAATTATATAAAATTATAAATGACGGGTCCAAAATTATTATCTTAATAATAATTTATTAAAATAAACTTTAAAATAATTTTTATTTGACATTTTAATATTTAATCTTTGATAATTTATATTTTGACCCTAAACTTTCCTAATTGTCGTACTTAACCCTAACCTACTATGTTGGTCATTTTAAACCTTATATATTATTTAATCGTTAATAATAACCTTAAAGTATTAAAGTTACTAAATATGGGAAGTTACTTAAATGGATAGTATACTAAAATAAGTAACTTGATTCTATGAACATAAAATAATACCTTATCATATTCGTGTAGATCGGGTGAAGCGGGAGTAGTTGCCATATTCGCTTGCTTTCTGTGATTGGTTATTTGCTTTGCTTAAGGTACAGATATTCTTCCCTTTTCAGTAGGGACTTCTCATGACTCTCTTGATCTTTGACACTGCTATGATTCCCTTTTGATATGCCATTGCTATGATCCCTTTATTATGATCTTCTGATATGATCCTTCTGATATGAGCTTTGATATGCTTCGTTTGATATGATTCCTTTTATATGATTCTACGATTTTATATCCGTCTGCTATTCGTTTGCTATGACATGATTCAGTTCAGTTTGCTATGCTCTGTTGGATATGATTTGATTATTCGATATGATATGATATGATTTGTTTTGTTCTGATGCCCGAGTTTTTATTCTACTCATGGAGGTACCATGGGCGTGTCATTGAAGCACCAATGGCATGACACTTTCTGTGGAGGTGTGATTGATCCACGGCGTCCCCATTTGATATGATATGTTATGAGCTTTGGATTATTATGATATGTATGATTTGCTTTGTAGGGGGGGCGTATGGATGCATCCTAGGTATTCTGTTCTGTGTAGGGTGAATGTGAGTGTGTGCTTACACTTCTTCACGTTTGGAGGCTCGTGACTCCATTTGGTACTTAGAGGTCTCCCCTCTTTGTGCATGTAGGATTTGTCGGATATGTGATTATATGGTAGGAGACCTATTCGAGTATCTCGTTAGGTCGGCTCGTGGCTTTCCTATGTTTCTTATGTCTATTCGAGTATCTCGTTAGACGCTTCTTTGTTGATACGTGCTCTTTACTTGTCCCTTATGATTATGCTTACGTGATATATCTTTGATACTTCGTTTCCCTTTGACTCATGATATTCGTTCAGTGTATGTTGATCTCTTATGCATTTGACAGATGATATTCTCTTCAGCAGGAGCTTATGATTTCCTTTTCTATTACTCATATACGTTTCATTTATCCGTTTGCTTTGTTATATATCTGTTCACTGGGCTTTTTAAGCTCAGCCGCATTTCTTTTCCTGCGGCAGGTTTTAGGTTGGAAGCTGGGTTTAGGTGAAGAGAGAGCATAGGAGCTCTAGTGGACTACCCCATGGACTAGAAGCCCATTACATCTGGACTAGTTTTGGACTTGGATTAGATTAGACTTTGTTTAGCTTGTATTTCCTTTTCTTTTATAGTTTTAGTATTCCTTTGTACCTTTAGATTTCTCCCTTGTAATCTTTTGTTTTAAGTCTTCCGCTTGCGTTGTATGCTTTGTATGCTTTGATATGTCACCATACTGTAGCGCTCCGGACCCATGCCGGGTTGGGGTGTTACAGTATGTTAACTGTACGTGCAATATAAATTTGATAACAATTCTTTTAATTCTTTGAATAAAAAGGAACCAGTTATGGCCATATGATTTGTTATGCGCTTCATGAATATATAATAGTGGGTTTAAATTACTCGTAATATATAAATTGTTTTTCATTAACATTGAGATAATTTTTAAAGAATGATCACGTTCGTAGGCGAGAAAAAAAAGGTAAGAAATCGTCAAGTAATATCTTATCATTTGTTTTTAAACTCTACTGTAATTTACTATGACAATTTTAATAACTCACTGTGTGTATTTTCTAAGTTTAATTATTTCTTTATTGACATTATGTGAAGCATGGATTATATACCAAATATTATAAAACAGTACCAGGTAATATGTTTAATTGATTGCTTGTTGTGAAGCAAAATAGTGAGCTTCTAATTTGACAACCCCTTTGATGAGTAGGGATTGCACCAGACTTTACCTTTTGAGGGATCTCGAGAAGCTTACAACTCCCATCAGGCAGTGTACCTGATCGTTGTAGTATAATATAGTGACAAGTACCGGTGGATTGATCGTTCAGCTTGGGAATAGTGTTGATAGGATTAGAAAACCTAAAGACTAGGTCTAGAGATGAGGGATGATTCATTTTTTATTTTTTATATTTTATAAAAAGCAAGTAAAATCTCAGTTTTGAAGGAGTTGGGCGGAATTAGTTGCTAGTCAACTAACCCAATTACTAAGATGCAATCATAATAAAATACTAGAAATGAAAATAAACTAAATTAACTAGAGGTGTGAGCAATATATGGGAGAATTGTGTTTACTTAGATTTCACTATTCCCTAGATATTTTTTACAGGTTAATTACTTGTTACAATTGCATGGATGACGGATTGTATTCCTTAATACCATTCATGGGGTGGCGTACTTACTTCCCTAATCCTATAAGCTCCTACTTCACTCCTATATCGAGCCGGCTAAGAAGCTCCTAACATGGGATCACTAGAATTTACTCATGCATTAAATACAACCAATAAAAACCTAGTACACATCGGTTCATGTTTCTTAAGACGTTCAAGCATGTTACACAATGGAGATCTCCCAGTTTTCTTAAGCCTAACATTGAAATCATTCATCCAATACAACTATAAACAAGCAATCAACCTATAATTAACATCTAGGTTTCATTACATCTAAGCAAACACATGATAGATCTAGCCTAGCATGTTCAAATCAAGACAAGCATAAGATATATTCAAACAACATATAGACATATTGAATGAATTGAAAGAGAACTTATCTTAATTGAACATGAAAGGTTTCAAGGTGTGAAAACCCTTGAAAATACTGTTACAAATGACCTAGGGTTTATTAGGTTCTACCCTAGTATTCTCCACACAAGTTCCTCTCTTTTTAATGAATGAAAAATAGAAAAGTATATATAGATTTTGTGAGGTGACGGCGTCAAGAGCAAAAGTCTGACGCCGTCATCTCGCCACCAAATAAATTCTCGGACTGCCTAGATCTGGGTTTGACGCCGTCATGTGTATTCCATTTGCAGGCCGTCACCAAAATTGCTCTTGACACCTTTCTCTTGACGCCTTCAGGTTTTCTCTGGGTCGTCATGGATTTTACTCCTGACGCCGTCAAAATTTCCTTCTTGACGCCGTCAAGTATTGTTCTCAGCATGGAAAATTAAGTCTTTTCCATTTTCTTCAATTTTATGCTCCAAAAACGTCCAAAATGCTCCCTTTTCCAGAATTCACTCCCAAAGTACCTAAAATCACAAAAGGAACGATTTAGGGCAATATTTGATAAAATAAATTCAATTCCGGGCTTAAATGACCCCCAAAAAATGGTTCATTTTTTGCCTCATCATATACCCTTACACTTGAGATTTGCTTGTCCTCAAGCAAATGCGCTTTTATTCTAGTCAAAATACAAGTTAGGGGTCATTTAACACTAATATAAAAGTAATTATAACAAATAATCGTTCCACTAAAGACCAAAGACAAGCACGGAGGTCATACACTAGCACCTCACAAATAGTGTTTAGATACTCACATCTCTCGGGTGTAATAAAGTAATATCACAATATGGAAATGGAAAACATCTCTTACTATCTGTCATAGCAAAATAGAATACCATAGTTTGGGAATGGATCAAACCTCCACCACGTGGCGTAAGCACCTAGGATAAACTATCAAAGAGGTCTTTTTAAAGGGTTGTAACGTTAGGTGTAGGGATATGGAATACACAGTTTTGTTGGATATAGGCAGTCTTTACTGGTGGCGAGTTAACAATCTTAATTAATTACATGTACAATGTGGCGTTGCTAAACCAAGACTAGACTCGACTTAAGCTAATAAATGACAAATAACAAAAACATAAAATGAACATAGAATGAAAAGGGATGGTAGTCCGTATGTTTTTTTTTTCTCTCTCTCTCTCTCTCTCTTTTTTATATTTTTTTTATATTTTTTCGATTTTTATTTATTTATTTATTTATTTTTTTGCATACACTTTTACCCTACCATCAAAAATAATACATCTTAGGGAATTGATGTACGTGGGAATCGCACCAGGCTTTACCTCTCAAGGGATCTTGAGAAGCTTACAACCCCCACCAGGCAGTGTACCTGCTCGTTGTAGTATAGTATAGTGACAAGTACCGGGGGATTGATCGTTCAGCTAGGAATAGTGTCACTAGGATTAGAAAACCTAAATACTAGTTCTAAAGGTGAGAGATGATTCTTTTTGTATTTTTATATTTTTTAGAAAGCAAATAAAAATCTCGGGGTTGAAGGATTTGGGCGGAATTCGTTGCTAGTCAACTAACCCAATACTAAAGATGCAATCAAAATAAAATACTAAAAATGAAAATAAACTAAATTATACTAAGGTTGTGAGCAATAAGTGGAGAAAATGTGTTTACTTAGATTCCACTACTCCCTAGACATCTTTTACACGTTAATTACTTGTTATAGTTGCGTGGATGACGGATTGTATTCCTTAATACCATTCATGGGGTGGCGCACTTAACTCCCCAATCCTATGAGCTCTTATCTCCTCCTATGCCATGCCTAGCACAACCATAGGGATTATAAACAGTGGCTCATGCATTAAATACAACCAATAAAAACCTAGTGCACATCAGTTCATGTTTCCTAAGACGTTCAAGCATGTTACCATTTGGAGATCTGCCAGTTTTCTTAAGCCTAACATCGAATTCATTCATCCAAAACAACTACAAACAAGTAATCAACACATAATTAACATCTAGGTTTCATTAGATCCAAGCAAACACAAGATAGATCTAGCCTAGCATGATGGAATTAAGACAAGAACAAGATATAGACAACCAACACATAGACATATTGATTGAATTAAAAGAATACTTATCTCAGTTACATATGAAAGGTATCAAGGGCTTAGAACGCTTGAAAAACCTGTAAAATTCGCTCCAAGTTCGTACTTAGGGTTTCTCCAAAACTTCTCTCCTTTAATGTGTGAAAATTAGAAAAATATATATAGGAAATAGGGTCTGACGGCGTCAAGACAAATATATTTCTCGGACTGCCTTGATCTACTTTTGACGCCGTCATGTGTTAGCATTTTCCAGGCCGTCATGAATTTTACTCTTGACGCCCTACTTCGTGACGCTGTCAAATATGTACTGGATAGTCATGGGAATTACTCTTGACGCCGTCAGAAATTCCTTCTTGACCCCGTCACCTTCTGTTTCCAGCAAGGAAAATTAAGACTTTGGCGTTTTCTTCACTTTTATGCTCCAAAAACGTCCGAATTGCTTCCTTTTCCAGATTTCACTCCCAAAGTACCTAAAATCACAAAAGAAACGATTTAGGGCAATATTTGATCAAATAAATTCAATTCCGGGCTTAAATGACCCCCTATAAGTGGTTCATTTTTCGCCTCATCATATACCCTTACACTTGAGATTTGCTTGTCCTCAAGCAAATGCGCTTTTATTCTAGTCAAAATACAAGTTATGGGTCATTTAACACTAATATAAAAGTAATTACAACAAATAATCGTTCCACTAAAGACCAATAGACAAGCACGGAGGTCATACACTAGCACCCCACAAATAGTGTTTAGATACTCACATCTCTCGGGTGTAATAAAGTGTAAATTACAATATGGAAACGGAAGATATCTCTCACTACATGTCATAGCAAAATAGATTACCATAGGTTTGGGAAAGGATCAAACCTCCACCACATGGCGTAAGCACCTAGGATAAACTATCAAAGAGGTCTTTTAAAGGGATGTAACGTTAAGTGTAGGGATATGAAATACACGGTTTTGTTGGATAAAGGAAGTTTTACTGGTAGTGAGTTAACAATCTTGGTTAATTACATGTACAATGTGGCATTGATAAGCCAAGACTAGACTCGACTTAAGTTAATAAATGAAAAATAACAAAAACATAAAATGAACATAGAATAAAAAGGGATGGTAGTCCGTATGTTTTTTCTCTTTTTCTTTTTTCTATTTTTTTTTCTTTTTCTTGATTTTTCAATTATTTATTTATTTATTTATTTATTTATTTATTTATTTATTTATTTATTTATTTTTTTGCATACACTCTTACCCTACCATCCAAAATAATACATCATAGGGAATAAACATTACCCTTACACTTGAATCTCTACATACTTTACAATACTAGTCTAATGACTCGAATTAAGAAAATCAAAACACTTGGAGTACTTTTAAGATTAACGCACATATGGGGGTAATAAATGATGTTCTTCCCCATTACTCCATAAAATAAGTACTTTACCCATGAGTCCCAATCGTCCCAAAACAATATGTACAAGGATATGACTCGACTTAACAACCATGTAATCAATTAGATAGTTAACTTAGGGTTTAACAAATAACAATAATGCACTAAAAATGAGCGCATACACGGAAGGCTAAGGCGATTTGGTTGTACATTTAAGTGGGGTGTAACAAATTCTTCCTTTAAGTAAGATGCTTAAAGTTAGAAACGAAAAGATAGGCTCGGAGGGGTGTACTAGGGGTTTCGTGTACTAAAACTGAGTACAACGCTAAGGGTGTGGGAAAATTAGTTGACTTAACTAGCCAAGTAATATGACTTAAATGATCAAGTAATTATAATACGGGTTTAACACAAGGGTGATCCTAATGCCTCTTATCATGTAGTAAATCCTACTACACGAATGTAGTCTTACTAGCGGTCTCGGGATGCATCACTAACGCAAGTTCTAGAATGTAAATGCTACCGGTACACTCATAAGCACTAATAGTAAATGCTTTTCCTATCAAATCTAAAGGCGAACCTCACATATTTGGGTGGAAAATTTTTCCGAATATACGGTTATGTGCTAGTCATACAATCTCCTATCCATGAGACGCTTGCTATGGCTAAAGTTTCACTCCTAAATGTTGTAAAAAATTTTAAATTTGGCGCTAAAATTGCACTAACAAGTATTTCTCATAGTTTTATTACACATCTACCATCAAACAAAACAAACTCAAGCGAAAGTGCATATGTAAGGTATCATCATTTTACCCTCCCCTTACACTTAAGTTGAACATTGTCCCCAATGTTCAAGTAAAGAATGTAAAAGTGAAAAAGTAAAAAGAATGAAATCAAATACTCCCCTGATTCGCTCGGTATGGATAATAAGGTGGCCAGGTTAAATCTTCCTCCAAGAAAATGAACAATCAAAGCTTCCCTTCCATAATATAAATCATCTTCTTGTCATACATAACCTGTAAAACCTGAGAAAATAGACAAAAACAACCTCGCGTAAAATCGGCGGCATCCTATATAAGTTACTAAATCCTAGAAAACAAGATAAGATATAATGCTTGTGGAATGAAGTTTACAGATTTCCTGGAGATTATAAAACTTAATAATTCACAAAAACCATAAGACTCCGTTAGAAAAACAAAACCGGTAAAATTTCCAGATTTTTACACGTGACGCCGTCAAGAATTAATTCGTGACTCCGTCAGAAGTGACCTGCAGAAATTCTTATGTTAAGTTTCCGGAAAATTTCTGGAAAAACTTGGTCCTACTTCCTGGAAAATCCTGCAAAACTTCATTGTGACTCAATACAAGAATTTGACTCTAACAAATACGAATATACATGTTCATTTAATATTGTGGAGAATCATGATCGGTTTGTTTCTTTAAAAACATATTTGGGGTTTCCCCTTACACTTATCTTTTGCAAAAATACTTTTAGGTGGAGTTAATACTAGGCCAAAACAACAAAGTAAAGTATTTCCACTATTTAATTGAGAAACATGATCTACCAACAATAAAAATAAAACATGCATACGGAAGCAAATAACAAACAAACAAATAAAATAAAAATCACACGAAACATGGGTTGCCTCCCAAGAAGCGCTTGTTTTTGTTCGAGTCACGAGCCTGACTCTACCCTTACTTAACGGAAATAGGGGAAGTTTTCCCTACACTTAGGATTAAGTGCGGGTGGAAGTAGCGATACACACCCTTAGGGTGGAAATATGCCTTGTGAGGAACGTGTGGTGGATGAATTATATGCTCAAAGAGGTGTGCTCCTATCATCATAACCTTACCAAATTCAATCGGGTTAATGGGTGGATTAGGATTTTCTCCTAGAAAGGGATCATTTTCTATCAACTTCAAGAGACTACTAGTTGGGGATCCATCTTGACCTAATAAACCCGGTTTAAACCCATAATGTTTCTTGCGGTCAATCATAAATGGGTGATGTAAGCATGCAAGGTCATTTTCCACTCCTATATTGGCTTCCTCTCTGCAAGGCTTAGAGTCCACTACTTTTATCCCAAGACTACCCGGATTATATGGTTTGATGGGTGGATTGGGGCCTTTTTCAATACCTAAATTCACATCTAAAAATGGAAGATCATGTAACGGCTTTGGTTGAGGCTCCGGTTCATCAAAACTAGGAACTTTCATAGAACTAAAAGAAAGGTTATGACTACAAGTATTCAAAACTATTTCTTCTAGTTGCGTTTTGTCCAAGGGCTCTACCTCTATTGGGGTTCCTATTGTCTCCTCTACCTTTTCCGGGTAAGTCACGGGCGGTGTGTATGCCTCAAATGATGGTAGGACTTGTGGGGTACTTGATGGGCTTACGTTACTTACCTCATCCCCCATTTTATCTAGATTACCTATGTGTTTGTTTTGTACTATGGCATTACATGACAACCACTTAGGTATCTCAACACTAATATATTCATCCCCAAACAAACTTGTTTCATGATCCTGGAAATTTATATTCAATTGACTTGTACTAACGTTTGTTGGGTTGTCTACCCTATAATAATATTGGGCACAATCTTCTATGGCATCCCATGCTTCTTCAGCACTTAATTCCCTAAAGTCCCCATTGGCAAAATCCTCAATGCGCATTTGGTCATATTGGCCAACACGATAGTAAAAGGTTCGGGTTAGGGATGCTAAAGCGAAACTATTATGAGGGAATTTTCGGTGTAAATTTCTAAAACGAGTCCATGCATCATATATGGGTTCATCTCGATATTGTTTGAAATTCGAGATGTCAATAGGGTAGAATGGCCTTTGTGGTTGGTGGTATGGTGGATTTACGTACTCCATAATGGTGAACGGAAGAGTCAATAGAAATTACTAACAAACACACAAAGAAAAAAATAGACTAAAGAAATCCTAAAAATAAAAATAAAATCTTACTAGAAAAGAATCTAGCAAGTAGACATAATAAAAAGAGATTTTAACCTAGACAATAACTATTCCCCCGGCAGCGGCGCCAAAAACTTGATACGTGGGAATCGCACCAGGCTTTACCTCTCAAGGGATCTTGAGAAACTTACAACCCCCACCAGGCAGTGTACCTGATCGTTGTAGTATAGTATAGTGACAAGTAGCGGGGGATTGATCGTTCAGCTAGGAATAGTGTCGCTAGGATAAGAAAACCTAAATACTAGTTCTAAAGGTGAGAGATGATTCTTTTTGTATTTTTATATTTTTTAGAAAGCAAATAAAAATCTCGGGGTTGAAGGATTTGGGCAGAATTAGTTGCTAGTCAACTAACCCAATACTAAAGATGCAATCAAAATAAAATACTAAAAATGAAAATAAACTAAATTATACTAAGGTTGTGAGCAATAAGTGGAGAAAATGTGTTTACTTAGATTTCACTACTCCCTAGACATCTTTTACACGTTAATTACTTGTTATAGTTGCGTGGATGACGGATTGTATTCCTTAATACCATTCATGGGGTGGCGCACTTAACTCCCCAATCCTATGAGCTCTTATCTCCTCCTATGCCATGCCTATCACAACCAAAGGGATTATAAACAGTGGCTCATGCATTAAATACAACCAATAAAAACCTAGTGCACATCAGTTCATGTTTCCTAAGACGTTCAAGCATGTTACCATTTGGAGATCTGCCAGTTTTCTTAAGCCTAACATCAAATTCATTCATCCAAAACAACTACAAACAAGTAATCAACACATAATTAACATCTAGGTTTCATTAGATCCAAGCAAACACAAGATAGATCTAGCCTAGCATGATGGAATTAAGACAAGAACAAGATATAGACAACCAACACATAGACATATTGATTGAATTAAAAGAATACTTATCTCAGTTACATATGAAAGGTATCAAGGGCTTAGAACCCTTGAAAAACCTGTAAAATTCGCACCAAGTTCGTACTTAGGGTTTCTCCAAAACTTCTCTCCTTTAATGTGTGAAAATTAGAAAAATATATATAGGAAATAGGGTCTGACGGCGTCAAGACAAATCTTGTGACGCCGTCACCTCGCCGCCAAAATATTTCTCGGACTGCCTTCATCTACTTTTGACGCCGTCATGTGTTAGCATTTTCCAGGCCGTCATGAATTTTACTCTTGACGCCCTACTTCGTGACGCCGTCAGAAATTCCCTGTACTGGATCGTCATGGGAATTACTCTTGACGCCGTCAGAAATTCCTTCTTGACGCCATCACCTACTGTTCCCATCAAGGAAAATTAAGACTTTGGCGTTTTCTTCACTTTTATGCTCCAAAAACGTCCGAATTGCTTCCTTTTCCAGATTTCACTCCCAAAGTACCTAAAATCACAAAAGGAACGATTTAGGGCAATATTTGATCAAATAAATTCAATTCCGGGCTTAAATGACCCCCTAAAAGTGGTTCATTTTTCGCCTCATCAGGAATGTACATTCCCCTTACACTTGAATTTTTACATACTTTACAATAAACTAATCTAATGACTCGAATTAAGATAATCAAAACACTTGGAGTACTTTTAAGATAAACGCACATATGGGGGGTAATAATATGATGTTCTTCCCCATTATTCCATAAAATAAGTACTTTACCCATGAGTCCCAATCGTCCCAAAACAATATGTACAAGGATATGACTCGACTTAGCAACCATGTAATCAATTAGATAATTAACTAAGGGTTTAACAAATAACAATAACGCACTAAAGATGAGTGCATAAATGGAAGGCTAAGGTGATTTGGTTGTACATTTAAGTGGGGTGTAACAAATTCTTCCTTTATGTAAGATGCTTAAAGTTAGAAACGAAAAGATAGGCTCGGAGGGGTGTACTAGGGGTTTCGTATACTAAAAATGAGTACAACGCTAAGGTGTGGGAAAAATTAATTGACTTAACTAGCCAAGTAATATGACTTAAATGGTCAAGTAATTATGATACGGGTTTAACATAAGGGTGATCCTAATGCCTCTTATCATGTAGTAAATCCTACTACACGAATGTAGTCTCACTAGCGGTCTCGGGATGCATCACTAACGCAATTTCTAGAATCTAAATGCTACCGGTACACTCATAAGCACTAATAGTAAATGCTTTTCCTATCAAATCTAAAGGCGAACCTTACATATTTGGGTGGAAAATTTTTCTGAATGATACGGTTTTGTGCTAGTCATACAATTTCCTATCCATGAGACGCTTGCTATGGCTAAAGTTTCACTCCTAAATGTTGTAAAAAATTTTAAATTTGGCGCTAAAATTGCACTAACAAGTATTTCTCATAGTTTTATTACACATCTACTATCAAACAAACAAACTCAAGCGAAAGTGTATCAGTAAGGTATCATCATTTTACCCTCCCCTTACACTTAGGATGAACATTGTCCCCAATGTTCAAGTAAAGAATGTAAAAGTGAAATAAGTAAAATGAATGAAATCAAATACTCCCCTGATTCGCTCGGTATGGATAATAAGGTGTCCAGGTTAGATCTTCCTCCAAGAAAATGAACAATCAAAGCTTCCTTTCCAGAATATAAATCATCTTCTTGTCATACATAACCTGTAAAATTTGAGAAAACAGACAAGGCAACCTCGCGTAAAATCGGCGGCAATCTATATATGCTAACAAATCCTAGAAAGCAAAGTAAGATATAATGCTTGTGGTATGATGTTTGCAGATTTCCTGGAGATTATAAAACTAAAGAATTGACAAAAACTCTAAGACTCCGTTAATAAAAACAAAACTGGTAAAATTTCCATATTTTTACACGTGACGCCGTCAGGAATTTCTTCCTGACGCCGTCAGAAGTGACCTGCAGAAATTCTTATGTTAAGTTTCCGGAAAATTTCTGGAAAAACTTGGTCCTACTTCCTGGAAAATCCTGCAAAACATCATTATGACTCGATACAAGCATTTGACTCTAACAAATACGAATATACATGTTCACTTAATATTGTGGAGATTCATGATCGGTTTTTGTTTCTTAAAAACATATTTGGGGTTTCCCCTTACACTTATCTTTTGCGAAATACCTTTGGATGAAGTTAAGACTAAGCCAAACAACAAAATAAAGTATTTTCACTATTTTAGTTTTGAAACATGATCTACCAAAAATAAAAATAATGCATGCATACGGAAGCAAAAAACAAGCAAAATAAAAATCACACAAAGCATGGGTTGCCTCCCAAGAAGCGTTTTTCTTTATTTACGAGTCTTGTAGCTAGACTCAAGGTCATGGGTTACTATGTGATTTCATTGTTGGTTTCACTCTCTGATTGTAAATGTTCTTTGTAGAAACCAATCACTTTTTTCACAATTGCTCATATAATCCTATGGGCAAATTCCTTATCGACTTTATACTTCGGTCCTAGAGTCAAGCAATCTTTGTAGAAAAGACTCTTCTTTTCCCATACATAATCCATGCCCTTTTTCTTATCCTCTTCATTGATGTCCTCAAAAGCACCAATGTTATCCATGTCAAATCGAGACACAAAACGGAATTCTTTCATTCTATTAGGCATCCTATAAGTGATCCTATCGGTGTTACTCGAAAATCGGATTGTCCCTTCTATCTCATCATATTCTAACTTGGACTCTTCAACAAACGGTTTACCAAACACAAAATTGGATAATCGACAATCAATAACATTAGCAAGATCTTCAACAATCATAAAGTCAGTGATATAAGTGAAATTCCTAACAAAGACATGTAGACCTTTAATTCTCCTGACAAAGTTACAAACTCCACCGGGGTATTTGGGATCTCTTCTAGGTTCAAATCTTGTTTTCACTATATCATTATAAACACTTGAGGACATAATGTTGATTGGGAATTTAAAGTCAATGTAAGCATTGTCAATGTGTCTATACCCAATCATACATGGTATCTTAGCATTCTTAGGATCGCCTTTCTTTATAGGTTCGATTCTAGTAAAAGGAGATCGAGGGTTATCAATAAGATTATTATAGTACGCAACCTCCTCCTTAGTGGGGTATAGATTAAAATAATCATCTAGCTTTGGATCAATCTCCCCTTCTTCAAGTTTCTCAACAACATTCTCAAAATCATTAGGTCCTAGGTCCTTATTTGAATACAAGGCGGTCGCTAGGTCACTAAATGCATGGTCGAGCTCAACCTTAATCAACCTATTAAGCTCCTTAAGTTCCCTAATCTCACTCTCAATTTGTTCACGTAACAAAGCCACTTCTCTAGGGGAAAGGGGTGGATTCGCGTTTTCCATAATGGTCCACGGAATAGTCAGTGAATATATTGTACTAACAGATGCACAAAGAAAAAGATAGACTAAAGAGAACCTAAAAAAAATAAAAATAAAATCTTACTAGAAACGAATCTAGCAAGTAGACCTAATAAAAAGAAAATCTAACCTAGACAATAACTATTCCCCGGGCTGCGGCGCAAAAGACTTGATGCGTAGGGATTGCACCATGCTTTACCTCTCGAGGGATCTCGAGAAGCTTACAACCCCCACCAGGCAGTGTACCTGATCGTTGTAGTATAGTATAGTGACAAGTACCGGGGGATTGATCGTTCAGCTTGGGAATAGTGTCGCTAGGATTAGAAACCCTAAATACTAGGTCTAGAGATGAGGGATGATTCTTTTTGTATTTTTTATATTTTATAAAAAGCAAGTAAAATCTCGGTTTTGAAGGAGTTGGATGGAATTAGTTGCTAGTCAACTAATCCAATTACTAAGATGCAATCAAAATAAAATACTAGAAATGAAAATAAACTAAATTAACTAGAGGTGTGAGCAATATATGGGAGAATTGTGTTTACTTAGATTTCACTACTCCCTAGATATCTTTTACAGGTTAATTACTTGTTACAATTGCATGGATGACGGATTGTTTTCCTTAATACCATTCATGGGGTGGCGTACTTACTTCCCCAATCCTATAAGCTCCTACTTCACTCCTATGTCGAGCCGGCTAAGAAGCTCCTAACATGGGATCACTAGAATTCACTCATGCATTAAATACAACCAATAAAAACCTAGTACACATCGGTTCATGTTTCTTAAGACGTTCAAGCATGTTACACAATGGAGATCTGCCAGTTTTCTTAAGCTTAACATTGAAATCATTCATCCAATACAACTATAAACAAGCAATCAACCTATAATTAACATCTAGGTTTCATTACATCTAAGCAAACACATGATAGATCTAGCCTAGCATGTTGAAATCAAGACAAGCATAAGATATATTCAAACAACACATAGACATATTGAATGATTTGAAAGACGACTTATCTTAATTGAACATGAAAGGTTTCAAGCGGTGAAAACCCTTGAAAATACTGTTACAAACGACCTAGGGTTTATTAGGTTCGACCCTAATATTCTCCACACAAGTTCCTATCTTTTTAATGAATGAAAAATAGAAAACTATATATAGATTTTGTGAGGTGACGGAGTCAAGAGCAAAAGTCTGACGCCGTTATCTCACAGCCAAATAAATTCTCAGACTGCCTAGATCTGGGTTTGACGCCGTCATGTGTATTCCATTTGCAGGCCGTCACCAAAATTGTTCTTGACGCCCTTCTCTTGACGCCTTCATGTTTTCTCTGGGTTGTCATGGATTTTACTCCTGACGCCGTCAAAATTTCCTTCTTGACGCCATCAGGTACTGTTCTCAACATGGAAAATTAAGTATTTGCCGTTTTCTTCACTTTTATGCTCCAAAAACGTCCAAAATGCTCCCTTTTCTAGAATTCACTCCCAAAGTACCTAAAATCATAAAAGGAATGATTTAGGGCAATATTTTATCAAATAAATTCAATTCCGGGCTTAAATGACCCCCAAAAAATGGTTCATTTTTTGCCTCATCACCTTTGCTTATTTAAACTTCAGTTAAGTATGGTTTATGCACGCTTTGGTTATTAGCGGGCCGATATTAGGTTTTTACCTGTTGTGTTGATCCTTACTATATATATTCGATGTATGATTACCCAATTTCTCAGTGATAAAATACGAGCATATAAGGAGTTATGTAATATTTTTTTCCTTCACTAGTTATTCATTGCAAACACAATTAATTCAAATGATAAATTATATTATGTGTGACCATTAGCGAGAATCATAAATGTTTCAAACATATTTTAGTATGACACTTTAAATCGATATTGTGATCATCATCGTTATAAATCAAGGGGGTCTTTTACACATCATGTGACATCATAAACATGAGTCTCGTTTATTCGTATAAGGATAGTTAGCATCTTTCTTTAGTTTTCATGATGCACAAAGTTTATCCTTAAGATGTTCAATTCGTAAATTAAGACACACTTTGTCTTTTGTTTCAAATTCAATTTCTATGTATTCTATCACCTTTTACAATAAAAAACATACTGTATGAAACTTGAACCATATCCAAAATCTCTTAATAAAGTTTCATACGCAAACATGGCACAATACTATACATTATGGTGATTATTATACATATGCCGAAAACGTGATTAGTTCAATACAATTAAATACTATTCTCGAGAACTTTTCTTATATGTTTTAACATAAAAAAATCACTAGTATACTCCATGCATTTTATATGCTATAATGAAATCTCAAAATCACATGAGCTCTATTCATTAACTTTTAGACACATATCAATTACTATTATATTGCCAGACTTAAATACATTATTGGATCCACCATATGATCATTTTCATATCTTTATGAATATATTGTGGGCCATTAGTGATGCCATAAATACAAAAGTTTCAATACTTAATTTCTTTTCCTCATAAAGACCAACGCATATCCAATAATTTACACATTCATATGTACGGACTTCAAGTCCTAGTAACCATGTCTCGTCACAAGAGACTTTAATCTTTCATTAGCTCTTTGTGTCTTTACTTCTTTTGGCCATTCATTTATACATTTGCATTTCTCTGCAGGTATGCTTCCATGATCCTCACCATGGTTATAGCGCTATCTTATATATTTTCATAATAATTTCCATGCACATTATCATATACAATAGTATTATCGACGTCGATTCATTACTTTTCGATTCCATACTTTACTAGACATTTATTTATTGAGATCTCATGGATTTTCATTTACCCGGGATTTTTCAAGAACCTTCATGTCTAGTGTATCTTTACAAGACTATTATGGGGTCTTTATTACCTCAATTTGACCATCTTAATTTTCTTGCTCCATTTTATTTATTCATTCGAGGATTTATTTGGAATCGATTAGTCTATCACGTTGTAGACGTGCCATAGACTTACTAGAAATCATTGGTTTTAATGTTGGGACACATTTTAGTTGGAGCATTAGTAGCGTATGTATGATCTAGTCACTTTATTTAGGTCACAAAACTTGTCTGGTGATGAGGCGAAAAATGATCCGTTTTTAGGGGGTCATTTAAGCCCGGAATTGAATTTATTTGATCAAATATTGCCCTAAATCGTTCATTTTGTGATTTTAGGTACTTTTGGAGTGAATTCTAGAAAAGGAAGCATTTTGGACGTTTTTGGAGCATAAAAGTGAAGAAAACGGTAAAGTCTTAATTTTCCTTGCTGGGAACAGTACCTGACGGCGTCACCAATTTCTTAATGACGACGTCAAGAGGAAAACCAAGAGGTGAAGAGTATGGAGTCCATGACGGTCCATAACACTTTTGCACTAGGGCGTGACGGCGTCACCATAGGCCGTCATGGCCCCTTAACACGTGACGGCCCAGAGGAGAAATGCTCTTGATGGCATCAGATCTGGATCTAGGCAATCTGATTTTATTATGGGCGACGGGTTGACGGCGTCACAATTTTCTTCTTGACGCCGTCACCTTAGAAAATCTATATATAGTCTTCGTAATTTTCATTCAAAAGAGAGGGCAATATTAGGGACGACTTGAATAAACCCTAGCTCGACTTTTACAGTATTTTCAAGGGTTTTCACCCCTTGAAATCTTTCATGTTCAATTAAGATAAGTATCCTTTCAATTCATTCAATATATCTATGTGTTGTTTGAATATATCTTACACTTGTCTTGATTTTAACATGCTAGGCTAGATCTCTTGTGTGTTTGCTTAGATGTAATGAAACCTAGATGTTGATTATAGGTTGATTGCTTGTTTATAGTTGTAATGGATGAATGATTTCGATGTTAGGCTTAAGAAAACTGGCAGACTTCCATAGTGTAACTTGCTTGAATGTCTTAAGAAACATGAACCAATGCGTACTAGGTTTTTATGGTTGTTTTTAATGCATGAGCGAATTCTAGTGATCCCATGTTAGGAGCTTCTTACAGGCTCGACATAGGAGTGAAGTAGGAGCTTATAGAGATGGGGAAGTACGTACACCACCCCACGATTGGTATTAAGGAATATAACCCGTCATCCACGCAACTGTAACAAACTATCAACCTGTAAAAGATATCTAGGGAGTAATAACACAATTTTCCCATTTATTGTTCACATGACATTGGTAATTAGCTTTATTTACATTTTTGTTATTTTATTTTGATTGCATCTTAGTTATTGGGTTAATTGACTAGCAACTAATTCCGCCCACTCTTCCAAAACCCGAGATTTTTACTTGCTTTTATAAAATATTAAAATACAAAAAGAATCATCCCTCACCTCTAGACCTAGTTTTTAGGCTTTCTAATCCTAACGACACTATTCTTGAGTTGAACGATCAATCCCCCGATACTTGTCAATATACTATACTACAACGATCAGGTACACTTCCTGGTGGGGATTGTAAGCTTCTCGAGATCCCTCGAGAGGTAAAGCCTAGTGCAATTCCCACACATCAAGTTTTTGGCGCCGCAGCCCGGGGAATAGTTATTGTCTAGGTTATGATTTCTTTTTATTAGGTCTACTTGCTAGATTCCTTTCTAGTAAGACTTTATTTTTATTTTTTAGGTTTTCTTTAGTCTATCTTATTTCTTCGTGTCTTTGTTCGTAACTTTTACCATCCGACATCATGGAAGGTGGTAACATCTTTGAACCCATCAACCCACCACAACAAAACCACCAACAAAACCCACCACTAGCAAACCAACCTCTTAGGCCCCGAACCCTAGGAGAGTATTCCCGACCTAACCACCAAGGCTATCGAAACACTATTGAGCTCACCCAAGGAGCCAATGTGTCTACCTTGCGATCCGAGACCATCTGGTTGGTGCAAAGCGGATGTGCATTCCATGGACTTCGTTCTGAAGATCCTAATCAACATCTCAAGGACTTCCTTAAAATCATAGATTCTATAGACCTTGATGTTACAACTAGAGAGTCGACCTGATTACGCCTATTCCAATTCTCTCTACGTGATCAAGCTAGTCAATGACTTGAACGTCTACCTGCGGGATCCATCACCTCATGGGATGATCTCACCACTCGTTTCCTTGCTCAATTTTTCCCACCGGGGAGAACTACCAAGCTTAGAAAAGATATCTTGATGTTCCAACAATGTCAAGGTGAAACTCTATATGAAGCATGGACTCGTTTCAAGGACTTACTCCAAAAAGTCCCTCATCATGGCATAGATCTTTGGCTCCAAGTCCAAATCTTCTATGACCATATCTATCTCTCCACAAGGCGAGCCATTGACCAATCGGCCGGTGGCAAGCTACATGATCTAAGTGCGGAAGAATCATGGGAACTCATAGAAGATCTTGCTCTCTATGACAACGAAAGTTGGAATGATCCCCGTGATATGAACAAAACGGTCAAGGCAATATCTTTGCCTTCGAACAATTTTAGCACTCCCGACCGTAGGATCATGGAACTTGAAGACCAAGTCAAATTTCTCATGAAATCTTACGAAGCTCCTAAGCCTTCAAGTCAAGTGAATAAAATCACTTCTTCATGCGAATTATGTAGTGGTCCCCATGACACTCGTGATTACGCAGAACTCCCCGGAACAGCTTTTGCGGACTACGCATCCTCGCGTACCGACGAATCGGGAGATAAGTGGTACACTTTCAAACCCGAGCCAAACCCTTATGGTGATTCCTACAACCCTTCTTGGAAAAATCACCCGAACCTTAGGTGGAAACAAAACCAAAACAATTCTTCCAATCCGCCTAATCGTTACCAACCAAACGGTCCACCCTCCAACCGTACTTTCAACAACAATCCTTCTAATAACTATGGTAGTACCAACAATCTTGAAGGATTGATGTCCAAGTTTATGGCATCTCAAGAAGCTCGCATAGTTAAGTTTGAAACCGAATTCAATCAACAACAAACGGAGATGACCAATAAGATTGGCAACTTGTTGAAAGCCCTCAACAACCAAGCACTAACTACACCTAGGAAGGACACTAGGGACGCCAATAGCGGAATCCAAATTAAGGACCCCTCGTCATCCAAACACGTCCACTTTGTCAATGTTGTCACCATTAAGCCAATAGATAAGGATATAGAAGAAAGTGACAAGGATGAAGTTGGAGTAGAAACCGAGACTAGGGATGAAATTAAAGAAGTTGAGGTTAATAAGGGAGAAAAGTTAGAGGAAGTAGAAACTGTAGAAGAGTACTTTGATAAGTTGCCCACCAAGGAAGAACGGGAATATCATAAGGATTTATTCAATGATCCCGAGACACCATATATCCTTGGTTCACCCCTTATTAAAGTAGGAGATCCCTCTAACATCATGTCACACCCCCAAAATCGGGTCCAGCGGAAGCATACATGTAGCTGGGGTGTAACTCAATTGGTATTACAACACATGTTCAAAAATGGTTTGCACTTGAATCATTTTGAATAAAATAGTTAAATCAAAATGTTGAATTTACATTGTTAAAAGTAATGCGGAAGTAGGCCATTAAAATAGTTAAAAACGGTCCCCAAATGAATAATCAGAGTCTTCTATGACCATGCCATGCCCTGCCAAAACCTCCTGTAGCGTGCCATTGGTTAATACCTGAAAATACATGCTAAAGTGTCAACACAATGGTTGGTGAGTTCATAGAGTCTTGTGAAAAAGAATGTAATGCATTGAAATGAAGATTTCCCAGCAAAGGCATCGTAAATCCACTCAGTTCCAAGTCCCGCCATAAGAGACTTGTAACCTGTGTGTTTACAACCCACTGCCAAATGTAATAAGTTTGATACAAAAGCATTGTAATTCAGTAATAAGGCTGATGCAAAGGCATCGTATTTCAGTAATAAGACTTGATGCAAAGGCATCGTATTTCAGTAGTAAGACTTGATACAAAAGCATCGTATTTCAGTAATAAGACTTGATGCAAAGGCATCGTATTTCAGTAGTTTTGTATGTACAATAGCCCAAGTATAAAGTAAAGTACTAAGATTTCAATAATGAAACCCACATTGTCTCTTAAGCTCATGGCCCCGAAGCTAGACTTTGTAATGCCCCAACAGAGTGTTTACCAGACACTCACTTGATAAGACATGAAATGCATTCGTCCCGTTGGAGCAACCCAAACACGAATGGAGGCGTCACCCTCAATAGATCTATTCACTCACTCTCGCTTAGTACTTGAAATTAACGGTCCATGATATTGAAAAGGGGACTTGTTATGAAGTGGTAGTAAGGCAACTTAAGCAATGTATGGAATTTTGTAATACTTGGGCATGTACAAAAATAGTTGTTGCAATGTATTCTCCCCCCATGGGATTTGAAATCGTATAAAAGTATAACACGAGTATTTAAGCATGTATCTCCCCCAAAGAGTTTGTAAAGTAATTAAACCAGTAAAAGTGGGGCTATGACTCACCTGAAGCTGATATTACCATGAACATGTAATGAGCTGAAAAACAAGGCGCGCACACTAGCCGCAACCTAATGTGAATGATGAACGATCTACTTTAGATCATGAAATGATGTTATGAATGTCCATGCACATGTTTCTATACCACTCTACTCTTTGTAAAAACACTTGTGTTATCAAAAGTATATAATCCAAGTATTTGGAAAATATTGCTATTAGAAAATATAAATAGCTAGTTATAATATATATATACTTATATATATATAACGTAAGTTTCCATGTAAGCGTTGAAATACTCGGGTTGTAATCCTTGAAATGATGAAAACATACTCATAATAACTAATACTACGTTAGTTATAAAGCTCGGTACTTAATATTATGTTTAGCTTATAAATGTACTTCGTAGTTTTTGCGCCAAATTTAATAAAAGCTGTCAATTATAAAATGGTTTTAGCCGATATTCAAACGAGTATATCTTTGTCGTTACTTGTCCGTTTTACTTGTTCTTTATGTCCACGGTTACGTCTTAGTATATAGTAATATATTTTGGAAAGCTCGGCTCCTCCGGGTTACGTCTAAAGCCTCTTTTTGACCAATGAAAAACGTCCAACAGCAACCAAATTTCCAGAAAATACATTTCGTCAACAATCTTGCAAAAATCATAACTCCTTCGTTATAAACTCTTTTTAATCCGTTCTTTCGCCTACGGATTCGTTTTTGAAAGTATTTTCTAAAAATTTTGCCAAAGTTCCCTTGGTGTTTACTGATTTTCCAGATTTTTACAAAACGGGACAGCATGTCTAAAATAGGTTCCAAATCAAGTTTCCAAGGTTAAAAACTAATTTCTACCATCACCAAACCTCTTGTAATCACCACATGGCTAATCTAATCTTACCATACACCTTCTTAGGGTGCCATGGACTCCTAACCAAGTTATTAGAGCAAGGGGATTCATAACTAAAAAGTTAGGGTTTGTATGTTTCTTTTTAGCCAAAATAAAGTGTGGTATAGCTACTTGTACATGGTTTTTAGCATGATACTTATGTAATACATGTAAAAATAGGATGATCCATGAAAAAATAAAGATGAAAACTTACTTGATAAAATGAGATGATTATAGGATGATTATGCTTGATGTTCTTGTGTTTTTGTTGCTTGATTCTTGATTAGGCATGTAAAATGAACAAGTTTAGTGTTTTACTTTATGGAAAATGATCACTTGATCATGGAGATCACTTATGGGTCGTGGCTTTTGAAGAGGGAATGGGGAAGATGAGATGAAAAGTGTTCTTAGCTCAAAAGTTGGATTATGATTTGTAAAAATTGGTAAAGTTATGTTTTAAGTGGTTTATTAGTATAAAATGGTTAAGTTAATGCTAGGGGTTAAAAGGGTGTGTCTTGGGGCTGGTTTTCAAAGGGTAGGAGGGGGGGGGGGGTTAGGGTACTTGGTAGTTATTTAGAATTACTTGTAAGAATTTGCACTAGTTAGCGTTTTTAGTTACGATCGGGTACCGGTTTTATTAGAAATAAATATCCACGAAGTTTACCGGGATGAAATAAAGTTATAATAATGTTAAAAACATATTAAAAATATGTTGGGTACAAATATTGAGTGATCGGGTGATTATTGTTTAGTTTTCACGAAAACCGTCGTAATATTCATACGCGTACGTTATAAATAAAATAAATTTCCAAAATACTGGGTAACTGAATGTTATAACTTTTATGATGTTAAAATGGATATAAAAATATGTCGGGACCATTGTGGGAATATTTAGATATATTCGTCGTGTATAAACCGGGTGTTAACGTTTATTATAATTACTTATACGTAAAAACGTTAAATGTACTGAATATAGAAATTTTGAAAATCCTGAGAGTGGTATAACATGAAAATGCTGTTATGATGATATGCAGACTATCCCCAGTCCGTATGCAGTGTACTTAACACTAATGAAATGAATTCGCACCTAAACCAATCCGGTTACGCGAATTTGAATACCCGTAAACTAAATTTACGATGAAATGAGTAATGCAAGTGAATGGTGAAAACTTTTCCGGAAATGAATAGTGTTCGGTGAATAGTAAATTTTCAAAAAGTTTCTCAGAACATCAAACTGACCTCGAAAACGATGAATAGTAAAACGATGAATAGTATTTTGATGAATAGTGATTTATGAATAGTAAAAGTCGAAGTTTGGGAAAATGACCTGAAATGGTAAATGACGTGAAATGGTGAGTTGTGACAGTCTTCCCCTCTAAAAGGAACTTCGTCCCGAAGTTCAGTTTATGTTGGTCTCTGAAAACATATTGGTGAAAAGGTGATGATAGTGATGGTGAGAAGGGAAGAGACTGTGACGACTGCGACAAAATGATATTGTGATACAAGAAAATACTGTGATGTAAGTGTATTATGCATAAATGTGAATGTTCATGAAATAAAATGATCAATTTACATGCTTCCAAGCGGCGGTTCATGAGGTGATGAAAAGTATGAATGTTCTGACAATGAGGGTATACACACATGCATGAAACATTTGGAAAATGAGTAAAGGATTCAATCCAGACAGAATTTTATTATAACCATTCTCAGTGTTGCAAAATTCATTTCTGAGTCAGACATAGGTAGTCAGCCTATGTCCCACTATCCCGGGTTGAATATAGGTGACTAGTCTATATTCCACCGAGGTTCCATGAATTTTGAAATACTCAGCTCAGTTATACTAATACTATGTCCTTCACAAATACCAAGACGTTCAGAAAGACTAAGGCAGGTGACCAAACTCGAGGTCAAATGATGAAACTATGCAAGGAGAGAAAAAAAAAATAATGCGGTGACATATATGATACATGAGCATGCTTATATGAAAGACAATTATAGTAATCAACTATAATAAATAAATATAATATATCAGATAATGAGACACAAGTCTCATCACCTATGTCAGCAACTAACCACAAATGAGGCTTCAGCTTGGCAGGCAGGCACGTGACGGTCATAGGGTTAAGTTTTCTTGAAAGTAGCTATAGTCTAGGTTTTAAAAACACTTAGTTCGCTATAGCCAAAGCTCTGATGCCAATCTGTCACACCCCCAAAATCGGGTCCAGCGGAAGCATACATGTAGCTGGGGTGTAACTCAATTGGTATTACAACACATGTTCAAAAATGGTTTGCACTTGAATCATTTTGAATAAAATAGTTAAATCAAAATGTTGAATTTACATTGTTAAAAGTAATGCGGAAGTAGGCCATTAAAATAGTTAAAAACGGTCCCCAAATGAATAATCAGAGTCTTCTATGACCATGCCATGCCCTGCCAAAACCTCCTGTAGCGTGCCATTGGTTAATACCTGAAAATACATGCTAAAGTGTCAACACAATGGTTGGTGAGTTCATAGAGTCTTGTGAAAAAGAATGTAATGCATTGAAATGAAGATTTCCCAGCAAAGGCATCGTAAATCCACTCAGTTCCAAGTCCCGCCATAAGAGACTTGTAACCTGTGTGTTTACAACCCACTGCCAAATGTAATAAGTTTGATACAAAAGCATTGTAATTCAGTAATAAGGCTGATGCAAAGGCATCGTATTTCAGTAATAAGACTTGATGCAAAGGCATCGTATTTCAGTAGTAAGACTTGATACAAAAGCATCGTATTTCAGTAATAAGACTTGATGCAAAGGCATCGTATTTCAGTAGTTTTGTATGTACAATAGCCCAAGTATAAAGTAAAGTACTAAGATTTCAATAATGAAACCCACATTGTCTCTTAAGCTCATGGCCCCGAAGCTAGACTTTGTAATGCCCCAACAGAGTGTTTACCAGACACTCACTTGATAAGACATGAAATGCATTCGTCCCGTTGGAGCAACCCAAACACGAATGGAGGCGTCACCCTCAATAGATCTATTCACTCACTCTCGCTTAGTACTTGAAATTAACGGTCCATGATATTGAAAAGGGGACTTGTTATGAAGTGGTAGTAAGGCAACTTAAGCAATGTATGGAATTTTGTAATACTTGGGCATGTACAAAAATAGTTGTTGCAATGTATTCTCCCCCCATGGGATTTGAAATCGTATAAAAGTATAACACGAGTATTTAAGCATGTATCTCCCCCAAAGAGTTTGTAAAGTAATTAAACCAGTAAAAGTGGGGCTATGACTCACCTGAAGCTGATGTTACCATGAACATGTAATGAGCTGAAAAACAAGGCGCGCACACTAGCCGCAACCTAATGTGAATGATGAACGATCTACTTTAGATCATGAAATGATGTTATGAATGTCCATGCACATGTTTCTATACCACTCTACTCTTTGTAAAAACACTTGTGTTATCAAAAGTATATAATCCAAGTATTTGGAAAATATTGCTATTAGAAAATATAAATAGCTAGTTATAATATATATATACTTATATATATATAACGTAAGTTTCCATGTAAGCGTTGAAATACTCGGGTTGTAATCCTTGAAATGATGAAAACATAGTCATAATAACTAATACTACGTTAGTTATAAAGCTCGGTACTTAATATTATGTTTAGCTTATAAATGTACTTCGTAGTTTTTGCGCCAAATTTAATAAAAGCTGTCAATTATAAAATGGTTTTAGCCGATATTCAAACGAGTATATCTTTGTCGTTACTTGTCCGTTTTACTTGTTCTTTATGTCCACGGTTACGTCTTAGTATATAGTAATATATTTTGGAAAGCTCGGCTCCTCCGGGTTACGTCTAAAGCCTCTTTTTGACCAATGAAAAACGTCCAACAGCAACCAAATTTCCAGAAAATACATTTCGTCAACAATCTTGCAAAAATCATAACTCCTTCGTTATAAACTCTTTTTAATCCGTTCTTTCGCCTACGGATTCGTTTTTGAAAGTATTTTCTAAAAATTTTGCCAAAGTTCCCTTGGTGTTTACTGATTTTCCAGATTTTTACAAAACGGGACAGCATGTCTAAAATAGGTTCCAAATCAAGTTTCCAAGGTTAAAAACTAATTTCTACCATCACCAAACCTCTTGTAATCACCACATGGCTAATCTAATCTTACCATACACCTTCTTAGGGTGCCATGGACTCCTAACCAAGTTATTAGAGCAAGGGGATTCATAACTAAAAAGTTAGGGTTTGTATGTTTCTTTTTAGCCAAAATAAAGTGTGGTATAGCTACTTGTACATGGTTTTTAGCATGATACTTATGTAATACATGTAAAAATAGGATGATCCATGAAAAAATAAAGATGAAAACTTACTTGATAAAATGAGATGATTATAGGATGATTATGCTTGATGTTCTTGTGTTTTTGTTGCTTGATTCTTGATTAGGCATGTAAAATGAACAAGTTTAGTGTTTTACTTTATGGAAAATGATCACTTGATCATGGAGATCACTTATGGGTCGTGGCTTTTGAAGAGGGAATGGGGAAGATGAGATGAAAAGTGTTCTTAGCTCAAAAGTTGGATTATGATTTGTAAAAATTGGTAAAGTTATGTTTTAAGTGGTTTATTAGTATAAAATGGTTAAGTTAATGCTAGGGGTTAAAAGGGTGTGTCTTGGGGCTGGTTTTCAAAGGGTAGGAGGGGGGGGGGGGGGTTAGGGTACTTGGTAGTTATTTAGAATTACTTGTAAGAATTTGCACTAGTTAGCGTTTTTAGTTACGATCGGGTACCGGTTTTATTAGAAATAAATATCCACGAAGTTTACCGGGATGAAATAAAGTTATAATAATGTTAAAAACATATTAAAAATATGTTGGGTACAAATATTGAGTGATCGGGTGATTATTGTTTAGTTTTCACGAAAACCGTCGTAATATTCATACGCGTACGTTATAAATAAAATAAATTTCCAAAATACTGGGTAACTGAATGTTATAACTTTTATGATGTTAAAATGGATATAAAAATATGTCGGGACCATTGTGGGAATATTTAGATATATTCGTCGTGTATAAACCGGGTGTTAACGTTTATTATAATTACTTATACGTAAAAACGTTAAATGTACTGAATATAGAAATTTTGAAAATCTTGAGAGTGGTATAACATGAAAATGCTGTTATGATGATATGCAGACTATCCCCAGTCCGTATGCAGTGTACTTAACACTAATGAAATGAATTCGCACCTAAACCAATCCGGTTACGCGAATTTGAATACCCGTAAACTAAATTTACGATGAAATGAGTAATGCAAGTGAATGGTGAAAACTTTTCCGGAAATGAATAGTGTTCGGTGAATAGTAAATTTTCAAAAAGTTTCTCAGAACATCAAACTGACCTCGAAAACGATGAATAGTATTTTGATGAATAGTGATTTATGAATAGTAAAAAGTCGAAGTTTGGGAAAATGACCTGAAATGGTAAATGACGTGAAATGGTGAGTTGTGACACATCAACATACCATGCAATATTGGGCATATGCATGTATGGAAAGCTTATATCGATCCTAGGTCTCCTATAAACATCATGACTAGGACTTATTATAATTGGGTAATGAAGAAGCAACTTGGTTATAGGATGATGCCCAACAAGAACTTGCTAAGTAATTTTGTAGGTAGAGTGACAGGATTGCATGTGATTGACGGAAACTTCACTTATGAGACCGATTTTATGATTGTGGAGGATACTCGTCCGGTGATAGATGATTGCCTAAGTCAAGTAGTGTTCGGAAAACCGTTCGTTGAGGCCTCTTAGATGAGTTATGATCCGACTCTAGGGATAGTTAGGTTCAAGGAAGAGAATGATGGGATTGCATACCAAATGCCCTATAAGATTGAACAATACCGCCTCCTATCGAACATAGAAAAGGAACACAAACAAGCGGTTTACTATAGGAATGATGAGGATAGACGTAGAGGAGTAGAGTATGTTATGAATAGGATACTTGGTTTCTACAAAGAATGCTTGCAACTAGGTCCGGAATACAAAACTAATATAAGAGATGACCTAGAGAATGAGACCAACGATGAGGTCACGTAATAACCCATGACCTTGAGTCTAGCTAGAAGACTCATAAATAAAGAAAAGCGCTTCTTGGGAGGCAACCCATGCTTTGTGTGATTTTTATTTGTTTGATTGTTATTTGTTTCCGTATGCATGGTTTATTTTTTATTGTTGGTAGATCATGTTTCAAAAATAAAATGGTGAAAATACTTTATTTTGTCGTTTGGCTTAGTCTTAACTTCATCCAAAGGTATTTCGCAAAAGATAAGTGTAAGGGGAAACCCCAAATATGTTTTTAAGAAATAAAATTGCTCATGATTCTCCACAATATTAAATGAACATGTATATTCGTAGTTGTTAGAGTCAAATGCTTGTATCGAGTCATAATGATGTTTTGCAGGATTTTCCAGGAAGTAGGACATAAGTTTTCCAGAAATTTTCCGGAAACTTAACATAAAGATTTCTGAAGGTCACTTCTGACGGCGTCAGGAAGAAATTCCTGACGGCGTCATGTGTAAAATTCTGGAAATTTTGCTAGTTTTGTTTTTCTAACGGAGTCTTAAAGTTTTTGTTAATTCTTTAGTCTTATAAACTCCAGGAAATCTGCAAACATTCATTCCACAAGCATTATATCTTACATTGTTTTCTAGGATTTATTAGTATATATAGATTGCCGCCAATTTTACGCGAGGTTGTCTTGTTTGTTTTCTCAGGTTTAACAGGTTATGTATGACAAGAAGATGATTTATATTCTGGAAGGGAAGCTTTGATTGTTCATTTTCTTGGAGGAAGATCTAACCTTGTTACCACACTATCCACACCGAGCGAATCAGGGGAGTATTTGATTTCATTCTTTTACCTATTTTTACTTTTACATTCTTTAATTGAACATTGGAGACAATGTTCATCCTAAGTGTAAGGGGAGGGTAAATGATGATACCTTATAGGATACAATTGCACTTGAGTTGTTTGTTTGATGGTAGGTGTGTAATAAAACTATGAGAAATACTTGTTAGTGTAATTTTAGCGCCAAATTAATTTTTTTTTACAACATTTAGGAGTGAAACTTTAGCCATAGCAAGCGTTTCATGGATAGGAGTTGTATGACTAGCACAAAACCGTACCATTCAGAAAAATTTTCCACCCAAATATGTGATGTTCGCCTTTAGATTTGATAGGAAAAACATTTACTATTAGTGCTTATGAATGTACCGGTAGCATTTAGATTCTAGAACTTGCGTTAGTGATGCATCCCGAGACCGCTAGTGAGACTACATTCGTGTAGTAGGATTTACTACATGATAAGAGGCATTAGGATCACCCTTGTGTTAAACCCGTATCATAATTACTTGACCATTTAAGTCATATTCCTTGGCTAGTAAAGTCAATTAACTTTTCCCAAATCATTAGCGTTGTACTCATTTTTAGTACACGAAACCCCTAGTACACCCCTCCGAGCCTATCTTTTCGTTTCTAACTTTAAGCATCTTACTTTAAGGAAGAATTTGTTACACCCCACTTAAATGTACAACCAAATCGCCTTAGCCATCCGTGTATGAACTCATCTTTAGTGCATTATTGTTATATGTCTAAACCCGTAGTTAATTATCTAATTGATTACATGGTTGCTAAGTCGAGTCATATCCTTGTATATATTGTTTTAGGACGATTGGGACTCATGGGTAAAGTACTTATTTTATTGAGTAATGGGGAAGAACATCTATTATTACCCCCATATGTGCGTTAATCTTAAAAGTACTCCAGGTGTTTTGATTATCTTAAGTCGAGTCATTAGATTAGTTTATTGTAAAGTATGTAAAAATTCAAGTGTAAGGAGAATGTTCATTCCCTGTGATGTATTATTTTAGATGGTAGGGTAAGAGTGTATGCAAAATATATATATATATATATATATATATATATATATATATATATATATATATATATATATATATATATATATATATATATATAAAAGAAAAATCGTCAATCTTGAAAAAATGGTCAATCTTGAAAAATGGAAATCTTGAAAAATCTTATTAAAGGAAATTATGAAATATAATTAATACTCTTATTAAAACACCCATTATTTAAGAGTACAATTATTTATTCATATTATACAACCAATTAAAAACATATATACCAAATTATATACAACCAATTAATACAAATCACAAATCGGGTTTACTCGGGACGCTTCAAACCAGACGGGTTGAACCTGTTTAATTTGACCCGTTTTCGACCCAACCTAGCAAGTTGACCCGGTTTAAATCGACCAATTTTTCGACCGGAACGGTTCACCCGGTTGAACCACCCGGGTCAAACCGGGTTTCAAGATATTATGTTTAATTCCTAAATATTCAAACTTTTATTATTTTTCATTTATAACATATAAACTTTTTTTGATGAATAAACTATTTGTCGAATAAACTATTTGTCGCTATAAAAAATGTATGGTCAAATCTTGAAAAGTGAAATCTTGAAAGTTAAATGTGAGAGAAATGCATAGTATAATTAATACTCTTATTAAAACACCCCATAACTTTAAAGTACAATAATTTATTCACATTGTACAACCAATTAAAGTATATATATCAAATTAAGAACAACCAATTAAAACACCCTTACTAAAAAGTACAAAAAATTTTCACAATGTACAATTTGAATAAGCTACAACATAATCTAAATATAAAATAATTAACACACTAACTAATGTTATTTTACACATTATACAAATTAATAAAACACAAAAAGCTTCATACAAGCTAACAAGTTGATGGTATATATAGTTTTGAAAACTGGACCGGACCAACGAGTTCAATCGGGAACCGGTGTCGCCACCGGGTCGTCTAACTAATAAAAGCCTTATGAAAACATATATTTCAAAATGAAACTATTAATACACATCGAAAACCAAGTTGACCTGGGACACTTCAAACCCGGCGGACCCGGTTTAATTTGACCCGTTTTCGACCCAACCCGTCGGGTTCATTAGATTTAAATCGACCCATTTTTCGTCCAGAACGGGTCCAACCGGGTTTCAAATATTATGTTTAATCTCTAAATCTTCAAACTTTTATTATTTTTCGTTTATAACCCATAAACTTTTTTTATCACTAAACGATCTGTCGCTATAAAATCCCGTTGCTATGCACGGGTACTCGTCTAGTATATATATATATATATATATATATATATATATATATATATATATATATATATAAAGAAAAAAAAATAGAAAAAAAAACATACGGACTACCATCCCGTTTCATTCTATGTTTGTTTTATGTTTTTGTTATTTTTGATTTATTAGCTTAGGTCGAGTCTAGTCTTGGCTTAGCAACGCCATGTTGTACATGTAATTAACCAAGATGATTAACTCGCCACCAGTAAAGATTGCCTTTATCCAACAAAACCGTGTATTCCATATCCCTACACCTAACGTTATAACCCTTTGAAAGACCTCTTTGATAGTTTATCCTAGGTGCTTACGCCATGTGGTAGAGGTTTGATTCTTTCCCAAGCCTAGTGTAATCTATTTTGCTATGACAGGTACTGAGAGATGTTTTCCATTTCCATATTGTGATATATACTTTATTACACCCGAGAGATGTGAGTATCTAAACACTATTTGTGAGGTGCTAGTGTATGACCTCCGTGCTTGTCTTTGGTCTTTAGTGGAACGATTATTTGTTGTAATTACTTTTATATTAGTGTTAAATGACCCCTAACTTGTATTTTGATTATAATAAAAGCGCATTTGCTTGAGGACAAGCAAATCTTAAGTGTAAGGGTATATGATGAGGCAAAAAATGATCCGTTTTTAGGGGGTCATTTAAGCCCGGAATTGAATTTATTTGATCAAATATTGCCCTAAATCGTTCATTTTGTGATTTTAGGTACTTTTGGAGTGAATTCTAGAAAAGGAAGCATTTTGGACGTTTTTGGAGCATAAAAGTGAAGAAAACGGTAAAGTCTTAATTTTCCTTGCTAGGAACAGTACCTGACGGCGTCACCAATTTCTTAATGACGACGTCAAGAGGAAAACCAAGAGGTGAAGAGTATGGAGTCCATGACGGTCCATAACACTTTTGCACTAGGGCGTGACGGCGTCACCATAGGCCGTCATGGCCCCTTAACACGTGACGGCCCAGAGGAGAAATGCTCTTGACGGCGTCAGATCTGGATCTAGGCAATCCGATTTTATTATGGGCGTCGGGTTGACGGCGTCAGAATTTTCTTCTTGACGCCGTCACCTTAGAAAATCTATATATAGTCTTTGTAATTTTCGTTCAAAATAGAGGACAATATTAGGGACGACTTGAATAAACCCTAGCTCGACTTTTACAGTATTTTCAAGGGTTTTCACCCCTTGAAACCTTTCATGTTCAATTAAGATAAGTATCCTTTCAATTCATTCAATATGTCTATGTGTTGTTTGAATATATCTTACGCTTGTCTTGATTTTAATATGCTAGGCTAGATCTCTTGTGTGTTTGCTTAGATGTAATGAAACCTAGATGTTGATGATAGGTTGATTGCTTGTTTATAGTTGTAATGGATGAATGATTTCGATGTTAGGCTTAAGAAAACTGGCAGACTTCCATAGTGTAACTTGCTTGAACGTCTTAAGAAACATGAACCAATGCGTACTAGGTTTTTATGGTTGTATTTAATGCATGAGCGAATTCTAGTGATCCCATGTTAGGAGCTTCTTGCAGGCTCGACATAGGAGTGAAGTAGGAGCTTATAGAGATGGGGAAGTACGTACGCCACCCCACGATTGGTATTAAGGAATATAACCCGTCATCCACACAACAGTAACAAACTATCAACCTGTAAAGGATATCTAGGGAGTAATGAAATCTAAGTAAACACAATTTTCCCATTTATTGTTCACACCACATTAGTAATTAGCTTTATTTACATTTTTGTTATTTTATTTTGATTGCATCTTAGTTATTGGGTTAGTTGACTAGCAACTAATTCCGCCCACTCTTCCATAACCCGTGATTTTTACTTGCTTTCATAAAATATAAAAATACAAAAAGAATCATCCCTCACCTCTAGACCTAGTTTTTAGGCTTTCTAATCCTAGCGACACTATTCCTGAGTTGAACGATCAATCCCCCGGTAGTTGTCACTATACCATACTACAACGATCAGGTACACTGCCTGGTGGGGTTGTAAGCTTCTCGAGATCCCCCGAGAGGTAAATCCTGGTGCAATTCCCACGCATCATCTGGCAACTACTAGATCACGAATCTAAATTGTCCCATGAACTTTAAGCTCATTTTCATTAGTGTGAGAATCAACATTTTATGTCATAATCCATTCCATATTTCTCGCTGCTTGTTCTCCCCCTGAATGAATTATCAATTTCAACATCCCAAATTTGTGTGCGTTGTGGTGGATTTACAATAAGAAATGTTGCACAATTACAAAATCTCACATGAGAAATATGGTTTGTGACCAAAGCCATTCTAATGGGGGAAGATTCATTATAAATTGTTGGCAAGATGTGAATTCATATTTTATAACATGCCCCCATATACTAATACTTTTGTTCTCATAATTATTGGCTTTGCAATCAATTGAAGACGTTTTATGAACGTTTCAACAAAAACAATTCGCGTATGAACATGGGCTACTTTTATGTTCAACACTTATTTCAATAATCGTCCAATACTTGGAAGTATTCACCACCATTCTCAATGATTTAATTTTGAAAACAGTGCTCGCATTTTATAAGTGGAGCCACTAATCAAGCTAACTTTAAGTTGCGTTTTTGATAATCATTTTGACGATACATCGATTTTAAAATTTATAATGATCCATATGGCGGATATATAGGCCTACATACATCCTCTTTATATTCTTTCCAAAACTTTATATGACAAAATCCTTACTTTATTATGGTGGTGATTTATAAACAATTAACTTCCCATGAAAACAATTTAATTTATTTTTGAAGAAACTTATTCTTCTTCTACATATTTCACATCATCATTAAACCGGAATGGTCCAACCGGTCATGCCAGTTAATACAACAATCTTGGCTCATAAACTTATGCATTATGACCACATGTGCTTCGATTGCAATTAATTTTATATTAAATTCAAAGAATATGGATTTGTTTCTCCAATGAAATTCAAATAAGCATTTTTATGGCTTTCACATAGTTCAATATAAATAACATGAAATTATGTTATTTGATTCTTTTGAGGGAATCATAATAAAACTTGAGGTTTTATTTTCTTTTCTAACATAACATGAGGTTATGCTATTGATTCTATGAATTGAATCAAGATAGAACTTGAGATTCTAATTATATTTCTTTTTCGTTAACATAACATGAGGTTATGTTATTTTGATTATTTCTTTATAGTCACAATATAACACTTATTGTTCTCGTTAACTATAAGGGAATTTAAGAGAATAATTGCACATTAACCTATAGCATTATCATATAATAAAACATATCTAATTTATTAATGAAGTTGCATAATTTGAAAAACATATGCATGCCATTACTCAATTAATCAAATGCCTTGTAAGCAAACAAAGTCACTGATAAATAAGGATATACGTTATTGCACAATTTGAATCAACTAAAATATATTTTTATTATACTTAATAGCTCAATTATTCTTTAACAATCGTAACAACAATGTTGCAAACTTCAAAATAATTTAGGCTTATATTTTCTTCTATGTTCATAATCAGACAAGATAATGCTCATGTTCACAATGATAATGTTAATACAAAACTCGCCTAAAAACGTTATTTAGATTTTACGATCTTTGCTAAGTTTTGTTAATGACAAAGTATAAACTTTAGTTTTTAGTAAAACATGATTCTAGTTTTAGTCTTGTATAAACTAAACTTTACATTTTATATTAAACATAAACATTGTTATATTTCCTAATATAGAAAATGTAACATGACATCATGGCATGCATCATAAGCATTTATGGTAAGGTACTATTCTTGGATGTGACTCTCCATAAGGCTTCTTACACATTATAGAAGGTCTCTTACTCTATCTATTGTGTGTTGACTTGAAGAATCTTGATGTGACTGATACGTGGGAATCACACCAGGCTTTACCTCTCGAGAAGCTTACAACCCCCACCAGGCAGTGTACCTGATCGTTGTAGTATAGTATAGTGACAAGTACCGGGGGATTGATCGTTCAACTCAGGAATAGTGTCGCTAGGATTAGAAAGCCTAAAGACTAGATCTAGAGGTGAGGGATGATTCTTTTTGTATTTTTATATTTTTATAAAAGCAATTAAAATCTCGGGTATTTAGAAGAGTGGGCGGAATTAGTTGCTAGTCAACTAACCTAATAACTAAAGATGTAATCAAAATAAAATAACAGAAATGAAAATAAAGCTAATTAAACTAGTGGTGTGAACAATAATAGGGAGAGTTGTGTTTACTTAGGTTTCATTACTCCCTAGATATCTTTTACAGGTTGACAGTTTGTTACAATTGCATGGATGACGGGTTATATTCCTTAATATCAGTCGTGGGGTGGCGTACGTACTTCCCCAACTCTATAAGCTCCTACTTCACTCCTATGTCGAGCCTGCTAAGAAGCTCCTAACATGGGATCATTAGAATTCGCTCATGCATTAAATACAACCATAATAACCTAGTACACATTGGTTCATGTTTCTTAAGACGTTCAAGCATGTCACCATTGGAAGTCTGCCAATTTCTTAAGCCTAACATCGAAATCATTCATCCGTAACAACTATAAACAAACAATCAACCCATAATCAACATCTAGGTTTCACTACATCTAAGCAAACACACAAGAGATCTAGCCTAGCAGGTTAAATTCAAGACAAGCGTAAGATATATTCAAGCAACACATAGACATATTGATTGAATTGAAAGAGTATTTATCTCAAATTGACATGAAAGGTTTCAAAGGGTAAAAACATTTGAAAGAGCAGTAAAATTCGTGCTAGGGTTTCTCCAAAGTTACACCCTACTTGTTCCTATCTAATGAATGAATATTGCAAAGCTATATATAGATTTTACAGGGTGACGGTGTCAAGAAGGAATTTCTGATGCCGTTGATGAGGCGAAAAATGATCCATTTTTAGGGGGTCATTTAAGCCGGAATTGGAATTTATTTGATCAAATATTGCCCTAAATCGTTCCTTTTGTGATTTTAGGTACTTTGGGAGTGAATTCTGGAAAAGAAAGCATTTTGGACGTTTTTGGAGCATAAAAGTGAAGAAAACGGCAAAGACTTAATTTTCCTTGCTGGGAACAGTAGATGACGGCGTCAAGAGCAAAATGGATGACGACCCAGAGAAAACGTGACAGCGTCAGAAGAACATGCTAGGCTAGATCTTTTGTGTGTTTGCTTAGATGTAATGAAACCTAGATGTTGATTATAGGTTAATTGCTTGTTTATAGTTGTAATGGATGAATGATTTCAATGTTAGGCTTAAGAAAACTGGCAGATCTCCATTGTGTAACTTGCTTGAACGTCTTAAGAACATGAACCGATGTGTACTATGTTTTTATGGTTGTATTTAATGCATGAGCGAATTCTAGTGATCCCATGTTAGGCGCTTCTTGCAGGCTCGACATAGGAGTGAAGTAGGAGCTTATAGAATTGGTGAAGTAAGTACGCTACCCCATGATTGGTATTAAGGAATATAACCCGTCATCCACGCAACTGTAACAAGTAATTAACCTGTAAAAGATATCTAGAGAGTAGTGAAATCTAAGTAAACACAATTCTCCCATCTATTGTTCACACAACTAGTTTAATTTAGCTTTATTTACATTTTTGTTATTTTGTTTTGATTGCATTTTAGTTATTGGGTTAGTTGACTAGCAACTAATTCCTCCCATCCTTCCAAAACACGAAATTTTTACTTGCTTTTATAAAATATAAAAAAATACAAAAAGAATCATCTCTCATCTCTAGACCTAGTTTTTAGGCTTTCTAATCCTAGCGACACTATTCCTGAGTTAAACGATCAATCCCCCGGTACTTGTCACTATACTATACTACAACGATCAGGTACACTGCCTGGTGGGGGTTGTAAACTTCTCGAGATCCCTCGAGAGGTAAAGCCTGGTGCAATTCCCATGCATCAGCCGTCAACTCGCCGCCCATAGTGATATCGGATTGCCTAGATTCAGATTTGACGCCGTCATGTGCACTTCTACTCTGGGCCGTCACATGTATTTGGACCATGACGGCCTATGGTGACGCCGTCATGCCCATAGTGTAAAACTCTTCTGGATCATCACGGACTTTATCCACTTCCACCTCTTGTATTACTCTTGACGCCATCATTAAGGAGCATGTGACGCCATCAGGTACTGTTCCCAGCAACGAAAATTAAGACTTTGCCGTTTTCTTCACTTTTATGCTCCAAAAACGTCCAAAATGCTTCCTTTTCCAGAATTCACTCCAAAATACCTAAAATGATAAAAGGATCGATTTAGGGCAATATTTGATCAAATAAATTCAAATCCGGGCTTAAATGACCGTCTAAAAACGGTTCATTTTTCGTCTCATCAAATACCCTTACACTTGAGATTTGCTTGTCCTCAAGAAAATGCGCTTTTGTTCTAATCAAAATACAAGTTAGGGGTCATTTAACACTAATATAAAAGTAATTACAACAAATAATCATTCCACTAAAGACCAAAGACAAGCACGGAGGTCATACACTAGCACCTCACAAATAGTGTTTAGATACTCACATCTCTCTGGTGTAATAAAGTATATATCACAATATGGAAATGGGAAACATCTCTCACTACGTGTCATAGCAAAATAGATTACCATAGGCTTGGGAAAGGATCAAACCTCCACCACATGGCGTAAGCACCTAGGATAAACTATCAAAGAGGTCTTTCAAAGGGTTATAACATTAGGTGTAGGGATATGGAATACACGGTTTTATTGGATAAAGGCAATCTTTACTGGTGACGAGTTAATAATCTTGGTTAATTACATGTACAATATGGCATTGCTAAGCCAAGACTCGACTCGACTTTGAAAACGGAGAAAAACATATGAAAGTGTAAAAACATGTATGAAAAGGACAAAACGTTTGAAAATGGACGAAAACGAAAGAAAACGGATGAAAATAGACAAAAACGTATAAAAACAAATCAAAACGTAAGAAAATGTATGAATATGTATGAAAACGGACGAAAACGTATGAAAGCGTAAAACACGTTTGAAAATGGACGAAGACGTATGAAAAATGGATGAAAACGGAAAAAAACAGACGAAAACGTATGAAAACGAACGAAAATATTTGAAAACATATGCAAACATATGAAAACAGACGTTAACGGGTGAAAGCATAAGAAAGCGGACGAAAACGTATGAAAATGGACAAAAACGTATGAAAATGGACGAAAGTGGGCAAAAACTTAAGAAAATGTATGAAAACAGACAAAAATGGATGAAAACGTATGAAAACAAATGAAAATATATGAAAGCGAAAAAAATATTTATTAGGGAAATAAACGTGAACTGGGACCAAAAATAATAATAATAATAAAAATAAATAAAAAATAAAAAGCGTGAAAAAAGACACAAAAAAATGAAACAAAAAAAATGAAGCGTGGAAAAAAAGACACAAATAAAAAAGGAAAGTCAAAAGAAGGAAAGAAGGAAAGAAAAGAAAATTAATAATAAAAAAAGCAAAAAGACAAAAAAAAATGGACTTAGGTTTTTATATTTTATCTTAGTTTAATTCTCATTATTAAATCAAACTAGATGGATGATGGGGATTTGTCCTTTGGTATGCACCAAAATTATAGTATGCAAAATAAAGTGACTCTAATTGTTGATACAAAGGGTGGACGTTCCTTGTTTGGGTTCCTGTTCTCGTACCAATCAGATCTTAATGCTTGAAACCTGCGCACTAAGAAAGCAAACAAACACCGTTAGGCTTATCGTGGGATTGTCTCCCACGATTATTCTCCGGCGTGAGAGTAAGTAATTGGTTTTTAGGTTTGTAATGAAGAGTTAGGGTTGTAAGTCGTACTAACGAGAGTTATGATATTCTTTATACATGCACAAAATCCTTATTGGATACATGCTCCTTACTATTTGGTATATATCCGGTTTGATATATATATCCCTTAAATAAGAGATATCTATATCAAAACTATAAATAACTTTGGGTTTGGGCTTTCGTGAGCCCAAACCGTTAGCATGGTGGTCCAAATCATTGTTATGATAGCCCACTCGTGGTGGGCTTGGGCATTAGTAATGTTCATTAATCGGGTTCGTGACCCGAATATGGACTATACGTCATCATGTCCCCCCAGTCTAGTATGCGTAGGTATTAACCGCGGATGCTAGACTAGTAATATTAGCAGGAAGCGTGGCGGGGAAGATTCTAGTATCTCCCGCCAAAAAGTAAATACGATGTATCTAGTCTCAAAGCGTCCCACATATCCCTTGAGATACGTGAAAAAGTGCATGTACCTGTTGGTATTCCAACCACACGATGGAGGTAGTGGGATCCATGTGTCGTTCATCCAATGCAAAGGGAAACCCTATATAAAGGGTTCCCATTTTCACTGTGTTTACCACAGTGAAAAAACACCATTTGCTTCCATATTAAGAATCCTTGTTCAAGAAAAAACTAGTATCTTCGAAGGTAATTGTGTGTGCGCACCCTAGTAAAAATGGTTCGTCAATTAGAGGAGTTCCGTTCTGAGATGGACGAGGATGAACTACGTCAGTTCACCTCCGATTATTTCATCCCGCTTGCAGTGCATCCGGAAGTACCGGATGTGAACGCATGTATCACAGACTTCCCTGAGGGGAAAATAGGGGTATACACGCGCTTTTTTGAGTTTGTAAACCAGCGCGTGCCTATATCCCTGTTTTTTTAGCGACGTGCTCAACTTTTACCGTCTGCATATCTCTCAGCTGCACTGTATAGGTGCAGCAAAAATAATAAATTTCGAGGTAAACTATCGTTTACTTGCGATAAACCCTACTATCAACCTCTTCCGCGCGTTTTACTACACAACGTGGTCGAACGGGTGGGTAACTTTTTTGAAGCGCCCAGGGCGCTATCAGTGTTACACTGAAAAAATAGACGCCCTTAGGGGTTGGAGGGAAAAGTTTTTCTGGATAGATGATAGGGTATTCTCTTCGCTATCCGTGTTTTATACTCAAAGGTCACTTCCAAAGGATGAGCGCCCCGATCCCGGTACGTATAACGTGGAGGATGCGGAGACCATTAATGGTAACCGCATCCCAATCAACTCCTATCCTGAGGAGTTTCTGGTTCATATGGGAATGAGTCGCAACTACTTTGGACGTTTTGATGAAGTGCCAACATTTTTGGATGAAAGCAGCCAGGGTGGGTGCTTGTCCTTTCTTATCCTCGAATTTGTAATGTAAGCGCTCATTCATATCTTGACTTTATCAACTAACTTGTTCTCTGCTATTTGTTCATGTGTTGTGCAGAGATGGATTTGTTCTCCGTAGTGAGGTTGGCGAAGCCCACACAAGTGACTGTAGGTGTGCGCCCTCTGAGGGAGGGTGAATTGCCTATCTTGGAGGCTACCGCTGGACGTCTTCTGGAGCCTGTACAAGAAGAGTCCTCTGATGGTGCGCAGCCTGTTGTGAATGCAACTCCAGTACAGACTGTTCTCGCGCAGGGAGTGGCGGCTCCTGAGCCTGTACTAGCTGATTCGCTTGACCGTGTTGGGATCCTCAAGGTTGACACCGACTCTGAAGAGGAGCGACAGGGTGCGAAGCGCAAGGCTGCTGAGGATGATGGTGAGGGTACCTCCAAGCGCAGACGTCATACTATCATTGTGGATGAGTCCATAGATGAGGAGGCGTCGATATCCTTTGCTGCGCATGATGCTGCTGAGACCTCACCTCCTACGTAAGTGACAATTGTTTGATTTATCTCTTTTCTTTTTCCTTATTCGCCATACAATGCATTGACTTCTTTCTGTTTGTGTGTAGTGACAAAGCTGCAGGGGTGATGTAGCGTTTGTTGAGGAGTCGGTGCCACCCCAAGCGGCTCATTATCATGTGGAGGAGCTGTTGAGGATGAGTGAGGAGATGTCTGCGCAACGACTGATGGAAGAGTTGGGTGCGGCTGCTGAGAGTCAGGATGAGTTGGTTACTCAGCTCAAGGCTCGATATGTTGGTAATAGTAGCAGCCTCGCACAGAAGGATGAGGAGATTTCACTGTTAGGGCACAGTTGGCTGATGCGCAGGCGGATGTATAGTCCACAACTGCACATGCTAGGAGGCTTGTGGATGGGAAGCTGTCTTTGATGGCTGAGGTGAAGCGCGAGCGCGCTGACGTTGAACAACACAGGGCTAACTGCGCTTGGGGTTTAAAGTACCTGCAAGAGAACAGAGGCAGGCACTTCGCCCAGCTTGATGAATTCCGCGAGCGTGTGGAGGAGGCTCTGAAGGTGCAGGAGAGCAAGCTGCGCAAGTTGAGTATTGAGTACGATGAGGAGCTGTATCCTCATCTAGTTTCCTCTGTTGCTGAGCGCAGGTGTTTATTTTTCCTCTGCTCTCTTTTTTTGTTATCTTCTGACGCGTGCATTTTTGTATTCACAGGTGGTTGATTAGCCATGGTCTACGTTTGGCTGCCATGGGCACGCTGGAGTCCCAAGAGGTTGTGGAAGCCTTTGGGAAAGTTGTGGAGTGTGCGATGGCGCGTGACAAAGCTCAGGCTGCGGAGGAGCTTCATGAGAGCAAGATACTGACGGTGCCACTTGTAGAAGTGCTTGGGTACAAGGCGGATGCTTATGATGAGCTTGTGGAGGCCATGGAGAAGATGAAGGTCTTCGACTTTCCCCATATTGCCTGATTATGATCAAGATTATCCTATCAGCGTGATCATGCAGGGCCTGACTCTGGCCAGACACATAGCTGAAGATGCGGAGGTGCAGCCTGACTTCTTTTTGAAGCCAGATGAGTCGCAGCTGAAGGTACCAATCTTTGCTCGCCCCCGCCACATGCTTAATCCCTTCGCCCTCGAGAAGGAAATTCCTTTGAAGAAGTCTCTGGAAGCGCATAAGACAAGGCTTGCGCGTAAGCAGGACATGAAAGGGAAGGCTATTCTTTGTGGTGTTGGTGCGGCCCTTCTCCCTAGGTCCGATGGGGTTCCCGTCAGCGTACCGACAATATCACAAGAGGATAGCAGCCTGCTGAGAAGGCTGAGTGAGGCTGGGGAGTTGGCGTCTACAGCTAGTAGCTCAGGGCATAGACGTGCTCGTAGCATGTAGATATCTATGGATTTTTGTATATGTAATTTGGATAAACTCGTGGTTCTTATGAATAATAATATTTATCTTTTTTGTACGCCTTGTTTGTATTATTTGTACTTAAATTTTTTCTTTTTTGTAAAAGACTATCCAAGAGTCAAATTGAAACCGAGACATACTTAGGATGACTTGTATTAAGTGCATAGCTTAACAAAAAATCATAAGTGTATGGATAGACTTGCATTGTGTTGCAAATACTATATCAAATGACCAAGAGTCTTGGCTCGTAAATTGCTAAACATGTACAGTGTACGTTATTTTGCATCTCCTTTGTGGGATGCGCATTAAGCTTACTTCAACGTCTTGAAAGTAAGGTGTTTAGCAAGGATGCGTGATCCAATGTTGATGGGTTTGTAACCCTCTTACTCAACGAGTTATTTAGTAGGTTTACTCATCCTTTCTGCCATCGTAGGTCTTATTAAGTGCATGCACGCCATGTAGGCAAAATATAAAGTAAAAATATTGAGACATAAAAAAAATGTAAGCAATAAAGTTAAAGGTGTTATGGAGTTAGCTAGAAACCACAATGTTGTATTAATACTTGCATGTTTTTGAAAAAAAAAGACAATTTCCTTAAAAAAAATCAAGTACACGGACATTTATTGGGCACTTACTAAAGTGCAGAGTTGTCTGTGTGTAGGCCGTAGCCTGTCCTAAAGATAGCATCTCTTGAGATTGCAGATGTTCCAAGTGCATGCGAGCTCATGGCCTTTCATATCACGTAACTTGTATGCGCCGTTGCCTAGTGCTTTTGTGACCTCATAGGGTCCTTCCCACTTGGGTCCAAGCTTGCCCGTGTCTTCTGCGTAGCTTACATCATTGGCGCGATACACAAAGTCTCCTGGCCTGAAAGAAGTGTTCCTGAGTTTTGCATCATAATACTTCTTCATTTTTGACTTAGCTTTTGCTTCACGGATAGCTGCACGTTCACGCCTTTCTTCCAACAGATCTAAGTCTATGTGCCGCTCGTCGTCATTAGTTGTGACATTGACTTCCGCCGTGCGGATAGTTGGCATTCCAATCTCGGCTGGTATGACAGCTTCTGTCCCATAGACAAGAGAGAATGGTGTATCGCTGGTGCTAGTTTTTATTGTTGTGCGGTGCGCCCATAAAACATGCGACAACTCATCCACCCATCTTCCTTTATGTTTGTCAAGGCGGGCTTTTATTCCTTCGCCCAGACTACGATTCGCGCTTTCAACCAAACCATTGGTTTGTGGGTTCTTAACTGACGCAAAGTGTTGTGTAATGTTTAATTGCGCACACCAGTCTTTGAATGGGTTGTCACGGAATTTTTTTCCGTTTTCTGAGATAATTTCTCCAGGTAGGCCAAAGCGACATACAATGTTCTCCCAAACGAACCGTTTGACTTGGTTGCCTATGATGCTTGCCACTACTTTTGAGTCGATCCACTTAGTAAAATAATCTATGTCCTCTATGAGGAATTTTAGCCCTCCCACTGCAACTAGAAAAGGGCCTGCGATGTCAATGCCCCATTTATAGAATGGCCATGGTTAGGTGATGGGGGTTAGCTCTTGTTGTGGTCGGCGCGGGATTGGCCTGTGGACTTGGCAATCGCTGCATTTCTTTATCATATCCCTCGCATCGCGGTGCATAGTAGGCCAATAGTATCCTAACCGCAGGGCGCGTGCCACTACAGACCGTGGTCCTGAGTGCATACTGCATGAACCATCGTGAATCTCTCGGAGTACGTAATCTGCCTGAAGAGGTCCAACGCACCGGAGCCATGGTTGTAGGAATGAACGTCTATATAGGATGCCGTCTTGGAGTTCAAATCTCTGCGCTGTGCGCCGTACCCTACGAGCGTCCTTCTGTTCCTATTGCAAGAGCCCTTTGCTTATGAAGTCAATGATAGGTATCATCCACGTAGGATCCTGTTCCCCTATCACCATGGATATTTCTATCTCCGAGATTGATTTATTCCTCAGAGTTTCTACCAATACATGTTTTGACAGGTGCGCAAAGCTTGTAGATGCGATCTTGCTAAGCGCATCTGCTTTCCTATTTTCTCCTCTAGGAACTTGTTTGATAGTGAACCTGTCAAAATTCTGGATTAGAGACTTGATCTTATCGAGGTATTGGATCATGTGTTCCTCCTTAGCCACATATTAGCCTAGCACGTGATTTGCTACTAGCCGGGAATCTACATTTGCCTCTAAGTTGCGTACACCCATTTGAGTTGCAATGCGTAGTCCAGCAAGTAGGGCCTCATATTCTGCTTCATTGTTTGTGGCTGTGAATTCAAAACGTAATGCATAAGTGAATTCCATTCCATTTGGGCTAGTGAGGATAAGGCCTGCGCCCGATCCGTCCTTGCATGAAGATCCATCCGTGAATAGAACCCATGGTTCTTGTAGCGTTACCTCACTTTTTGTAGGTGGAGTATCGGTATCTGGTTTCTCGCCGATGAAGTCTGCCAATATCTGTCCTTTAATCGCAGTGCGTGGCCTATAAGAGATGTTATGCTCGCTCAATAACACACTCAATTTTTGTAGCCACCCTGATGCGTCAGGTTTAGAGATAACTTGCTTGATAGGTTGGTTCGTAATTACAGCTATTGGGTGCGCTTGGAAGTATTTGCGCAGTCTCTTAGCTGCAAATACTAGGGCTAGGAGCAGCTTTTCCATGGCAGTATAGTTAGTCTCTGTCTTCTTGAGTGCTTTGCTTAAAAAGTATATTGGTGTTTGAACGGAGTTCCTGTCTGTCAATAGCACTGTGATGACTGCTCCATGAGTTGCAGATAAGTACATGATCAATTCTTCCCCTGGTCGGGGTGCAACAAGCTTGGGAAGTGCTGCTAGATGTTGCTTGAGCTGTTGGAAAGCTTCTTTTGCTTCCGCAGTCCACCGAAAGTCTCCCTTTTTTGTGCACTTCGTGAGTGTCTTAAAGAGGGGGAGTGACTTATCTGCTGACTTGGACAAGAATCGATTTAATCCAGCTAATTTTCCGTTTAATGACTGGAGTTCTTTTAACGTGCGTGGTGAAGGGAGTTCAATGACAGCTTTTGTCTTTTCTGGGCAGGGCTTAATGGCATCAGGTTCTATCAAATACCCAAGAAACATACCCTCGGTGGCGCCAAAGGTGCACTTCTTCGGATTTAACTTCATGTTGATCCTTCCCAGTGTTGTGAATGTTTCCTCAATGTCGCGCACCAATTCTTCCTCAGTGTGACTCTTGATAACAAGGTCATCGACATAAACTTCCAAGTTGCGACCTACTTGCTTTTCAAACGTAGTGTCTACCAATCGCTGGTATGTTGCTCCCGCATTCTTTAGACCAAAGGGCATTTTTGTATAGCAATAGACCCTTGACTTGTGTGGAAGGCTGTTTTCTCTTCATCTTCCTCAGCCATCTGAATCTGATGGTACCCTTTGTATGCGTCTAGGAAACACTTAAAGGGATATCCACATGGAGATTCTACTTTCCAGTCTATCTCTGGTAGCGGGTAACAGTCCTGTGGACATGCTTTATTAAGATCAGTAAAGTCTACGCACATTCTCCAACTGCCATCGCTCTTCTTTACCATTACTGGATTGGAAAGCCAGTCGTGGTAGTAGACTTCCCGCATGATGCCTGCGTCTATGAGTTTATGCACTTCTTCTAGGATGGCTTTGGCGCGATCTGGTGCTTGGCCGCGCTTCTTCTGTCGTATTCGAGGATATCCTTATCGGATTTTTAGCTTGTGCTCTATGATAGATCGTGGTACTCCAGTCATTTGTTTAGGTTCCCATGCAAAGATATCTAGGTTTTTCTGCAAGAGTGCGCACACAGCTGCCCTGCCTTTGTCAGACAGTGAACCTCCAATCGATACCTCTTGATCTGGGTAGTCGGGATAAATTGCAACCTTGATGTTTGGTACCTTAGTCGCACACTGTTTTGGGATATTCCCCGTTTCACTTGTCACCGTGTTGCAGTCTTTGGGTGATGTAGCAGTATTGTAGATGGTCACAATGCCTCCATCCACTGGGAATTTAAGCATCCCATGTGTTGTGGATGGTACAGTGTGCATAGATGATATTCCAGGTCTTCCAATGATGCCATTTTATGGTGAAGGAGACTTGATTACCATAAAGTTCATCCAGGTTGCTATAGAGTATTGTTCATCACCAACGACAACAAGTAAGCGCAATTGCCCCATAGGCCATATCTTCTCTCCTGTGAAGCCAGTCAGCGATGTCGTGGTCGGAATTAACTGACTTTGTATCTCAGGTCGCAGCCTCTTGAAACAATGTTCATACAGAATGTCTGCGGATGCTCCTCCATTAATATACATGCGGCGGATATCGTGTCCCCCAGTATGTATCTCAATGTTAGCGGCTCTACTACTGCGTTGTCCGCAGCTAGAGTGGGGAAGGAGATTTCATTCCCAAAAGAGAATTTTTGGATGATTTTTGCTTTGTCTTTCACTGCCATGACTGTATCATGTAAATGATGTCAGCCTTATCTTTAGGTATCTCTTTCTTACCTCCATTCTTTTGCTTATCCTTTCCTTCTTTAATATTCTTAACGAGGTGATCCATTCTACCCTCTTTTACAAATTTGTCGATTAGTTGTCGTAGTTGGACACACTCGTTGGTGGCATGGCCCTTTTGTCCATGGTATTCGCAGTATCCATTCCCTACACGTCGATCCTCTGGGGTGCGCATTGATAGAGGTTTCGGGAAGTTTGCGCCTTCTGTCACAAATATCTCCCTCGGAGTCTTTGTGAGGGGGGTCTATTGTCATTATCTTGTCCGTTTCCCTGACTGCGATAATTCTTGCTGCGATTGCTACTCTGGTCATTGGATTGTCTCCTAGGCTGTTCTTGTGGCCTATAATTCGAGTAGCCTTTTTTGATATCCGCAGCAGCTGCTTCTCCTTGGATAAAAACCTTGTGTGCTTCAATAGTTCATCAAAGGTTTGGGGAACCTTATCATTTAATTTCCTAATGAGCTCTGGGTTATTAATCCCATTCATGAACCCTGAGATTTTTAGTACTTCAGGACACGCTTTGACATGTATGCATTCATCCTTAAAGCGCTCCACGTAAGCGCTCGATGATTCCCCTTGGCGCTGTTTTACTCTGGCCAGTTCAATAGGATTCTTGGCGCACTTCTTTCTCCGAGTGAAGTTCAAGCGGAATGCTTTTCGCAGCTCTTCAAACCCGTTTATGCTTCTTTGTGGAAGCTTGCTAAACCAAGTTCGCGCATTCCCTACTAATGTAGAGTTAAACATATGGTACCACACAGGTTGTGGCCAATTTTTGATAGTAGCAGCGGATTCGAAAATTTTTAGGTGGTCATCAGGATCACCCGTTCCATCATATGTTTTGAGATTAGTGGGCATGCGCCTTTTCTTGTGATCCGAATAATCGCTGATGCGCCGTGTGAATGCGTCAACCTTTTGGCGACACCAAGGAAGAGATATATCTTCGTCTTCTTCCTCGCGATGTCTTCCTCTGGACTTCCAGTGTCCTGTCTCTTTGTCCTCGTTGTCCGAGGAGTCACTTGAGGAAGAGTTATCCCTTTTGCGGTGCTTGCGCCATTTTTCCTCAGAGTCCGAGCTTGAGGGGCTTTCACTTGGGGAAATTCGTCTTCCCAGTCTATCATGAATTCTTCTACTTCCAGACCTTGAAGAGCTCTCGCTTGGTGAGCGTTGCCGTCCAAGCCTATCTTGGATCCTGCGATTACCATGTCTAGCATGGACATTGGTCCGCCTCTCATTGTCTTCGTATTCCTCCGAGTATTGTGGATTAGATGTTGTACCAAGTCTAGCGTGGACATTGGTACGCCTCTCATTGTTTTCGCGCTCCTGGTAGCGCGGTGGGGATGTTTCGTTAAAGTTAAGCCGGGCTTGTAGGCTCTGACTTGACCTTCTTCTTGCCTCCTCTTGCATAAGGTTAGTTAAAGCTTCGTAATTTTGAGAAACAAAATTACTTAGCGTTAACTCAGGCGCGTCCTCTTCCAGCGCAACGATATCTGCTTCCGCATTAGGTCCCCTATCCCGGTTATGCGCGCCTAGCGGCACAGTGTTGTCCACAATGGGTGCCGTTTGATGGGGAGTATTGAAGAGAGTGCGCTGAAGTTCTTAAGTGCTTGGAACCACCGTGGTGGTCTGGGTAGTCCCTGTGAGCAATTCTACCGTTGGGAGAATTAGGGTTGGGCCCGATTCTTGGTGACCAGGCGCATTGGTTGTTCCAGAGGCCTGCCTAGAGGTCGAATCTTGGTGGTTCCTCCTCTGGGGGTCACCACGTGTTTTTTCCAACTGCGGAGTCCGCTGGCTTGAGTTTTTGTGTTTCGTCATTCTAGTTCTTAGTGTAGGGTCCCACGAATGGCGCCACTTGTTGATACAAAAGTTGGGCGTTCCTTGTTTGGGTTCCTGTTCTCGTACCAATCAGATCTTAATGCTTGAGACCTGCGCACTAAGAAAGTAAACAAACACCGTTAGGCTTATTGTGGGATTGTCTCCCACGATTATCCTCCGGCATGAGAGTAAGTAATCGGTGTTTAGGGTTGTACTGAATAGTTAGGGTTGTAAGTCGTACCTTTAACGAGAGTTATGATATTCTTTATATAGGCACGAAATCCTTATTGGATACGTGCTTCTTACTCTTCGGTATATATCCGGTTTGATATATATCCTTTAAATAAGAGATATCTATATCAAAACCATAAATAACTTTGGGTTTGGGCTTTCGTGAGCCCAAACCGTTAGCATGGTGGTCCAAATCATTTTTATGATAACCCACTCGTGGTGGGCTTGGGCATTAGTAATGTTCATTAATCGGGTACGTGACCCGAATATGGACTATACGTCATCACTAATCATTATAAAAAAGTAAAATTTTCAAAAGGTGCATATAAATATATAATTACGGATTGATCATAATGAAATATCAGAATAACGATTATGATGCATTAATCATAATGAAACTTATGGAATATCAAAAAACATGGAGTCAAATAGATGTTAAGTCTATAAATAATTAATCATTATCTTGTGTACCAAAATCATGAAAACCATCTGACAGAAATCATTCATAAGAATCAATCTAAAAACTAACACAAGAAATTAAGAAAGAAATACCAAGCACATCTCCAATCTTGCAGTGAAACGATTTCCTGGATGAATGATTGGCTACCGAAATATAGTGTGTTTATTTAGGCAATAGGTAATGTTAAATTTGAATTTTCCCTTTTCCCGCTTTAAAAAATCTGTGTTTGAAATAAAAAAAGTATGTTTGAAATCGAAATTTTGTCCACCAATGTTTTAGAAATCATTTCCTAACATACAATATGTCAACATTCTTAATTTCATTGACCATTTTGATTGCAATATACTTTCCTTTCATTGCAATATACTTAGACTTTCCTCATTTGAGTCACGTTTCACTACTTATGAATTTCATTGACCGTATAGCAGCATCTTCATTGACCATATAATCATTTGGAAAACACTTGCCAAATATAATATTTGAAGTTTGTGGTTTAAATTGAAGTGATGAACACAATTCCCCGCCATGTTTTAAGGAGATGAATCGCTTTTGAATATTTTCCTTCAACTTGTGTCAATATCATGGCTGTTTGTAGTTAAGTTACTATAGTTAATGTGGAAAACTAGAAGGGGGGTTGAATAGTTTTACGTCTTTTTAATTTTATGAAAACTTAGTTGTTTAAAACAAAACTTTGTTTCTAGTTTATGTGAGATCAATACATGTATACTTATAAGTACTTATATCTACGCAAGTAAACAATAACAATATAGACAAGTATTTTTACATCCCTTTTTATTTATGAAAACTTAGTTTAGTTTTAAAGTCTTGTTTACTCTTAAAACTTTGATTCGATCTTATGTGATTCAAGTCTTGAACAATATGAACAACTATATCGAGGTATGAAAAGTAATAACAAAGTAAGCTAAATATGTATAATCAACACATGCATAATATAGAAGATTATAGCTATATACGAGATGTAAGTAAGTAAGCTAAGTAATAAGTTAGAGTTGGAAAGATCTAACCGCGAGACAAAGGATTTATAGTTGTTCGGCTACAAGGACACCTTCCTTGCCCTACTCCAATCCCCGAGTCACCTACTCGAGAGTTTTCTTCTCTATGTCAACAAGCTCCCTTATGGTGGAGAAAACCTTACACAACTTTTGCTTACACCAATTAACAACACTAAGCTAAATGTCGAGTTCTAATCCTAGCTAGAACCAATCTCACAACTTCTTCACGACTTGGCACACCTTCTTCACAACTTGTACACACCACTACTACTTCACAACTTCACACTACTCCACTACTTCTTCTTCACACCACTACTAATATCTCACTACTTCTATTCACAACTTCTACTCCTAGATCTATCTAGTTACTCTACTATTACACCTTTACAATGAATGTACACAACAACTAGACTATATACAAAAATCTACAATACTTCACAACTTGGTGTTGAAGGAGTATTCTTCTCTTGCACATTGAGAGATGAGAGGTGAGGGAATGAATCACTTGAAACAAGGATTAACAATTTTATGATCAAAGGGTTTTTAGGAGGATGTTTAGAGAGATTTGGATCTGAAAATTTTCGTGCAAGAGGTGGTAAAAATACCAGGTTTGAGTTAGTATTTATAGGGAAAAATTTCTGACAGAATCTGACAGGGGAGCGTGGCCGGTCCCCTTAAAATTAAGGGGGCCGCCCAGACGAAAACTGCAGTTTTCTTGTCTTTTTCTGGGGAAAGTTTATTTGGTGAAAAACTAACTGATTTTGGTAAAAAATTAGAATTCATATATTTATTATGGATTAAACATTTTCCTTTATTACCAAAAATGTTTTTAAAAAAAATATATAATAAGTTTATTTAATTTTATAAACTTTGTATTATTTAAATAAATATCCCTTTGATCATAAAATATATTAGTCACTTGTTTATTCATACCTTAAGTGATTATGTTGGATGAGATAATATAAACTTGCTTAAAACTTGTTTACGTATTAACTTTGCGTTTAATGTTCTTATATTTTGTGATCGTCAAAACTTAAGGATATCGAAAAATATTAATAACGTTTTTATACATTATTTATATCAACAATTAACTTGGCCAATCAATAGTTTCCTCATTAATGTTTAAAAAGCCCATTCAATACTTATACTCTTTAAATTATCAGATGCATGGCTTTTTTTTTTAAAGACTTACTTTCCTTTGAATGTTCAATATTTCAAAATACTTTCCTTTCAATGACACCATTTAATGTTTTAATACGCATGGCTGTCTATTTTTTTTCAACACTCGGCTGTTTCAACGATTTCAACATAATAGTTTTAATAATTTCTTTTATTAGTGGGTTTCAACATTTCAACAATATTGACTTTTCACTTTTTCAAGTTTGACCATAAACTCTTTATAGATAGTTAAGATAATATAGATAAAAAAAACATTTTCATGTATAAGAAAAAAATCACAAGGTGACATGTACAAGAAGATTAATACCATGTGAGTTGATATTTATTGGAAGTTTGATATGATAGCATATGTGGTATATGGTTAAATTGTTAATAACATTAAATACACAACAAGGTCTAGGGCAAGAGCATTAGCAACAGAAATAAATACTTATTATTTATTATAAAAACTTAGCAATGTACATAGATATAGTAATTACAACTTATAAGAGACATTATTTGCCTAATGAGCCACTATATGCTCACAACCAGGACTTGAAAAAGAAAAATAAGATGAAAACCATCTTGAGATTAAGAAAGTCGTGTGTTTGCATCAAATTGCATCTTTAGAAACTTTTTGGCCTCACAGTCCATACTTTTCCGAATCATGCCATCAAGTTCTATGTCATATATATCTTTCTTTTCTTCCTTTATTTTAGAGCATAATCTTGAATTGATATACAATAAGATTTATAAGGACGTGTATGATAGAATGAAGAATAACTAGCAAAGATACATTTGACTTAGAATTTGATAACTTGATTCAGAAAAGATCAAATCTGAGGCACAAAAAGTTTCTAAAGAAGCAATTTAATGTAAGCCCAAGATTTTCTTCCTCTCAAGTCAGTAGAAAAAGAAAAATTACATAAGTTAAAGACTCGTTGGGAACAAACAATAGCTAAATCGGACCCGAAACCGGAAGACCAGGAACAAAGGAAAGAAACAGACAGATATATCTGTGAGAATTAAAAAAGAGAATGAGCTTTCAGATACAACATTAAAAATGTGAGGTTGAGAAAAGAGAACTTCTAATGCACAGGATAAGTAAACTCAAAAGAAGAAAAACAAGAATAAGAATAAGAGTGATGTAGATTATGAAGAAAAGAAGCCCTTTATATAGGAAAAATCAGCTTGGGAATAATAAGAAGAAAATTATATTATCCAGGATTTCACACTACTTTTGTTTTTATCATCTGAAAAACATGAATAGGTTCAAAAGTAAATAATACCTTTGAAGGAATATTGGTTTAGCAACAATAAAAAACAATATTGGTCACATTATCTAGCATCTCGAAGATAAGACCTGAAATTCAAAATTGAACTTTAAAAATTAAATGTTTTCCTGTTTTAGTATTAACGTTTATGTATCTTGAGTATTAAACGTATTTCCTTGTTTTTTTACTATCAATTAGAACGTACCTTGTAGAGAATTAAATGTATTTCCTTGTTTTTTACTATCAATTAGAACGTAAGGAGTCATAACACGAATAACACTAAAAACCCCACTACGTCAGCGCCACATCATTTTAACACTCACTTTTTGTAAAAATTACAATTTATAAATTTTACTTTCAACAATGTCATTCATTAAATAATCTAGTACTTCATTAATAAAATTAAACAATACAATACGAAATAAAAACATTAGAAATAAATAAATAAATAAATAAATAAATACGCCTAAAAAAATTATGAAAAAAAGGTACGAAATGAAAAAAATACAATAAGTAAGTAAAATAAAACTATTCGGTGGGGGGGGGGGGGTGGCAAATTATATTTTTCGGCATTTTTTGCTTCTCCAAATTCATCCAATACGCAGCTGCCGGATCCATATCCTTCATGCTAATACCGAGAAATATTCTTCCAAACGCATTATCGTCTGGTCTTTCTCTTTAGCCGCCTAATATGGCGCTTGGGCGCTTCCCGTCTAAGTCGAATCTCGCATAACATAGCTTCCAAATTGCTTGACGCACTTCCCCCAGTGCTAGTCGTGGTATCGAATTTTTGTTTTCCATCAGTTATATCACAAGAAGGTGACATGTACCCGAAGGGGATTGAAAATAATAATAGTTATATCTACCGAAAGATTGATTTGATACCGCATGGTTAAATTGTTAAACAACATTAATACACGACAATGTCTAAGGCAAGAGTATTAACAACCAAAATAAATATTTATCATTTATTATAAGAACTTAGCAATGTACATAGATTTATCAGTTACAGGATACGTTATTCGCCTGTACAACCACTACATGCTCACACAAGGACTTGAAAAAAAAATAAGACAAAAACCATCTTGAGAAGAAGAAAGTCATGTATTTACATTAAATTGCCTCTTTGGAGACTTTCCAGCCTCACAGTCCATACTTTTCCGAATCATGCCATCAAGTTCTATGTCATATATATCTTTTTTTTCCTTCCTTTATTTTAGAGCGTAATCTTGAATTGAATCAATAAGATTTATAAGGACGTGTATGACAGAAAGAAGAATAACTAGCAAAGATACATTTGACTTAGAATTTGATAACTTGATTATGAAAAGATCGAATCTGAGGCTTAGAAAGTCTCTAAAGAAGCATTTTAATGCAAGCCCAAGATTTTCTTCCTCTCAAGTTGGTAAAAAAAATGGAATATTACATAAGTTAAGGACTCATTGGGAACTAACCAAAGAATGAAACAGAGCGATATATCTGTGAGAACTAAACAAGATAATCAATTTGCAGATACAACACTCAAAATCTAAAGTTTTGAAAAGAGAGCTTCGAACACGGGACAAGTAAACTCAAAAGAAGAAAAACAGGATCAAGAATAAGAGTGATGTGAATTATGGAGAAAAGAAGCCCTTTATATAGGAAAATTCAGCTTTGAGTCATAATAAGAAAATCCATGTATCAGGGGTTTAACAAAACTTTTGTTCTTATCATATGAAGAACATGAATGCGTTCAAACGTAATTAATACCTTAGTTGGGAGATTGGTATAGCAACAATAAAAAAAAAGTTATATAACTGTCGGGAGATTGGTATATGAAAAAGTTAAGAAATTTATATACTTGTCGAGAGATCTGACACGTTATTTAGCATCTCGAAGATAAGACCTCGCATTTTTTTTTATTTTTTATTTTAAATTAAATGATTTCTAGTGTGAGTGATCACGTCTATGTACCTCGTGGAGAATTAATCAAATAAATACATTTATTAGTTAGAAAATAACCTCTCTGCAACGTATGGAAACGTTGTCGAGAGATCGGTATGAAAATAATGGGTTGACATCCTCTACAAAATGGGATCAAAATAAAAAGGTTAAAAAGTGAAACCAACCGTCCAATCTCATAAAAAATAAATTTACGTCCAGGATTAAAGCAACAACCACAACTCTATTTTCTCTATTTGAACATGGCAGTTTGGTCATTTAATTCGTTTTTATACTTCACCCTTGATGACATCAAATAACAACATATTGTTAGCATCAATTATCCCATGTATATTACTTGATTTATACGATTTTATATGAGATTTGGTACTTAATCATTTATTTTTGTAAACCTCAATAATATTGGAGCATTTGGAGAAAGTTATGGAAAAAGACGTGTTTTGGAGCAAAAATGATGATATTGAAGAAAGCCTACTAATTAGACATTAAATACGGCTTCTCAATGCTAATTAGATACGTTGTATCTATATACTTAGAAGATTTCAAGACCTGTCTGACTTTGATGAATACGGCGCATCCATCTTTGGAAATACACCGTATATGAAACTTGGTCGATTTGAAGAACATACTCAAAGATGCTTTAGTATTTTGAACGTAAGATCTTCATCCAGACTTGATGCGTGGGAATCGCACCTTGCTTTACCTCTCGAGGGATCTCGAGAAGCTTACAACCCCCACCAGGCAGTGTACCTGATCGTTGTAGTATAGTATAGTGACAAGTACCGGGGGATTGATCGTTCAGCTTAGGAATAGTGTCGCTAGGATTAGAAAACCTAATTAATAGTTCTAGAGGTGAGGGATGATTATTTTCGTATTTTTATATTTTTATGAAAGCAAGTAAAATCTTGGTTTTTGAAGGAGTGGGCGGAATTAGTTGCTATTCAACTAACCCAAAGCTAAGATATATTCAAAATAAAATACTGAAAATGAAATTAAACTAATTTATACTAAAGTTGTGAGCAGTAATTGGAGAAATTGTGTTTACTTAGACTTCACTACTCCCTAGATATCTTTTACATGTTAATTACTTATTATACTTGTATGGATGACGGATTGTATTCCTTAATACCATTCGTGGGGTGGCATACATAACTCCCCAACTCTATGAGCTCTTATCTCCTCCTACACCATGACCCAGCACAACTATAGGGATTGTAAACAGTGGCTCATGCATTAAATACAACCAATAAAGACCTAGTACGCCTCGGTTCATGTTTCTTAAGACGTTCAAGCATGTTACCATTTGGAGATCTGCCAGTTTTCTTAAGCCTAACATATAAATCATTCATCCAAGAACAAGAATAAACAAGTAATCAACACATAATCAACATCTAGGTTTCATTAGATCTAAGCAAACACAAGAGAGATCTAGCCAAGCATAATTGAATTGAGACAAGAACAAGATATAGACAACCAACACATAGACATATTGATTGAATTAGAAGAACACATATCTCAATTACAATGCAAGGTATCAAGGGTTTGGAACCCTTGAAAAACCTGTAAAAGAGGCACCAAATTCGTCTTTAGGGTTTCACCAAAACTTCTCTTTTTTAATGAAAAAACTAGAAAACTATATATAGGAAAAGTAGGCTGACGGCGTCAAGAGTTACATGTGACGCCGTCACCTCGCCGCCATATACTTCCTCGGATGGCCTTGATCTACTTATGACGGCCTATGTGACGCCGTCACCGACCACGGTATTTTATTCTTGCCACTTTGACGCCGTCATGAAGGCGTTTGACGCCGTCACCACCTTCGGTATTTTAATCTTCATGTCTGACGCCGTCAAGATATTACTCTTGACGCCGTCACCTTGTATCTTCAGCATGGAAATTTGGTACTTTGCCGTTTTCTTCACTTTTATGCTCCAAAAACGTCCAAAATGGCTTCTTTTCCAGAATTCACTCTCCAAACACCTAAAATCACAAAAGGAACGATTTAGGGCAATATTTGATCAAATAAATTCGGATTCGGGCTTAAATGACCCCCTAAAAACGGATCATTTTTCGCCTCATCATATACCCTTACACTTGAGATTTGCTTGTCCTCAAGCAAATGCTTTTATTCTACTCGAAAGCCAAGTTAGGGGTCATTTAACACTAATATAAAAGTAATTACAACAAATAATCGTTCCACTAAAGACCAATAGACAAGCACGGAGGTCATACACAAGCACCTTACAAATAGTGTTTAGATACATGTACAAGATGGCGTTGCTAAGCCAAGACTAGACTCGACTTAAGCTAATAAATGAAAAATAACAAAAACATAAAATAAACATAGAATGAAACGGGATGGTAGTCCATATGTTTTTTCTCTTTTTCTTTTTCTATTTTTTTTTCTTTTTCTTGATTTTTTCGTTTTTTTTTTTTTTTTTTTTTTTTTTTTTTTTTTTTATGCATACACTCTTACCCTACCATCCAAAATAATACATCATAGGGGTATGAGCATTCCCCTTACACTTGAATCTTTACATACTTTACGATAAACTAAACTAATGACTCGAATTAAGAAAATCAAAACACTTGGAGCACTTTTAAGATTAACGTACATATGGGGGTAATAAGTGATGTTCTTCCCCATTACTCCATAAAATAAGTACTTTACCCATGAGTCCCAATCGTCCCAAAACAATATGTACAAGGATATGACTCGACTTAGCAACCATGTAATCAATTAGAAAGTTAACTTAGGGTTTAACAAATAACAATAATGCACTAAAAATGAGCGCATACACGGAAGGCTAAGGCGATTTGGGTGTACATTTAAGTGGGGTGTAACAAATTCTTCCTTTAAGTAATATGCTTAAAGTTAGAAACGAAAAGATAGGCTCGGAGGGGTGTAATAGGGGTATCGTGTACTAAAAATGAGTACAACGCTAAGGGTGTGGGAAAAATTAGTTGACTTAACTAGCCAAGTAATATGACTTAAATGGTCAAGTAATCGTAATACGGGTTTAACACAAGGGTGATCCTAATGCCTCTTATCATGTAGTAAATCCTACCACACGAATGTAGTCTCACTAGCGGTCTCGGGATGCATCACTAACGCAAGTTCTAGAATCTAAATGCTACCAGTACACTCATAAGCACCAATAGTAAATGCTTTTCCTATCAAATCTAAAGGCGAACCTCACATTTTTGGGTGGAAAATTTTTCTGAATATACGGTTATGTGCTAGTCATACAACCTCCTATCCATGAGACGCTTGCTATGGCTAAAGTTTCACTCCTAAATGTTGTAAAAAATTTTAAATTTGGCGCTAAAATTACACTAACAAGTATTTCTCGTAGTTTTATTACACATCTACCATCAAACGAAACAAACTCAAGCGAAAGTGCATATGTAAGGTATCATCTTTTTACCCTCCCCTTACACTTAAGATGAACATTGTCCCCAATGTTCAAGTAAAGAATGTAAAAGTGAAAAAGTAAAGAGAATGAAATCAAATACTCCCCTGATTCGCTCGGTATGGATTTTAGGTTGACCAGGTTAAATCTTCTTCCAAGAAAACGAACAATCAAAGCTTCCCTTCCAGAATATAAATCATCTTCTTGTCATAAATAACCTGTAAATCCTGACAACAATAGACAAGGCAACCTCGCGTAAAATCGGCGGCATCCTATATAAGTTACTAATCCTAGAAAACAAGATAAGATATAATGCTTGTGGAATGAAGTTTGCAGATTTCCTGGGGATTATAAAACTTAATAATTCACAAAAACCATAAGACTCTGTTAGAAAAACAAAATCGGTAAAATTTCCAGATTTTTAACTCCTGACGCCGTCAAGAGTAATACTCTGACGCCGTCAGAATGGACCTGCAGAAATTCTTATGTTAAGTTTCTGGAAAATTTCTGGAAAAACTTCGTCCTACTTCCTGGAAAATCCTGCAAAACTTTATTATGACTCAATACAAGCATTTGACTCTAACAAATACGAATATACATGTTCATTAAATATTGTGGAGAATCATGATCGGTTTGTTTCTTAAAAACATATTTGAGGTTTCCCCTTACACTTATCTTTTGCAAAAATACCTTTAGGTTGGAGTTAAGACTAGGCCAAACAACATAATAAAGTATTTCCACATTTTAATTGAGAAGCACGATCAACCAACAATAAAAATAAAACATGCATACGGAAGCAAATAACAATCAAACAAATAAAATCACACAAAACATGGGTTGCCTCCCAAGAAGCGCTTTTCTTTATTTACGAGTCTTGTAGCTAGACTCAAAGTCATGGGTTACTACGTGATTCGGGTGAGTTCCTCATTGAGGACATCTTTGGGATCGAACTTAGGTTTCAACTTCCTATCGGTTTCCTTAGTGTGGTATGACCTTTCAAACTTCTCTCCATCCGGATCATACAAGGTCATTCTAATATGCCATGACCCGTCACCTTCTTTAGGTGGCTTGTCCCACCTCCATTTACACTTATCCCCCTCTCTTTTCCATTTATTCCTTTCTATGTTAATGGGCATCACGCTTAATAACTCAATCATCTTCCTAAAGACTAACGGGTCCTCAAAGGGATCTAACTCTTCATCTCTAGCTATGAGTTGTTCTACCGAATGTGTCTTTTCAACAAAGTCTTTTTCTAGATAGAATGGGCATTGAGGTCCTATAAAGTTCCTTTCTATCCAAGGTCCATATCTAGATGGTCTCCTATTCATTTCTACCCAATGCGGTGTTGGTTCATCATCACAATCATAACTATGCTTCTTAACATCATACACCGACCAAGTATCGCCTTCTCCTACCGCTATCTTGGATTCCTTGCAATCTATCATGGCACTAGCGGTTGCTAAAAATCCTCTTCCTACCAATAATGGGCATGTAGTGTCACTAACCATGTCTAGGACGTGAAAATCCGCTAATATAGTTAACCTTCGTACGTGAACAACTACATCCTTAATCATTCCAACCGGGTGGGCAATACTCCCATCCGCTAGCCCTATCAATACCTCCGTTTCCTCTAACTTTCCTAGCTTAAGAGCGGTGAATAAGGATAAGGGAATCAAGTTGAGGCTTGACCCTAAATCGGCTAGTGTGTCGAAAGCTTCGGATCTTCCTATCTTACAAGGCAAAACAAATATACCCGGATCATCAAGCTTTTTAGGCAACTTGTTTTGAACGAAGGCGGTCCCATTTTTACCTAGCTTACACTTCTCATATTTTTCTAGGAGGGCACTATAGTAAGGAGCACGCGCTAAGACATCAATGACGGGGCGTTCAAGGTGAAGTTCTTTGAATTCATCGTCAAGGTCTTGCGTAAGAGGTGTTTCAACTATGCTTTTGACCAGCTCTATAGTGGGTGTTTTAGTTGATTGGTCCTTTTGGGGAACTTGGTGTTGTTTGAAACACGTGCTCGTTGATTTAACCGAGTAGTATTGTGGACACGAAGTGGGTGACAAAACTGAAGATATGGCATTAACGTTTAGTTTCGGATTCTTGATGGTGTCGCTTGGGAGTGCTCCCATTTCTCGGTCATTGAGAACTTTCAACAATGCATTAATTCTAGTGGTCATCTCGCTTTGCTTTTGTTTGAAATCGGCTTCAAACTTAGATATGCGAGCTTCTTGAGATGCCATGAACTTTGACATCAATCCTTCAAGATTGTTGGTACTACCATAGTTGTTAGAAGGATTGTTGTTGAAAGTACGGTTGGATGGTGGACCGTTTGGTTGGTAACGATTAGGTGGGTTGGATGAATTGGGTTGATTTTGTTTCCACCTAAGGTTTGGGTGATTTTTCCATGAGGGGTTGTATGAATCACCATATGTGTTTGGCTCGGGCTTGAAAGTGTACCACTTATCTCCCGCTTCGTCGGTACGCGTGGATGCGTAATCCGCAAAAGCTGTTCCGGGGAGTTCCACACAATCACGAGTGTCATGGGGACCACTACATAATTCGCATGAAGAAGTGATTTTGTTCACTTGGCTTGAATGCTTCGGAGCTTCGTAAGATTTCATGAGAAACTTGACTTGGTCCTCAAGTTCCATGATCCTACGGTCGGGAGTGCTAGAATTGTTCGAAGGCAAAGATATTGCCTTGACCGTTTTGTTCAAGTCACGGGGATCATTCCAACTTTCGTTGTCATAGAGAGCAAGATCTTCTATGAGTTCCCATGATTGTTCCGCACTAAGATCACGTAGCTTACCACCGGCCGATTGGTCAATGGTTCGCCTCGTGGAGATGTCGATATGGTCATAAAAAATTTGGACTTGGAGCCAAAGATCTATGCCATGATGAGGGACTTTTTGGAGTAAGTCCTTGAAATGAGTCCATGCTTCATAAAGAGATTCATTTTGACGTTGTTGAAACATCAAGATGTCATTCCTAAGCTTAGTAGTTCTCCCCGGTGGGAAAAATTGAGCAAGGAAACGAGTGGTGAGATCATCCCATGTGGTGATGGATCCCGCGGGTAAACGCTCAAGCCATTGACTAGCTTGATCCCGTAGAGAGAATTGGAATAGGCGTAAACAGGTAGTCTCTCTAGTTTCAACACCTAGGTCTATGGAATCTACTATTTTGAGGAAGTCCTTAAGGTGTTGGTTTGGATCTTCGGAACGAAGTTCATGGAATGCACATCCGCTTTGCACCAACCGGATGGTGTCGGATCGCAAGGGGGTCACATTGGCTCCGGTGAGCTCAATGGTGTTTCGGTAGCCTTGATGGCTAGGTCGGGAGTACTCTCCTAAGGTTCGGGGCCTAAGGGGTTCTAATGGTGGGTTTTGTTGTGGTGGGATGACGGGTTCAAAGATGTTACCACCTTCCATGATGTCGGATGGTAAAGAGTTACGAACAAAGGCACGAAGAAATAAGATAGACTAAAGAAGACCTAAAAATAAAAATAAAAATCTTACTAGAAAGGAATCTAGCAAGTAGACCTAATAAAAAGAAATCCTAACCTAGACAATAACTATTCCCCAGGCAGCGGCGCCAAAAACTTGATGCGTGGGAATCGCACCTTGCTTTACCTCTCGAGGGATCTCGAGAAGCTTACAACCCCCACCAGGCAGTGTACCTGATCATTGTAGTATAGTATAGTGACAAGTACCGGGGGATTGATCGTTCAGCTTAGGAATAGTGTCGCTAGGATTAGAAAACCTAATTAATAGTTCTAGAGGTGAGGGATGATTATTTTTGTATTTTTATATTTTTATGAAAGCAAGTAAAATCTCGGTTTTTGAAGGAGTGGGCGGAATTAGTTGCTATTCAACTAACCCAAAGCTAAGATATATTCAAAATAAAATACTGAAAATGAAATTAAACTAATTTATACTAAAGTTGTGAGCAGTAATTGGAGAAATTGTGTTTACTTAGACTTCACTACTCCCTAGATATCTTTTACATGTTAATTACTTGTTATACTTGTATGGATGACGGATTGTATTCCTTAATACCATTCGTGTGGTGGCATACATAACTCCCCAACTCTATGAGCTCTTATCTCCTCCTACACCATGACCCAGCACAACTATAGGGATTGTAAACAGTGGCTCATGCATTAAATACAACCAATAAAAACCTAGTACGCCTCGGTTCATGTTTCTTAAGACGTTCAAGCATGTTACCATTTGGAGATCTGCCAGTTTTCTTAAGCCTAACATATAAATCATTCATCCAAGAACAAGAATAAACAAGTAATCAACACATAATCAACATCTAGGTTTCATTAGATCTAAGCAAACACAAGAGAGATCTAGCCTAGCATAATTGAATTGAGACAAGAACAAGATATAGACAACCAACACATAGACATATTGATTGAATTAGAAGAACACTTATCTCAATTACAATGCAAGGTATCAAGGGTTTGGAACCCTTGAAAAACCTGTAAAAGAGGCACCAAATTCATCTTTAGGGTTTCACCAAAACTTCTCTTTTTTAGTGAAAAAACTAGAAAACTATATATAGGAAAAGTAGGCTGACGGCGTCAAGAGTTACATGTGACGCCGTCACCTCGCCGCCATATACTTCCTCGGATGGCCTTGATCTACTTATGACGGCCTATGTGACGCCGTCACCGACCACGGTATTTTATTCTTGCCACTTTGACGCCGTCATGAAGGCGTTTGACGCCGTCACCACCTTCGGTATTTTAATCTTCATGTCTGACGCCGTCAAGATATTACTCTTGACGCCGTCACCTTGTATCTTCAGCATGGAAATTTGGTACTTTGCCGTTTTCTTCACTTTTATGCTCCAAAAACGTCCAAAATGGCTTCTTTTCCAGAATTCACTCTCCAAACACCTAAAATCACAAAAGGAACGATTTAGGGCAATATTTGATCAAATAAATTCGGATTCGGGCTTAAATGACCCCCTAAAAACGGATCATTTTTCGCCTCATCAAGACTCCATTTTGGTTGATTCAAGCGGCCACAGAAAGAGAAAAAGGAGATCTATCTGTTCCTGAAGGAGATACGGTGTATTGAGTATTTAGATACGTTATATTAGCTGATACTCCATATTAGAATTCTAGATACGCCATACCGGGTCAGTTTCAGACTTGGAGGCTACGTTTACTTATAGATACGGCGTATCAGAACCTCCAGATACGCTGTATCGACCCCGATTTCAGAAACTATTACTATCGTACTCGTTAACGACTTAGGGTATCATTGGGGACCCTTGGGGTCATTCCTAGGTGACCAAAAACCCCTCCAAACAGCAGAAGACCTCCTTGAAGATCCAATCATCCTAGAAGAACATCTCAAGAACGTTATATTAAGTGTAATCGTTCGGTTATCGTATCGTTTTCATTATGAATTCCTATTCGTTTGCTTTGATTACAGCTTTATGTATTGTTAATGAGATTATGGGCTAAAACCCATTGGTGTTAGTCATGTTTCTGAAGTTTTATTAGTTTTTATGTTTGTGTTGGAATTGATTTACTTTGTTATTGGATGGGTGCTTGTCGATAAAAACTCGTTTATTGCTTATAACTAGTAGAAGTCTATGTAACTAGGTTATGATCCTTATAACTTTAATTGATGTGACTTAACTTCCTATAATTGTGGTTGCTTTGGTTGAGTTATATGCGTGTTAACCCGAATCTCTATTAGAAATCAATGTTTGGCATAAACGGAACGCGTCTACAACCTAATAGGACTAGTACCGTGTAATACCGAACTAGGTTAGATAGTTTAAAGCAATAAGTTAGCATTGATGCTAGACAAGTCACTATGATCTTTCATCATATCCACTCCGAGGGCTAGTTACTTAATTGTGACATAATTTCGTAATCGATATGCCGATTAACAATTGAATGAATTAAAACAAGTAGTCATAAGCATATATAATTAACAAATGGATTAAACTTGGCTAACTCATTCTTCTATCTCGCATTTGACTACACTTTAATTTAAGTATTTATTTTCATGTATTTAGTTAACTACAAAACATAAAACTCGAGCTAGTCTCTCAGGTTAAACCCCCTTAATCTTTAATTGCTTTCTAGGTTAGGATAGTTTAGTTTAGTTTAGATTAGTATAAATACCTTTAATGGAAGTCTGCCAGTTTTCTTAAGCCTAACATCAAATACAATCATCCGTAACAACTATAAACAAACAATCAACCCATAATTAACATCTAGGTTTCACTACATCTAAGCAAACACAAAAGAAATCTAGCCTAGCATGTTAAATTGAAGACAAGCGTAAGATATATTCAAACAACACATAGACATATTGAATGAATTGAAAGAGTACTTATCTCAAATTGAACATGAAAGATTCAAAGGGTTGGAACCCTTGAAAAAGCTGTAAAATTTGGCCTAGGGTTTTTCCCTCAAAGTTGCACACTAATGAATGAAAATTGGAAAACTATATATAGATTTTTCAGGTTGACGGCGTCACTTGTTAAGTTGTGACGCCGTCAACTCGCCGCCATAATAAGAATCGTATTGCCTAGATCTGATTTTGACGCCGTCTGTGTAGAATTCGTCTGGCCGTCATGTACAAATGGACCCTGACGGCCTTGGTGACGCCGTCAAGTCCTATGCTTGAAAACACTCTAGACCATCACATGTATTTTCCACTTCCACCTCTTTTGTAACTCTTGAATCCGTCATGTAGAGAGTTGTGACGCTGTCAGGTACTATTCCCAGCAAGGAAAATTAAGACTTCGCCGTTTTCTTCACTTTTATGCTCCAAAAACGTCCAAAATGCTTCCTTTTCCGGATTTCACTCCAAAAGTACCTAAATGACAAAAGGAACGATTTAGGGCAATAATTGATCGAATAATCTCGAATCCGGGCTTAAATGACCCCCTAAAAGTGGTTCACTTTTCGCCTCATCAGATATATTCTAGCATGGGGAGTTTTTAAATTCATATTCTCTAGTTTCTTGTGGATATCTTTTTGAAAATTATTTTAATAAGGTCTACTTGAGGGCAAGTAGAGTTCAAGTGGGGGGATATTTGATGACGTCAAATTTACCCATGATTTAAGTGTTAATTTCCCCCTAAAATGCTCATCTTTTCTATTTATATGAAGAATATATACTCTTATTTCTTCCTATTTTGGTTTCAGGGTAAAGATGAGTAAAAGAACGAACATACGCGGAAATGGAAGGACTTTGGATCAAATATGTGGAAATTATGGATTCTGCACTCACTAAGGCGTAGAGGTTTATCTACCTACGCCATAGCAAGGCTGTATGAAGATTACAACGTAGAGGTTCATCTACCTACGCTGTAAGAAGAAATTTATGAAAACTACGGCGTAGCCCATCTACTGGCTACGGCGTAGAAGTCCACTAAAGGGCTCTACGGAGTAAGCAACTCTCCAGCTACGATGTAAGCCCCAATATGAGGCAGTGAAGAACTAACGAGGCCAAGGAAGAAGTTACGGTGTAGCAACCCTAGCAACTATGCCGTAGAAAGTATCTTATCAAGACATTACGCCCGTAGCACTTGATCAAGCTACAACGTAACACAAATTTACAAAGGTTACGGCGTAGCAATACAATCAGCTATGCCATAACAAAGTCGGGCCTATAAATACCAGCCCTAATTCCGAGTTTATTCATTCACTTTTCACCACACAGAAGTTGGGAGAAACTCAGGGAGCAGGAGGAACGAAGTTCTAGCCTTATGGAAGTTATTTCCAAGGGAGGATTCACACACCAATCATAAGTTTATTCATTCCATTGTTTTGTATCTAATTCATATTTACTTTGTAATAATACAATCTTGTTTTACTGCAATTATAAATATTAGTGGCTAAACACCTCTTAGTGTTAGCCTAGTTATGAAATTGTTATTGTTTTGATTTAGTTTTCTACGCATCTATTATCTATTGTTTGAATACTTTCATGGCGAGTCTTGGGACACTGTAGTTCCTGTAGTTTTTAGCGTTGGTTGTTCCCTAGAGACTTGTAAAATTAACCCTAGGAAGTAAGTCTCTAAGGATGTGACTTGGTGATAGCAATATCACCATACACGTGCGAATTAACCCTAGGACCACCTACCAATGCTATTCGCTTAACGGAGTTAGAGGGGTGTAAGATCTGACCATGCCACATCCATTAGACTTGTCCATGTTAGTAGAGGCACTTAATGACTCTTACATCTTCGTACCGATGAACCCAAGGCTTTACAATAGTTTTGGATAGGACAAGGTGTAAGATAGACGTAGGTGATTTAACCCTCTGATCCGAAATGAATTAAATCCCCAGACGATATGATAGGATGCACTTAAAGGAAACTAATCAGAATAATAACAAGAGTAATAATTAGGTTAGTACTATCTCTCTTTATTGATCTTTCTTCTATTTTATTTACTTGTCTTGTTATTTATATTTTATAGTTAATTAATCTTGTCAATCATAAAACCCCCTTTTAAACATGACACAAAACTTAGATAATTTCCATACACTTAGCTCTTGGGACGACCTCGGCTTTACCAACTATCTATACCACACACGACCGGGTACACTGCCCGTTAGTGCATTAGGTAGACCTTAGGTAAACGAGACTATTGTAAATATTAAAACCTAGTCAGTAAAGCCTGCATCAAAGTCCCTTAAGATGATTTCTCCATGGTCAATTTTTATACCCTCTAGTAGACAATACACTATCATTGCTTGAGTAGTGTTTAGTTGGTCAGTGGAGGATTTGTTACCCCCAAGGACCTGAATGACAAAGGTCATCAGGATCCTCCATGGGGCAGGGAACCAGGTTTTGATGATTGGGGCTTTGAATAGGAGGGCCCCTAGGGTCACATCAGGGTGATTCTAATCATATGGTCCTAGTTCCAGCAATATTTCCTTCACATACTCTTCCTTGGGTTGGGCAGCAAAGGTCTCAGTGTAGTCAAGACCAGTGGCTTTGATAAAGGTCTTGTAGGTAAGGGTCAGGGACTTAGTCCCATTCTTCGCTGAGAACCTTATAATTGCATCCTTTGGTGCATCAGGGTTTTCCACCACTGTTGTACACTAGAATTCCCTCAAGTAATCATGGTAGCTGATAAAGGGGGTTTTTGTGAATGCGGTGGAGAGAAAACAGTTTTGGAGGTATTCCATATTTGGAGCGTATATTATAGCTTTGGAAGAAGCCATTTGTAGTGAATAGGTTTGGTTTTTTGGAAAAAAATTTAGGTCACAAGAAAGAAGACACACAGTTTGAAAGAGTTTTTGTTCTTGAAAAAGATTTTGCAAGAGTTTAACTAAGTAATGAAAGCGTGTGCGTGTTTTTCTTTGTGGGGGTATTTATAGGGATTGGAATTAGGGTAGTAAGTGTTGCGAATATCAAACGGTTTAAAATAAATTTGAATGGTGTTATAAAATCGGTTTGATATCCGCATTAAATGGCACGATTCCCATTACCCCTATTTTTTCGCAACATGATTAGATGAACAGTGGCGCGGCTCTGCAAAAGACACTTTTGCAGATTGATGTCACCACATATATAATTATGTGAGAGAGCATTTAATGCTCAGTGGAATTGGTGAGGTAGGTGTGGGGACTCAAGATATGGATGCCAGTTGTGTAAGTAACATATATTCCTATATTAAATAGAAATCAGTTACCAACCTAGGACATTTACTAACTAAGTACTTCGAGCATTTAGTTGAGTATTCAATGCCATTTGATGTCTTAAGCCCCCTGAATGATTTTTCATTCAGTGGGTTGATGATCAGTGAGAAAGGTGATTTGTTGTATCACAGAGGAAAGGGTTTGTTTAGGGACCTTAGAGATGTTACATCAGGTTGGAAAAATTTTAATCAATTTCCTGATTCAATATCCAACATGCCCAATTCAACTTTCAGTCTGGTGAAAGTGGGTTCATCCAGGGGTTTTGTAAAGATGTTAGTTAGCTGATACTCAGTGGGGATGAAATGTAATTCAATTTCTCCATTCATGATGTGGTCCCTGATGAAATGATATCTTATGTCAATGTGTTTAGTTCTTTGATGAAGTACAGGGTTGTTGGAGATTGTTATGGCACTTGTGTTATTAGAAAAGATGGGTACCATCTTGTACTGAATGCCATAGTCACTCAGTTGGCTCTTCATCCAAAGTACATTTGCACAACACCCTACAGCAGCCACATATTCAGTTTCAGCTGAGGACATGGCCACTGACTGTTGCTTCTTAGTACTCTAACACACAAGCTTTCCACCAAGGAATTGACAGGATCCTGATGTACGTTTTCTATCCATATTGCAGCCTGCATAGTCTGAGTCAGCATACCCTTTGAGTTCAAACCCTGAGCATTTTAGGTAATACAAACCAAGGTTTGGTGTACCCTTCAGGTATCTGATGATTCTCTTGACTGCAGTGAGATGAGACTCTTTAGGATCAAACTAATATCTAGCACATAGGCAGACTGAGAATTGGATATCACGCCTTGAGGCACGTAAGTACATCAGGACCCTATCATTCCTCTGTAAGTGGTTTGATTCCCTGATTTACCAGTGTGATTAGGTCCAAGGTTGTTTGGTGGAACCATAGGAGTCTTTACTGAAGAACAGTCATGAGCTCATACTTCTTCAGGAGGTTCCTGATGTATTTTTCTTGACAAATGAATATGCCTTTGTCAATCTATTTGATTTGAAGTCCAAGAAAATAAGTGAGTTCACCCATCATGCTCATTTCAAACTTAGTGGTCATCAGTTTTTCAAACTGTTTTCAAAGTTTGTGTAACACCCCAACCCGATAAGGGTAGAAGTATTACATTACAGTGACATATCAGAACAAACACAAGCATATGATTCATACATACAACGAAATTCAGGGTTACAAATGAAAATCTGAAACTACAAGGTTACAAAACAATAAATACTATGTCTAATAAAGTGAAACTTCATCTAATCATCTCTAGTCCAAAGCATAGTCTTCTAAGTCCAGTCACACTCTCTTCCCATAACCCAGCTTCCTACTAAAACCTGCCGCAGGAATAGGAAATGCGGCTGAGCTTAAAAAGCCCAGTGAACAGATACATATACAAAGCAATGATAATGAAACAGGACTGAAATATAGCACATTGGGGAAATAGAATAAGGAATAGATAAAAGAGTAATAGGATAGAAAGAAGAAAGGATAGTCATCTACCACGAGCCCAGAAACATATCATATCATATAAGCCGTCAATACCATAATTCTTCATAATCATATAGAGGGGAGTCCTCTCAGATAATCAGATAATATGAGGGGTGTCCTCATTCTTCAAGTGGGTGGAGTAGCGAACTCCCAGAAATTGTGAAAGGCATATATAGCACACAGTACCAGTCACCTCAAAGTCAACTCAAAGTCATAGTTAAATCCACTAAACAGAACAGATCTAGGATTGCAACCCATACGCCCCTTACTCAAAGTCAATCTCAAAGTCATATACTCAAAGTCATAATGGCCATAATAGTAATCATAAAAAGGGACGGCGTGAGAAATCACTCACCCACACATGAGTCATGCCAGTGGTGCATCACAAACACGCCTATGGTACCTCCATAGGTAGGGAAAACAGAAATGGCTCGGGTATCAAACTAAGAGTCAGGTTTCATATCATACAAAAGGTCATATAGCAAAGGTGTATCTCAGAATCATATCAAAGGTTCATAATAGCAGTTCATAACAAAGGGTTCATATCAGAAATAGTATTCAAAATCCAATCAGAGTTTATCAGGTCAAGGTTCATATTCAAAACTCAATTCATGGTTCAGTTCAAAAGTCCGTTTCAAAAGTTTCTATTAAAAGTTCAATTTAAATAATCTTTTAAAACAGTTTTCATAAAAATGGTCTTTCAAAATATAGGGTTCATGAAAGTTAAATAACCTTTCTTTTAAAAAGAAATTTAGCATCATTTATAAACATCTTTTCAAATCGGTTCTTCTCAAAACATTTCCATGGTATCATTAAGAAGGTTTTCATAGCATAGGTTCATAACGAAGGTCATATCAAGTGGGATCAACAGAGAAGATTCAAGTAAAGGGGATCATAGCAATGGCATCAATTCGGGAACTAACGGATCAGAATATGAAAGAGATCATGAGAAACCTTTTGAGAAAGGTCAGAATATCTGTACCTTAAACCGCAAGTGCAAACATGACAGAAAACATAAAGGTCGGAAGCAAAACTCCTTCTTCAGCGAATCTACACAAATTAATTGTCGGCTTGTTGTTAATAACTTATTCAATTCAGATTTCTCATTTTAGTCGGCTTTCCAGTTTTAGTAACTTTCCATTTAAAGTGACTTTCCACTTTTAGCAGGTTTCCATAAATAGTAAGTTTCGACTTTTAGAAAGTTTCCATAATTAGAAAGATGAATCATTATTAATGGAAATAAGGTATCTTTTATCATACTTTCACATTTGGTCCTTAGGGTTTCATAACTTTACATTTTAACCCTTTACTTTCCAAAATTACACTTTAAACCCTTTTAGTATTCAAAGTTACACATTAAACCCTTAACTTATCCATTTTACATAATGATCCCTTATTTTAATATATTATACGAATGGATCCTCAAATATTCTTAATTCACACTTTAAGTCCTTCAAGTTATCAAAGTTACATATTTAACCCTTCAATTTACAATTTCAACCTTTAATTATCAATAATTACATATTAACCCATTTAATTACCAAAATGACACAAAACCCCTTGAATACTTTTAATTTCTCAAAACAGCTCCAAGTTTCTAAAAATTACATTTTTAGTCCCTCTCTTTTAATTATTTTCAAAACAAACCCTAATTAATCATTAAATACATTTTAATCCATTTATATGCAGAAATTACACTTAAAACCCTCATCTTATATTTTATTCGAATATTATACAGCTCAACTAAAGTTCCAGAATTAACCCTTAAGTTTTAAAGTTTACAAAACTCACCCAAAACTTTTTAGCCAAATCGTATAACATGAAAATAAAGAAATTAGAAACCCTAATCCATCCAATCCATTTTTAATCATTACCAAATCATTAAAGATCATTAATAGTCACATGTTTCCAGCCCTAAACACAAACCCTAGATCCCACGATTTTATTTTCTTTTTCTCCTTATACGTTTTATACAAAACTAAATAAACCAAAATAAATTCGAAACACATGATTCAAGCCATGATAATTCTTCCAACATTTTTACAGATCACTATACATTATAAAAAGTGTAAATAAATTATATTTAGAATTATTATGGATCGAATGGTGTATTTTACGATTTACACATGTTTTTAGGGTTTAATTTACCAAAACGATGTAGAGCATGCATGGATCGAATCAACCATTTTAGATGATGTTCATAGGGTGTAAGGGACCTGAGAAAAATACCAAACCAAGACTTGAACGTGTGGAGAGGGCTGTACGATTTATAGCCTATGCGTATAGGCCAAATGATCCAAAAATCACCACGACTTCACCAATGATCTTCCAACCTTGAAACCAATTTTCGTGGATCTTATATGATGTAAGTATCACAGGAAAAATGAGAAATAATTTTTATAGAGGTCGAATGAGGTGCAAACTAATTACCTTGTTTTTAGGGCTCGACAAAGAAAACCAAGACCACGATCGTACCAAGCTTCAACAATTCGAAAGGGTATTTTTCTAGGACCTCTTGGATGTTGTTTGATCACAGAAAAATGCTTAGGAGTATTGTGAGAGTCGAATGGGGGCTGTGAGAATTGTTTGTGTTATTTTGAAATCGGTTTTAGGGTTTTTTGGAGAAAAGATATGGTTTGACTCTTTTGAAGTGATAAATGCCGACCCTAGGGGAGGGCTTGGGCCAAAAGTTTCGGCCATAAGGTTAAGGAATATATTTGGTGATTACTTTCCATGTTTAAAAGGATTTAAACCATTTTTAAATCAAAATAACATCAATTATATGTCATTCGGCCCTTTAGGGGTATTTTGGTAATTTTACTACTTGTATAAATGTTAAATGTAATTGTTAAAATTATTTGGATACATAACTTGTGCATTGTTTGAAGTTTGGGATTTATTTGGTACTTTAATAAGCTTTTAATTAAATTTCAAATTGGTAAGGGCAATTTGGTCTTTTCACATGTTCTCAGATTTTAGGTGTTACAACTTCTTCCCCTCTAAAAAGAAAAATTTCGTCCTCGAAATTTGAAGTCGCAAAGTTAGACGAAGTCGTAGCAAACCGCAAAAGTCGTCACAACATTCTCACGCCCGGGGAGGTTCTTCCAAAAGATATTCAGACCAACTGGTTTCTCATGACTCGTAATTATTGTCAAAACAGTTTCAGATTTCTCAGAAGGGCATATCATATTGAATTTGAATCAAAAGGATAATGTACCAAACATAACGGATGATAAACGAATTCTCCAGGAAGAGGTATAAAAATACATAGGATTTTCATCGAATTGATTAGGCGAATCAGATGAGAATACATTGAATTGTAGCAAACATGGGGTGATATAAGGTTTAACTCTTCAGCTTCTCAAATAGTCACGGCTTTTAGATAACCTTCCAAAGGTATTCTCATAAACAAACAAGTCTCATTTCCTCAAAGTCCACAATCACATATTTTACTAATAGCAGATCATAATGAACAACTTCACGAATGCGAATCGTATACGGACAGAAAGCATATCGTTAGATATCGTCAACAGCAGAAATTTCATAATGGAACCTAAGATCCTTATCAGAAGTTGCAAAGATCAGCAAAACACGTGTCGAGAGTCCAAACGTATCGAATCGTATAACAAGGACAGCATATCAAACGCATAGGTAGAATGAACCTAAAGTCTCACTAAACTCAGATGATCTTGATCAGATGCCAGAATTCTAAAGCTTCTAAGGCACTTCTTAAAATATCATATGCCCACCATAAGTGCACGTTATATGATGTAAGTATTATCACGTTGGCCAGGCGTCATAATACTGGCATCATATACATATGCCCTCATGATGATCACACTTTATCTCAAGTCGTGAACACCCAAACTTATCTAAATCCACCTAGTCCACCTACAGTCTCAGAGGTCACCAAAATCAAACAACATAACTAAGAGAACGAAATTACTCGAAGAGTAACGGAAATCCGAGAATGTCATTCAAAATTAAGGTACGTCATCAGTAACGTCAATTCCTTATAGCATCATCTCGTCTAAACACAATGTCCGCTTTCAAATCCGTCCACTCATTTACAAATTTCAAAATTTCTTCCAAGTTGGAGTAGTCTGTTTATTCTTGTCCGTCTTACCTCATGATTAAGAGAATTTAAAATTCGAGTCTGGTTCCTCAAGCCTTCAGCAACTCTTCTTGGTACTGTGGCGTCGTAGCGGCAGTCTCTGACACGATCACTGTGCATCCCTCCATCCGCAGGTCTGCTTCTGCTCTCAATTCATCTTAGTACAACTAAAATGAATAGAGAAACAAGAATGCGTTTCTTCGGCAGGTCTTCTAACATAGCTCCAGGTTTTAAGGTACATGATGTTGTTGTCGACTCCAGGTTGTGTGTTGAATGGTTCGTCTTCTTTGGTCTGGTTGTCTTGGTGCCCAAACTGAAATCTTCACATGTTGCGTGATGCATGATTGAGCACTATCCTAGTTCCTCACTTCTTCTTGTATGCTTCTTCCATGGTAATGCTTGTCGCAACCATCTTCTACGACTCTTCCACCAAGTTTCTAACTCCGATAACGATCTTCGATCTTGGTCCTTCTTGTGAAAGCTCTGTCTTTACATTATACAGGGTAGTGTTGTCTATTATGCTTTCTGAACGTCAATCAAATTTCTCTTCCAGAACAAAGGGCCGTCTCACCAATAATCTCTATGTTCTTCTTTCGTTTTAGAACACAACACAATGTCATACTATGACAATTTGTCCAAAACACGCGAAAAACATGATTATTCTAGCCAACACCATTGGCATCATTCAAGTTCATAAATGTTATAACGAGTGCAAAGGCAACTTCAGAAATCATCTCAGGGAATTTTCACATCGCCTTCTTTCTTCTTCAGGAACTGAAATACTTCCCAAAGGTTACTCTCGGTTAGTTAACCCCCTTCTTAGAAGTTTTTGTGGTTGCTTCTTCAGTCCTTCAAATCTAAAATGATGCAATCAGACGCGGAGTTTCAAAGGAAGACCAAATTAATTATTGATACGCGGAAACAGATAATGACTAGTGATAGTGGTACGTTTAAGTTCACGATAGTCGATACGTCATCGCATACTTCTCTCGTTCTTCTTCATAAACAAACAAGAGCATCTAAAGAGAATCACCAAGGTTAAAAATCATATTCCATCAGCTCCTTCAATCTCTCAACTTCTATGGCACCATGGTTTCTTCACTGATATCAGTTCAATGTCCACTCTACTTCTTAAGCAGGAAGGAGTACCAAAAGGTTCATCAGAGAATACCGGAAAATCTTCGTATGACAAAATATTTCCCAATAGCAGAACTTTCTAAGGGTTGATAATAATGGTTTTCAGGAAAACTTGGTAATCACATGAGTTTGGGTTTGGGGTTTTCCATAGTGGTAGAAATTTTAGCAGATGTAGAGAGTCATCATAATGGAATAGGGTGAAGCAGATTTTTAAGGTCACATTTCAGATATGGTAGTCTATGGTATCTTCACGAATAGTCATTCAGTCCAAAAGACCGTACAATCAGACATCTCAAAGTCAAAGGATTCATAAAGTGAATACAGCCGTCAAATCATACAGATAGTTCATATATCAGAGTCAAGTACATGGTTCAACAAAAATGTTGGGATGGATAAACGAACAGTTCAATGTGTGGGAATTTCGTTTAGCTTCTTAGCATAAGTAGCAGGTAGGATGTGTATCATTGGTAATACGGATATTGTATAATCGTCAATTGTGAGAGGTACAGAATCTCAGTTATCAGCATCATCATGCTTAGTTAACAAATCCATATAGAGGTAGTATTTACATCATACCCTTCCAAAGGAAACGGTTGGCAGAAACAAGGTTCATCATTCAAAGAGAGGAAACAAAACTTCTCATATTCGTGGTTCATAGTTACCAAAATTCTCATAGGAGTAATAATGGATCATACAGAGTTAAGTAGTATCGGATGATACATTCATACCCAACATGAATTTACAGAATGTGTCGAACACATTGTGGTTGAATGACCTACGATGTGGTCGAAAAGGTGTCAAACAGCTTATCAAACAAATCGGAGGCGGAGATCAAAATCTGAAGGTGAAACTTAAATGTATAAGGTATCCAGGTAGCCTTCCGAGGTATTCCAAACTTACTTGGTTACTAAACTTAAGTTGCAAAACTTCTAACTTCTGAAACAAAGGTCCTTATAAGGCTTATCTAAGAGCAAAGGCACGATCAGAGTGATACGGAAGCAAATGATACTTACATAAATGTCTTAGTCTACCCATTCCTCACTGGTAATAACTTAGGTTCCTATGGGGAATCCTAATGTAAAGTTTCAAAGGTTGTCTTATGAGCGCCTATAGTGGAAACTTCGGGGTCCAAACTTCACAGGTCAAGGGTAAATGTATTACGAATCGCAGCCTGGGCTCTGATACCATAATTGTAACACCCCAACCCGATAAGGGTAGAAGTATTACATTACAGTGACATATCAGAACAAACACAAGCATATGATTCATACATACAACGAAATTCAGGGTTACAAATGAAAATCTGAAACTACAAGGTTACAAAACAATAAATACTATGTCTAATAAAGTGAAACTTCATCTAATCGTCTCTAGTCCAAAGCATAGTCTTCTAAGTCCAGTCACACTCTCTTCCCATAACCCAACTTCCTACTAAAACCTGCCGCAGGAATAGGAAATGCGGCTGAGCTTAAAAAGCCCAGTGAACAGATACATATACAAAGCAATGATAATGAAACAGGACTGAAATATAGCACATTGGGGAAATAGAATAAGGAATAGATAAAAGAGTAATAGGATAGAAAGAAGAAAGGATAGTCATCTACCACGAGCCCAGAAACATATCATATCATATAAGCCGTCAATACCATAATTCTTCATAATCATATAGAGGGGAGTCCTCTCAGATAATCAGATAATATGAGGGGTGTCCTCATTCTTCAAGTGGGTGGAGTAGCGAACTCCCAGAAATTGTGAAAGGCATATATAGCACACAGTACCAGTCACCTCAAAGTCAACTCAAAGTCATAGTTAAATCCACTAAACAGAACAGATCTAGGATTGCAACCCATACGCCCCTTACTCAAAGTCAATCTCAAAGTCATATACTCAAAGTCATAATGGCCATAATAGTAATCATAAAAAGGGACGGCGTGAGAAATCACTCACCCACACATGAGTCATGCCAGTGGTGCATCACAGACACGCCTATGGTACCTCCATAGGTAGGGAAAACAGAAATGGCTCGGGTATCAAACTAAGAGTCAGGTCTCATATCATACAAAAGGTCATATAGCAAAGGTGTATCTCAGAATCATATCAAAGGTTCATAATAGCAGTTCATAACAAAGGGTTCATATCAGAAATAGTATTCAAAATCCAATCAGAGTTTATCAGGTCAAGGTTCATATTCAAAAATCAATTCATGGTTCAGTTCAAAAGTCCGTTTCAAAAGTTTCTATTAAAAGTTCAATTTAAATAATCTTTTAAAACAGTTTTCATAAAAATGGTCTTTCAAAATATAGGGTTCATGAAAGTTAAATAACCTTTCTTTTAAAAAGAAATTTAGCATCATTTATAAACATCTTTTCAAATCGGTTCTTCTCAAAACATTTCCATGGTATCATTAAGAAGGTTTTCATAGCATAGGTTCATAACGGAGGTCATATCAAGTGGGATCAACAGAGAAGGTTCAAGTAAAGGGGATCATAGCAATGGCATCAATTCGGGAACTAACGGATCAGAATATGAAAGAGATCATGAGAAACCTTTTGAGAAAGGTCAGAATATCTGTACCTTAAACCGCAAGTGCAAACATGACAGAAAACATAAAGGTCGGAAGCAAAACTCCTTCTTCAGCGAATCTACACAAATTAATTGTCGGCTTGTTGTTAATAACTTATTCAATTCAGATTTCTAATTTTAGTCGGCTTTCCAGTTTTAGTAACTTTCCATTTAAAGTGACTTTCCACTTTTAGCAGGTTTCCATAAATAGTAAGTTTCCACTTTTAGAAAGTTTCCATAATTAGAAAGATGAATCATTATTAATGGAAATAAGGTATCTTTTATCATACTTTCACATTTGGTCCTTAGGGTTTCATAACTTTACATTTTAACCCTTTACTTTCCAAAATTACACTTTAAACCCTTTTAGTATTCAAAGTTACACATTAAACCCTTAACTTATCCATTTTACATAATGATCCCTTATTTTAATATATTATATGAATGGATCCTCAAATATTCTTAATTCACACTTTAAGTCCTTCAAGTTATCAAAGTTACATATTTAACCCTTCAATTTACAATTTCAACCTTTAATTATCAATAATTACATATTAACCCATTTAATTACCAAAATGACACAAAACCCCTTGAATACTTTTAATTTCTCAAAACAGCTCCAAGTTTCTGAAAATTACATTTTTAGTCCCTCTCTTTTAATTATTTTCAAAACAAACCCTAATTAATCATTAAATACATTTTAATCCATTTATATGCAAAAATTACACTTAACACCCTCATCTTATATTTTATTCGAATATTATACAGCTCAACTAAAGTTCCAGAATTAACCCTTAAGTTTTAAAGTTTACAAAACTCACCCAAAACTTTTTAGCCAAATCGTATAACATGAAAATAAAGAAATTAGAAACCCTAATCCATCCAATCCATTTTTAATCATTACCAAATCATTAAAGATCATTAATAGTCACATGTTTAACACAAACCCTAGATCCCACGATTTTATTTTCTTTTTCTCCTTATACGTTTTATACAAAACTAAATAAACCAAAATAAATTCGAAACACATGATTCAAGCCATGATAATTCTTCCAACATTTTTACAGATCACTATACATTATAACAAGTGTAAATAAATTATATTTAGAATTATTATGGATCGAATGGTGTATTTTACGATTTACACATGTTTTTAGGGTTTAATTTACCAAAACGATGTAGAGCATGCATGGATCGAATCAACCATTTTAGATGATGTTCATAGGGTGTAAGGGACCTGAGAAAAATACCAAACCAAGACTTGAACGTGTGGAGAGGGCTGTACGATTTATAGCCTACGCGTATAGGCCAAATGATCCAAAAATCACCACGACTTCACCAATGATCTTCCAACCTTGAAACCAATTTTCGTGGATCTTATATGATGTAAGTATCACAGGAAAAATGAGAAATAATTTTTATAGAGGTCGAATGAGGTGCAAACTCATTACCTTGTTTTTAGGGCTCGACAAAGAAAACCAAGACCACGATCGTACCAAGCTTCAACAATTCGAAAGGGTATTTTCCTAGGACCTCTTGGATGTTGTTTGATCACAGAAAAATGCTTAGGAATATTGTGAGAGTCGAATGGGGGCTGTGAGAATTGTTTGTGTTATTTTGAAATCGGTTTTAAGGTTTTTTGGAGAAAAGATATGGTTTGACTCTTTTGAAGTGATAAATGCCGACCCTAGGGGAGGGCTTGGGCCAAAAGTTTCGGCCATAAGGTTAAGGAATATATTTGGTGATTACTTTCCATGTTTAAAAGGATTTAAACCATTTTTAAATCAAAATAACATCAATTATATGTCATTCGGCCCTTTAGGGGTATTTTGGTAATTTTACTACTTGTATAAATGTTAAATGTAATTGTTAAAATTATTTGGATACATAACTTGTGCATTGTTTGAAGTTTGGGATTTATTTGGTACTTTAATAAGCTTTTAATTAAATTTCAAATTGGTATGGGCAATTTGGTCTTTTCACATGTTCTCAGATTTTAGGTGTTACAGTTTGTAACTTGTTGAGCCAAAGATGATGTCATCAACATATACTTGGACAAGGATGACATCACTTTTTGAACTATAGAGGAACAGGGTGTTGTCAATCCTTCCTCTAACAAACTTATTTTGGATCAGGAATGCTGAAAGTGTTTCATACCATGCCCTGGGTGCTTGTTTAAGTCCATAGAGGGCCTTGTTAAGCTTGCAAGAATGGTTAGCAAATTCACTGCTTTCAAAGCCAGGAGGTTGTTGCACATAAACATCTTCTTTAATGTTTCCATTCAGGAAGGCACTTTTGACATCCATTTGGTAAACTTTAAAGTTCATGTAAGTAGCATAGGCTAGGAAGATCCTGATGGCTTCCATTTTAGAAACTGGTGCAAATGTTTCCTCATAATCAATACCTTCCTGTTGGTTATATTCTTTAGCAACAAGTCTAGCCTTGTTTTTGATGACATTACCACTCTCATCAGTCTTGTTTTTGAAGACCCATTTCATTTGAATGACTAAAACACCCCGAGGGCATTCAACTAGGGTCATGATATTGTTTCTATTAAATTGTTCCAATTCATCTCTCATGGCCTGAACCCATCATTAATATATTAAGGCTTCTTTGACATTCTTAGGCTCTATTTCAGAGAGATAATCTACATAGAGACATACATTGGCTGAGGCTACCTTGAGTTTAGCATCCATGCTTCTAGTAAGCATACCTTTAGTGGGCTCACCAATAATGTTGACAAGCTCAATTGTTTTGGACTTAGTCCAACTATCCTGAGGTCTAGGATAGGAGTTAGAGCTTGATACGTGGGAATCGCACCAGGTTTTACCTCTCAAGGGATCTAAAGAAGCTTACAACTCCCACCAGGCAGTGTACCTGATTGTTGTAGTATAGTATAGTGACAAGTACCGTGGGATTGATCGTTCAACTCAGGAATAGTGTCACTAGGATTAGAAAGCCTCCTAAACTAGGTCTAGAGGTGAGGGATGATTCTTTTTGTATTTTTATATTTTATAAAAGCAAGTAAAATCTCGGGTTTTGAAAGAGTGGGCGGAATTAGTTGCTAGCCAACTAACCCAATTAACTAAGATGCAATCAAAATAAAATAACATAAATGAAAATAAAACTAATTATACTAATGTGGTGTAAACAATGATGAGGAAAGTTGTGTTTACTTAGATTTCATTACTCCCTAGATATCTTTTACAGGTTGATAGCTTGTTACAATTGCATGGATGACAGGTCATATTCCTTAATACTAGTCGTAGGACCATGTACAATATTCCCTAACTCTATAGGATCCTACTTCACTCCTATGTCGAGCCGTTAGAAGCTCCTAACATGGGATCATTAGAATTCTCCTACGCATTAAATACAACCAAAATTCGTAGTACACCTCCGATCATGTTTCTTAAGACTTTCAAGCAAGTTACCAATGGAAGTCTGCCAGTTTTCTTAAGCCTATCATTGAATACAATCATCCGTAACAACTATAAACAAACAATCAACCCATAATCAACATCTAGGTTTTACTACATCTAAGCAAACACAAAAGAAATCTAGCCTAGCATGTTAAATTGAAGACAAGCGTAAGATATAATAAAACAACACATAGACATATTGAATGATTTGAAAGAGTACTTATCTTTAATTGAACATGAAAGATTCAAAGGGTTGAAACCCTTGAAAAATCTGTAGAATTCGGCCTAGGGTTTTTCCCTCAAAGTTGCACCCTAATGAATGAAATTTGGAAAACTATATATAGATTTTACAGGGTGACGGCGTCATGTATTAAGTTGTGACGCCGTCAACTCGCCGCCATAATAGAAATCGTATTTCCTAGATCTGATTTTGTTGCCGTCATGTGTAAAATTCTTCTGGGTCGTCACCTGTGTTTTCACCCTAACGGCCTTGGTGACGCCGTCAGGTCCTATAGCTAAAAATCCTCTGGACCATCACGTGTATTTTCCACATCCACCTCTTTTGTAACTCTTGACGGCGTCATTAAGGAAGTTGTGACGCTGTCAGGTACTGTTCCCAGCAAGGAAAATTAAAACTTTGCCGGTTTCTTCACTTTTATGCTCCAAAAACGTCCAAAATACTTCCTTTTCCAAATTTCTCTCCAAAAGTACCTAAAATGACAAAATGAATGATTTATGGTAATAATTGATCAAATAATTTCTTGGACTGCCTAGATCTGGGTCTGACGCCGTCATGTGTACTCCTTATGCAGGCCGTCACCAAAAATAGTCCTGACGCCCTTGTTGTGACGCCTTCAGGTTTTCAATGGGTCATCATGGATTTTACTCCTGACGCCGTCATGATTTTCTTCTTGACGCCGTCAGGTATTGTTCTCAGCATGGAAAATTAAGTCTTTGCTGCTTTCTTAACTTTTATGCTCCAAAAACGTCCGAATTGCTTCCTTTTCCAGAATTCTCTCCCAAAGTACCTAAAATCACAAAAGGAACGATTTAGGGCAATATTTGTTAGGTCACCATATTGATTTCACACAAACAAGAATGAGATAGATATAAGGAGTTGGGTGAATATTTGAATGAGAAAAATATAAGTGCAAGAGTTTCCTTAAGATTTCAAATAAACAACCAAGTTTACAAATGGCCTAAGCTTAGTATTTATAGGTAAGGAGCTAGGGCAACACTCCTACTCCTTCCCTTCTCATAATTCGTATGGGCTTAAGGCCCATGGACTTCATTCTTATGCCTAGTAAACTTAATACAAAATGTAAATGAAAGTAAATAATAACTAAGCAACCTAATATTATTACAAATGACCGAGACTTGATAAAATAGTAAAACTTTGATCCCAACAATCTCTCCCTAAGGGTCGGTCATCACGGTTGCTTGACGTCTTTGTCATTTCTTCATCTTTGACTTTCATAGCTTTAGACGTCTTTCAATAATCTTGAGGTAATAATCATTCATCGTTCTTTGTACTTTGTTCGTTGTTGTTGTAGTAGTGATCAAGTAATGAAGTTGTCTGCCTTTCGTCACTTCCGCGTCTATGGTGGTAGTCTGCCATTCCAACATGCTCATACATCTTTGAATTCTGAATTATACATGCACGTAGTCCCTTTCTTTCACTTAAGATCTTTAGTCTTTATACGTTGTAGATTCTTCTTTTTGGCGTAGAATCTTTCTTTGAACTTTGTGTTGCTTTGATCTTTGAGGGAGCTTTTGATGACTTCAAGATGTATGTATGAGCATGTGGAATCCGTCGCCATGGAGATGATGTAATCCTGCATGTGAACAATAAAACATCCGGTACTTACAGATAAGGAATTAGATATCGTCAACAACATATTGTGAAGACTCATTCTAACCCTAATCAAGGCCGTTCCCATGTCAGATACTCCCGAGGGAGATTACAAGACCTACTAAGTAGCTCAATGACTGGGTGAGTCGCTGGGGATCACTCCACGACTGTAGACCGCAAAGAAACCACCGCAAACACTAAGCGTAACCCGCAAGGAGTTACCGAAGTGACCTGCTATCAGGGCTGTTTGATGTTGACCCTGGCAGGATTTCCATTCAATCATTGAGAAATACATATGTAAATTCTCTCATAAACGTTCTCGGCAGATTGCTAAGATCTGCGAAGGACTCGATAATTTACAGCTGGTGTCCATTAATGTAGAACACCAGTTGTAGAAATACTAAGTGTTCCTAAGAGATCTTTGATGTATCTCATGGCTCTAGACTCGAAAAGTGCACACTTAGGTTTCCTATGCGGAGACTAGGGAGGGGTCTCCTGCTTCAATATCAACCATCTCTAAGAGATACGTCGATAGATTACTCCGGTTCCCCGTGAGAATGAAACAAGCTCTTTTAAGAGAACCTGAGTGGCTAGAAGGTTTAGTGCATTGCGTCACTGGGTCCATGACGACTTTGTCTTCAATACCGGCGTCGCCTTAGCAACAACCAGTAACATATGAATTGAACCCGGTGTCTGCCCTAAGGTTGAACATATGGAGGGCTATTTCTTTTCACCCTTTTTTTTACTTTTCTTTTTAATTCTTCAACTCCTTCTTTCCCCTTTTCATTCTTTTCTCCTTTTTCGTATCATACCTGAGGACTTCTAATTCTAACTATTGGTGATGTCCTTGGGTAGATCCCTCCGTCTCTGGCGGATCATAGGACGATTTTACCTAACCTTAGTCACCTTATAACTCCATGACTACCCTATAATTGCCATTGAAACCTTTGAAAATCTCTCAAAGTGTTTGTGATTATCAAACATTTTGTTTAACACTTTGAGAGTTTTGTGTTTACTTTTGAAGGGCTCCCCCTTCACATGTGCTCATAAGTGTTAAATAAATTTGCACATGTGGGAGGAGCAAGCATTTTTTGAATTGATCCGCTTTCAGTGAACCCGACCGATTCGAGACACGCTTACATCACTAGTTAGACTAGCTTGAAGTTATTACCCGGCCTGGTCAAGTCCACAGAAAGTTTCTCAAAATGGTACATTTCTACTAAGACAAATCCTTTTCGAGACACGCTTACGTGGTTAGTTAAAGAGTTCCATTGTCAGCTTTTAGGTGACAACTAGCTCTAGTAACTAACTTGATGTTATTACCCGTCGAGGATAAGTCTTTTTGAGATTACTAACTTTTATGTTTCGTCCATTCTTGGGTTAATTCTGAGTCTAGCTCGCATGAGATTTGACTTTAAGCAACTTTGAACTTTCATATTTTAATCACTTTCACTTTTCTCCCCCTCAAAAATAGCACATGAGATGTTGTTTTTGATGAACTTTTGATTAAAATATGCTTTCTGAGTCTTATGGGGAGATATCAACAAGAACTTTTGTTATGCAAACGATGAAATTTTTCAAGTGCTCCTCCTCAACAAGTGAATACTCATTGAGGTGAAATACTTGCCTTTTGAGCAGAGTTATGAAAATCAGAAAATGTTTGATTAACTCTACTCAAAAGTAAGAAGCCTTCGCTCCTTATATAAGGATTGAGGCACTGAAGCGTACCTTAGGGTCCTTTCATTACAAGAACGGGTTGTACACTGTTATGTGTGCACAAGCCATAACGAAAACAATTCAATCAAATGAAACAATTAATATTGAAAAGTTAATATCCAAGTGTACCAGTTTAAACTTCATCAGTGAGTGGAGCATCAAAGTCAGTGAACTTTGGTTCGGGTCTTTCGAAGAGCCTGATAGGAAATGGTGGTCTGACACCGATATAGCTTTCCAGTCGTCTGATCTGTTCCCGTCGAAATAACCTTTCTTCAATCTTCAAGACAAAGTTACGAACTTGTCTTCTTGAGCTGGATTTCCATCTAGGTGGTTCCCCTTTAGCTATCTTTCGGCGATCATCATTCAACCTTTTGACAAGCCCATCACGAACGGATTTTAGCGTAACATCACAGAATTTATGTATCTCATCGAACCTCATGAAGCTTTGTAGCTTTTTGCTGTTGATGTAGGTGAAACCAAATGAAGGTTCTTGGATGAGAGTAAACTGTGACGTTTGATAGATTCCACTAAATGTGAATTGTGGCTTTGTCAAATTGATCTTCTGTTGGTAACTTTCCACTCCAAGCTGAAGATCTTCCACTCTTTCTTGAACTATCAATCGTCGGATGAATAGAAGTAGTGATGCCATGAAGTTGTACTGAATTTCTCTATCGAATCCATGCATTCTTCCTTGAACCTTTTCGAGATACATGTATTCGATGTCATTGAGATAAAGGTCTGGAAAGTCTGCTTCAGAGAATTTGTACTTCTTTTCATCTTGTCGTTTAACCACAATCTCACGCATGAACATGTAGTTAAATCGTTTCGACTCTTGAATCTCCAAGATAGCAATGATCTTAGATTTATGCTTCACATTTTCCAATGATTTTTCTCCTAATCTGCTAGTATAACCGAGACGATGACGTTCTGGCCAGTGTTGAATCCCGTGTAGAGCATCTCTGTCGTAAGCTACGATGGAGTTGCTGAATACTGGAGTAGATTCTTCAATTGCAGGAACTTCATATCTTGCGGCTGGTACTGAGATTGTGAGTGAGGAAGCATATTTCTTCTTGGATTTCTCTTGGGTGAGTTGGAGGTTACGAAGAACTTTGTTGAAGAAGAAGCTGTAAGGTAACTTAGGTTTTTCTGGAAATCCTGTCAAAGGTAATGGTTTAGTCCAGTCAGTGAAGTAAGGCTTTTCATGGTTTTTGGAACTGAGGTCGATATTCACTTCAGGGTTTAGCCAGTCAAACTTGCCAGACATTGCACTAGCTATGTTCTGCATGTGATATTCGTATTCCAACTTGTTACCAGATCTGGACTTAAGGAATTCATGTGCATCCCTATTGATTCTTCTGAGCTCCGCCTTCGTAAGTTTCTCAATCTGAAGATCCTTCATAATAACTTGAGTGAATTGTAGTGTATTACCAGGAAGGGGTTCTTCATCTTCAAGAGGAGGTTGAGCTTGTACCAATTCTGTCAACCAGTCATTCTGAGGTGTGTCATCATTGTCGAGCCATGAATGACGTCTTCTTTTCTTTGATTTCTTAGACTTAGATGTAGCATCCTTGTCTTTAGCCTTTGATGGTGATGATGGTCCAGCTTGAGAATCGGGAATAGGTGAGGCACGGTTATCTGTATCGGGTTGACCATGGTAGTCGTCAGTTGGTTGCATGAAAGTTTCTTCCTCTTCTGTTGGACCTTGACCGGTAGCTGAGGTGTGTTGTTGATTTCCAGGAGGAGTAGAATCCTTTCATGGTTGTTGAGAAGATGATGGACTGGTTCCAGACTTATGTTTCTTTCCTTTTGAGTTCGAGTCCGGGTCGTCTTCTTTCCTTGACCTTTTCAGGGTTCCAGCTGCATATTTTCATGACTCTTTGGACAAGTAAGCCGATATAGCATCAACAAGTGCTTTTTCTTCAGTAGTCTGTGTGGTTTTGTAGGCAACTTTGTCGAAGAGTTTAGCAAGCAGGTCAACGAAGGATAATTAGGGACGGTTGGAGTTGTAGTAGAAGCTTTTGCAGTGTGAAGCGTGAATGGTGTGGTTGACAACATTTTCCTAACGACACTTCTGATTCTGTGATCCAAGTTGTCCTTGATTGGTTCAATGAGGTTTGCGACTTCAGGAGTGACAATCTCAACTAGATTTTCAGTAAGATAATCTAGTGTGACAGTCTTAATAAATCCTGAGAAATCAGAGTTCAAGAACTTATCGATCAGCTGCTTTGACTCCTAAAAATCTTCAACTTGTTTGGCAAGACCGGTAACCATGGTTGTAAGTTTGTTGACTTGTTCCTGAAGATCATCTGGTTTAGACGGTTCATTGATTGAATGTTGCTTTGATGCGGTTTCAGAAGGTGTGGGAGATGAATGCTCAGGTGATGATTCGGATGACGACTCGTTGTGAGAGCTAGAAGAAGAAGCAGGAGGAGTCGGATCCTTTGGAGGAGAGTCTTGAGGAGGTGGAGGTTGCACTGAAGAAGTCTGATGCGAAGATGATTTAAGAAATATTTTGGTGTCGAAAGCGTTCTTCTCTTCATTTTCTTTTCTTCTACGTTCCTCTGCTTCCTCTGCTTCTCGTGCAAGAAACTCTGGAGTAATGAGGTATTCATTTTCCAGATCCGTAGCAATGTTCTCTTGTCCGCCAACATTCTCCTCTACATTTGCAGTCTCAGTCATAGTGATATCTCCTGTATCATCTGTGTCTTTAACAATGTCATCATGTTGTGGAGCTGATTCTAAAGTAGTGGACACAATGGGAGGAATCATGCTGCTTGTAGCTCCTTCATGTTCTGATTGATCGACAGGTGGTGGTGGTGGTGAAGGTTGAGACTGAAGTCAGCTTTGGAGAGCTGCTTTCCTTTGTTCTTTGAGAAGTTGCTTTTCTTCAGCTCATGTGTCGACAATTATACTTTTCAATTTTCGTTTGTCGACCAATGGTTCAATGATTGGTTCATCTTCTTCATCATCATTTGGCTCATTAATCGTGATCCCTTTTCTCTTTCTTGACTCTGCTTCAAAAGTTTCAAGACTTTGTTGTATAGCGATCTCCGTTGCAGGAAATGCTTCTTCAGGTACTCTAACTCTTCGTTCAAAGTCTTGTTCTTCTTCTTCAGATTCCGTGTCGAACTCAAAATCGCTTTCAGAATGTGGAGGTGTAGGTTCATCGTGAAGAATGTACTCAGGAGTTACCTTCTTTTTTGGCTTGGTTGCAGGCTTAGGTTTGGGTGTCGGTTTAGGTTTGGCGAAAGTCTTGGGTTTAGCAGATGGTTTAGTCTTGGGAGCAGCCTTAGACTTAGTCTGAGGTGAGCCAGTGGTGCTTGTAGTACTCCCAGATTTCACACTTCCTTTGCTGCGAATCTGTATAGTAGCTTCTTCCTGTACCCCTTTGTAAGCATTATCATAGAATTTGTAGTTCAGACTTTTCTTGATATTGTCATCAAGAAGATATTCAGGAAGCCTCATTCCTTTTATCTTGGTAGAGGAAGTGGTCGTCTTGATAAAGGAGGTGGTGAAGTCGTTCTCGAAGAGGTGCTTAGGCTCATTGGGATCCGCCATCCTTTTGATAAATTCTGGAGTGTCTTTGCAGAAATATACATGTTCGAATTGGATGTTTTAGACTATATCGTTCATGATTGGAACTGCAAAGTCAATAGGTGTCAAAGTCACCATTCCCCAAAATGTTTGTAAATGCTCAAGTCTGGGATGTTCGTGACCACTCTTTCTTCCTGATATAGATCTTACAACTAACAGACAGAATGTTCTCCAAGGCTGAGGTATATGCTTTGTGTTGAATCTGGAATGTTTGATCAGAGGTAAGTCATCATCAACTTCATATCCTAATTCAATGAAGAAATCAAGGAGATCCAGTTCAGGCAATATTGGAGCAAATTCATTGTTAGTTTAAGGAAGGTGGAAGACTGTACGGAGGACATCGTGATCTACATTGTAGACTTGTCGATCCAACGTAACTTTGAAAGACTCGTCATCCAAATTCGCCTTAGCAGTAAGCCAGAACTGATGAAGGTAAAACAGAGGAACTGAAGTAGATTTGTTGAGCAAATGTTTGAAAGGATGTGCAAGTAGAATATCTTTGACAATCCCTTCTCGACATGCTCTTTGATGAAATGATATCGGAGATCAATGTGTTTGGATTTACAATGATGAACTGTGTTGCAGGAGATTGCAATGGCACTTTTAGAATCGCAGTAGATCGGAATCTTGTTGAATAGGTAGCCATAGTCTTTAAGTTGTGATCTCATCCAAATGACTTGAGCACAACAAGCAGACATAGCTACGTATTCAGATTCTGTAGATGACAGTGAAGTGCAATCTTGCTTCTTTGATTGCCAAGACACAAGTTTGTCTCCAAGAAACTGTAGGCCACCTGATGTACTTTTAAGCGAGTCTAAGCATCCTGCATGGTCAGCGTCTGAAAAAGCTATTAGTTCAAAACCAGAATCCTTCGGATACCAGATCCCCAAGTGGATGGTTCCCTTTATGTATCGAAGGATTCTTTTTGCCTCATTGAGGTGTTTTTCAGTTGGTTTAGACTGATAGCGAGAACATGATGAGGCGAAAAATGATCCGTTTTTAGGGGGTCATTTAAGCCCGAATCCGAATTTATTTGATCAAATATTGCCCTAAATCATTCCTTTTGTGATTTTAGGTACTTTGGGAGTGAAATCTGGAAAAGGAAGTAATTCGGACGTTTTTGGAGCATAAAAGTGAAGAAAACGCCAAAGTCTTAATTTTCCATGCTGGGAACAGTAGGTGACGGCGTCAAGAGCAACTCCTTGACGGCGTCAAGAGCAAAATTCCATGACGGTCCAGTAGAGATTTGACGGCGTCATGAAGGTAGGGCGTCAAGAGTAAAAAGTCATGACGGCCTGGAAATGATTAATACTTGACGGCGTCAAATGTAGATCAAGGCAGTCCGAGGAGAGTTTTAGCGGCGAGGTGACGGCGTCACCAAATTGGTCTTGATGCCGTCAGACCCATTTTTCTATATATAGTTTTCTAATTTTTCACAAAAAAAGAGAGAAGTTTAGAGAGAAGTTTTGGGGAGAAACCATAAGTACGATTTTGGTGTAACTTTACAGGTTTTTCAAGGGTTCCAACCCCTTGATACCTTGCATGTTTAATCAAGATAAGTGTTCCTTTAATTCAATCAATATGTCTATGTGTTGGTTGTCTATATCTTGTTCTTGTCTTAATTCCATCATGCTAGGCTAGATCTATCTTGTGTTTGCTTAGATCTAATGAAACCTAGATGTTGATTATGTGTTGATTACTTGTTTATTCTTGTCTTGGATGAATGATTTATATGTTAGGCTTAAGAAAACTGGCAGATCTCCAATTGGTAACATGCTTGAACGTCTTAAGAAACATGAACCGACGCACACTAGGTCTTTATTGGTTGTATTTAATGCATGAGCCACTGTTTACAATCCCTATAGTTGTGTTGGGCATGGTGTAGGAGGAGATAAGAGCTCATAGAATTGGGGAGTTAAGTGTGCCACCCCATGAATGGTATTAAGGAATACGATCCGTCATCCATGCAATTATAACAAGTAATTAACGTGTAAAAGATGTCTAGGGAGTAGTGAAATCTAAGTAAACACATTTTCTCCAATTACTGCTCACAACTTTAGTATAATTTAGTTTATTTTCATTTTTAGTATTTTATTTTGATTGCATCTTAGTATTGGGTTAGTTGATTAGCAACTAATTCCGCCCCATCTTCCAAAACCCGAGATTTTTATTTGCTTTTCATAAAATATAAAAACATAAAAAAATAATCTTCCTTCATCTTTAGAACTAGTATTTAGGCTTTCTAATCCTAGCGACACTATTCCTAGCTGAACGATCAATCCCCCGGTACTTGTCACTATACTATACTACAACGATCAGGTACACTGCCTGGTGGGGGTTGTAAGCTTCTCAAGATCCCTTGAGAGGTAAAGCCTGGTGCGATTCCCACGTATCAAGTTTTTGGCGCCGCAGCCCGGGGAATAGTTATTGTCTAGGTTAGAATTTCTTTTTATTAGGTCTACTTGCTAGATTCCTTTCTAGTAAGATTTTATTTTTATTTTTAGGTTCTCTTTAGTCTATCTATTTCTTTGTGCCTTTGTTAGTAAATCAAATTCATTGACTATTCCGTTGACCATTATGGAAAACGCGAATCCACCCCTTTCCCCTAGAGAAGTGGCTCTGTTACGTGAAGAAATTGAGAGTGAGATTAGGGAACTTAGGGAGCTTAATAGTTTGATCAAGGTTGAGCTCGAACATGCATTTAGTGACCTAGCGACCGCCTTGTATTCAAATGAGGACCTAGGACCTAATGACTTTGTGAATGTTATTGAGGGACTTGAGGAGGGGGAAATAGATCCGAAGCTTAATGACTATTTTAATCTATACCCCACTAAGGAGGAGATTGCATATTATAATAATCTTATTGATAATCCGCGATCTCCTTTCACCATAATTGAACCTAAGATCAAGAGAGGCGATCCTAAGAATGCTAAGATACCATGTATGATTAGATATAGGCACATTAGCAATGCTTACATTGACTTTAAATCTCCAATCAACATTATGTCCTCAACTGTTTATAATGATATAGTGAAAACAAGACTTGAACCTAGAAGGGATCCCAAATACCCCGGTGGAGTTTGTAACTTTGTCGGGAGAGTTAAAGGTTTACATGTCTTTGTTGGTAATTTCACTTTTGTCACCGACTTTATGATTGTGGAGGATCTTGCTAATGTTATTGATTGTCGATTATCTAATGTTGTGTTTGGCAAACCATTTGTTGAGGAGTCTAAGTTGGAATATGATGAGATAGAAGGAACGATCCAATTTGCAAGTAACACCGATAGTATCACTTATAGGATGCCTAATAGGATGAAAGAATTTCGATTTATATCCCGTTTTGATAAGGACAACGTTGGTGCTTTTGAGGATACTAATGAGGAGGATAAGAAAAAGGGCATGGATTATGTATGGGAAAAAAGGAGTCTTTATTACAAAGATTGCTTGGCCCTTGGACTTAGGTATAAAGTCGATAAAGAATTTGCCCAAATGATTATGGGGGCGGTTGAGAAAAAGGTGATTGGTTTCTACAAGGAATATCTACAATCAGAGAGTGGAACCAATGATGAGGTCACGTAGTAACACAGGACCTTGAGTCTAGCTACAAGACTCGTAAATAAAGAAAAGCGCTTCTTGGGAGGTAACCCATGTTTTGTGTGATTTTGTTTGTTTGTTTGTTATTTGCTTTCGTATGCATGCTTAATTTTTATTGTTGGTAGATCATGTTTCTAAACTAAAAAGTGGAAATACTTTACTTTGTTGTTTTGGCCTAGTCTTAACTCCACCTAAAAGTATTTTTGCAAAAGATAAGTGTAAGAGGAAACCCCAAATATGTTTTTAAGAAACAAACCGATCATGATTCTCCACAATATTAAATGAACATGTATATTCGTACTTGTTAGAGTCAAATGCTTGTATTGAGTCATAATGAAGTTTTGCAGGATTTTCCAGGAAGTAGGACCAAGTTTTTCCCGAAATTTTCCGGAAACTTAACATAAGAATTTCTGCAGGTCAATTCTGACGGCGTCAGGAGTTTACTCTTGACAGTGTCAGGTGTAAAAATCTGGAAATTTTACCGGTTTTGTTTTTCTAACGGAGGCTTATAGTTTTTGTGAATTATTAAGTTTTATAATCTCCAGGAGATCTGCAAACTTCATTCCACAAGCATTATATCTTATCATATTTTCTAGGATTTAGTAACTTATATAGGATGCCGCCGATTTTACGCGAGGTTGTCTTGTCTATTTTGTCAGGTTTTACAGGTTATGTATGACGAGAAGATGATTTATATTCTGGAAGGGAAGCTTTGATTGTTCATTTTCTTGGAGGAAGATTTAACCTGGCCACCTTATTATCCATACCGAGCGATCAGGGGAGTATTTGATTTCGTTCTTCTTACTTTTTCACTTTTACATTCTTTACTTGAACATTGGGGACAATGTTCATCTTAAGTGTAAGGGGAGGGTAAAAAGATGATACCTTACAGATGCACTTTCGCTTGAGTTTGTTTTGTTTAATGGTAGATGTGTAATAAAACTATGAGAAATACTTGTTAGTGCAATTTTAGCGCCAAATTTAAATTTTTTTACAACATTTAGGAGTGAAACTTTAGCCATAGCAAGCGTCTCATGGATAGGAGATTGTATGACTAGCACATAACCGTATATTCAGAAAAATTTTCCACCCAAATATGTGAGGTTCGCCTTTAGATTTAATAGGAAAAGCATTTATTATTAGTGCTTATGAGTGTACCGGTAGCATTTAGATTCTAGAACTTGCGTTAGTGATGCATCCCAAGACCGCTAGTGAGACTACATTCGTGTGGTAGGATTTACTACACGATAAGAGGCATTAGGATTACCCTTGTGTTAAACCCGTATTATAATTACTTGACCATTTAAGTCATATTACTTGGCTAGTTAAGTCAACTAATTTTTCCCACACCCTTAGCGTTGTACTCATTTTTAGTACACGAAACCCCTAGTACACCCCTCCGAGCCTATCTTTTCGTTTCTAACTTTAAGCATCTTACTTAAAGGAAGAATTTGTTACACCCCACTTAAATGTACACCCAAATCGCCTTAGCCTTCCGTGTATGCGCTCATTTTTAGTGCATTATTGTTATTTGTTAAACCCTAAGTTAACTTTCTAATTGATTACATGGTTGCTAAGTCGAGTCATATCCTTGTACATATTGTTTTAGGACGATTGGGACGATTGGGTAAGTACTTATTTTATGGAGTAATGGGGAAGAACATCATATTATTACCCCCATATGTGCGTTAATCTTAAAAGTGCTCCAAGTGTTTTGATTTTCTTAATTCGAGTCATTAGTTTAGTTTATTGTAAAGTATGTAAAAATTCAAGTGTAAGGGGAATTCTCATCCCCTATGATGTATTATTTTGGATGGTAGGGTAAGAGTGTATGCAAACAACAACAAAAATAAAAATAAAAATAAAAAATAAAATAAAAAAAAAACGGACTACCATCCCTTTTCATTCTATGTTCATTTTATGTTTTTGTTATTTTTCATTTATTAGCTTAAGTCGAGTCTAGTCTTGGCTTAGCAATGCCACATTGTACATGTAATTAACCAAGATTGTTAACTCGCCACCAGTAAAACTTCCTTTATCCAACAAAACCGTGTATTTCATATCCCTACACCTAACGTTACAACCCTTTAAAAGACCTCTTTGATAGTTTATCCTAGGTGCTTACGCCATGTGGTGGAGGTTTGATCCTTTCCCAAGCCTATGGTAATCTATTTTGCTATGACAGGTAGTGAGAGATATCTTCCGTTTCCATATTGTAATTTACACTTTATTACACCCGAGAGATGTGAGTATCTAAACACTATTTGTGAGGTGCTTGTGTATAACCTCCGTGCTTGTCTATTGGTCTTTAGTGGAACGATTATTTGTTGTAATTACTTTTATATTAGTGTTAAATGACCCCTAACTTGTATTTTGACTAGAATAAAAGCGCATTTGCTTGAGGACAATCAAATCTCAAGTGTAAGGGTATATGACGAGGCGAAAAATGATCCGTTTTAAGGGGGTCATTTAAGCCCGAATCCGAATTTATTTGATCAAATATTGCCCTAAATCGTTCCTTTTGTGATTTTAGGTACTTTGGGAGTGAAATCTGGAAAAGGAAGCAATTTGGACGTTTTTGGAGCATAAAAGTGAAGAAAACGCCAAAGTCTTAATTTTCCATGCTGGGAACAGTAGGTGACGGCGTCAAGAGCAACTCCTTGACGGCGTCAAGAGCAAAATTCCATGACGGTCCAGTAGAGATTTGACGGCGTCATGAAGGTAGGGCGTCAAGAGTAAAAAGTCATGACGGCCTGGAAATGATTAATACTTGACGGCGTCAAATGTAGATCAAGGCAGTCCGAGGAGAGTTTTGGCTGCGAGGTGACGGCGTCACCAAATTAGTCTTGACGCCGTCAGACCTATTTTTCTATATATAGTTTTCTAATTTTTCACAAAAAAAGAGAGAAGTTTAGAGAGAAGTTTTGGGGAGAAACCCTAAGTACGATTTTGGTGTAACTTTACAGGTTTTTCAAGGGTTCCAACCCCTTGATACCTTGCATGTTTAATCAAGATAAGTGTTCCTTTAATTCAATCAATATGTCTATGTGTTGGTTGTCTATATCTTGTTCTTGTCTTAATTCCATCATGCTAGGCTAGATCTATCTTGTGTTTGCTTAGATCTAATGAAACCTAGATGTTGATTATGTGTTGATTACTTGTTTATTCTTGTCTTGGATGAATGATTTATATGTTAGGCTTAAGAAAACTGGCACTCCAATTGGTAACATGCTTGAACGTCTTAAGAAACATGAACCAACGCGCACTAGGTCTTTATTGGTTGTATTTAATGCATGGGCCACTGTTTACAATCCCTATAGTTGTGCTGGGCATGGTATAGGAGGAGATAAGAGCTCATAGAATTGGGGAGTTAAGTGTGCCACCCCATGAATGGTATTAAGGAATACGATCCATCATCCATGCAATTATAACAAGTAATTAACATGTAAAAGATGTCTAGGGAGTAGTGAAATCTAAGTAAACACATTTTCTCCAATTACTGCTTACAACTTTAGTATAATTTAGTTTATTTTCATTTTTAGTATTTTATTTTGATTGCATCTTAGTATTGGGTTAGTTGATTAGCAACTAATTCCGCCCCTTCTTCCAAAACCCGAGATTTTTATTTGCTTTTCATAAAATATAAAAACATAAAAAAATAATCTTCCTTCATCTTTAGAACTAGTATTTAGGCTTTCTAATCCTAGCGACACTATTCCTAGCTGAACGATCAATCCCCCGGTACTTGTCACTATACTATACTACAACGATCAGGTACACTGCCTGGTGGGGGTTGTAAGCTTCTCAAGATCCCTTGAGAGATAAAGCCTGGTGCGATTTCCACGTATCGGAACACATAAAGACAGCAAATACAATATCAGGTCTACTAGACGTGAGATACATGATGGACCCGATAATACTTCGGTATTTGGTAGGGTCAACTGGAGTCCCATGTATATCAGCATCTAGTTTAGTGGAATTGGCCATCGGTGTATTCATAGTATCGCTACTTTGCAATCCATGTTTCTTTGAAATCTTAAGAGCATATTTGGACTGATTTAGAAAAATTCCACGGGGTGATTGATGAACTTGTTGGCCTAGAAAGAACGTAAGTTCAACCATCATGGACATTTCGAAATTATTTGTCATTAATTTTTCAAAATCCATTGAGTAATTTTTGTTGGTTGAAGCAAAAATAATGTCATCGACATAAATTTGAACGATTAATAGGTCCATCCCGTATATTTTTGTAAACAGTGTTAGATCCACCGAGCCTAGAGTAAAATCATTAGCCAACAGGAATTTAGAAAGCTTATCATACCACGCCCTGGGGGATTGCTTTAGACCGTAGAGAGACTTCTTAAGCTTGTAGACATGATTGGGACGTTCTGGATCAACGAATCCTTCAGGTTGACTGACATAAACCACTTCTCGGAGTTGACCGTTCAGAAAAGCCATTTTCACGCCCATTTGGTAAACAATCATATTCCGATGAGCAGCAAATGCTAAGAATATCCGTATAGCTTCAAGTCTAGCTACAGGAGCAAATGATTCTTTAAAATCGATTCCTTCTTCTTGAGAGTAACCTTTTGCTACCAAGCGTGATTTGTTGCGTATGACAGTGCCTTCTGCATCCAGTTTGTTTTTCCAGATCCATTTTAAACCAATGACAATGATGTCTTCTGGTTTTTCAACCAATTCCCAGACTTCTAATCTTTGAAAGGTTTCGAATTCTTCTTGCATAGACTCAATCCAGTTTTCATAAGTCATTGCTTCCTTGACGTTTTTAGGTATGGTTTCACAAACTGTGAGTGCATAAATGCAAGTTTCACCGTCTGTGTGAAGGCGTTGTCTTGTCATGATAGGTACATCTGGATGGCCAATAATTTGAACTAAGGGGTGATCTCTAGTCCATTTATGTGTCGAAGGCTGAAGTTGATAAGTATCTCGCAAGTGAACAGGACCCAAATTGCGTGAAGATGACTCAGCAATGTCGGGGACAGGTTGAGCATTTGCAAATGGGTTAATGAATGGTTCTGGGTCATGCTCTGCGGGTTGTGGAACTGATGAAGGTATGGAATCTCCAGCTGATTGTCGTGATTTAGACCCAGTTTGTTCTGTTGTTGTAGGTGATATGACTGGAGGACCGTCTCTTCCAACAATAGTTGTTGTTTGTTGAGGTGTACCAGTTTCTTGATGTTGATCAAGATGTGCAGCGGAATTTGGTGTGGCCTCAGATGGACGGTTAACAGGTGTATCATCAAACAATGGAGTAAACAAGGTTTCCACTTCTTTACGAGAAAGTGACAATGGTTCAGCCGAAGATACCGGAAAGTTAAGACGGTTGGTTGCGGGTCCTAAGCCATTTTGCTCAGAAGCCATTTGAGTGAGTTCATCGAAATTAACATGAATAGTTTCTTGAATTTCCCTAGTACGACGATTCCATATCCGATAGCCTTTTGAATTTTCACAGTATCCTATAAATATTCCGATGTCAGCCTTTGCTTTAAGTTTACCTAGATCATCACGATCATTGACTGGGTAGCATAAAGCTCCGAATACATGAAAGTGACTGATGTTTGGTTTCCTTTTGTGAACAATCTGATATGGGGTTTTGTTATGGCGTTTTGTGATCATGCAACGGTTTTGGGTGTAACAGGCGGTTGAAACAGCTTCTGCCCATAAGTAATCTGGTAATTGAGCATTGATTAACATCGTTCGAGCAGCTTCCACTAACGTTCTGTTGCGTCTCCTACTCCATTCTGTTATGGTGTGCGTGGAATAGATGTGTGATGTTCAATTCCCACTTTCTCAAAATACGACCTTAGAGTCTGATTCTTAAATTCCGTGCCATTGTCAGTTCGAACAATTCTGACCGTGTTGCGAAGCTGAACTTGTATTTTGGTGAGAAAGGTGATGATCATTTGAGGAGCTTGATCTTTACTTCGAAGAAAATAAACCCAAGTCCAGCGAGAGTAATCATCAACAATTACTAAGATGTAGCGTTTACCGTTAATTGTTTGAACACGCATCGGACCACGCAAATCCATATGAAGCATTTGTAAAACATGATTAGTATTGTGTTCAGGTTTAGAGGGAAAATGAGCACGAGTACTTTTTCCTTGTTCACAGGCTGGACATAGATGATCTTTGGCATAACGGAATCTTGGAAAGCCTTCAACTAATTTGTGACGAGCGAGATCAGTCATCGTTTTGAAATTCAAATGAGAAAGGCGTTTGTGCCATAACCAAGATTTAGTCGTTTCAGCTTTGGATAGAAGACAAATTGGAGATGAAGCGATCATGTCTGACATTGAAATTATGTAAAGGTTAGTGCCACGTTTGCCAGACATCAAATCATTGCCTTGTAGATCACGAACAAAACAGGTTTTCTCGCGAAATGCTACTTCTAAATCTCCATCACAAAATTGACCGACTGAAAAGAGGTTGTGACCCAAGCCTTCAACATATTATACTCTGCTAATTTCAATATTCCCATGCATGTAGTCCCCGTAACCCATGATTAAAGCGTATTGATCATTCCCGAATCTGACAGTTCCAATAAACTTTGAGACAAAGTTATTTAACAGTTTGAGATTGCCTGTCATATGTCGGGTTCAACCGCTATCAACAATCCGGAGAACGATCTAAACCACCTGCATCAAAAGAAGACGACAGAGATGGAACAGAAGTAAGGGTGGAACCCGAAGAAATTGTGGGTTAGAAACACAAATATTTAACAATTTAGGAATCCATTTAAAATTTGGTTTGTATTGTAACCAACGTTGCCAGTTCCAACTAGTTTTTGCTTTGTTCTTAGTGAATGCACTAGCTTTTGGCGTGTTCCTAGAATTGTTGATTGCTGCTTTTGAGTTGACTACAACATCATTTGAAACTGTAGTAGGCGTTTTTCTTAAGGTAGACTTAGAGGCATTAGTGGACCTAGAAGAAGAGCAGGATCTACGTTTCTATTTACGATGTAAGAGATTATTAGCTACACATTTGGTATGATCACAAGATAACACACTTTTACGACAAAACACACAAGATGCATTAATATTCAAAACATTAGAAGGTTCAGCATTCGTTACATTAAGATTTGGATTACAATTTGCCAGATTAGAATCTAAATCAGATGCAACATGAGTTTTATTCGAGTTCCTAAGGTGAGCTTCTACTTCTTGCACTTCTAGTGTTCCTCTATTATGTTGCGAGAGCCTAGTCTTTTTAGTCTTCTTAACGCTTTTTGGCTTTGGGCTGCTAACGCTCTTAGGGGAAACTAGACCTGTGGAAGTGGAAGAGCTAACATTAGAACTCTTAGCATGCTTACCCTTATCTGTTCTGTCTATTTGGAACATTCCAGGTGCTATCACAGTGGTGTCAATACACTTTCCTTTTTGAAGTAGCTTAATTTTCTCTTTCAAATCAATGATGATGTGTTTTTTGTCCTGTATATCAATCTCAAGTAAACCATTGCAATAACGAATGTCATCGCGGTTGTGTTGCCATTCGGCGTTTTCAATTTTTAACTCTGCAATTTCATGGTCATATTTGTTTTTGAGAAACTCATATTTGATTCGTAGTTGCAATTCTGTTTCAATACTTTGAGCTTGACACCAATCAAGCTTTTGTTTGAGTTGACAAATTTTGTTTGAAAGTTTGTTTATCACATCATCACTGTTTTGACGCAACGTATCATTTTGATGTTTCAATGTTTCATTTTGTGACCTCAACAAAACAAGATCAGCACAATAATCTGCAAATAATTCAGCATTGCTGGAATAATAGAGATCATTCATGAGAAAACTATGAATATCAGCATGAAGAGGTTGTTCCAAGAGTCGATCAGAATCTGTTTTCAAAAATCGGTTTTTGCGTTGTTGAACCAAAATTGCGTTTTCATTAAGAGCGAAAATTTCTTTCATATCTTTAACTTCTTTTTGGAGTTCCTGTCCCCAACGAGTAGCACAATAACGCAAATTTTAAACTAAAGGCAGAATTTGTTTTTGAAAAATGTCTCGCTTTTCCCGCTCGTAAGCTGATTGAAAAGTAAGAATTTTAATTTGTGAATGATGTTCAATGACGTTTTTCAAATTATCGATGCCTTTGATGAATGTTTGAAAATAGTCAAAAACTTTACAGCGTGTAGGTAATGGTGTCACATGACCAAGAGATGGTAATGGACCATTTACTTGTGCCACGGGTTTGACAAGAGCTCCATCGGAAGATGAAACATAAGACTCAGTAACATACCATGATTTCTCAGGTATTTCTCTTGACGGAACAAAAGATTTTGAAATGTGAGGGGCTTTTAAGTAATCATATGGTTTGCAATATTCAACTTGACTCATTTTTTATCGACTCTTCTCTTCTAGTTCGTATTCTTCCTCAGTATTATGTAAAATAACACGCACAACATTATTATCCATCAATTGGTCCATACTATACAGCTTAGGAATTGTTTTAAATGCAGTGCGAAGAAAAGAGGATCTGTAATCGCCGAGGGCAGAACCTTTATCTGGTCTTGGTTTTAAAGTAAACTTTTGAATTGTCGTTACAGATTCCCCATGTTTATAAACGATATTTTGAAAAGCTTTAATTTGACGTTCGAGAACGAGATTATATTCAAGTAAAGAATTTTCTTTTTCTCGTTTTTGCACTTTATGTTCATAAAATTCCTGTTTGCAAGTTATCACCTCTTTTTGTATTTTTGAAAGTTCCTGTTGGAGTTGAACAACTTGTTTTTGAAGATCATGTTTTTCGTTTTCCAGTTTGGAAACCAATTTACCGTTTGACTCAACTATATCATATATTTGCTTTTGAAGATTTTGTTCTTTGACATATGATTCCTGAAATGACTTTTCAAATCTTTTTTCACGATGAACTGCATTTTGAAAGTTTGAAAGTTGTTTTTTATAACATTCAATGTCCTTTTTCAAATCGGCATTTTCTTTCAAAACTTTAGTTTGCTCGTCCATTATGTGATTAGAAAGAAGTTGTTTGGCCGTAGCTGTACAGTCAGGAGCTGGATCAGAAGGAGGTTCATGTTGTTCAATATAGTTATTTTCGTCTTGCTCAATAGGATCATCAAATGAAACGACAGTGTCATCATCAAATATAACAACTGTGTCTAATTGTTCATCCTCTTGAGAAGAGAAAAACGGTTCAGAAGGAACAACTTGCGCCTGATCTGATTCAGAAACAGAGGGTGATGCATTAAATTCTATGGAGCATGTGGTTAGGTCATTTACCTAAGACAAACCATCAGTGGAGAACACTGGGCCTGAATCATTCAACTGATGTTCCTGCATGTTGGCCATAAGCATCACAGCTGCATTGGCTTCAAGATCTTCCATATCATCATCATTGTAAGTATTAGCAAAGAAACTGTTCTCATGAGCATTGAAAGTTCCTTCCTTTTCATCTTTGAGAGCCATAAGTAATGCCTGCTTGTGAAACTGATTGCCGCGGGTTCTTGGGTGAGGACATGCAGTTGCAATATGACCTTTTTCGTTGCAGTTGTAGCACCATATCGCATTCCCAGAGACTGTGTTGTTACTAGCAGCATTGTCATTACTTCGCTGAGGAGCACCTGGATTGTTTCTGAATCCCCCGTTGTTGTTGACTCTTTGTCCATACCCAGAATTTCCAGTATATCCACCTGAACATCCAGAATTACGGTTCTGAATCTCAACTCGACCATCTTGAATGACAGCTTGATTTCTTGTATTTGATGAAGAATGAAGACGGTTGTTGGTTTTGTTGGAGAATTTGCTAAAAGCACGAGCAACAAGAGCAAGCCCTTGATTCAACGTATTGACGCCATCATCATCATCTTCAATCTGATTAGAGTAATACATGCTATCATGGTTGTCATATGGAACAAGTTGAGTAGAAGCGTGTTGAGAAGTAGGAGGTTGCTGGGGACTGAAGTAATTCTGTTCCTGATCATAAACATAATTAGACATTGGAGGATGTGAAGCATGAGTTTGAGTAACGAGTGCAAGGGGATTAGAAGTAGGTGGTGGTGTATATCTTCCTCGGGCGACTTTATCTTTTTCAACTTCAGACTCATAGTGCTTGAGATACTCGTACAACAACCCATATGGATCTCTATGAAGATTCTTAGCTTGTCTCACAAATGTCACATACTTTTGCCACTCATGACCCAGACTACTAACAAACTTTGTATTGACAGCGATTCTTGGAAGAGGTACTTCATGTCTCTCTAAATCATTGACGACATTGGTGAAACGATGAAAGTAAGACTCAAGAGATTCCCCTGGTTCGATCATGATATTAGTGTATTCCAAGTAAAGCTTAGATTCCATGTCTTCATTGTTCAGTTGTGTGCCTTGCATCAGTAGATGGACGTGTTCCCACATAGCTTTTGCAGTTGTTTGAGCATCAACACTTCTGAAGATGATGTTTGGTATCCCTTGAAGTATGTAAGACATAGCATACTCATCTGCTTCACGATGGTGATTTTGTTCAGCAGTAAGTTGAGACTCAAGAACACACACAGCAGTTGGAGCTACTGGAGGATCAGCAGATGGGTCACCGCCAACGTAGTTAACAGGCCAAGGAAACGGTCCTTCAAGGATAACTTGTTTCATGTACTTACCATTGGGTTTCTTGAGTTCAATAAACCTTAAGAATCGACTTGCCCACTGAATGTAATTTCCCGGTGTTAGCATTGGTGGGGTGTCAATAGAGCCTGCTTCGTGTCTGGATTATTGAGTTGAAATGACTTCACACATCCTCTCAAACTAGTGAGTAGGTTTTGGTGGAAGTTGGCTTTGTTGTGGTGACATAGGATAGGATTGTTGTATTGGAACCATTTGTTGCATGAAGTTATGTTGTTGTGAGTAAACCGGTTGTTGATAATATTCTGGTGATTGTTGATACTGTTGTTGTTGCTGATGATACTGTTGATTCTGATGTTGCTGAGGATGGTTAAAGTTGTAGTACGGTGGTTGAGACATATTGAAACACTTTGTGTGAAAAGATGGATCTTGTAGAAGGTATAGGTTTAGCCAAATCTCGAAAACTTGACACAAATGAGAGATTGCGAAACTTTGTACTAGTAGTGATTGCGAAAATTGGTACTGAACTTGTGATTGCGAAACTTCAGAAATATCGAAACTTAGGTTTGCGAAACAAAGTGATTTTGAAACTTAAGGAGAGTTTTCGAAAAAACTGGTTTCCGAAACTATGTAGAGTTTTCGAAAAATTGTGATTTCGAAAAAAATAAGTATTTTTTGAAAACACAAAAGTCACCAATACACTTTTCGAAATTATACAATTTCGAAAATTTACCAAAAGTCGAAGTACTTTTCTTCCTTGTACAAGAGAGAAAAGACTGAGTCCACAATTCGTAAGTCGATTAGAAGCACTAGAACACGATTTCGAAACTTGGTCAAGGAGGTGATTTCGAAATTTTGCAGAAATTTATTTTTCAAGGAAAGCAATCCAAAAACGAGTTTTTAATCCAAGATTTTTGTACTTCAAGTTGTAAAATGATGAAATCTTGAAGAAAGTTATAAACTTGACAAACTTTTTCAAAAATTTAAGTAATTTCGAAAAAAGTACAAAAATCCAAATCGTGACTTTGAGAGAAAGATACATACTTTTGTGTTTGATATGATTTGTAGCACAAATTTGTAAGCAAATATGTGATAAAAACCAAGAAACAAACAAGAAAGTACAATTTTAAATAACGAATTACAAAAGAGTTTGAGGATCGATTTCAAAGAGAAAAACAATAACTACACCTTCATATGGCGAATGATACCACTTGTTAGGTCACCATATTGATTTCACACAAACAAGAATGAGATAGATATAAGGAGTTGGGTGAATATTTGAATGAGAGAAATATAAGTGCAAGAGTTTCCTTAAGATTTCAAATAAACAACCAAGTTTACAAATGGCCTAAGCTTAGTACTTATAGGTAAGGAGCTAGGGCAACACTCCTACTCCTTCCCTTCTCATAATTCATATGGGCTTAAGGCCCATGGACTTCATTCTTAAGCCTAGTAAACTTAATACAAAATGTAAATGAAAGTAAATAATAACTAAGCAACCTAATATTATTACAAATGACCGAGACTTGATAAAATAGTAAAACTTTGATCCCAACAATCTCCCCCTAAGGGTCGGTCATCACGGTTGCTTGACGTCTTTGTCATTTCTTCATCTTTGACTTTCATAGCTTTAGACGTCTTTCAATAATCTTAGGTAATAATCATTCATCGTTCTTTGTACTTTGTTCGTTGTTGTTGTAGTAGTGATCAAGTAATGAAGTTGTCTGCCTTTCGTCACTTCCGCGTCTGTGGTGGTAGTTTGCCATTCCAACATGCTCATACATCTTTGAATTCTGACTTATACATGCATGTAGTCCCTTTCTTTCACTTAAGATCTTTAGTCTTTATACGTTGTAGATTCTTCTTTTTGGCGTAGAATCTTTCTTTGAACTTTGTGTTGCTTTGATCTTTGAGAGAACTTTTGATGACTTCAAGATGTATGTATGAGCATGTGGAATCTGTCGCCATGGAGATGATGTAATCCAGCATGTGAACAATACAACATCTGGTACTTACAGATAAGGAATTAGATATCGTCAACAGCATATTCTGAAGCCTAGTAAATGAAAGTAAATAATAACTAAGCAACCTAATATTTGATCAAATAATAACTAAGCAACCTAATATTATTACAAATGTAAATGAAAGTAAATAATAACTAAGCAACCTAATATTATTACAAATGACCGAGACTTGATAAAATAGTAAAACTTTGATCCCAACAATATTTGATCAAATAAATTCAATTCCGGGCTTTAATGACCCCCTAAAAGTGGTTCATTTTTCGCCTCATCATATACCCTTACACTTGAGATTTGCTTGTCCTCAAGCAAATGCGCTTTTATTTTAGTCAAAATACAAGTTAGGGGTCATTTAACACTAATATAAAAGTAATTACAACAAATAATCGTTCCACTAAAGACCAAAGACAAGCACGGAGGTCATACACTAGCACCTCACAAATAGTGTTTAGATACTCACATCTCTCGGGTGTAATAAAGTAATATCACAATATGGAAATGGAAAACATCTCTCACTACCTGTCATAGCAAAATAGATTACCATAGGCTTGGGAAAGGATCAAACCTCCACCACATGGCGTAAGCCCCTAGGATAAACTATCAAATACGTCTTTTAAAGGGTTGTAACGTTAGGTGTAGGGATATGGAATACACGGTTTTGTTCGATATAGGCAATCTTTACTGGTGGCGAGTTAATCATCTCGGTTAATTACATGTACAATATGGCGTTGCTAAGCCAAGACTAGACTCGACTTAAGCTAATAAATCAAAAAGAACAAAAACATAAAATGAACATAGAATGAAATGGGATGGTAGTCCGTATGTTTTTTTCTCCTTTCTTTTTCTATTTTCTTTTTCTTTTTTTTATTTTTTTTTTTATTTTTTCTTTTTTTTATATTGATTTTTTTTATTTTTATTATTTTTTTTTTTTTTTGCATACACTCTTACCCTACCATCCAAAATAATACATCATAGGGAATGAATATTCCCCTTACACTTGAATTTTTACATACTTTACAATAAACTAATCTAAAGACTCGAATTAAAAAAATCAAAACACTTGGAGTACTTTTAAGATTAACGCACATACGGGGGTAATAAATGATGTTCTTCCCCATTACTCCATAAAATAAGTACTTTACCCATGAGTACCAATCGTCCCAAAACAATATGTACAAGGATATGACTCGACTTAGCAACCATGTAATCAATTAGATAATTAACTAAAGGTTTAAACATGTAACAATAATGCACTAAAGATAAGTGCATACACGGAAGGCTAAGGCGATTTGGGTGTACATTTAAGTGGGGTGTAACAAATTCTTCCTTTAAGTAAAATCCTTAAAGTTAGAAACGAAAAGATAGGCTCGGAGGGGTGTACTAGGGGTTTCGTGTACTAAAAATGAGTACAACGCTAAGGGTGTGGGAAAAATTAATTGACTTAACTAGCCAAGTAATATGACTTAAATGGTCAAGTAATTATGATACGGGTTTAACACAAGGGTGATCCTAATGCCTCTTATCATGTAGTAAATCCTACTACACGAATGTAGTCTCATAAGCACTCATAAGCACTAATAGTAAATGCTTTTCCTATCAAATCTAAAGGCGAACCTCACATATTTGGGTGGAAAATTTTTCTGAATAGTACGGTTTTGTGCTAGTCATACAATCTCCTATCTATGAGACGCTTGCTATGGCTAAAGTTTCACTCCTAAATGTTGTAAAAAAATTTAAATTTGGCGCTAAAATTGCACTAACATGTATTTCTCATAGTTTTATTACACATCTACTATCAAACAAACAAACTCAAGCGAAAGTGTATCTGTAAGGTATCATCATTTTACCCTCCCCTTACACTTAGGATGAACATTTTCCCCAATGTTCAAGTAAAGAATGTAAAAGTGAAATAAGTAAAACAAATGAAATCAAATACTCCCCTGATTCGCTCGGTATGGATAATAAGGTGGCCAGGTTAGATCTTCCTCCAAGAAAATGAACAATCAAACTTCCCTTCCAGAATAATAATCATCTTCTTGTCATACATAACCTGTAAAACTTGAGAAAACAGACAAGGCAACCTCGCATAAAATCGGCGGTAATCTACATATGCTAATAAATCCTAGAAAACAAAATAAGATATAATGCTTGTGGAATGATGTTTGCAGATTTCCTGGAGATTATAAAACTGATAATTCAACAAAAACTTTAAAACTCCGTTAGAAAAACAAAACTGGTAAAATTTCCAGAATTTTACACGTGACGCCGTGAGGAATTAATTCCTGACGCCGTCAGAAGTGACCTGCAGAAATTCTTATGTGAAGTTTCCGGAAATTTTCTAGAAAAACTTCGTCCTACTTCCTGGAAAATCCTGCAAAACATCATTATGACTCGATACAAGCATTTGACTCTAACAAATACGAATATACATGTTCACTTAATATTGTGGAGAATCATGATCGGTTTTGTTTTTTAAAAACATATTTGGGGTTTTCCCTTACACTTATCTTTTGCAAAAATACCTTTGGATGAAGTTAAGACTAGGCCAAACAACAAAATAAAGTATTTTCACTATTTTAGTTTTGAAATATGATCTACCAACTATAAAAATAAAGCATGCATACGGAAGCAAATAACAAACAAACAAAATAAAAATCACACAAAACATGGGTTGCCTCCCAAGAAGCGCTTTTCTTTATTTATGAGTCTTGTAGCTAGACTCAAGGTCATGGGTTACTACGTGATACGGGTGAGTTCCTCATTGAGGACATCTTTGGGATCAAACTTAGGTTTTAACTTCCTATCGGTTTTTTTAGTACGGTATGACCTTTCAAACTTTTCTCCATCCGGATCATACAAAGTCATCTTCATATGCCATGATCCGTCACCTTCCTTAGGTGGCTTGTCCCACCTCCATTTACACTTATCTCCCTCTCTTTTCCACATATTCATCTCTATATTAATAGGCATCACGCTTAACAACTCAATCATCTTCCTAAAGACTAAGGGGTCCTCAAAAGGATCTAGCTCTTTATCTCTAGCTATGAGTTGTTCCACCGAATGTGTTTTTTCGATGAAATCTTTTTCTAGATAGAATGGGCATTGAGGTCCTATAAAGTTCCTTTCTATCCAAGGTCCATATCTAAATGGTCTCCTGTTCATCTCTACCCAATGTGGTGTCGGTTCATCCTCACAATCGTAGCTATGTTTCTTAACATCGTATACCGACCAAGTGTCGCCCTCACCTACCGCTATCTTAGACTCCTTACAATCTATCATGGCGCTAGCGGTTGCTAAAAATCCTCTTCCTACCAACAATGGCCATGTAGTGTCACTAACCATGTCTAGGACGTGAAAATCCGCCAAAATAGTTAACTTCCCTAAGTAAACAACTACATCCTTAATCATTCCAACCGGGTGGGCAATACTCCCATCCGCTAGACCTATCAATACCTCCATCTCCTATAACTTTCCTAGCTTGAGAGTGGTGAAAAGGGATAAGGGAATCAAGTTGAGGCTTGACCCTAAATCGGCTAGTGTGTCGAAAGCTTCGGATCTTCCTATCTTACAAGGCAAAACAAATATACCCAGATCATCAAGCTTTTTAGGCAACTTGTTTTGAATGAAGGCGGTCCCATTTTTACCTAGTTTAAACTTCTCATACTTTTCTAGGAGGGCACTATAGTAGGGAGCACGGGCTAAGACATCAATGACGGGGCGTTCAAGGTGAAGCTCCTTGAATTCATCATCAAGGTCTTGCATGGGAGGTGGTTCAACTATGCTTTTGACAGGTTTTATATCAGGTGTTTTATTCGATTGGTCCTTTTGAAGAATTTGGTTTTGCTTGAAACACGTGCTCGTTGATTTAACCGAGTAGTATTGCGGACAAGAAGTGGGTGACGAAACTGATGATATGGAATTAACGTTTAGTTTCGGGTTCTTGACCGTGTCGCTTAGGAGTGCTCCCATTTCTCGATCATTGAGAACTTTCAACAATGTGTCAATTTTGGTGGTCATCTCGCTTTGCTTTTGTTTGAAATCGGCTTCAAACTTAGATATGCGAGCTTCTTGAGACGCCATAAACTTGGACATCAATCCTTGAAGATTGTTGGTATTACCATAGTTGTTAGAAGGATTGTTGTTGAAAGTACGGTTGGAGGGTGGACCGTTTAGTTGGTAACGATTAGGCGGATTGGAATAATTGGCTTGGTTTTGTTTCCACCTAAGGTTTGGATGATTTTTCCAAGAGGGGATATAGGAATCACCGTAAGGGTTTGGCTCGGGGTTTGAAAGTGTACCACTTATCTCCCGCTTCGTCGGTACACGAGGATGCGTAGTCCGCAGAAGCTGTTCCGGGGAGTTCCACACAATCACGAGTGTCATGGGGACCACTACATAATTCGCATGAAGAAGTGATTTTGTTCACTTGGCTTGAAGGCTTAGGAGCTTCGTAAGATTTCATGAGAAACTTGACTTGGTCCTCAAGTTCCATGATCCTACGGTAGGGAGTGCTACAATTGTTCGAAGGCAAAGATATTGCCTTGACCGTTTTGTTCAAATCACGGGGATCATTCCAACTTTTGTTGTCATAGAGAGCAAGATCTTCTATGAGTTCCCATGATTGTTCCGCACTTAGATCACGTAGCTTACCACTGGCCGATTGGTCAATGGCTCGCCTTGTGGAGAGATAGATATGGTCATAGAAGATTTGGACTTGGAGCCAAAGATCTATGCCATGATGAGGGACTTTTTGGAGTAAGTCCTTGAATCGAGTCCATGCATCATATAGAGTTTCACCTTGACGTTGTTGGAACATCAAGATATCATTTCTAAGCTTGGTAGTTCTCCCCGGTGGGAAAAATTGAGCAAGGAAACGAGTGGTGAGATCATCCCATGAGGTGATGGATCCCATGGGTAAACGTTCAAGCCATTGACTAGCTTGATCACGTAGAGAGAATTGGAATAGGCGTAATCGGGTTGACTCTCTAGTTGTAACATCAAGATCTATAGAATCTACGGTTTTCAGGAAGTCCTTGAGATGTTGATTTAGATCTTCGAAACGAAGTCCATGGAATGGACATCCGCTTTGCACCAACCGGATGGTGTCGGATCGCAAAGGGGTCACATTGGCTCCTTGGGTGAGCTCAATGGTGTTTCGATAGCCTTGGTGGCTAGGTCGGGAATGTTAGAATCGTATTTTTATTTATAAAAAGTGTCGGTCATTAATGTGTAGTTATAGGTTGCTTTAGAATATCATTATGATAAAGTTTATGCTTAGTACTCATGTTTTGTAAAAGTCTAAGGGCCATTAATGTTATAAAGTAAAAGATTAGAGATGCCCTAGACTATTAGTATAAATACTCTTGTAAACCTCATTTGAGAGGTTGGTTCTCTTAGTCTTAACAAGGTTATTATTTCACACACTAGAGTTCCCACACACTCTCTCTCTCTACTTACTTTCTCTCTCTAGATTTAGGCTTCATTCAATAGTGATTTAGGTTGTTCTACGGTCCTACAAGTGGTATCAATCGCATAGGGATAATATAGGTTGTTTTAGGTTTGATTTGGTAGAAAAAACTTGGTATAAAAGTAATTTTTATGATTTAGGTTACTGTTCATCGTAACTCAATCGAGTTAGGAACAGAATTTTAGCGAGTTTGGATTTTCTATCGAGTTAGGAATTTTAGCGAGTTTGGATTTTCTATCGAGTTAGGAATTTTCTAGCGAGTCTGGATTTTCTATCGAGATAGGATTTTCTATCGAGTTAGGAGAGTTTTCTGCGAGTTACGAAATACTTGGCGAGTTAGCCTTTTTGCCTTATCGTTCATCGAGTAAGGATATTTGTGGCTACTTACGAAGCGAAACTCTGCCCAAATTTTCTTTACCTTACCGAGTTTGATAACTTTACCGAGTTTGAGAACTTATCGAGTTTGCGAACTTATCGAGTTTGAGAACTTATCGAGTTTGAGAACCTTCAGCACTTACCGAGTTTGGCAAACGTTTAGGCAATACCGAGTTTGGAGTTTTAAGACATATCGAGTTAGACAGTTTACAGACTTACCGAGTTAGACAATCACAAACTTTTAGGCAATACCGAGTTTGGAGTTTTTGGCGGGAAAATTTGAGTAAAATTTATTTTTTACAGAAGATTAAACGTTCCATTTTTACACGAGATTTAAATTTTGGTATAACGTTGAAAATTTCTGCCGAAAATTCAAATTTTTAGGCCAAAATTCAAATTTTTTCGGTAAAATTTGGCGTCAAAATTTTTAAAACTCAAATTTTTCTGGTAACTTTAGAATTGCATTTAAAAGTGATTTTCAAATTTGGGCGTAAAATTTTTTTCATATTTTAATTTTGGAGGGAAAATACGAAATCACTAAAATAATTACCGAGAACGTCTTTCAACTTCACCAAACCATCTAATCTACAACAACAACCTTTGTTATCTTTCAAAAGATCCTCAGAACAACGTTTTACTTTGAATTCAAATCATGGCAACTCATCAAGACATTCATGCTGCCGGTGCCGAAAACCGACCTCCAATGCTTGAAAAAGGTGGATATCTTCCATGGACAAGCCGCATGCTTCGTTACATCAAAACAAAGCCTGATGGTAAATTAATGATCAACTCCATTACAAATGGTCCATTCAAGCCAAGACAAGTTCAAATTGAAGGTAATCCAAATACAACACCTCTTACTCAACCATTCATGCGTGAACAAACAGAAGCAGATTACACAGAGGAAGACAAGAAGCAGATCGCTGCAGATGATATGGCAATGCATTTAATCCAACTTGGATTACCACGGGAGATCTTTGCTGTGGTCGACAGCTGTGAAATTGCTTATGCTATGTGGGAACGTGTTAGAAGGATATGTCATGGAACAGAGATTGGACAACAAGACGTTAAGAACAAACTTCTTACTGAATGGGAGAATTTCACATCCACTAAAGGTGAACAGATTGAATCCTACTACACAAGGTTTTGCACTTTGATGAATGAGTTAATCAGAAACAAGTTGACACCTCAAACAATTGCAACAAACATCAAATTCATCAATAACCTTCCAGAAGAATGGGGTCGTTATGTTACAATTGTCAATCAAACAAAGGATTTACATAAGGTGAATTATGATCAACTCTATGACTTTTTGAAGCAAAACCAAGCTGAGGCTAATGAAGTAAGGAAAGAAAGATTGGCAAAGAATCATGATCCTCTTGCATTAATTGCTAATACACCAACACCTTTACCAGTGAACACTCAACAACCATCATCATCTTCCACTCACAACTACATGCAACCATCATGCATTCTACAACCAACACCTGTCTACCAACAACAGTTCTACCCATAACAACAACAAGTTATTCCACAACAGCAACACCCACAATTCCAAGAACCGGAATTCACTGACAATGATGAAGCTACTGCAGCATTGTCCCAAGTGTTTGCTTTTCTGTCAAAGGTATTCCAAGGACGTTATTCTACACCAACAAACAACAACCAAAGGATCTCATCGAACAATCGCAACAAGCAGTTTGCTCAGCCGAGTTTCAATATGGGTAATGAAGGCCAAATGGTTGGAGTTTATGGGAATCATCAAGGATATAAGAATATGCAGAATGCAGGTCAGTATGCAGGGAATCAGATTGCAGGTCAGTTTGCAGGGAATCAGTATGGTCAATATGCAGGGAATCAGATGGGTCAGTTTGTTGGAAATCAGAGGGGTCAGAATGTTGGTAATCAGGCAATGGGTTATCAGAATAGGAATTATGCAGCCCCAGTTGTTGGGAATTTGGGAAATGTGAATCAGGGTAATCCGGTAAAGTGTTTCAACTGTAAGGGTGTAGGTCATATGGCAAGGAACTGTCCTACTAAGCCGAACAAAAGAGACCTAGCATACTTGCAGAAAGCAGTGTTGTTGGCACAAAAGAATGAGGCAGGATTTCAGTTGAACGCAGAGGAAAATGATTTTATGGCTCTTATGGATGACATGGAAGATAGAGAGGATATCGATGCGAACTGCATATTCATGGCAAATCTTCAGGAAGCTAAGTATGACACGGATTCTGATACACTTCTTGTTTATGACACCAATGCACCATCTGAGGTATCAAATTTCAACACATGTCACAATAATGATATATTTGATATGTCTCCTCATGAGGAACAGCATTTTGAGAAGCAAGCATCCACTTATGATACATTCCTGGACACGCCAAGTAGTAGCAATACTCCTTCAGCGACTCCAGATGTGAATCATAATGGAGGCTTCGTTTCACAGCATGCTGAGAATGATGAGGAAACACGTGCTTTGTTTGAATCATTATTGAATAATTGTCGTATTGAAATTGAGAATGTGAAAAAGGTCAATCGCGATGTTAAGGCCACGAATGTTAAATTGACCGCTGAGCTTGAGAGTTACAAAGAAAATGTTAAAGCTTTTGAATTTCATAACAAAAGAGTGTCTGAATTAGAAACTGGTTACCAAAATTCCGTTTCAAGGGAAAAACAATTGCAACTCAAGTTTGATACACTTGATGTTAATTCTTTCAAGAACATAAAAGCTTTAAACGCGGAAATTTCTGATTTACAAAACCAACTTTCTAAACAAAAAACAGCTTATACCAATCTTGAAAAAGAAATGGATGAGTTGAAAAAGGACTTTGCAAAGAAAGAAGACAAAATTTTGGCCAAAATTGTAGAGTCAGAACACATGATTGCACATTTACAAGAATTAGTGGTTAAGTCGGGTCAGTCAAGTCAAACAATGAAAATGATTTCAAATCAAACTAATCCGATTTACCATACGAAACATAAAGTGGCTCTTGGTAACAACACCCCCAGTAATCTCAAGAAAGCTCAGCAAGAACAGAATGTTTTGTATAATGGTAATGTGATTTACACCAAACATGATCCTCCCGTTGTTCGGGATTCTGTGCAAACGATAGAACATGTCGAAGAGAGCATAAATAAAATGAAACAAAAGGATTTGAAACCCATTGATTACAACAAATTGAACAAACTTTCGGGAATTACTTTTGTTCCACAAAAAGAACCATCTGTGTTTTCCATAAAACGACCATTCTCAAAAATGTTTTCTAAGAAAGTAATTGTTTCCAAATCTCTCTCAAAAATGGAACAAATGTCTTCTAACAACACTTTTAATACAAGTGAGGCTAGAAACATTCTGGATGACATTAAAAAGAGAATTCAAGAACTTCAAAATATTGTTGCTTCTAAAACTACAATCAATATTAACAACTGGCATTCCAGTTTTCATATTGAGCAGAAAAAAGTTTTTGAAAACGAAATTACTATCCCACTGAATAACATCAGTGCGAGGGTAATCCATTTTGAACAAGCTTTCTTAAAAGAAACAGCCGACTTTGTCAAGGACCACAAACCCCTGGTAAACGAAGCTAATGATACTCGTGAAAACATGAATGTTTTGGAAAACCTAAATGATTCTCTCTTCGAAGCTGTTATGACCACTGATATTATGTCCATCATTTTACAAACATATTCTGTTCAAGACGATGAAAGACTAAGAGCTGAGACCTCCGCAATTGTTTCAAAATATGAAAATGCTCTTATAAAGCTTGAAAAAGAAAATGTGTCGTATTTTAAACAACTTGATCGAAAAAAGGAAGAATGCAAGTATGACAAATTGTCGTATGAGCGTGCCTTAAAGAATATGAAAGAGCAAAATGATCTTTTGAGGGCTCAGCTTGAAAGTCAAAAAGGAAAGGGTGAGGAAACCAAGTTTGCAAAACCATTGACTTCGGAGAAACCAAATGTTTCAAACACGGTTCAAAAACCAAAAATGTCAATTTCACGGTTTGCTCCAAAAGTCGATGAGAAAAAGGATTTGACAAAACCAGTCACTTCAACACCCTTGCCTAAGAAAATTGAAAATGATAAGATTGTTGATAAAGGAAAAGCGGTTGTCGAAACACCTAAAGTGATAGCACCTGGCCTTTTTAGGATTAGTCCCACTAGTGCGTCTGCCTCAACATCTAAGACAAATGACAAGTGCATAAAGGCTAATTCTAAAGAATCTAGGGATGCTAAAAAGGACAACAATATAAATCCTAATGTGTGTGCCTAATCTTCTACAGGATTAGAAAGCACCTCTAGGAGCAGCAGACTAAAGCGTAGGAGCAATACAAGGCACAATAGAGTCTCGCCTGTCTCTAAGAGTAGTTGCAAGAATAAAGTTGAAGAAGTAGAAGAACACCCTAGGAATTTATCGCTTTCTAATAAGAGACATATTTCATCTGAATGTAATGTCGAGAGTACTGGTTCTAATGCATGTAATGACACTATTTGTTTAATATGCAAGAAATGTTTAATTAAGGATGTTCATGATGAATGTGTTTCTAAGATTGTGAATGTTACGCCTGAACAAAAGAGCGTTTCGAAAGGTCCTAGTGCAAAATCTAGATTTGTTGAAAACCTAATTAAAAGAATTAGGAACACCACTAATAGTCGCACACCTAGGAACTATCTTAAGCATTGTGTTTGGATTCCAACGGGTAGAGAATTTATACTCAAGGATGGCAAATTAGAAATAGTTCAAGCTAAACAAGTAGCAACTGTCTGTGAGTGTGATTTAGAATGTACCCCTAACCCCATGGAACCAAATTCAAAACGGTGTCCAAATACAAATTCTTCTGTTATTGGCAGGTTATCGAAATATGTCTTTGGATCGTCGACTCGGGTTGCTCCAAGCACATGACCGGGAATTTAAAGCTGCTGATCAATTTCATCTGGAAATTCATGGGAACTATACGCTTTGGAAATGATCATGTAGCAGCTATTCAGGATTATGGAGATATTTGGAAATTCACGGGAATTCAGGTTGTTCTAGTTGTAACATCAAGGTCTATAGAACATACGGTTTTAAGGAAGTCCTTGAGATGTTGATTTGGATCTTCGGAACGAAGTCCATGGAATGCACATCCGCTTTGCACCAACCGGATGGTGTCGGATCGCAAAGAGGTCACATTGGCTCCTTGGGTGAGCTCAATGGTGTTTCGATAGCCTTGGTGGCTAGGTCGGGAATACTCTCCTAGGGTTCGGGGCCTAAGAGGTTGGTTATCTAGTGGTGGGTTTTGTTATGGTGGGATGACGGGTTCAATGATGTTACCATCGTCCATGATGTCGGATGGCGAAGAGTTACGAACAAAAACACGAAGAAATAAGATAGACTAAAGAGTACCTAAAAATAGAAATAAAATCCTTCTAGAAAGGAATCTAGCAAGTAGACCTAATAAAAAGAGATTCTAACCTATACAATAACTATTCCCCGGCATCGGTGCCAAAAACTTAATGCTTAGGGATTGCACCAGGCTTTACCTCTCGAGGGATCTCGAGAAGCTTACAACCCCCACCAGGCAGTGTACCTGATCGATGTAGTATAGTATAATGACAAGTACCGGGGGATTGATTGTTCAGCTAGGAATAGTGTCGCTAGGATTAGAAAACCTAAAGACTAGGTCTAGAGATGAGGGATGATTCTTTTTGTATTTTTTTAGTTTTTATAAAAACAAATAAAAATCTCGGGTTTGAAGGAGTTAGGCGGAATTAGTTGCTAGTCAACTAACCCAATGCTAAGATGCAATCAAAATAAAATACTGAAAATGAAAATAAACTAAATTAAACTATTGATGTGAGCAATATATGGGAGAACTGTGTTTACTTAGATTTCACTACTCCCTAGATATCTTTTACAGGTTAATTACTTGTTACAGTTGCGTGGATGATGGATTGTATTCCTTAATACCATTCATGGGGTGGCGTACTTGCTTCCCCAATCCTATAGGCGCCTACTTCACTCCTATGTCGAGCCGGCTAAGAAGCTCCTAACATGGGATCACTAGAATTTGCTCATGCATTAAATACAACCAATAAAACCTAGTACACATCGGTTCATGTTTCTTAAGACGTTCAAGCATGTTACACAATGGAGATCTGCCAGTTTTCTTAAGCCTAACATTGAAATCATTCATCTAATACAACTATAAACAAGTAATCAACATATAATTAACATCTAGGTTTCATTACATCTAAGCAAACACAAGATAGATCTAGCCTAGCATGTTGAAATCAAGACAAGCATAAGATATATTCAAACAACACATAGACATATTGATTGAATTGAAAGAAGACTTATCTCAATTGAACATGAAAGGATTCAAGGGGTGAGAACCCTTGAAAATACTGTAAAATACGACCTAGGGTTTACAAAGTTCGGCCCTAGTATTCTCCACACAAGTTCCTCCTTAATGAATGAAAAACAGAAAACTATATATAGATTCTGATAGATGACGGCGTCAAGAACAAATTTCTGACGCCGTCATCTCGCCGCCAAATAATTTCTCGCACTGCCTACATATGGGTCTGACGCCGTCATGTGTACTCCTTATGCAGGACGTCACCAAAAATAGTTTTGACGCCCTTGTTGTGACGCCTTCAGGTTTTCAATGGGTCGTCATGGATTTTACTCCTGACGTTGTCATGATTTTCTTCTTGACGCCGTCAGGTACTGTTCTCAGCATGGAAAATTAAGTCTTTGCCGTTTTCTTCACTTTTATGCTCCAAAAACGTCCGAATTGCTTCCTTTTCCAGAATTCACTCCCAAAGTACCTAAAATCACAAAAGGAACGATTTAGGGCAATATTTGATCAAATAAATTCAATTTCGGGCTTAAATGACCCCCTAAAAGTGGTTCATTTTTCGCCTCATCAACCCACCTCCTAGTGGGCTTAGTCCTCAGGGACTTTTTGAACTTAGCAATTGAGTCATGGTCTGAGGTAGAGTGAACTGAGCTACCACAAGTTTTACATTTGGTGGTTGATGAAGACTCAATAGACTGAGAGGTGCTGGAAGTGGTGTTTCTTCTGGCCTGAATAACTTTGTCATGTCCTCTGTCATCATGAGTGAGGTCTCCGCAGATGTTACAACAATTGTTCATCATACAATCATCAGGTAGATGATCATTGAACCCACAGTGAGGACATGGCAAGAAAGGCTTTGCATTTTGTCTTTGTTTGGAAGAAGAGGCATATTGATAACTCTTTGTTTTGTAAAGACCTTGTGCATTTAGGGATGTATGGTGAGAGTTGTGATCAGAAGTCCTGTGGTCCTCTTGTTTGCATATCATGCAAAACAAGATTCTGTAGCAATTATCAGTGGTGTGGTTTGGATAATTGCAAAGTTCACATCTCACTGAAGGTCTGGATGTGGGTTTAGGTTTGGAGGAACTTTAGGAAGTTGCTGGTTGTTTAGATTTTGAGCCAGAGGGTTTTTCAGTGGACTCAATTTTTTCACTCAACTTCCTAACAAGTTCAGCTAACTGATCATATTTAGAATCAGTGCTTTCAGGTTTCACTTCAGTGGATACTGAAGGTGTGTGGGATTCAGAGGGTACTGAGGTAGATCTCTTCAGGATAGTTACTCCTAAACCTGATTTCTCCTTGGGAGAATGTGGTTGATAGACAGATGGGGTTAGGTTTGAACTAGGTGCAGCTCCCTGAAGTTGTTTCAGTGGAGGGAGTGGAGATTGGGAATCTGACTTAGACTCAGTGTTGGACTCAGTACTACTGGGTTCATCAGTGACTCCTAGCATTTCCTTAATGGCCTGACTTTTAGGCTCCAAAATTCTTCCAGTGTTGAAATTTGGCATTTTACTATCAAGATTGACTCTTTCAATTCAATCACTGAATTTTGGTGCAAATTCATTGCTAGAGAGTTTGTTAGCTGATAGAAAGGCTATTGCTTGGTTACTCTCCCCAGACACTTCAATGAGTTGGTCCTCACCCAATGTAGCCTTCTTGGTACTGGGTGTGAGACTTAGTGTGTCAAAGAGCTTGGGGTTCTTTTGAGTCCAGCTCCAAATGACAGCCTTTTCTTTCTTAAGTTCATCCTGAAGAGCTTGATTTTGTTTTACAAGTTCAGAATTTTGAATTTGAAGAGTAACATTTTCAAGTTTGGCTTGTTTTAAAGCAAGAAGTTCATCTCTAAACTGATTTAACTCAAAACTCAGTTTGTTAAATTTTGAAAAAAAAAATTAATCTTTGCTCTTCAACATACTTAAGATCAACATTTATATAATCTAAGTAAGATTTCCAGTCAGAATCATCATCCATTGAAAGTAAAATGTTTACATTTCTCATGGTGATGCTCACCCACTCTCCATTCCTTGTATGACTCTTTCCTACAGCAAGCTTGTTGTCTTCAGAGAGAGCCATCAGGGCACTGATATGAACTTCTTCATCCTCAGAGGACACTTCTTCCTCACGCTAATCAAATGTTTCAGCAACTAGCCCCTTGTTTTTAGCCTGAGCAAGTTTAGGAGCCTGAGGTGACTGAGTGACTGATGAGGCTGACTCAAGAAGAGCAAGTTTGGCCTTGGTCTTTCTATATTTGGCTTCAAAATCTTTTTAGGCAATTTTTTCAATCTTGTTTTGAAAAAACTGACTAGATTGAAGCAATTTTGGTTGAAACTTGCTAGTCCCTGAGAAAGAGTTGTTTCCTGAGAATTTGTAAGATAGTTTAGAGGTTGTTTTTGAGAAACAATCTTTTGTAAAGTGACCCTTTTTATCACATTTAAAACAGTTCAGTGTTGTCATTTTCTTTTGAGTTTAGAGAATTTTTGTTTCTTTTGATAAATCTTTTTGAGTTAGCAAGAATTGCCGTTTCATGAAATTCAATTTGTAAATCATTCAGGTACTCCTCACTTGTTCTTTCATCAACCTCATCATCGGATCCTTTTTGGAGGAGGTCAACGTCTTTTTAGTCTCTTGAGCCTTTTTGGAGTCTGGATATCTCCTTGAGAGTAGGTTATCCTCATATAGAAATTTACCATAGATCTCAGGAAGCTCAAGCTTTTGAAGGTGATTAGCATTTCTCAGACCCTGAGAGAAGTTTAAGCACTTCTCAGGGAGACTGTTGACTAAGCCAACATTGATTTCAGGCTTAGACAGGGTGACACCATCATTGGTCAGTTCATTCAGGAGGGTCTTATACCGGGTATAGGTCTTTGAGAGACTTTCAGAGTCTTTGGCCCTGAAAGTGTTGTACTCAAGTTTCAAGTCCATGATCCTGTTTTCCTTGGTATCTGAGGGACCTTCATAGCTGTGAACCAAGTTAGTCCATGTCTGCTTGGCAGTACGACAGTTGATGACTGATTCCATTATATCGTCAGGAATATAGGATATAATGATGCTTTTCAGGCGTTGGTCTTGATTGACCACCCTGCTCTCATCTTGGGTCCACTAAGCTTTAGGTTTGATTAAACCTTGAGCAGTTTTATGGACATATGGACCATCATTAATAAGCTTAATGTAGTATGGTTCCATCCTAGTAAAGTAGCAAAGCATGCGCTTTTTCCACTTGTTAAATTTACCAAATTCAAGTCTAGGGGCTGTAGCAGAATAGCTTCCACCATTTTTATCGACGAGTTGGGGAACATCAATGTCAGCCATGGTGGGATCTTGATTTTAAAAACTTTTGAGCACTCTTTAGTTTTTAAAAACAAATTTTGAAAAGTTTTACAAATCAGAGGCTCTGATTGGTTAATAGTAACTAATGAGTTAAACTAACCAAGTTCCATGACTTTTGAACAAAGATGTAATTGATTAAGAAGAAATAACATGTAAAGAAAAGAGACACAATATTTTTCAACGTTTAATTCTTATTAGAAGTTAATCAAAGAATTATACCCAAGTGTTTGCGGAATAACACTTGGGATTGAAATGACAAGTATGGTATGACTCCTCTCTAAACTCAAACTATGTTTGAGTGACAACTAAAGGTCTCACTGAGCTATCTCAGGGACTATGTTGTTCTTTGGAGGAGTAAAAGTTGTTTGTGAATGTCTAAGTATTAATTGCACAAACTTGTCAACTTTTACTCCTCACTCATGCTACCTATTTATACACAAGTGAATTACAACATTATTAATAAAGACAATTGATGACCTAAGCTAGTAGAGACAAAATACTTACATATTTTATCTCTGTTACAATGGACTATAATGGATAAAAGACAATGTGTCTTTCTGAAGCACAATGATGACACCATCCTGACTTTATGCCTTTCAGGGAAAGTTTGACTTCAGGTCGATAGGGACACCTGTTCAGACATTCAAACTTTTCCCGCTTCGTCCAGCCCATTCTTCAGTCTTCAGGTCTTCAGTCTTCAATACTTTATTAGTTGTTGAGGAGTCCTAGGGGTTCAGTGAGTTATTGTCATCCTCACTGAACCCATCACCTTCTTCTTGGCCAAGATGCCACTCGCTGAGTTCTACCTCACTGAATGGAGAACCTTTCTTCAGAGGCTCATTCTAAACATCCTGAAGATGACTCACTGAGTTACTGTTCACTCAGTGACTTGTTAGTGTTTACGGATATTAAACACTTAGGTTATATTATGTTCAAATCCTAGTTAGAGGAAGTTTGGGAAATTCAGTGACCCAACATACACAACAAGGTCTAGTGTAACAATAGAAATAAATACTTATTTATTATAAGAACTTAGCAATGTACATAGATATAGCAATTACAAGAGACATTATATGCCAAATGAGCCACTATATGCTCACAACCGGGACTCGAAAAAGAAAAATAAGATAAAAACCATCTTGGGAGGAAGAAAGTCGCGCGTTTGCATTAAGGACGGGTATGATAGAAAGAAGAATAACTAGCAAAGATACATTTGACTTAGAATTTGATGACTTGATTCAGAAAAGATCGAATCTGAGGCACAAAAAGTTTCTAAAGAAGCATTTTAATGTAAGCCCAAGATTTTCTTCCTCTCAAGTCGGTAGAAAAAGAAATATTACATAAGTTAAAGACTCGTTGGGAACAAACAATAGCTACATCGGACCCGTAACCGGAAGACCAGGAAAAAAGGAAAGAAACAGACAGATATATATGTGAGAATTAAAAAAGAGAATGGACTTTCAGATACAACATTAAAAATGTGAGGTTTAGAAAAGAGAACTTCTAATGCACATGGCAAGTAAACAAGAATAAGAATCAGAGCATTGCTAAAGCCTCCTACAATATCCTACTACTAATCCTCCTATACACACAACAATATTATATATATTTCGGCTTGGGCATAATAAGAAGAAAATTATATATTCGGGATTACACACTACTTTTGTTTTTATCATCTAAAAAACGTGAATAGGTTCAAAAGTAAATAATACCTTTGACGGAATATTGGTATACCAACAATAAAAAAACAATATTGGTCACATTATCTAGCATCTCGAAGATAAGACCTCACATTCAAAATTGGACTTTGAAAATTAAATGTTTTCCTGTTTTAGTTTTAACGTTTGTGTACCTTGTAGAGTATTAAATGTATTTCCTTGCTTTTTACTATCAATTAGAACGTACCCTGTAGACTATTAAATGTATTTCCTTGTTTTTTTGCTATCAATTACAGTAGAATGTAAGGAGTCATAACACGAAATAACACCAAAAACCTCGCTACGTCAGAGCCACATCATTTTAACACTTACTTTTTGTAAAAATTACAATTTATAAATTCTACCCTCAACAATGTCATTCATTAAACAATCTAATACTTCATTAATAAAACTAAACATTACAATACGAAATAAAAACATTAGAAATAAAAAATATATAAACCAAAAAAAATTATGAAAAAAGGTACGAACTGAAAAAATACAATAAGAGTGTGTTTGTTTCAGTAAGATGTTTTGAGTCTGAATCTGACTACCACATCTTACTAGTAAGATGTGGCTATAAAGTCTGAATCTGAATGAAATAATGTTGTTTGTTTTTTTTATAATTGTCTGAATGGTTTTAGTTGCTCATTTTTTTAAATGTATATTAAATCATAGCGATATGATTAATACATAGCTTGAATGTATTTTTGAAAATGAATATTTGGAAGAAAAAAAACTATATTTTGAAATTCACAAACACAATAGTTTCAATTACACTTTGTCAATGAACATGTTACTGGTAACAAATCTTTCTCGATTTCACATAAACTACCTCGGTAGATAAACTCAACACGACTTAGAAATTAACCCGACACAAATTAAGTACAATAAAAAAAATACCAAAGTTAATACCAACTACAAAATTTTTGAAATAATAATAATAATAATAATAATAATAATAATAATAATAATAATAATAATAATAATAATAAAGTAAAAAAAAATAAAAAATGATGACTAAAACCAAAAAAATAAAACGAATGACCCTCTATACAAAATTGTCCATTAACACTAAACCATAAAAATAATACTACTGATAACCTCTAAAATGACTATGTACTTGGCCCAAAAAAAATATCAAGTGACTTGAGTCCACTATACTAACACCAACAACCCTAAACCTAATAATATACTATTGTAATCTCACGCCTCTTTAACACAAACAAAATACAGCCAACCTTTTCTTCTTTTCTTTCACCTAACCTTTATCCATTTTGTACTTTATGCCAAATCCGAACCACAAATAACTTTTAGCGTATCTTTGGTTTAAAAGGACGCAAGGTTAGTTGAATAACAAGTCAAAATAGTTTAAATGGTTCAAAGGGCTTCAAGCGCTTAAAGGAGTTATTGAGCTAGCCTTGTCTGCTCTTTTTCTTTCTTTCTTGGCTATAAGGGTGTTGTGGGTTTAAAGGGTTCGGAGAGTTTGAACTTTGAAGGGTGTAGGATGTGAACAAAAGTTTATTAACAGGGAGTAAAGAGGTGGTCAGACTTGCTCACCAACTCTTACTCGGTCAGACAAAAAACATCTTACCGCGTCTGACTCTAAATGAAAAAACAAACAAGCTTACATGTCTGACCGCCTCTTACCGGTAAGATTCAGATGCTAGTAAGACGTTTTTTTAAAAAACAAACACACCCTAAGTAAATAAGATAAAACTATTCGGTTGGGGGTGGCAAATTATACTTTTCGGCGATTTTTTGCTTCTCCAAATTGATCCAATACGCTGTGGCCGGATCCATCTCCTTCGTGCTAATACCGAGAAATATTCTTCCAAACGCATTATCGTCTGGTCTTTCTCTTTGGCCGCCTCGTATGGCACTTGGGCCGCTTCCCGTCTAAGTAGAATCTCGCATGACATAGCTTCCAAATTGCTTGACGCACTTCCCCCGGTGCTAGTCGTGGTATCGGATTTTTGTTTTCCATCAGTTATATCACAAGAAGGTGACATGTACCCGAAGGGGATTGAAAATAATAGTAGCTATATCTACCGGAAGATTGATTTGATACCGCATGGTTAAATTGTTAAACAATATTAATACACAACAATGTCTAGTGCAAGAGTATTAACAACCGAAATAAATACTTATCATTTATTATAAGAACTTAGCAATGTACATAGATATAACAGTTACAGGAGACGTTATTCGCCTGTACAACCACTACATTCTCACACAAGGACTTGAAAAAAACTAAGACAAAAACCATCTTGAGAAGAAGAAAGTCGTGTATTTACATTAAATTGCCTCTTTAGCGTCTTTTCAGCCTCACAATCCATACTTTTCCGAATCATGCCATCAAGTTCTATGTCATATATATCTTTTTTTTTTCCTTCTTTTATTTTAGAGCGTAATCTTGAATTGAATCAATAAGATTTATAAGGACGGGTATGATAGAAAGAAGAATAACTAGCAAAGATACATTTGACTTAGAATTTGATATCTTTATTTTGAAAAGATTGAATATGAGGCTTAGAAATCTCTAAAGAATCATTTTAATGCAAGCCCAAGATTTTCTTCCTCTCAAGATGGTAAAAAAAAAAAAAAAAAAAAAAAAAAAAAAAAAAAAAAAAAAAAAGGAATATTATTACATAAGTTAAGGACTCATTGGGTAATGAGCCATTGCGTTATACTCTACCAAACATTTTTTTTCATTATCTTTCTCATTTCTCACCCCCATAACCCTACCAAGCATGCCCTAAAATTATAGTTTTTTTGTAGTGGTATTTGACAAACTACTTGTACTTTAAGATTATAAGCGTAGAATGGCATAATTTGTAAAAAATAATCTCCGAAATCTTTTAAAAGTTGGTTTTTAAGAGATTCTTTTTCCAAAATAATCCACAATCTTTATCACCCAAACAAGGATTATATGTTGCAGTCTCTCGTTTGGTTTGCTTTGTGAAATGGGTTTGGTTATTGGTACCCTTGTAAATTGATAACTCCGCCCCTCCTAACTTTTTTTTTATTATTATTATTTCTGTTGCAAAACTATAAAACGGAAAGTACATAACAAAAAATATAAAGTTTAACAGGAAATATGGAACATATACTGATAAAATATTAAGAAATGCAGAACATAAACCGACAAAAAACTGTGTTGCACTATTAATAAATGAAGTAAACGGTGGGTCGGGGGATAAAACATGTAAAAAGATGGCTAGTGGGTACCAATATTACCAACCGAAAAAGGTTTGGTTATTGTGAAAAACTTGGATATGGCCAAGTTATTATACCAAATAACATTTTTCAAACAATCATATTAATTCAAATTCTACTCTTTTATCAAACCTATACTCATTGTGACTCCGTTAAATAAATCAAACGGCACCTGATGTTATTCCTAATATAATATTTTTTTAATAGTATTTGTAATATTATTCAAATATACAAATTATTATGTTTAATGCATGAATGTTTTATGGCAATATTGTCCTAAATTTTGAATATCGAATATTTAAGAAGATTAACATTTTGTTTTTTAAATTCTATAATACATAATTCATAGCTTTGTAGTTTTTTTCTTTTTTTTTTTTTTTTTTTTTTTTTTTTTTTTGCGGTTCGAGAAAAGTAACATCGCATCGGATTTAAATCTTAAGATCCTACGGTTAAAATTAGTATTTTGTAAGATCTTAAGCTTGCTAAGATCCTACATAAGATTTGGATCGTTTTTGCTATATACAGTAAAACCTTTATAAATTAATACTCGATAAATTAATAACCTCGATAAAATTAATAATTTGTCCAGTCCAACTTGGGACCAGTACAAATTTGAACCTCGATCGATAAAATAATAAGATAATAATTTTTTTGAAACCCAGTGTATATATATTAGTCCCAACGAAACTATAAATTAATAATTACTAAAAATTCCATATATATATATATATATATATATATATATATATATATATATATATATATATATATATATATATATATATATATATATATATATATATGTGTGTGTGTGTGTGTGTGTGTGTGTGTGAGAGAGAGAGATATACACTTCAAAGTCCTAAGATTGTTTACTAAAAAATGAATCCATAGTCACCTGTTTTTTGTTAAACATCAAATACATATTGAGTTTATCTTAAAATCTTCTTATTGCACTAAAGAGTTGGTGCGTTGTCTTCTCGTACTGCAACAAAAAGTGTTAATTTTATTTTCGTAAAGTGTGAATGTGAATTTATAAAATTTTAATTGAAACTTGTTTTTCAAATTTATTTTCGTTTCTAATTAGTATACATACTAGCTAGTATATTATACTTGAAAATTTAAAGATCATACGAAAATCTCTTTAAATTAATAAATTATTAATTTATTAATATAATAATATTCCGCTAAATTAATTTAAAAAAAAATTCTGGTAGGTTTAGGGGTGTTCATCGGCTCGGTTTTCGGTTCGGTTGAATGAAATTTAAATTCGGTTCGGTTCGGTTCGGTTTTCGGTTTGACCCAGAAAAAAAATAACCGAACAAACCGAATCGAATAAACCGAATAACCCGATAACCGAATCAATGAACACCCCTAAACATACCACATGCTCTTTACTGATTAGGTCTTTGGTTTATAGTAACATCTATGTTTTCTATCAAGTAATTATTTATACTCCGTAATCTATACTACTTATAAAGCATTTAGCACCCTCTCTGTTCTAAATTTTTAAGATTTTCATGTATAGATTTTAAGTAAATACAACTAATTAAGCTATATGTACAATTAATTTATGCATAAACATTTACACATATTGAGTGATCAACATTTTTCATTAATGTCATATTTAAAACACCCATTTGATAAAAGGTATAATTAATAAAACACAATGTATAAAATATTTGAAACACAAATACAACTAATAAACACTATTCAACACATACAATTAATACACTATTTAATTTACCTCTTCATCAAAATATACAATTATTTAACCACAATGTACAATCTAATAAAGCTACTAAGCCAAACACTTAAAAATAAAGCCATTAGGCTACCCGCGTTGGTCGGTCGACCGGTTCGGTCGCCGCTTCGCCGATCGAGGAATGAGGAATGAGGGTCGAACTGGGTCGGTCAGCTCCAAAATTGACGAAGGGTGACTGTGCTGAAGGAACGAATCAAGATTTTGTTTGTGGTATCTTTGGTTAACATAAGATGGAATTATACCGATGCCTTGACTAGCATTATTGTTATTTGTAAATTAATTGTTTAATAAAAGAATGGCCGCATAACATCACATTGTCATAAAATATAGTCACGGGGTACCCGCCGCTGCATCGCGCGGGTACCCTGCTAGTAGTTAAGTTATCCATTGGATGATAAGAAAAAAAATCTACATAAATAACTTTCTTTTAGCGGTAATTTTTTTCAAAGCTTACATCACTTATCTCACAATATCTCACAAATGCATTTAACAAAGTTTGAACCCACAACCTCTAGTTTAATGAGCAACTCACATACCACTAGACTAAAGACATTACGTTATGCAAATAACTTTTTATTACATGAACACCAAAGTGTATATGCACATTGTAACAAACATGAAGCATAAAGAAACACCAAATGTCAAGAATATTGAAACTCCAAAAAATAGTATTTTTAACTAAGGCTTTACTAATCTATACTACTATATAATGTATTTGTGACTATTTTGTAATTAGAAATGCTTAAAATTCGGATTTTTTTTTTTTTTTTGCTTATTATGGAAAGATTACAAAATTAATTTGTTAGGAAGCAGGTTAGTTAAGAAGCGGCTGGTTGTTCAAACTAAAATTATTTGGCTTAACTATCTCTAATATATCTACATATAAAGCATGAAAACAATTAAACATGTAACCAAATAACGCAAAATATAATCACACGGTACCCGCCGCCGCATTACGCGGGTACCGTTCTACTCAAACATAAAACGTAAAGAATCACCAAATGTGAAGCATATTGGAATTCCAAAAATGAGTTTTTTTAACAAGGCATTGCTTTAGTTCAAAAAAAAAAAAAAAAAAAAAAAGGCATTGCTAATCAATTTCATATGATAATCTAGCGATCTTCTTTATGGTCATCGAATTAGACACGTTTTATAGAAAACACATATTTGGAGTCGAGTAAGATAACGAAATGTTGTCATTGTCGGTCGATATATATTCCAACATACAAACAATATTTAGTTTATCCTTGTTGTCTATTTATAGACCATTAATTTGTTTTCTTTATGCAAATACCTTTTGACAAGAAAGAATTCGTAGTTTGTAATATTTTGAATTGTGCACAAGCTGAAACAATAAAGACCAATACTTTGTTTTTGAGTTTTTTTTTTTTTTTTTTTTTTTTTCTTTTTTTTTAATTAAAAAAAAAGGAAAAAAGAAAAAGAAAACGAAAAGTGAAAAAAAAGATAAATAAACAAATAATTGATTCGTATGCTTTTGAAATAGAGAAAATGAAAATAAAAGTAATAATAAATCATATTATTAAGTTGGAGAAAAAGAAAAATATCTTGTTTAAATTACATGTATGACTTTTATTTTAAAAATTCATATTAGTTTATTTTAAAAAGAAAACAAAAACCATCCATTTTCTTTCCTTTCTCCTCAAATTTTAACTCGTGTATATTTAACATTGAAAATTTGAAAGTCAACTGAGTACAACAAAATGGACCAAAACTGGCTGTTAACCCAGATTACACGAAGTTATACGGTATGAGTTACACTGTTATAGTGTAACGCATTAGCTAGTTGAAACTTCTTGTATTGACATACATTGTTCCGATCAACTAACTGACAATAAATGGTACATTCATACGGTTCCCAAGTATATAGGATTTTTCACATATTAGTACAGCTGTACAGGTGGAACTTAAGTTCACTTTAGGATATACATCAGTAATCGGTTAGTGATCACCATCTTTGTCTACAAGACCGCTATTATCGTTTTGTTCGTGACTAGACTTGGGTTCAGCGATCTCAGCATCCCCACATTCAGAATTCGAGCTAGCATCCATGTCCTTCTCTGGCGAGTCAAGTTGCACACACTCAGCAACAGAGTCAATGGGTGAGTTGTTTTCCGAATCAACACTCCTATTAGATGGTGTCAAGTCACCTTTCCTCACTACATTAAACACTATCCCGTTATGTATCCTCGCTGGCTGCAGAAGATCACCAGCAGCCACTGTGATGCTACCGCTACTACTACTGTTATGAACTCTGTTAGGGGTATCCCTTTGATCAGCTTCAGGATCCGAGGTTCTTTCAGGTGGTATCACCCGCAAATTCTGAAAGGCCCTAAGCGCCATTTTGGAGTCGGTGTCTAGGTTTTGAACAAAATCAACAAATTGATCAGCAGATGATGTTCTCATCAAGGGTCCACCAGATCTCGTCCATGTGTTTAGCTCAACACTCTCGGATTCACTATCACTTCCATCATGGGGCCGGTGGGGCCGCCAGTTTCGGTGGAAAGAAGAAGTGATGTCTGCTAAGTCTTCTTCAAGTGACCCAGTTGAGTTTTCTCGAGCTAGACAGTTCCAAGATGGGATTCTTTTGGATGCGTTAAATCGGGTTGCGTGTGGTGTACCATGAGAAGCTGCAGCTGCTCTTTCTGCACTTCGTTTTAGTCTTCGCATGTGATTCAGAATCGCCACACACTCGTCAAGAGCAAGCTCGATCCCACAATTGGCTTTTATGGCTGAGAGCTTCTCCCATGTGCATCTCCGGCCTTGATTTGCAGCTTTTTGAAGCTCTAAATGTGATGGATTTTGTATGATTTTCGAGTACTGGCAATAGAAAACAAAAGCACCCTACTTGCTAAGTACCATTGGAGCAAAAAACTAGAACCAAACTGAATGTAAACATAATGAAAAATGAGTTACTGTTTTATAAAATACGCACCTGAGCTAAGGTAGCAGGCATAACGACAGTAACATCGCCCTCCCAATCTTGAGCAAATAGCTTCGCAAGTCCTCCTAATGGAAAACCAAGTTCCAATACCTGATTGCATCGGTGTTTCACCTCCATCTCAACAAGCTGTGCAAGCTGCAACGTGAGAGTGCTAAATGTCAGAAACCGATACAAATGTAACTAAAAACCCCGCTTTAAAAACTGGATAAACAACAAATGAGGCAAATGACATTAGATTGAACTTGCCAGAGGTGCCTATTTTGATCACTTATATAAAATAGTTAGCCTAAAGAAAACAGGTCAACTGACTAGAATGGTTTGACCCACTAGACCGAACGCACTTTGGTGCCCAAAATGAGTTTTATTACGCAAAGCGTCCTAAATCATTTTCTGAATTTATTTATAATTTGAATTGCATAACTATTTAAACATGCTAAACAAGCCAATCTTTCATAAAGTATTGGGTTTACTTTTAGCCTTTTGGAACAGTTATAAAAAACTATTCAACTAGCCTATTTGCGGTTACCTGTACCTTCAAAATAATTGACGAATTGTTTAAATAAAAATTTAACCAAGTAGGAAAAATACCTTTGCAGCAAAGTTGCCTCCATAAGCTCTGATAAATTCTTTAATCCGGAGTAAAGGTGCAATATGCGGATTTGCTTGACTCACAATAAAATGATTTACATTAAACAGCTCTTTCAACTGAATCATTGGCAAATCAATCTCCAAACTACCATCCCTCCACCGCCTAACAGAAGTGCCATTAGCTTCTTCAGGGCCCCAATGGAATGGCGGGTGATAGGGGACAATTTCCCCACTTCTATCCTTCGCCATTAGCTCTTGTGCTTCAAAAAGGCCAGGGAAAGCACAAGAAGCGGTCACTGCACTCCAAATAACCACGTGAGGTGAAGTCAAGTAGTTAAGACATCTTGGGGGTTCATGCTTTCTTGGGGAACATACTGTGATCCCAAGAACACGACCTGTCATATCATAAGCTTCTTGAAATGTAAGGTTATTTGTAAGATTTCTTAACATGACTTGCAAATGTCTAATGTCATGAAGTGCTCCTTGTATCATAACCCTCTTGAAAACATTAAAAATCCCACCCATTTGATCAAAGAACTGCAACGAATGCCACGAATCCTCAAAAAAACTTTGAAGTTCAGGCCAGGATCTTGTAGCTACAACCGCACACATTATCGACCCTACGCTAGAACCCGCAATTATTCTTGGCATAAGCTTATGTTCCACCAAAGTTTTCACCACACCCACATGAAAAGCACCAAGAGATGCACCCCCACTTAGAAGCAAAGCCGTTCTACCAAAAGCATGCCTCGTTTCATGCATAAACGCAAGCTTTTCCTCCAAAAGCAACTCATCAGAATCAGAATCACACACCATTCTCAATTGCATTGAAACCTCATCAATGTATTCTTTTATAAGTTTCGGAACTTGATGTCTACCCTTATGAAGCTCAGGATTACACATATTTCCAAGATTCCTAATCAAATCCGCTCGCATACAAAATATAATATCTCTAAGTGAACACTCTTGTCTCCTATGTCTAAGCTCTTGCAACTTATTCCTAACAAGCTCTTCATCATACAAATCATGTTCATTCAGTTTCGGCGTTTCTTTATCCAACATTTTAGCAGCATGAGCCCATTCCTCATACGTTAACGCAGCCCTCATCATATTCCTCCAAAACTTCCTTTTATAAGCCATTTCCGCTTTTACTTTCACATTCGTGTAACGTTTTAACAAAAACGCTATTAAAGTAACCAACAATAGTATCCCTTGTGGGTTTCGTGGATGTAACCATGATATAACAGGTGATGCAATATCCGAAACATATGTTCTGATTCTATAAAAGTAATATAACATCATCTGAACTACTTGATGCCTAAAATGTCCCATTGACTTGCAAAACAACACTCGAAAAGCAACCGTACGGCCGAAAACCGTAGACGGCCCAATCGAAAACCGATCAACTGCTGCATCATTACTTATATCCATTTCTTAACTAAATCTTAAATCCCAATATTAAAAACTAATAACCAACAAAAATTAAAAATAAACCTTCTTTCACTCAAATTTAACCTAAAGATTAATCATTCCCACAAATCAAACTGACCCACTAACAAAAAACATAAAAAGATTCAAACTTTGATCAAATTATATAAAAAACTAAACAAACTTGGCGGGAAAAAAATCCTAAATTCACTCAATTTCAGCCTAAAGATTGATCAAATTATACAAACTAAATTGATTTATTAAAGGGGATCATAAAAAGATTCAAAGTTCAAACTTTAACCAAATTATATAAAACAAAATACAAAACTAACCCAGATAATTGACAAATTTGGCGGGAAATTGGGGAAGAACAAATACCCTAAAATTGAAAAGTTGAATTGAATTGAAAAATGAAGAAATGGGATTTGTATATAAGAAGATGATGAATGAAGATAAAGATTTATTTATATATAATTTGTTGGTGAGATAAGGCGGCACATGTATCACGTCATTTAATTGTGTTACGCATTAGAATATTAGTATTACTATTTAATAAGTATGATGCAAAGATGAAATAATATTAGTAGTATATTAATTGTGATGTGAGGTTGAAGATAAGAGGAAGAAAAGTATGGCAATCCATTTTCATATTATAGGTTTGTGTGCACAACATGATGAAGGAATTGTGGCGAATTGGATATTTGGATAGAGTGTTTGAATTTGACTCGAGAAACAACAAATTTCAATAAGTCATGTAAAAAGTTTTTTTTTATGAAAAATATGACTAAAAGTATAAAATGATATTATGAAAGGTTTTGAAATTTTGTATAAAGTCGTGTTTAAATAATAGATAAATATCTTTAATTTCATTACTTTATATTTTCAGTCATTTTTTTTATTACGTTATTAACAAATAATTTATATATAACTTTATGATTTTTTTTTTCATATTAATTCAATTACGTTATATTCAAAAATCGTTTAAATCATCTTTTATCTAAGCATGACTTAATCCAAATATTGAACAAACGAGGTTTTTTTTTTTTTTTTTTTTTTTAATGATACATTTGGATATAAATCAAATATTGTGATTGTTTGGTTTATTTTTGGGAGATGGATGCAAATGTAGGATTGAAAGGTTTTAGAGTTGGTAATTTGGCCTCAAAATTAAAATTAAAAAATAGCTAATTTTGGTAAATTTGTAAAACATTTGGATACATTTAGCCTTTTTTATTTTTTAATTGACATATATTGTTCATTTAAAAATTAAATGAGCACAAATAAACACAAATTTTTCTACTAATTAGAGAATATTACAATTGTTTAAAAAAAATGATAAATATAATATATTTATTTTTTAAATATAAACGAGGCGTTGAATTTATTTAGTCGTTTGGATCTTTTCTAAAACGATTCTTATAACATGCACCCGTTTGTCCCGTACCCGTTTAGCCCGTAGCCCGTTTGAACCGTGGCCCGCGCCCGGCCAACTCGTTCGTTTTGCCACCTCTAGATGGTTTATACTCGAACATCCTAAATTCTTGTAAGATTTAGTGGCTGATTTTGACATCCTAAATTTTTGTAAGATTTAGTGGCTGATTTTGTGTGTTTCTCGAAACTTTCGATGGACATTAGCGAAAATTTATTGGTTTGATCTTTGAATTTTGGGTTGATTTTGAAAAAAGGTAGGTAGTTTAGGCTTGATCTCGTAGTTTTTAATAATATTAAGTTTGAGGTTGTTTAGATATGTAAAAACTGTTTCGGTAAAGAAAAAAAGAAAAAAAATGGTGTGGTTAAGCATCAGAGCAAAATTGATAGGATTTTGAAACTTCGAGAACCTTGAAAATACTTTACAGTAGTATTTTAGGAAAGATTATTCACACTTGTAGCTAGTCTGCAAGTTTAAACCATGTTTGTTAAGATCCTAATATTTAGGGATGCAAAAGCATCCGAAATTGATGGGGAAAACCGAAACCCGAACCGGTTGGGTCGGGTTTGGGGGCGAGTTGGCGGGTTTGGATGCGAGTTTGGGTATTGATATAATTTTTTAACCGGGTACGGGTTCTGGTAATACACACCCGATTACCCGTACTTGTATCCGTATTCGTTTACCCAAATCTACATCCGCTTTATTGATATTATATTTAACTAGAATATATATACATTATATGGAGTATATAATTTCTTCCATTATAATTTTTTATATACGTATCTCTATTATATAACATATTTTGTTTTGTACATGAATATTCAAAAGCATTAAATCGTTTAATACGATATTCATTTTCTTTAACTTAAAAAAAAATTAATATATTAGAGTGTTTTCCTTTATTCTTTCGGTGATTTTAGTGTGACTTAATCTTAATACCGTTATTTTGTCCATATATTATTCAATTGGGGATAACCGAAACCCGCGAGGAAACCTGAAAAAACCAATGAATAATATTAATCGGGTACCCAACAGGTAATGGGGCGGATACGGGTTTGGATATTATAAACGGGTACGGGTACACTAAAACCCGCCCCGAACCCGACCCGTTAGTGATATTGATCTTATAATATTATGATTTTACAATAATACAAAGCAAAAATGATCCGTATTTTACGTAGGATCTTAGCAAATGTAAGATATAATAGGATCCTGATTTTGATCATATGATTTTAAGATACAAGCTGATCCGATTTTATTTTTCTGAAACTGCAATCTAAAAAAATACAAAGTTATTAATTATGTTTTATAGAATTCAAAAAACAGCATGTTAATCTTTTTAAACATTATATATTCATAATTTAAAACAACATTTTGAAATATTCATATAATTTTGTGTTTATGATATATGATAATATGTAGATTTGAATAATATTAAAAATACTATTAATAAATTGACATTATAATAGGATTTTAAGATCCCGATATGATATTATGATCTGCAAAAATAAAAACGATTTTGAGTAAGATCGATCTTAAAAAACTTATCTAAACCACGTAATCATATATTTTGACAAGCATCGAATGGTATATGTAAATTTGTATGGTTTTGGATAGAGGGTGCAAAGTAGAAGAGTTGGATTGTTTTGATATGCAAGACATGTAGGATTGATTATAAGGATCACAATGACACGTTTCACTAGCCACGGATTGTTAAAAATGAAAGTCAGCATCAAGATTGTAATGTAGCTCTAAACCAAAAGATTTGACTATTTCTTTAAGTGTTTTTGATAAATTCTATCGTGAGTTTACATTTCATAAAATAAAAAGAAAAAGTCAAATTTGATCTTGATTTATCGAGAAGAAGATTATTACGAGTAATTAACATTAGCAAAACCCATTTATTATCTTTTTGCTCTGTCATATTACATTGATCAACATTCGAAAAATCTAGTGCAGCATTTGTTACATATCGATAACGGAACAAGTCGAATGACTGTGACCAAGTTCTTTTGTTTTTGTCATTCGATCTTATTTTACACGTTTAACGTTTTTGCTACAACAAATCCAATACAATGTTGTATTTATTATAAATACTCTCCGATAAAATATTCAAACTTTCAACTTGTCTCCCAACTTACGCATATACCGTTCGTGGCTCTAGCAAGCTAAAACAAAAAATTTACTCAGTTTAAGTTTGTGTAACGGTAAGCTTAAAACCAGTAAATGAGTCGATCAAAATGTAAGAAATCATGCTTTACCTGAAAATAAAAATTACCAATAAAAATGGTTTTAAAAATAAATAAATAAATAAAGTCACATCGAAACTACAACTACTTAGTTGTGCAATAAGTGATATAAATAAATAAACATGAAACTACAACTACTTAGTTGCGCAATAAGTGATACAAATAAATAAACATGAATACAATATCCATCGTAAGAAAATTGAACTTTCAATCTAAATTGACGCCGTCAATCTCCCCTGTTTATACTTAAAATCTCAGGCAATGACTTTATGGTGAGATTTGATTGGAACCCAATATATAAAGTTTTAGTAAAAGTCAATAAAGAAGGCTTAAATAAGCATACTTTTGAAGTATGGCCGAGCAAATCTACTCGAAAACCGACTCGAACTGACAAACCGACTGAAACCGGATCGAACTAGACCACGGCTTTTGGTTTTGTGTATTTATTTTGGTTTTTGTCAGTTTTGGTTCGGTTTCGGTTCGGTTTTTATTGGTTCGAAACCCGAAAACCGATCAATTTGGTCCTCGATTTGAATTTTTTTTCATTTTTCGGTTTTTGGGTCGAGTTAGTTTTGTCGATTTTGGCCCGAGGCTCACCCTTATTTTGAAGTATCGTACTCAAACTAGCATATTTTTGTCCTCGTTTTCAAAAAGGAGCATACATATATAATTGACTCCACCCAGGCCCAGCCACTTTTCCGTAAAGACTCGACAAAGCAACTATTTTCTTGACCTCGGTATTTTCATAAACCTGATGCAATATTAACATATATTTAGGGTATGCTTGGTTGAAACTCAGGAAAAGGAAAAGGAAAAGACAATGATAATGGTGGGGAAAGTGAAAGAGAAAGAAAAGTGTTCCCTTAATTTATTGGGTAATGGCCTATTATCCACTATTTTGTAATGAGTCATTGCATTATACTCTACAAATCACTTTTTTCATTATCTTTCTTATTCCTCACCCCCGTACCCCCTACCAAGCATGCCCTCACTTTAACATATTGTTTCAATAGTTATATGCTTCCATTAACGAACACAATTTACACAGAAAGAACGTACATTGCCATTAAAATTAGACATGATTAGTATAACACCAACATCAGTCCAAACTAAGACGCAAGTTAAAGGGACAAGCATTGTACAAACCTGGCCAGTGATTAGATCAACATTTATCATCATCCGATGACCTAAACAACCTTTCATTATAACTTTTGAATAGTCAATTGGTAGAACTCCGACCCACATTGAGAAACCAAACTCTGATAAATGTCAAAGAAAGAAGGTAAACAAGAGGCTAAGTGTAAACAAACAATATGAAGAACAAAATAGACATTTATAACTCAAGGATCCATATAATAAAACCGAATTAACTTATACAATTAATCAACATCAACAACTAAATTCACAAACAAGTCCTTAATCATTTCACAAATCCATTATCAAGTCTTCACACTTCATCAATGGCAACTCAACAAGACATCTTTGTTGATGGTTCGGAGAGTCATCCTCCCATGCTATCACGGGGTAATTACATACAGTGGTCGAGTCGTATTATTAGCTATGCTAAGAGTCAACCTAATACGAACCTAGTCGTATTATTTTGAATGGTCCTTATCAGTTCAGAGAGATCGAAGACCTTGGTGATGTAACCCGTCCCCCTAGTACCTCTATTCACCCGACTGATGGTGTCTTGATTGGTAATGAAGTGGTCGAATTTCTGAAAAAGAAGAAAAAAAAGCGTTCTTGTTGAAAATTGACTTTGAGAAGGCGTATGATAGTATAAATTGGTCTTTTATTCGAAACTCGATGATTCAAATGGATTTCGGGGATCGATGGTGTAATTGGATTGAGGCTTCTTTTAAATCAACGAGGATATCAGTTTTAGTAAATGGGTCTCCAACGGATTAGTTCAGTATGGAAAGAGGGATTCGTCAAGGGGATCCATTATCTCCATTTTTTGTATCTTATCACTGTAGAAGGCCTTAATGTTATTTTAAAAGAAACGGTATCAAAGGGTATCTACAAAGGGGTGCAAGTTGGCGTGGAAGGGATGACTCTTTCTCACCTTCAATACGCGGATGACACACTTGTGTAAATGCAAAAATTCTGATGAGAATCTTAGAGTGTGTACAACAAGCATCAGGTTTGAAAATAAACAATAATAAATCAAAGTTGTACGGTGTTGGTGTTAGCAATCAGGAGGTGGATTGGATGGCAAATCGAATGGGATGCTTGTCGAGGAGGATGTCGTTCATGTATCTTGGCATTCCTATCGGTTTAAATATGAAAAAGATTGATAGCTGGAATGGAATTGTCGAGAAGTTCAAACATAAACTGTCTGATTGGAAAGAAAGGTCAATTTTCTATGGTCGAAGACTACCTCTTTATTATTTCTCAATGTTTCGTGTGCCGGAGGCGGTTCTTAAAAAGTTAGAAAGTATTAGACAAAAGTTTTTTTTTTGGGTGGTAGTGATGAAAACCGGAAAGTAGCATGGGTAAAATGGGATCGTGCACTGAATAAAAAAGTTTCAGGTGTTTTAAATATTGGGAGTTTAAAAGCGTTAAACTAGGGTTTATTAGGAAATTAGTGGTGGAGGTTTTAGGTTGAGACAATAGACTTTGGGTAAAAATTATCAAAAGTCTTTATGGTGAAAGTGGTGGCCTCGAGGAAGATGGTAGAATTGGAGTATGTGGGAAGTGGCATGATATCATAAAAATCGATAGAGATATAGAAAGTGTAGGCATTCGATTTACTTCCTCGTTCGAAAGAAAGTTAGGTGGGGGTGATAATATTCTCTTTTGGTTGCATAGATGGGTTGGGGATTTTACACTTAAGGAAAAGTTCCTTAGACTGTTTAGATTAGAGAGTAGGAAAGAGGTATCAGTGGCGGAGAGAGGAGTATGGAGGGAAGGTGGATGTGAGTGGTCGTAGGAATGGGAAAGAGGAATAAGGGGGAGGGTAGCAGGGGAAATTGTGGAAATGACTGCTTTGATTCATTCGTTTACTCCTAGTGTGGGGCAACCTGATACATGAAGTTGGAATCTTGAGGAAAATGGGTTCTTCATGGTAAAAAGATTAAGAGAAGCAATAGATTAAAAAAATTCTACAAAGGTCTAATACATGGCAAGAAACAAGATAGTGCAAAATCATTCCAAGAAAAGTTTCTATTTTTAGTTGGTGTCTAAATCAAGGTAGAATCCCAGTTCGTTTTTGGCTTGATCACATTGGTTCAAATCATTCCAAGAAAAGTTTCTATTTTTAGTTGGCGTCTAAATCAAGATAGAATCCCAGTTCATTTTTGGCTTGATCACATTGGTTTGGATATTGATTTGATGCTTTGTCCTCGTTGTGACGAGGAGGTAGAAACGATAGATCACTGTTTCTTGAGATGTGGTCGGGTCTTAGAAGGGTGGAGAAAAGTTCTTGATTGGTGGAAGATGAGTAATGTCAATTTTGGTTCGGTTGACGAGGTTATAAATTATAAAGGCTTAGTACAGTTTAACAAAAAAACAAAAAACGGTATGGAAAGTGGTGGTGTGGTCGACGTTATACAATATATGGCGGGCTCGAAACAAAAGAGTTTTTGAGAATATACTTACAAATCTGTCAACTATATGTGATGAAGTTCAAGTCATGTCTTTCTTTTGGATCGATAACAGAGTCAAAGGTACCATTTCATCATGGTTAGAATGGGTGTCGGACCCGGCTCGGGCTTGCGAGTTCTAGGGATCCACGGTTGGTATGATTTGTAGATTTTTTTTAACGTCCAGTCGTTTTTTAGCCTTCAGTTGTTGTGGTCTTGGTTGTTCCTACTTTATACTTATGTTTCTACTGCTTTTAAACTCTGTCCCATTATCACATCTGATTATTTTAACTTTCTTATCATATAGCTTTTCTACTTCAACAATAAAGTTCTTAAGGATTTCACTAGTTTCATCCTTAGTTTTCAAAAAGAAAACCCATGTAAACCTGCTATAATCATCAGTAATCACAAGACAATACCTTTTATGATTCAAACTCTGAATAGAAGTAGGACCAAATAAGTCCATGTGAAGCAAATACAGAGCTTGAGAATTAGAGTTATGTTGCTTGGGCTTACAAGAAGCTCTCTGTTACTTACCTTTAAGGCAAGATGTAGGAACTAGAAGGGGTTGAATAGTTTCACCGTTACAATTTGCTTATAAAAGTATTTCGCCGCTTTTAGGTCCGGTTAAAAATTCTTTTACAAACTTGCTGAATTTTACTAGTTATGTGATATCTTCTAAACTAGTGATGAAAGTAAGATGCAAGTAAAGTAAAGAGTAAAGAAAGAGCACAACCAAAGAGATGCCGAGATTTATTGTGGTTCGGCATGAAGCTCACTCTTCTTCCTACTCCACCCCCGAGTACCACACTCGAGAGTTATCTATCACTGTATCAACACACTCCCTCAGGCGGAGCAATCCGTGCACAAGCTTACACCAAGTTTACCGATACTAAGCGGAATGTCAAGTTCTAATCGTAGCTAGAACCAATCTACTTCAAGGCCCACGTGGCCACACGAACAAGCACTCTTGTCCCACTTAGATCGACACACGATCCAAGCCTTCACACGAACGAGCACTTCTGTTCACTTGAATCTTCACCCGATTCAAGTCTTCACACACGGACTTCACTAAGTCCAAATCTTCACACTAGAACTCCACTAAGTCCTAGCCTTCACACAACACCACACAAGCTACTACAAGTACTAATCTAGATACAACACTTCTCGGACTTACACGTTGTCCGTTTCAAACCTAACCTCGACTCACACACAAGTCGGATCTACTAATATACAAGATTAGAATTTAGAGGAAGAAGAGAATCGTAACACTTGTTACGTTTGTGTGTGGACTCTTATAATATCTCGAATCTTCACTACTTCAAGAGTTCTTCTCTTGCACTTTGATGTAGAGGAGGAGGAAATCACTTATAAACATATACCGACATGTTCTAGTGATCAAAGAGGAGAGAAAGGAAGAACATAATGTTTTTGTGCAAAAGGGATTATTTTACTGAGAAGGAACAATTCGGTATTTATACACGACAGGAGAGGGGGTGACGGTCCCTTAAACATGCGACGATCCTCTATCACTAAGGGACCGTCAGTCTATTTACAGGACCGCCCCAACAGACACTCCTCTTTTTCTCCTGACGTGGTGAAAGTTTATTTGGTGAAGTTTTCTGTCGGTTTTAGGCGGGAAAACTAGCTGTTATGCTTTTGAATTTTGAATGTTTGATTTTAATAAAACATTTCTTTAAAAACACAAAAATACATTTTGTAAAAATATTTTGTCATACATAAAAATGTAAGTTTTGAAGAAAATAAAATCTTTGATCACTTTACTAATGTCGGTATGAAGTTTGTTCATACCTGAAGTGCCGTTGTAGTAGATACGTGGAAAAAACGAGTTTCCTCGATTAAAAACTTATTAACCGTAAGTTTACGTTAGTGTTTTCATATTTTGTGATTATCAAAACATGTAGAGACCGAATAATGCAAACAACATTTTTGACATTATTTGTATTAACATAAGAAACACATGTTTGGTCATTTTGAAAAAGCTTTTGAGGTAAACCTCTTACTAAACCATCTTTCACAATTTTGTTAATGGTTTTAAAGTTGACATGACCAAGCGTTCTATGCCATAACATTGACTCACCCAATGTAGCTTTTGCAACAAGGCAAGTAAGATTCTCCTTAGGAACAATCTTCTTCATGTCAACACTGTATATATTGCCCTTTCTAGGAACTTTGAGCAGTACTTGACTTTCATCAGGTAGCTTAAAGTCAGGAGAAAGAATAAGACATTCAGAGTCAGTAAAAAGAACTTTGTTCTTTTTGTCACACATTTGTGAGACACTAAAGAGATTATACTTAAGCTCTGGCACAAAATACACATTTTTAAAGTCAAGTTTACCGGTTTTAATTGTACCTTTACCAGTAATTCTTCCACTTATGCCTTCTCCAAAAGTACCCTCCATCCAATGATTTGAATTCTATGAGGTATGACATGTTACCAGTCATGTGCCTTGAACATCCACTATCAGCATATCCTTGATCTTCTTTTTCATATTTTGAATGTTCCTGCACATAAAATAAAATAATTAGTTTCCTTTAGGGACCCAAGCCATTACTGACTTGGATCTACCTCGTGCATCAATGTAATTATATTTATTCAATGTTATTAACGCACCATTTAGTTTGATAGGTCTCCATACCTAACATGCTAAGGCCTTCATAGCATTTCCCCAATTGCCCTTAATAGCTTGTATTTGTCTATCAGTACTAACTATTGGCCTAGCAGTAGAAACTGTTAGCTTAGCAGTTGTGACCTTAGGCACCCATTGTTGATTATACCCAACTTTTTTTTTTTTTTTTGTGCAAAGGTGAAATATATTATTATCTCCAAATTATTGTACAATGCTTGTAACATACACATCTGTTTTGGACAAGTCCCAAAAACAGATCACTAAACAGACAACATACTTCTGATATCTGATATAGTATCATACTAGACCTTAACCAATACAGAGAATTTCTACACAGGCCTCTCATTCTTTTATACAAGCACAATGCTTTCCTTTATCATTCACCTTTTTTGCACAATACCATCTAGCTACATTTCCAATACTCTCTCCACCTTGATCATTCATCCTGCCACCACAATAACCAAGGTAGAAAAGAGATTGGCATCACTAGGCACCCATAACCTCTCCACAAGCAAGGGCTATACCAATTGTGTTACATTTCCATCTACTACAATGGCTTCACACAATTGGGAACACACACCTTGCGGTGAGTACCAACCATTACCTCCTTGGCAGTTTATAGATAGGACCAAGTAGGTTCATCTTTCACTCCTAACTATTCCTATCTTCATACACTGCCCACCAAAGCTCACTTACCCTTCACATATTGGAAACCTACTTTATGGTTCTCAAAAACTGTTAGTCTAAGAAACTTGTCAAAATAGATCTCAATTACCTAACAAAGGCCTATTGGAATCTGTCATTGAAGCTTAATAGAGTAGCAGTTTGTTGAGGTCCAAGATACAAGGCCATCGATGTGTAGTAAGCTTTAAGAACATAGATTCTAGATCAGCAATGAAGATCTGAATCTACATGGTTTAACCATATATTGTAGAGAATAAGAGTATAATTTCTCTACTTGATACATTCCAATTCACTTGTATCCCATGGACTCCAGCTGTAGTCAGAATGAGAAGACTTGTTCCAGCTAAATCCATTTGATAATTTGATAAAATCACTGTTCCATTCCTTTTGCAGGAAACTACCTTATGGTAGCATACCTATGTAGTTTGGATGTAATCCCAAAAGCAAAGGATGCCCCAAGATACTAGCCATCTGCATTAATCATTATCTGATGTGATCCAATCTTATGTAACTTCATTAGCCCAAACACTCCTTAACAAACATTTTAGCAGAATTTGATGTCCCATATTGTTGCAGCTTCTTGGACTCTTGTTGTTTTCTTTGTCTTCAAAGTCATCAATTTAGCTCTTATTTCCTCCAGCATAACTTTCACAAGACCCTGCACCTCTCTTTCCTCATTCCTGAAAAGTCTATTGTTTCTTTCTTACCACAAAAAATAGACTGTTGCAGCAAAACTTATCTTCATAATGATGCTCCATATATTTCGATGATTCTTGTGGGAAGACAAGTTGCTCACAATGTTCATCCATGTATCATCAATGCTAACAATTCTTGCTTTAACTTTGATCTCAGTCCAAACTTTCTTAGAATAATCACATTGGAAGAATAGGTGGTTATGAGAATCAGGCACTGTTTTGCATAAAGAGCATTCTAATGTCTTGTTTGGATACCATTTCATAAGCTTATCTTGTGAAATAAGTTTCTCCTTCACAGCTAGCCACAATATGAAAGTATGTCTTGGAATGCAATGAGAGAACCATACAAGCTTTGCCCAAGACACAATGTGACTGTTTTCTCTAAAATCCAACCAAACTTGTCTAGTAGAGAAATTGACTGTTTTTCCATTGTTTGTAATCCGCACAGGTTTGTCTGTATTGTCACCAAGGGTAGGGGAGAAATTTTTTGTAGAATGGTGTGCCTGTTAACCCATTCTTGTGGCCATTTCCATCTACCATCTTCAATCAAATCACATATAGTATTTTCGTCCCCAAATCCTGCTGCATAAATTTCTCTATTACTGAGAATTCTACTTAGAGGTTGATTCACAGGCCATCTATCATGCCACACTGATGTAGCTTTTCCATCACCAATTTGATACCTTATATGTTCCTCCACTTGTTGTCTAAGCCCCAAGATAGTCTTCCAACACCAGCTGTCAGAACTTGTCATATTCACATCCCATACATTTCTTCCTTTGAGCTTAACTGTATTGATCCATTTAACCCATAGGGATTCCTTTTTAGTTGCCACATTCCACAAGTGTTTAACCAGAAGAACAGTGTTCCATGATTCCAAAGGTTTTAATCCCAGCCCACCTTGATCTTTTGGCCTGCAAACCTCCTTCCAGGCAACTCTAGCCTTTCCTTTTGTTAACTGACCACTGCACCATAGGAAGCCTTTGAAAAGAGTTTCAATTTCATTTATTACACTGATTGGAAGTTTGAAAACAGATCCCCAATAGACTTGCATAGATGATAGTACAGATGCAATTAGTTGAGCTCTACCTGCATAAGATAGACTCTTGTTTTTCCAATCACATAACTTTTGCTTGACTTTACTCACAAGGTTTTTGCAATCTTTAACACCAATCTTCTTATCCATCAATGGCACTCCTAAATATTTCACTGGAAGCTTCCCACTCTTGAAAGGCATGATACTTAGAATTGTACGTTGTTCTTCCTCATTAAGACTGCCACAAAAAGCAGTACTTTTACTCATATTAGGAAATAATCCAGATACTTCACTGAATTTCTCAATAGCATTCTTGATGACTGTAACAGAGGTTGCATCAGCATGACATAACACTAGCAAATCATCAGCAAAGCATAGGTGTGTAATCTTCAAGCTTTTGCACCCAAAATGATACTTGAATTTCTTTTCATTTTTTATCCCTTCTTTTATGTACAAATTTAGAATTTCCATGACCAATGTAAAAAGGTAAGGAGATATTGGATCACCCTGTCTCAATCCTCTGCCTCCTTTGAAATAGCCACATCTGTAATACTCCGTAAAATCCCTGGTCATTTATTAATGCTAATTTTTGACACTATTCTAAACTAAGCCATTTTTGCGGGCTAATTTGAAATTTTTATATGAGACACCGTTTGTTTGACACCCGATTATTTTTTATCACCGTTTATTTAACACCCGATTATTTTGGTCACCCTATGTTTGTCACCAGGTATCACCCGATTGCCACTCTTGGATGCCACCCAATGAGGTTAACACCGGTAACTCCCACTTGCGACCCGACACCCTGATTGGACACCGATATATTATTAATATATATATATAACGAAATATATATTAATTATTACGAACTATTATCACTATGTATATATAAGTATATATATACGTATGAACGACACCGTTTATATTTTCATGGTTTTCACGAACCGAAACCGATACCGAAACTAAACTCACGATTATACTAGCCATCGATACCTCGTTATTTTGGGTCGATCATCACCCTAAGCCCAACCCATATTCTTCTTTTGCTATGGGCCATATACCACAACAAGCCCAACAACCAATCTCTATTTCAATGTTTATTTGGGCCAAACACCATCACAAGCCCACAGGGTTCTCTTTTGATTTCTATGATGCACTTGGGCCAAGTTTTTGCGCAAGCCCATATAGTTGTTACTTTCCTTTGCGCTGCATGCTACTCACACGAATAAGATGGTGCACAACATGAATATTACACACGTTTTCTCTATGGTTCCCTACTCACACAACACAAACATGTAACCTCTCGTTGACCTTGTATCATGCGACATTGAGCCACCATTTGTAGCCGCCAAACCATTAGACAATCGCAATGTTCACCTAGATATCCAAATTGGCTAATAACCAAGGGATCGAGTGTTCCCTGTTCCCCAACCAACAATTACCACATGTGCACAAATTCTATTGTTTATTACTCTATTAAACCTAGCTATACTTAAACTAATCCAAAGCAACCATCAATGCTTCCATTCTACACTACTCGACTTGACTAGAGATTCAAGGACAAGAGACTAGGTTGTCTCCCATCGAATGACCACTAAGAGACATGTCTCACCATGTCAAACATACAACTACTCTTACTACCCTATATAAGTCACATTAAATGCTAACTTACTCACACTCTCAAGTTTCACCAAGTTCTCAATCACAAAACTCTCTACTTCTTTCTTGGTTGCTGTCGAACGAGAATAGGACGCACACGCAAGGTTTTGGATCAAGAATACGAGTTGGGTAGCTATTATTGGATAAAGGTCACTACACGAAGAGGGTATCACTTTTGCTTGTTCTCGTTTGCTCATATCACGCGAACTCTTCACCACCATTTTGGTGTTGTAAGTTACCATCACCCTTTTCAATTCCTACTCTAGTTTTATGCATATCACTTTAAGATTCTCACACGATGCACATTATTTTCTTAGTATATCACACTCATTACACTTATGACTATTTTTACACGCCTCGGCACCCTTGAGGAAGGGCCTCGCCATTTCATTTTTACACGTACGATATGTAAATATTTTTCGACAACCTACATCTTCGACTCACACTTAACCAAACCTAACTAACATGCAAGCCATACACGATCGTATACTATGAAAACTAAACCTAAACCAAATCAATGTCGAACAATGTTTTTAAGCAAAATAAAACACCCTTGGGCCTAGCATGGGCTAACGAGCCCATTGAGTTTTTCAAAAGGAAATTTCGGTTCAAAAGTTTGAGAATAGCGAGAGGTATAAAAACATATTTTAAAGATTGCTACAAGTTATAATTACCATTTTTATTGTAATAAAAAGGTTTGTTTTTCGAAAACTTAACCAAGGACTATTTTTGCAAAAAGTCGCGTTAAAGGACTAAAAGTGACAAATCATGATAACTTTCGGACTAAATATCATATTATCGATTTCTAATAGAAGTTGAGGGTGAAAACTGTAATTTTCAAAAGTTTGAGGAACAAAGTGTAAAAAGTACTAAAAGGACTAAAAAGTAATTCTTTTTTGACCAAGGGGTAAAAAGTGTAACTTTATTAAAGTCAAGGGTAAATTTTGACAAAAGGATATTTTAACTTTTTATATAAACATATATATTGTAACTTTTAAAATAAAAATGAATTTTTACTAAATTTTTTTAATTATAAATATTTTTATTAAACAATATTATTTTCACAAATAAATAAATATTTAATAGACAACGTTTTGAAAAAACGTTACAAATAACTACGTAAAGTTATTTTGGAATGTGTTAAGACACCCGAATGGATATCACCGTACACGAGACATATCACATGTCATTTACGAATCAAATCTAAGACACCGATGACTATATATATATAGGTCGCAAGTCGGAGGAATTTCATTGCTAGTCATAGCAGTACACCGTCACTTTTGAGCACCGTTGTGATTTACACACCTGTCAGGTGAGTTCATGGTCCCACATTTTTAATTGTTTTTAAACCCGTGGGAAGATACATGCTATAAATCGAACACAAGTATTTTTCTGTATGTTGTTACAATCTGATATTGCCTAAGTTGACACCCGTGCTACAAGTCCCTCATATCACGAACCTTAATTACTTGCGAGTGAGCGCGAATATAGTTGGTAGGTCTATCAGAACGGCAACCCACCACTGTCAAGGTGATCACTTGGCAGGAGGTGTGCTATATTCGAGGTACCATGGAAATCTGGCACATTTCCTGTCACCGAGGGCCCCTTGTCATTTACATCCTCTGTGGTGTAGGTGATTGTTATTATCTTTATGATATGTCGAATCAATGTTAAGGCTTGCATTTCGTGAGGCTTAGGAGCAATATTTCACCAGTTTAGTCAAGACCTGTCTATCTTGGCTTGTTTATTTCAAATGCTTGACTTGTGTTCACACTATTACTATTTAAACTACTATGGATTCACTCAACCTTTGTGTTGACTTTTTAAGCATGTTTATCTCAGGAAATTAGCAAGCATGGCGGCACGGAGCTGGCAAAAGGGCACACAGGACCTCCCTTGTTATTTCAATAATTATATCATTCTTTTCAAACTCATCACTTCTTTTGCGAAACTATTAACATTTTGGAAAAATGTTTGTAACTCTGACTATTTGAGTTTTCATGGAATGATATTGACTATCGTTTGAATTGTTTTCTATGAATATGACTGTGTACTAAACTGTAATGACCCCGATTAGACTTCCGCTGCTTATCAAAATTTCGGGGTGTTACAACATCTATCTCCATTCACACATAAAGAAAACTTAGAGGTTGTTATGCATGCCATTATCCAACTGATCATAGTTCTGTGAAATCCAAACTTGCACAAAATACTTTCAATGAAATCCCAGCTCACTGTGTCATAAGCTTTTTGAATATCAATCTTGAATGAGCATCTTTTAGGACCATTAGCATTCTTGTATCCTCTTAATAACTCTTGAGTAAGAAGAATATTATCAGTAATTGCCCTGCCATGAATGAAAGCGCTCTGGTTTTGATCAATGATCTTATTAAGAACTTTGGTGAGTCTGTTTGTCAGTATCTTGCTTATGCACTTGTATATTACATTGCAGCATGCAATGGGTCTGAAATCAGACACCTTGAGTGGGGTAGGGATCTTAGGTACCAGAGTAATTAAAGTGGCATTAACTTCCCCTAGCAGTCTTCCTGTAGAGAAGAAATCTTTTATAGCTTTGCAGAAATCATCTTTCACCACATTCCATGCTTTTTTGAAAAACTTTGAAGTATACCCATCAGGGCCTGGAGCTTTGTTGTCATCAATATCAAATAGAGCATTTTTTATTTCTTCCTCATTGACATCAATAATCATTTCCTCTGTTTCCTCTTCACTAATCTTGTTTACAAAAATTCTGCTATCTTCATCATCCAAAGGTTTTGCATTAGATGTTGTTCCAAGAAATTCTTCAAAGTGCCGCACAAACTGCTCCCCCACTTGGTCATGATTATAGATAGAACCATCTTCACCCATGATAGTATGAATTCTGCTTCTATTTTGTCTTCCTTTTAACAGCTTATGAAAGTAAGCAGAATTCTTGTCACCTTCTCTGAGCCAGTCAATTTTAGCCTTCTGGTAAAGGAGTTTTTCTTCATCTTGACAAGCTTCTGTATATTCACCCATAATAGCCACTTCTTCTCTCAGCTTTTTATTGTGAGGATCCTTATCAATTTTGATTTGAACATCAGCAAGCTTCATCTTGAGGTCACTTACTTTAGTAAATAAGTTTCCATTTTTCCAGTTCATTTCATTAAGAGATGATTTAAGACCTTTTAGCTTCTGAACCATCTGATACATTGAGTGCCCTTGAATACTGATTTTCCATTTGTCTTCCACAGTTGAGAGAAATTCATCTTTATCTGCTACATAGTTAGCAAATCTAAAGGATTTTCTGCACTTCTTCATGGCACCAGGACAATTCATGACAGCTGGGCTTTTTTCTTGAAAAAGGACTTTTTAACTGTTTATGCTAGCTTATAATTTTTAAATTTTGGTTTAACACTTGAAACAGTTTGCTTGAGAGTAACAATCTTGTTTGGTCTAACAATAAAAAGTGGTTTGATGCTAGGCTTCAACATGACTGCTCTGGGTGTCATTTTAACATTTGCCTTAGAGTGAGTTTGCCTTGTAAATTTATTTGTGTTCACTCTAGCACTTATATTCCCAGAAACCCCTACATCCCTTGAAACTACCTTTTTCCATGGATCATGGTTACAAAATGCAGCCAGATGATCAAAACTACTACATACAAAACATGTTTTGTTCTGCATAACAAAGTCACTACCTAGTTGTTGAGATTTCAAATTATTCCAATTTCTTTGATTACCTCTAGATGTTGAACTATACATCTCTGCATATCTAACAGTATTCCTAACCGATTTTATATTTTCTTGTTTAACCACTTTAGGAACATTTGACACTTCTACTTTAACCTCTGACTTAACCTCAGGCACAAACTCATTGACTAAAGAAGTGTCACTTGTACTTTCAAAAGAATCCTCGGGTTGTTTAACATTAGGACTCTCATTGGTCTTAGGACCATACTCTGGAAATTCTGGTTCTTTGAATTCTTCTAAACCAGTGTGAGATAAGTCAATGCCTGGAGGCACAAACATCCCTCTATTAGGAGGTGGTACAGAATTATATCCTTGGCCTGATTTAGCTTTATTAATTAATTGAGCCTCTATGAATTTCTGAACACCTTTAGATGAATATTCAAGTGTGTCAACACTTAATTGTATATTCTCCTTTTGCTCCCTAATCTTTTCTAGATCATATTTAAGCATACTGATTTGAGCATCTCTGGTTGCTAAGTCTCTTTTTAAGACACCTATATCCTCAGTAAAATTTGATTCATTCTATCTATAAAAAGTAAGTTGTTCTTTTAACACTGCTAGTCCTCTTTTATGATTTGACAAATTAAAGTTAACATCATTAAGTTCTATTATTTGACTATCATATTTAACTTTAAGTGACTCATGTTATTTTAAAGCAGAACAAGAGTTGGAACAACTGTTAATATTGTATACCTCAGAATCAAAGAAAGCCATGAGTGCAAACTTAGTTGGAGCTTCTTCCATAAATCTCTAATCAAAAGCACCTCCATCAATAGCCACCATAGCCTTAGAAGAAGGCTCCTTCACATTCACATCCTTCCAATTACTCTTCTTGTGCTCATTGTCTCTGTTGTTTTGTTGTCTGGGGCTTCTGCATTCCCTGGCAAAGTATCATTTTTTCCTGCAATTGTAACACTCCACCTTGGACTTATCATAGCCAGGAACATCACCCGAGTTAAGAGTAATCTTCTTCCCTGTCCTCTGAAAGTACCTCTTAGCCCTTATGCTCATCAAAGCCAATTGCCACTTCAAATCCATAGCTTCCAAGTCATCATCATGTATTTGAAGCAGATCTTCATTGTAGAGATGGGAATCTTCAGCTTTGCTAGCCAAGAAGGCATAAACAGTGTCATCACTTAAATCAGCACTTCTAGTTTTTGAACTAGCAGTACTAACTTTAGGGTACGGAGTAAAAATATTTTCTTCATCATCATAAATGATTTCTATGGTAGATGACAAGAATGTCATGTTTCCAGACCCTCTGCTTGTATTTCCTGACTTCTTCACCTCTGGTTCAACAATCTTAAGGGTGTTGTACAGATCATTGAGAGTCATCTTCTCCAAATCAGGTTTGTTGGTCCAAACAACAACATAAGTATGCCATTCATCTGGCAGACTATTGAGAAACTTCATGTTGAGATCTTCTTGTGGAATTGCAACCTTCAAAACAGCCAGTTGGCTGACAATCCTTTATAGCCTGTTAAACACATGATCAAGAGTTTCAGTGCTTGTGGCACTAAAATTCTTATAGTTTTGCTTCAGCAGAGTTCTTTTAGTCTTCTTAGTGGCTTCATTACCACCAAATCTTTCCACAATAGCTTCAAAGAGAGTCTTTGTAGTTTCATGATGACTGAGGTTCAAAACATGATCATTAGGAATAGCCATGAGTAAAAGATGCTTGGCCTTGAGATCATTCCTTTTGCAAGCCTTTTATCATTTGTCACTGGAGCAGTATTAAGTTTAGTAGACTTGGAACCATCAGCATTTGTCACTTCATACATTGATGGTTTGAAGGAATCTACATTCACTATTATATCCCATAGTGCATAGTCTTGCACCATGAAGTACTGCTCAATTCTGAGCCTCCATCACAATCATTCTGCTTGAGTATTGGTGCAACACCCCAACCCGGCATGGGTCCTGAGCGCTACAGTATGGTGACATACCAAAGCATACAAAGCATACAACGCAAGCGGAAGACTTATAAACACAAAGTTACAAAGGTATTCTAAGGGTACAAAATAAATGCAAGCTCTATACAAGAAGAAATACAAATCCAAACAAAATCTAATAGAATCCAAGTCCACGTCTAATCCAGATGTAAATGGGCTTCTAATCAACGGGGTAGTCCACTAACGCTCCTATGCACTCTTCACCCAAACCCAGCTTCCAACCTAAACCTGCCGCAGGAAAAGAAAACGCGGCTGAGCTTAAAAAGCCCAGTGAACAGATATATAACAAAACAAACGGATAAACAAAACGTATATAAATATGAGAAACAGGACATCATAAGCTTCTGCTGAAAGGAATATCATCTGTCAAATGCATAAGAGATTAACGTACGCTGAACGAATATCATAAGTCAAAGGGAAACGAATTATCAAAGATATATTACATAAGCATAATCATAAGGAAAAGGTAACGAGCACGTATCAACAAAGAAGCGTCTAAACAAGGTACTTGAATAGACAAACGAATCATAAGAAAGCCACGAGCCGACCTACCGAGGTACTCGATAGATCTCCTACCACATAATCATATATCCGACAAATCCGACATACACAAAGAGGGGAGACCTCTAAGTACCAAATGGAGGAGCGACCTCCCAAACGTGAAGGAGTGTAAAGCACACACCCACATTCACCCTACACATAATATATCCAACATATCCGACAAAGCCTAGGATGCATCCATACGCCCCCCCTACAAAACAAAACATATATGCACCCTGCTCGCATGACAGGTATACACATATCATAAGTGCGCAAAGAGTACTCATATCATATCCTACAAAATGGGGACGCCGTGGATCAATCACACCTCCACAGAAAGTGTCATGCCATTGGTGCTTCAATGACACGCCCATGGTACCTCCATGGGTAGAATAAAAACTCGGGCATAAGAACATAATCATATCAAACAAAGCATATCCATAACAAACGAATCATATCATAATCAAACAGAATCTCAACCAGGAGATAGTAATCAAGTAATCAACAAAATGGATAGCAACGAATCATATCAAAGGGATCATAGCAAAGGCTTATATCAACGAATCATATCATAGCAAACGAATCAAGTCAAGGATCGAAAAGTCATGAGAGAGAGAAAACACCCTTACTGAAAAAGGGTAGAATATCTGTACTAATAACGAAGAATGTTTAAAAGGAGAGACTGAATATCCGTACCTTAAAATTAATTCAACGCGTACACGAAAACACAACTTATTCCTTCCTCGGTTTATCTACAAGTATTAAGATACGAATTATTAAGCTTTTACTGATCGAATACCATCATACTTTACGATTATGTATTGTTTACTTTATTGCTTGAAAGTTGTTAACTTAGACCATTCATTTTAAATTTTTTAAGGGAACTATACTTGGCTCATTTATATACAAAAGTGATTACGTATCTGTTACTATCAAGTCTCTCTACATAATAAGGTTTATAAAAATATGATTAATGTTTTCCTTAAAATAATACTAATTATATAATGTCTTTAGTAATATGTCAATATTATCTTGATAACCTGCTACTGATTTGCATGGACTTCCTACTATAAAAACATAAGTGTCCATGCGTAAACAATTCATTATATCAGTGTTTCATGCATGCGTATAACCACCAATCTCTTTAATCTCAACTTGCACAAGAAGACCACATGAACTCACACGAACCCTCGCGAACCCCCGCGATACTAAATTTAAACCACGAACCCTCGTGAGATCAAAACTAACCAAACACGCTCTTGATATCATTATTTCGAGACACCGCAAATCAAGCAAACACTACGAGGCAAACTAGGGCTAGACTTAACGAGCCAATATAAAGAGGTGCGAAGGGTTCCAAATGAGCAGCAACAAATCGCGAACCAAACTCCATTTAGACACGACTTAAGCAACATGTTTAACTCTGGTTTAGCACACACACATCGACGCACAATTTCAGTCCTTATATAACCAGGTTTCACGAGCCAAACCTCGTCAAAACACTCGCTTAAGATCATAGATTTCACATGTTTAAAACAGCCTGTTAGCCCTCACTTACACACGACACAAACCGATCCAAAACACTTCACATAAAAACATAGAAAACGCACCCTAACCCATCGTTAAGTTATCATGTATACGCCTAGGGTTTTCAGATTTTACACACTTCATTTATGATCATTTGTTTCAGATCTTATGGCTTGATTAGAGGTATATTAGGGTCGATATAGGGCTGGAACAAGTGACACAAAATAGTCTATACTCACGACACAAAACAGTTTACATAGGCGTATATGGTTGTTATTTCATGCAGTTTTTATAGGGACAAGTTAACGAGACAAACAACATATATACGAAGATTATTTGGTATAGTTTTACTGTTGTTACATATATGCTATGTTGAATAAAGAAAGCAAAAAGGAGGACAAAAGGAGACTTATAGAACCTGGTGTCGACTGAAATAATGAAACCGAATGGACACGGAAATTAACTATGGCTCGTAAAGACACCAACAAAACTCCAACGTCTTGCACCCTCACTTGGTCACCAACAAGCTCTCTCCTCGCGATCTCTCTTCTTCTTGGCAGCAAATGATGGAATTATGTGTGTGTTTCTGGTTTGGGTCGATACAAATGAGAGGAGAGGCAAGACGTTTCATGTGAAAATTATTCTTGTTGTTCTTATCTAGTAGAAACACACGACCAAGGAATGGGCTAGCCTAAAAGTCGGTTCACATATATAAATAGGAAACAAGATAACAAAACGTGTCATTCTTATTCACCCAAAACGTGTGAGCTATATAAGGTAATTGGTGGAATTTTGGTTTTTATCAAAAGAAGAAAACGTATGAAGCTTAATCAAAAGATGTGTGTCGTGTGTATTTGTTAGGATAGGATATATACAGTTTAGTTAAGTTTTAATTTGGTACCAAGATTATTAACTTGTATTTTATTTTCTTAATCCATAGTTTTATACTACTTATTTATTCATACAAACTTTAGCTTATAATCACAATATTAATTAAATTGTTAACCGGATTTCTAGGATGTTATAATTCTTCCCCTCTAAAAAAAAATTTTTCGTCCTCGAAAATTGAAGTCGCAAACTTAGACGGAGTCGTAGCGAATAGCAAAAAGATTGTCACAAATATTCTCACGTTCGGGGAGGTTCTTCTAAAAGGATCTTCACAACGAAATAGTTTCTCATGACTTGATCCTGACACACTTGGATAGCCCCAGGCTCTCCAATCATAACAAATCGAATCCAACGAATGCGAAACAATGCGTATCAGATGACAGATGACAGATGACAAATGATAGATAATAGATGGAATCCTACAAGGATATACACATATACCTACAAGGCAAGCACGAAGATAGTACTAAACGATAATTCTTCATCAACTCTTACTGAATTCTGAACGAACAAAGGAACTTTCCAAAGTCGAAGGGGCACAAATCAAATCATCAAACGTATCCAGAATCTCATAAAGAGATGGGAAACATATTCACATTGACGTCCCAAATCACGAATCAGAGTAAAAACGTATCAGAAGGCATAACGGAATAGGTAGACTAATTGTACGGATAAGAACGAATCCAAGGACTAACGTGTCGCGAACTAAAGCTTCCTCAAATTCCAAGACGTCTAAATCTTCTATACCTCTTCTGGAAGCGTGCTGCAAAACGCGATTCTTTGTTACGATCACTGCAGGTGTGCCATGTAGCTTGAATATTCTTCTACCGAAAGAAATCTCTTCGATCTTCCAAGCAAGTCGTCCTAGTCAATGCTCCACTGTACTCCACTCGTGTTGTCCTTCCTCCTGTGCGTGGAAATCTCCGATGTAGTCACCACCGTCTTCATACCATCCCGTCCAGCTCCAGCTTCAAGACTCTGTACATATTAGTACAACTAAGATGAATAGAGTTGATAGATCTGTGTGCTTTACTTCAAACTGCTTCCTTCCATCGTAGAAATTCACACCGAAAACGAAGATGATTCTCGTGTTTTTCTTTCATCTAACACACTAATATGTCATACTATGACAATTTGTCCAAGTATTCATGAAAGACACGATTTATCAATTTCATAGGAATAGTCGTGGTGGTAGCCAATACAATTAGCATTACGACGTTCATAGAGATCACAACGAATACAAAAAGAATTTCTAAGAACATCTCGCTCTTCACACAAAACATGATACGGTTCAGCTTCCAAAAATCAATCCACAACTTCATTCTATCATCATTCTTCTCCACGAATAAAACAGAAACACATCAAGGAATACACAACGAACATTCCAAGCAATCCGAATAACTCTCGAGGCGAGTCTCACCAAACGAAGTAGGTTTCACAACCGCGAAGGATTAACGCACGAGTTTTCAAAACAAAAGTGATCATATTTATAAGGTTAGGAACCATGGTGCAGAATTTTGAGTTTCTCGAATCGCCAATGATGACAAATATAATATGACAATTGTTAGCATCAAAATGCTCAATCAACAAATCCATATCCAGAATAATATTGAATCGAATGTCTCCAACATAAACAGATTAGCAAAACGAAAATCGTCTTCAAATATCTCCAAAACGCATTGAACAAATCGGATATTCATGATGAAAGGTTACAAGATTATCATAAAGATATGATAGGTAGGGAAGAAATCAATAGGGTAGAAGGAATCTCAAAATGCTTATCAAAAGCAAGAGGAAACACAGAATGCGTCGAACACGTCAGATTCATACGTACGCGAATTCTCTGAACGAAAGAAAAGACATCTAAACGAATGAAAAACGAATCAAGAATCGAAGTTCAAAAGAAAGTGATAATCCTTAGGAAATGAAATCTATAAGGCATTTCTACGAAGTCTCAAGGCATTCTAACTTATGTTGCAGGTTCTGATAAATCTTCTAAATCTCCGAAACGAATGATCTTATAAAGGCTTAACTAAAATAGAGCACGAATCAGAGTGATGCGGAAGCAAGATGACTAACCAACTTCTTATCATATAATCTACCCAATCCTCACCGGTCATACTAAAGTTCTTAAGGGGAGAAACCTAACGCAAATTCTTCCAAGGTTATTCCAGAAGCTCCAAAAGTGCAAACTTAAGGGTCCAAATCTTCACAAGCCATAACTTATGTACTACAAGTCGAAACCTAAAGCTCTGATACCATAATTGCAACACCCCAACCCGGCATGGGTCCTGAGCGCTACAGTATGGTGACATACCAAAGCATACAAAGCATACAACGCAAGCGGAAGACTTATAAACACAAAGTTACAAAGGTATTCTAAGGGTACAAAATAAATGCAAGCTCTATACAAGAAGAAATACAAATCCAAACAAAATCTAATAGAATCCAAGTCCACGTCTAATCCAGATGTAAATGGGCTTCTAATCAACGGGGTAGTCCACTAACGCTCCTATGCACTCTTCACCCAAACCCAGCTTCCAACCTAAACCTGCCGCAGGAAAAGAAAACGCGGCTGAGCTTAAAAAGCCCAGTGAACAGATATATAACAAAACAAACGGATAAACAAAACGTATATAAATATGAGAAACAGGACATCATAAGCTTCTGCTGAAAGGAATATCATCTGTCAAATGCATAAGAGATTAACGTACGCTGAACGAATATCATAAGTCAAAGGGAAACGAATTATCAAAGATATATTACATAAGCATAATCATAAGGAAAAGGTAACGAGCACGTATCAACAAAGAAGCGTCTAAACAAGGTACTTGAATAGACAAACGAATCATAAGAAAGCCACGAGCCGACCTACCGAGGTACTCGATAGATCTCCTACCACATAATCATATATCCGACAAATCCGACATACACAAAGAGGGGAGACCTCTAAGTACCAAATGGAGGAGCGACCTCCCAAACGTGAAGGAGTGTAAAGCACACACCCACATTCACCCTACACATAATATATCCAACATATCCGACAAAGCCTAGGATGCATCCATACGCCCCCCCTACAAAACAAAACATATATGCACCCTGCTCGCATGACAGGTATACACATATCATAAGTGCGCAAAGAGTACTCATATCATATCCTACAAAATGGGGACGCCGTGGATCAATCACACCTCCACAGAAAGTGTCATGCCATTGGTGCTTCAATGACACGCCCATGGTACCTCCATGGGTAGAATAAAAACTCGGGCATAAGAACATAATCATATCAAACAAAGCATATCCATAACAAACGAATCATATCATAATCAAACAGAATCTCAACCAGGAGATAGTAATCAAGTAATCAACAAAATGGATAGCAACGAATCATATCAAAGGGATCATAGCAAAGGCTTATATCAACGAATCATATCATAGCAAACGAATCAAGTCAAGGATCGAAAAGTCATGAGAGAGAGAAAACACCCTTACTGAAAAAGGGTAGAATATCTGTACTAATAACGAAGAATGTTTAAAAGGAGAGACTGAATATCCGTACCTTAAAATTAATTCAACGCGTACACGAAAACACAACTTATTCCTTCCTCGGTTTATCTACAAGTATTAAGACACGAATTATTAAGCTTTTACTGATCGAATACCATCATACTTTACGATTATGTATTGTTTACTTTATTGCTTGAAAGTTGTTAACTTAGACCATTCATTTTAAATTTTTTAAGGGAACTATACTTGGCTCATTTATATACAAAAGTGATTACGTATCTGTTACTATCAAGTCTCTCTACATAATAAGGTTTATAAAAATATGATTAATGTTTTCCTTAAAATAATACTAATTATATAATGTCTTTAGTAATATGTCAATATTATCTTGATAACCTGCTACTGATTTGCATGGACTTCCTACTATAAAAACATAAGTGTCCATGCGTAAACAATTCATTATATCAGTGTTTCATGCATGCGTATAACCACCAATCTCTTTAATCTCAACTTGCACAAGAAGACCACATGAACTCACACGAACCCTCGCGAACCCCCGCGATACTAAATTTAAACCACGAACCCTCGCGAGATCAAAACTAACCAAACACGCTCTTGATATCATTATTTCGAGACACCGCAAATCAAGCAAACACTACGAGGCAAACTAGGGCTAGACTTAACGAGCCAATATAAAGAGGTGCGAAGGGTTCCAAATGAGCAGCAACAAATCGCGAACCAAACTCCATTTAGACACGACTTAAGCAACATGTTTAACTCTGGTTTAGCACACACACATCGACGCACAATTTCAGTCCTTATATAACCAGGTTTCACGAGCCAAACCTCGTCAAAACACTCGCTTAAGATCATAGATTTCACATGTTTAAAACAGCCTGTTAGCCCTCACTTACACACGACACAAACCGATCCAAAACACTTCACATAAAAACATAGAAAACGCACCCTAACCCATCGTTAAGTTATCATGTATACGCCTAGGGTTTTCAGATTTTACACACTTCATTTATGATCATTTGTTTCAGATCTTATGGCTTGATTAGAGGTATATTAGGGTCGATATAGGGCTGGAACAAGTGACACAAAATAGTCTATACTCACGACACAAAACAGTTTACATAGGCGTATATGGTTGTTATTTCATGCAGTTTTTATAGGGACAAGTTAACGAGACAAACAACATATATACGAAGATTATTTGGTATAGTTTTACTGTTGTTACATATATGCTATGTTGAATAAAGAAAGCAAAAAGGAGGACAAAAGGAGACTTATAGAACCTGGTGTCGACTGAAATAATGAAACCGAATGGACACGGAAATTAACTATGGCTCGTAAAGACACCAACAAAACTCCAACGTCTTGCACCCTCACTTGGTCACCAACAAGCTCTCTCCTCGCGATCTCTCTTCTTCTTGGCAGCAAATGATGGAATTATGTGTGTGTTTCTGGTTTGGGTCGATACAAATGAGAGGAGAGGCAAGACGTTTCATGTGAAAATTATTCTTGTTGTTCTTATCTAGTAGAAACACACGACCAAGGAATGGGCTAGCCTAAAAGTCGGTTCACATATATAAATAGGAAACAAGATAACAAAACGTGTCATTCTTATTCACCCAAAACGTGTGAGCTATATAAGGTAATTGGTGGAATTTTGGTTTTTATCAAAAGAAGAAAACGTATGAAGCTTAATCAAAAGATGTGTGTCGTGTGTATTTGTTAGGATAGGATATATACAGTTTAGTTAAGTTTTAATTTGGTACCAAGATTATTAACTTGTATTTTATTTTCTTAATCCATAGTTTTATACTACTTATTTATTCATACAAACTTTAGCTTATAATCACAATATTAATTAAATTGTTAACCGGATTTCTAGGATGTTATAATTGGTAGCTTGGCTGTGGTTGAGGACGACTGAGTTGTTTCCATGTCCATCTTCTTGAATGAGAACAAAAGTGTTTCTTCTGGATCTTCTAATTCAAAGTATCAGAACCTGTCTCTGATACCAATTGAGAGGATCTAAACACATAACTTTTGTTGAAGATACTTTGAGTAGATATTAAGTAGTATGCGGAATCTACTAGCCAATACTTAGAAGAATGTTTTGTTTTGTGTAATGCAATAGAACAGTAATTGAATGACAAAACAGTTTAACCAAAATGCTTCAATATTATTAATTAATAATACAAGTGATCTAAGATATCACCAGGGTTACACCTTGAAGCTTTCACAAAGATACGTAGGTGTAAAACACCTAGGACATCCTTTTATAGCACAATGAGTCCTTTACAAGTAATATATCTTGATAATATATTCGTATCAATCTATTTATATAAGATATACATTAAATCTATTCTATACTTATCTTCTAAACGTATCTTCCAAATCTGCCTTCAGCTAATAAGCAATAACAAAGTCCATGTACCAGCAGTACTAAGTTAGTTAGTACTACTAGTTTGACACTTATAGCAGTTTGTACTATTGGTTTAATTCCCAACACCAAGTTCCCTTAAACTAGGATTTGAATAGAAAATAACCTAAGTGTTGTAAATCCGTAAACATAATCAAGTCGAGGAGTGAGTAGTCACTCAGTGAGTCTCATTCAGGATACTCAGGAAAAGTCTAAAGAAGAAAGGCTTTCCACACACTGAGGCGGAACTCAGTGGATGATACTTGAGTCAAATAAGAAGGTGTTGGGTTCAGTGAGTGATGACAAGAACTCATTGAATCCCAAATCTCCTCAACTACTACAAACACTAAACACTTAAGAAGACTGAAAACTTAAGAAGACTGGAGACTTAAGAAAACTGAAGCTTGAAGAGTCTGAAGAAAAGGCGGGATAAGTTTGAAACATATAAGGGTGAGTCCTTATCACTTAGAAGTCAAACTTACCCTTAATGGATTAAAACCAAAGCAGTGTCATCATTGCTTATCAGAAAGCACCATTATCTTATACCCAAAGTAGAATTGCAATAGTGACAAAATGTGTAAGCATTTTGTCCAAAGTAGCTTAGGTCATCTTTGTCTTCTTAGATAACGTTTGTATTACATCTGTGTATAAATATGATCATAAGCAGGAGTAGAAGAGTTAACAAGTTTGTGCAATTAATGCTAAGCATTCACAAACCTTTTCTACTCCTCCAAATACAACTAAGCCCCTGAGATAGCTTAGTTGGTTAGCATAGTTGTACTTAATCTTAGCTTAAGTTTAGAGAGAAGGTTAGCACACTTGTCATTTCAATCTCAAGTGTTATTCCACAAACACTTGGGTATAATTCTTTGATTGATTTCTAATAAGAATTAAACGTTGAAAAATCTTGTCTATTTGCTTTTACGTTTTCTTATAACTGTCAAAGCATATCATTACATTTCTTAACCATGGTGTATGGTTAGATTAACTTTGTAGTTAACTCTAACTGTGTAAACGAGTCCACCAGTTTTTATATGTTTTTTGATATATTTTTAAAAAAAAAATTGAGTTGAATTATTGTATATTACAGGATTTTTTATTTACGTTTAAATTATTTTGCGTTGTATGTATAAATGTTACGCGAAACATGGATTTACATAATTACAAATATAATTATTTACTGCTATAAAAATCTTGTTGTTATGCATTGTAATTTTTTATAAATGTTACAAAGATCAAGTATAAAAAGTGCGTAACTTTTAACAGGTCCAAGATTCATGTCGTGATAATCTTTATTGTCCAAGTCAAAACGCAAGACTAAAGGCCAAGTCAACACCGCCACTGATATTCTCATCATATAAACATTCAAAGTTCCTCACATGCAAAAGTCACCATTTTGTCAATCAACAACCAAAAAATCATTTTGCCAGCATTAAACCATAATCATCTTGTCCCCCAAAAACACGCTTACACCACCTAGATCTTGTTACTTCAAATACCCTTTTCACATTTCATTATATCATGAACATATAAACAACTTTTTGTCATCTGGGTATAGAAGATCATAGCATTTAGTGGCGCTTAAAAATGGCTATTGAACCATCTTTGACTCATGAACTTGGTGAAAAGAGGAAGTCAATATTGGATTGTTCTTCAAATGAATCATCTTTGACTCAGGTTAGTAAATTTGATTCTGTTTATTCTATTTGTCTCTTGGATGAGATTTAGTAGCATTAATTTGAAGTCAAACGTATTAACTTTGACTTGTTCTTTTATGTTTTGAGATGGGATTGAATTCAGTTCATTTCTTTCTTATTTATTTACTTTTGTTTACCCTATATTAGCTAATTATCATTGTTGCAAATTTTATTAGATTTAGTTCCATTGAGTTGAAGTCAAATTTGTTTTCGTTGACTTAGTTATCATGTTGTGAGATCAATATTGGAATTTATATGATCAATCCATGACTTAGAACAAATAAAAGTAGATGAAGTTCATAAATAAAAGTAGATGAAGTTCATAAGATCATTGATATTATTCAAGTGAGTGGTGGAAGATCAGGCAGAAGTAACAACTCAAGGGTGGCCCAGTGGCAAAAGGGCTCGTGATTATCGCTCTAAAATGTGTGAGGTCTCAAGTTCAATTCCTGCTAGGTGCAGACAACCTTGAAGTGGCCACGTCAATCTCCTGAAAAGGGAGGACTTTACCTGGTTTAAGTCTGTGTGGCGGTGGGTTCAAACCCTGTGGATTAGTCGGCCAAAAGGTCGGAAACCATGGTTACCCCCAAAAAAAATATCGTGCAGAAGTGTACTTGATATAATAATACAAAAAGAAAATCTAAAAGTTTAGCAAAAAAGTTAAAATTGCAGGCCGAAAGAAGCGAATTTGGACCCTTTTGTGGCCCTGTTACTTCTCTATGTTTAGAAGTTATGCATTTGTCATGTTTATACTTTTAGAAAGGCAAAGATACGTATGCAAGAAATGAAATCATAAGAGTTGATTTTATGGTTTTGTGTATTTGATAGGGAGATAGCGATTCCGAATCCTATTCAGTTTCGTCATCAATACAAGGCTCGATATCAAGTGCAACATCTTCAGTTGATCAATATAGTACTAATGTTAATGAAGTAAGTAAACAAAAGAAAACACTTAAAAAGTCAAATTCGAAGAAACTCTCCGCCTTTGGGAGCTTCATGTCATCTAGGAGACGGGCACAATCGAGGCTCAGTGAATCTTCAATAAGATTATCAGATGATAGTTCGAGCACACCACCTCATCCTTCTTCTGTTGAAGTATCGGATGAATCTTCTAATTATGTTCAGGTACTACCTCTATAAAACCAAACATGCATCTAATTATAACAAGGCCACAACATTCTCATTCTGTCATGTACTTACACATCATATATGAGTTGGTCACTGGACTTTAATTTGTTACTCAAAGCTGTGTACTTTTTTTTATTAAACCTTTAAATGTCCGGCATGGCTTGACTTTAAAGATTTGATGATTTAATAAGATTTCAAATTATAGTGACCAATTTAGAAATGAAGGGAAAGTACAAGTTGATGATTTCAATGCGAGCCTAGACGGTTAACTGAATTTGTATTTATAAAAGGGTATTTCAGACATTTGACAAATACTCGAAACCGGTACTTTCTATGTAGAAATCTACGCCAAAGTTCACAAGAACAGGAAGTTTGAGATCTGTCAAGATCTTCAGGAGCAAGAATAAGAACAAGTCTAGTTCCAAATTAAAAGAGTCCTCAATCGACAGAAATTCACAAATTTCCACGGAATTAAATCCAGAAAGAGCTACATTTTCGTCGATCCTCAAGGACTCAAAGTTCCCCGAACAGCTAAAGCATCAACCCGGGCCATTAGCACCCGAAGAAGTACTTCCACTTGCAAAATTATGTCCATATCAACATTGCTCTCTTCATGGTCATCATCATCATCACGAGCCCCCAGAAAAACGTCACGCTTACCTTAAACGACGCACTGCAAAGAGCATGAATCCTGTTACACGAACAACAGACAAACGTTCTGGAAACAAACGAGAAACTAAAGTAACAAAAAAGGTTTCGGACACCAATGATGATTTCTCTATAGAATTCTATGCTAAGACAAGATCTGAACCGCTTTCAAGCTATGGTCATCATGATGCTGAGTCTGCTGATATGTTATTTGGTGTGAACAGCTTCCAAGAGAAAAAGAAAGAGATACCCATCTCAAATGATCGAGATTTTAAGGATATACATGAAGCAAAGGATAGAAATTTGGAAGGGTCGAAGATTGTTGTAGAAAAGAAGCCAGCTTTAAAGAAAACAAACCATATGAGCATGTGGCATATGATCCATCGGCATATGGTATCTGGTCTTGCAACTGAATCCGGTGGTGACACAGTGGTTGAGCCAGTTGTCGAGGAAAAGAAATCACATACAAAAGGTATATCATTTATGCTCAATTTTCATTAATGTACATATGATAAATTGGATTAAGTTTGCAAATTAATTATTTTAATAATCAGTTATTGGTTATTTAGTTGCTGACTTCTTAAATAATCAGAAGATCTCAAACATTAAAACATTTGATTATTGTATCAGATTTGGATGATGCTGCGAGTCAAGAAACCGAGATCCGAAAGATGTTTGCAATAAAGCTCGTAAGAGATGCGATCGAAAAGATCCTTCTTCCTGAAGTTCAAGATGATCAATCAACTACGAGTGAAGTTATATCAGTACAAGATTTAACCGAAAATAATCCAAGTGTGGATGAAATGACGAGTGAACGGAAAGAGGAACCTCTAGTGGCACCAGTGGCTGAACAAGAAACAGAAACAGAAACAAAAACCGAAAAACGAGCACCAAAGAGTTGGAGTTACTTGAAGAAAGTGTTTCTTCTCAGGAAATTTGTTAAGGAACTTGAAAAAGTAAAGAAGTTTAATCCCAAGAAGCCTACAAACCTTCCTTTAGCGCCTGAACCCGACAAGGAAACAGTTACTCTCCGACGTCAAAAGACCGGTGACAAGAAAAATTCTGATGAATGGATGTTAGATTATGCTCTTCAAAAGGTTGTTGGTGAACTTGCCCCTACACAGAAACGAAAAGTGGCTTTGCTTGTCAAAGCTTTCGAAACCGTGGCTCCTGCCCAAGAAGATCCACCAGAACCGAGGGCAACTCCTGAGCTCAAAAGGGTCAGTTCTGAAACAAAAGGTGAACTTCAAGAGATTAGTGAATCGCGTGTGGTGGACTCACAGCTAGATTCTGAGAAGAGTAAAGAACCAGAACCTGATTTGGAGAAAGAAAAACGCATGAAAATGTGGCATATGATTTATCAACATGTGGTAACTGATATCGCTACAAAAATTGGATCCGAGCTACTTCTTGATGGGGAAGATTCCACGAACAGTGAAGAAAAGAATATGCAAGAAGTGGAAGATCACATTGAAAGAAATTATAGACTTCAGTTTACTCAAAGTGACGCTGTGAAGCTTGTAAGAGAATCAGTTGATGAAATCCTTCTTCCAGACGTTCCCGACAATTCTTCACAAGATACTCAATCAGTTGCAAGTGACATAGCCTCTGATCAAGATGACGGTGAACTAAAAAAAGTCGAAAAGGATTTCATTATGGATGAAAACAATAAACTGACAAATGAGGGACCATTACCGGCAGTTACAAAATTACAGCAACAAACATCGAAGAATTGGAGAAAATTGAAAAATCTGATCCGGGTGAAACAATCGCTTAAGGCCTTAGAAGGTTTTCGGAAGCTCAAACCGCAAACCCCACAAAAGGAAATCTTGATCAGTGAGCCAGAAGAGGAAAAGGTCGATTTAAGGCGTCAAATGATGGATGAGAGGAAGAAAGCTGAACAATGGATGCTTGATTATGCCGTTCAACATATTGTTACTAAACTAACTCCGGCACGTAAGAAGAGAGTCTCCATGCTAGTTGAAGCTTTTGAAGCAGTCGTCCCGCTTCCAGAAAGTTGAATCTACAACATCTGTTTCAAGATTTCCTGAATTAAGGTAGACATACTGACACACTTTCTTATTTACAAATGGTTAGAGGTGCGAAGATTGGCACTTAAACAGGTTGGGAATAGATCGGACGGGTTGGGTTAAAATGGGTATTTTCGGTATGGGTTGGGTTGGGTTATATTTACTAGAAAAGACCTTTGCTACCCATTTTGGGAAAATTTAAACCGCAAAAGATTCAAAATTGTTACCTCTACAAACGAATGTAATAATAGTGTTTGTCTCATATGTTAATGTGTATTTGATTTGCAGGTACGGGTGATCTAGCAGTTTGATTTCACTGCCTTTAAACTACAAATACATTTACAAGGTACATAGATATCGAGTGATATTTTATACATTCATGGAGAGTATAAAGTATTCTTTAGCAATTTTTGTTGTACAATCTTTCACATGTACAGATCATACCATTATATTGTGTGGTTTGGTGTTTGTATGTGATATATATAGCTATGATTGTGTTCTTTTATCCACTTTTTTGGGAGTTACACTTGATATATATATGAACGTCCTATGATAGTTTTATGATTGTGCTATGATAATATCTTATGATAGTTTAACGATTTGTACTATGATTGGTGCTTTAGATTAGTCATCTCCGGTGATGGACTCGGTCTTTGACTAGTACTTGTACAGTGTACTCCTAAAAATCATAATTCAAATATATACTCTTAGTATACTAGACGTTATGCGCCATCTAGTGAAATAGATGGTGCAGAACGTACTACTCAATGCAATTGTTTGGTTTAAGGTGTGCAATGATTATATAACAGAAACAGCGTAACATGGTCTCGCTCAAGTAGTTATCTGTAAAACTCATCTGATCAAGCTGGTTAGAACTTATGTTTGGCAAAATTAACATAAGTAACATAAATATTTATTAGCACCGTGTTCTCTAGGTTTTAGTTTTTATCTATACTACTTATAATAGATAAAGACTCTCTCCAAAAAAATTCAAATGTACAAAAAATTATGCAATGTTTACAACACTTTAAAGCAAGGAATTTTCATAATTACAACAAGTAAAGCATTGTGTACAACAAAAACAAGCATAACTCAAAATTCAGACCAAAACTTAGAATTTTACATTAAACAGCATTAAAAACACCCCTACACCTAATATTACAATAATTTATACATAATGTACAACCCTCTATTATAAAAGATCTTGAAGCCGATGCTACCAAGAACAGTAGCAAGGAGTTAAAGAGGTTTGATTCGTAAGTAATGTCGTAGCAGGAAGAAACAACAAGGATCTTGTAAGAGTTGAGTGATAGTGTTTTGGTTTGGGAAGAGATGTGTGAAAGTGATAGTGTTTTGGTATAAAGAAAACAAGCGGCTGAGCTATTTTCTTGAGAGAAAAAAAAAATAGATTGACTCATTAGGGTCATATGTTTTTAGGGTTAGTCTTAAATATAGATATAAGATTATCTTGTTTAGAGTTGGGCTGGTAATTTCACATGGCACAAATTTTAAATGAATTGTGTTGGACTGGTGATTTCATTTGGGCTTTTAATCCGAAATTTATTAAGCTTTTAGTAATTGGGTTGATAAGTTTGTGTTTTAGCTGCTATCTATATCTATAGTTCATTCAATACTTTTTTTTACTACTCTATAAAGAATTTAGGTTTTTTTATTATTATTATTTTTTAATTAAAAGACTTAAAAATCCAGCCTACACATTTTCCTATTATGAAAAAAATTTGCTTAAATACTAATATTAGTAATCGACATATTCTTTAAAAGAAAATTAATCTAAACTACTTATAAAGCATTTATCACACTATCTCTTTCAAATTTTTAGTACTTTCACATATAGATTTTAAGCAAATACAACTACTTAAGCTATATGTACAATTAATTTATGAATAAATAGTTACATATATTGACCGGTCAACTTTTGTAATTAATGTCATATTTAAAGTACCGTTTTGATAAAATATATAATTAATAAAACACAATGTACAAACTTTTTTGAAGTATAAATACAACTAAAAAACATGATTTAACACATACAATTAATACATTATTTAATTCACTATTCCACCAATATATATAACCATAAAGCCATTAGGCTGCCCGCAGTGGTCGGTTGACCGGTTCGGTGGTCGCTGCGCCGACCGAGTTGCCGCCATTGTAGCATGAGGGTCGAACTGGGTCGGTTGGCTCCAAAATTGACGAAGGACGATTATGATGAAGGAAAGAATCAAGATTTTGTTTGTGGTAACTTTGATTAACATGAGATAAAATTATACCATTGTCTTAACTAAAGTTATTGTTATTTATAAATTAATTGTTTAATAAAAGTATGGCTGCATAACATCATGTTGCCAGAAAATATGGTCACAGGGTACCCGCCGCCGCATCGCGCGGGTACCCTGCTAGTATAGAATGAAATTTAAAGAAAGAAAAGTAAAGAGAGGAGAGGAGAGTAAATGAAAGGGAACTTAAGGGTCCGTTTGGTTTATAAGTGGGTTTAGAATATGATTTTGATTTGGATTTGGTGTAGGTTTAGGGAGAAAAATTATATTTATTTTATTAATTAAATAATAAAATTCGATTTAAAAATATTATTTAAAAATAAAAGAAGGTATATAAGTGTGAAAGAGAAAGAGTGATATGTTGTAATTTAAGTGTGTGAGTGAGAAAACCGTTCACCCCCTATACTTTTACTTTTGGTGGCCTTATTCACTATTTAAATTCCAAACCTAAATAACAAACAACAATTTTAACCATCAATTACAAATCCAAATCCAAAACCCTCCAACCAAATGGGCCCTTAATATTCTAAGAAAATCCTCAGATAAAGGTACACATACATCATATTGTTTGTCATGAATCATTGTAAATTTTTGATGCTATTGGTGAATGACTACCACTAACACCTTGTCGCTATCAGTATGAGAAAAGGATGCATCGCTGGAAGAGTTTTGAGACGCTAACCTGCATAAAATAAGCAATGATATCACTTACCTTCCCGACCACCAAGTTATGTAGATTATTTTGTGTCATGTGCTTACATCCGTGACCATGAAAAGAACTGGTTAGCTAGGAAGGTGTAAATAGGCGTTATGCATTGCAATCAAAACCAAGTTCAGTGAACTGCGTTTTTGCCAGTCACGGATGAGACCTCATCAAAATTAAAGGATGTTTGGTTCGAAGAAAACAAGAGGAGATGTGTCATTTAACCTTTTAGGGTACATCTCATTACAAGTTTATATTAAACCACGTGCAAACGACACCGTTTTGCCCTCCGTTTTCCCGCCAAAATTAGGCCCAGCTTTGTGGCCCGTTCCATCCCAGCCCAGTCCGGCCATCCCAGCCCAGTCCGGCTATATATGATATAGATGTTGTAGCGACATCCAGAACCTAGCCATAAATCGACAGCAAATCCTAATTTTCTGCAGGTGATGATGAATTGATGATGTTCGAAGGCTTGGGAAGTTCAGAAATCCAAAAGACAATGATAGTAAAAAAGAATAATAGAGGTCTGTGTCAGATCTTACAGCAACAAAGGGGTTTGCTTTATAAACTTTATTTATTTTTAAATTAGGGCTTTATCATAATTTTGGGATTTTGTTAATTTAGGAGTTTTGTTAATTTCTTTTGCAGGTTGAGTTGTTGTTGATGCTGTTTGCGGTTGAAGGTTTAGGGTTTCACTTTTTTCTTCTAATAATGGGTTTGAACATTTTTTTTAATGATTTTTGTTTGCATAGCTGTTGTAAATTATTTTGTTTGCGATTCTTAGTTTCATGAATTAGAATTCAAATATGATTCTTGATAAAGGGTGATGCTAAGTTTAGAGATTACCTATATTTTGCTTTTGTCAAAGAAATGGGTTGCACACCAAATATTTAATGAAATGTCTAAGTGAAAAAATTTCTACTAGCCAGTTTTAGTTTTTGGCCCGAGTCTAATAAGCTTAATCATGGCCGGACCACAATTGTGGTATTTAACTAAATAAAACTAATATTTCTATATTTTACAGGCAAAAAGGAGGATTTTGATGGAGAGATATGCCGTTTCAGTATTAGAAGCGAGCTCGGCAGGTATACCAATGATTGACTGTTCATTTTGTGGAAAACTAGAAGGGGGGTTGAATAGTTTACCGCTTTTTTGATTCATGCTTAGCTTAAATATCCTTTTAGAAACTTGACATTTGCTTAAAGATATAAACACAACTTTATATGTTTGATTATTTGAAAAGCTTTTCATGTGAATAACAATTCTAACTTTACTTGTTTCATGCTTTGAAAAGCTTTACTTGTGATGATCCTAACTTTGCTTGTTTTAGTTCTTTGAAAAGCTTTACATTTGTTTCAAGATATAAATACAACTTTACTTGTTTTAATTCTTTTGGAAAGCTTTATATGTGGTTAGCAATTATAACTAAAAGACAACATGTAATAAGCAAAGATAAAGAAAGAAACGATCAAACCACAACACGATTGTTTATCGTGGTTCGGCTACAAGGACTCTTTTTCCTTGCCCTACATCCACGCCCCGAGTTTCCAACTCGAGAGTTATAAGCACTAATCAACAAGATCCTTTCACCGGCGGAGAAAACCTTTACAACGTCGCTTACACTTTTACCGACACTAAGCTAGATGTCGAGTTCTTTTACATGGGTTCAACCACTCCCGTACGTCGCTTACACTTTTACCGACACAAAGCTAGATGTCGAGTTCTTTTCCAAGGGTACAACCACTCCCGTTAGTTCTTTTACAAGGGTACAACAACTCCCGACACACTATGTATTTTGAGGCCTAAAATACTAACCACTTACATCTATATACATGACACACATGAAGTATAAACTATCAAAGCTTATACATGACCAAGCTACCAAGACTTGCAACTTTAGAGTTGAAGCTTGTAACTTCTTGAATGATCTTGTGAAGTCCCTTGCTACATAAGAGAATCACAAATCAAAAGGTTACTGAGTTAGTTGAGAGAATATGTGAATATATGTCCTAAAAGGGTTAGCCAAAAATCAAGTTATGGCTTGGTATTTATAGCACACCACACTGCTTGCTTGGCGGATCAGGCGGAACCCTCAGATGGGTTTCGCCCATGTACCCCCAGGGTACCGCCGGGTCTGCAGTAGGTTTTTGCAATAACTCTTCAAACCAAACAAGGTCTTGTCTCATAACTCCTAGCAACCAAACAATGTCACATAACCTAAATCAAGTCAAATACAAAGCTTGTAAGCAACATCAAAGCTAGTCAAACACATTTCTTTCCATAACTGCATAGTGACAAAACTTGCCCTAAATGTGATGTGACCTTACTATATTAAGAAATAAATATGATGTGACAAGACTCATTTTAGTTTAAGAAGTAAAAACAATGTTTTGTTTAAAAGGAAATGTTAACCTTAGTTAAACAAGACTTAAACACTTAAAGTGATGATTTACTTATAGCTAAACTTCATACTTTGTCATTAACAAAACTTAGCAAAGATCGTAAAATATAAATAACGTTTTTAGGCGATATTTGTATTAACAATCTCCCCCTTTTTGTTGATGACAAAACATAAACTTTATTTAAAAGTAAGCCATACGATTTAGTGTTAAGTCTTATAAAGTTAGTTATAAAACTTGTTTTTGCAAAGAGTTAGCGAAGCGGAAATATCAAAGGTTGAACAAGTTTAATATAAATTCTCCCCCTTTTTGTCGAAACAAAAAGTAGAGAAGCGAAACGGAATAATGGCCATACTCCCCCTTGGTCGATACTCCCCCTAAATGGAGTGCCAAGAGAGGAGACATGGATTTTGAACCTACAAAAGAAAAGTTAGTTTTCGCACAAGATAAGTCATGAAAGCATGACATGTTTAAAACACAACTAAGAGTTGCGAAGCGGAATAAAGCAAGACTCATGCTCCCCCTTGATTGCTACTCCCCTAAATGGAGTTTCAAGGAAGGAAGACATGGATAATGAACCTACAAAAAGAGAGGTTAGTTTCTAAGTCACAAGATTTATGTATCGTATCATAGCAAGGTATAGTTCACACATCATACCTAGATAGTCACCAAACAATTTAAACCTTGTTGTAGAATGAATTTCATTAAATTGTAAAATTTTGACTCTTAGAGAGTCAAAGACACGAAATTAAGATGACAACATCCTACTTTTAAAAACAAAGAAACACTAAAACTAAACTAAGACCATAAAATGCTACAAGGAAATCATCATTTTCCTTAATGAGAAACATTTTCCGAAAACAAGGATGGGGTTGTTTAAGGATGAAAATGTAGGTTGAGGGTTGTAGCGGCTTTTATTTAGAGAGGTGAGGTGGTGTCTTGGTTTTAGTTTGTTGGTTAAAATGGGGGATATTTTCCAAGAGAAACGGTTTTGTTTCATTTTGGAGACTCTAAGGTTGAGGTGGATGAGACAAGGATTGTAGATGATCCAAAATGTGGTTTAGAATAAACCTCATTTCTTCGGATAACTCACGAAGTTCCGTTCGACATCTTTCACTAATGTGAGCGGTTCTCTCGCAATGTCCGCAATCATGGCGGGGGAATGATGGTGGTGGATGGATGGTTTGATTTGTTGGTGGTGGACGGTTTGAACTTGAAGGAGCAAATGTGGATGGTTGAGAGGTGTGTTTGCTTCCTTCATTTGTTGATTAAAGTGTTGTTTGTAAAACCATGATATGGTTGATTTGAGAGTCAACCATACGTTTGAAGGCATGAAGGTGGTTTAAATGAGTGTCAATCTCATTATGAAGGTTTGGAGGTTTTTCCCACATGGATGCTTCTATTTTCTTATAAGAAGAAAGTAGAGACTCAAGATGTTGGGAAGGTTCTTGTGTTGATGGTTGTTGTTGTGGTGGTGGTTGTTGGCTTTGAACAAAATGGCGGAAACTTGGTTCGCCGATAGGATTTTCATGAAGGTCTTTGTAAATTGGGTGAAACACAAATGATTGTGAATGGGTATGACCTTGATCATTTGGAAAAATGGATGGTCTAGCATAACGGTAAGCCAACCGTTCTACTAATGATGGTTGATGGGGTTCATCATCTAGTTGCTCACTAGGTTGTTGTTGGGTTTCCATTTGAGCAATGGTGTCAAAAAGTCACAAAGATGGTTGTTTAGATGATTTGGGTGATAAGTCTTCTAAGGTTTCCAAATAGGGTAGTGGTGATGTTGGAGGTGTATGGAAAAGTTCCATTGGTGTAGGTGTTGGTGATTGAGGTGATGGAGTTTCAAGATTAAGCAATTCTTGAAGGGTAATTTCATTGGTATTACAATGTGTTTGGGATTGTGTTGAGGTAGTGATATTAAGGAAATCTTGGATAGGTGAAGAAATGTTAAGTGAAGCATCACTTGAAGAAGATGAGCTTGACTTGACGGTTTTGTTAAAACAACAAGGTTTAACACTAATCCTATTGATTCTTGAAAGGGATTTTGATGACTCGGATGATGTGTTAGATTTGGTCATTTTCAAAGGTTTTGGTTTTGATGTTAGAGGGGAGAAGTCTTGATGGTGATGGTGTGATTTGAATTGTTGTGAAGCTTTCAATTTTATAGGATGAGAAAAGTGTTGAAATAGTGTTTGGATTTGATGTTTTACTATTCTAAGATTGAGGTGTCAAATGATTTTCATGACCATGTCACATCATTTGAGGTCAATCCAATGAATAGGATGGAGTGAAAGACCAACCTAAGCACTCAATGCTTTGTGATCATGGGAAGTGGTTTGGTTGAAAATGTATCAAAGGTTTGAAGGATCCTTTAAAAGGGTTCCTTTGGGTAGTTATGTTTTGAATTTGAATTTTGGCGGGAAGTGTCTTACTAATTGTTTTAGTGAGTGAGGTTTGTTCCAATATGGTTGTTGTTGTAAATAAAAGATGTTTCTCACTTAGGATAATGATTTGACACTTTACAAGTTTTGGACTTAAGAAAAATGGAAAAATTTTCTACAGGTGTCTGATGGATCCCTCAGAAGACACTGGCGGAACCCATTTGAGGGTACCGCCTGGTCCGTTGGGCCATTTCTGGAATACCCAGAAAACACACTGGCGGAACCCAATTTTGGGTACCGCCAGATCCGCCAGGGGTAAAAAAATAGGCAGTCCGCGTTTTTGACCCGCGAGACGTTTTTCAAAATTTTCGAAAACTCCTAAAATCAAAGAGATAAGGCATTACTGGTTGGGCAATGCAAAAATTAGACACGTAAACGTGCATTTCATGGGACTTTGACCTTGAGGTCGAGGATTTCACTATACTTAGTAAGAATTGCCATAAGCATAGAAAAAATGACAAACACCTTAAACTTTGTCATAATGCATAAAAGTTCATATAAACATAATCCAACAAACGTAATAAACCATGAAAGTGAAAAACAAATGATTCATATAGTTTTAACACAAAGACGCTTCTAAAGCACTCATAAGCCAAACGCTCCTTAATCTTCTCACAACCGGTCTATCTTCTTCTTGAGCTTGTTTAGGTACCTTCCAAAACACTTGAACATTCCTTTGGTTTGCTTGAATTCTTCGGAAGCATTGTCAATGATGGGGAGAGCTTGAAGGTATTCTAAAGGAGGTAACTTAGAGTTTGGTAGTTTATCATCGTCGCTCATGCCGGATGATGATGATGATGGAGTAGGTGATCTAGTACGTTTGCCCTTATTTTTGAAAACTCGTTTATCACTTAAAGGAACGAAGGTGTGAGGAATGAGAGCGTAGTCAAGGTGTATTCCACTTTCGTTAGGAGAAATGGGCGAGATTGCTCTAAAGAGGCGGGTAAGAAACATTCCATATGGAAGAGCGGTTGTTCCGACCAAGGATATGTCGGCCATTCTTTTGGCTAGGTAGTAGGCTAAATTGAAGGGTTGACCGGTGAAAATGCTATAAAGCATGTAGCATAGGCATGTGTTGATGTGATCTCTATTTCCTATGGTACTTATGACATTAGCCCTAAGAATTTCTTCCTACTTCCTAAATTGTGGTTTAAGCTCATTGAGCTCCATACGAAAAGGATCCTTATCTACCGTATTCCCCGAACGATTCACCCTAGTGGTAGAGGTTCTAACAAAGAGGTGTTCCTTAATAGTTTCCTTACTAGCAAGAGGTGTATCGTATGGATAAAAACGATCAATAGTATCAAGACTTGAAATGGGCCACTTATCCGTGTAGAGGCAAGTTCCCTCATTTGGTACACCAAGAATTATAGCTAAGTCTTTTAAATCTATATCATGTGATATTTGATTGGTTGTGAAGTTTAATGAGATCCTACCACCGGCACATGAGGAAAGGTTTACGGTTGCATAAAATTCCAAGATGAACCTAGGATAAATGGGCTCATCTAAATCAAGGAGACAATCAAAGTGAATTGCGGCAAAGTTTTGCCAAATAGATGTTCCTTCTAGAAATGATGGATCAATGGTTCTACCTTCGTGAACATAGCGTTTTTCTAATGCCTTAAAGGTTTCTACTTGAACCGAGTTGAGACCTTTGGTCATATGGTGTTTGGGCATGTATTTAAGGGTTTCTTTGTGATCGGATTTGTTTGCGGGAGGCATGTTGATTCCTAGAAAACATAAAATTGTATGTTAATGACTTTTAACAACGAGGATGTTCTAATATATTCTTATATGCAAGACAATGTGAAGACATGGTTATCTTGACTCATTTTGATTCCTAAATCGTTTTGTTATGCAAATTTTGTTGTAAAAACAAAAGATAACCAACACTCTCCTAATTGAATGTGTCTTCGATTGAATGTACCCGAAAATACATATTAGTTATGTATCCCCTTTAGCATTCAAGAGATAGTATGCAAGTGATGTTTAAATGATGTTTTTCATTTGTTTTAACAATGTGGTGATGAATCATGTTGCAATTAGAAAAATAATGCTCTTGGTGTGTTTGGTAAATCAAAGTAACAATGAAAAGATACATTTCTTAATTAATGAAATACATAAATGACTAGCCACCAAGTTTTTCAAGAATCATGAAGTTTTATGCAAAAGCCCTAAGATTCTAGTTAATGATTGTAAGCAAAAATGTTATGATTAAATTAAAAATGCAATTGTGATTAGAATACTTACAAAGTTAGTTGGATTGGAAGAGATTGGATTAGAAGCCCTAAAATTCGTGAGGATATGTGTTTTAGAGAGGGTGATGTTGTTTGTTAGTTTTTGTTAAGACTTAATAGGGTGTTTGGCTTTGAAATAAAAAGTTTAAACATTCTGAGGTTTGGCGGACCAGGCGGAACCAAAAATTGGGTTCCGCCCGTATGGTCTGAAGGTTCCGTGGATACTGCAGGGAAAAACTTAAAAGGAATTGTCTTGATTTTTGTGGTTTTATCCTAATGTTCAAAAACTAAGGTTTTAGGTCTTATGAGTCTTTGACTAAGCCTAGGAATTATGAATGCTTCACATTCAAGAGATTTTGTGAACGCGTTGATGGAATAGTTGACGTAGAAGACTTTCTTAGTTAAGACGTTCCTCAATAAACAATCTTACCAAGGCGATGATAAGGGATCACAATATGTCGACTAAGAACATAATGGATTGGATTGTTGCCGAAGTCGATGCTTCCAATGTTGATGAGATAAATTCCGTTGTTGACACGAGTTTGCTTGGAGCTTGTTGATGTGCTTCTCCATCCGATACTAATTTGAGAATCTTACGCGTTTTGGAGAATCATTGGGTAAGTAAGTATAAAAGTGCAAGTACCACTTGTGCTTTTCTTATCAACTTATTACCGACATAATTCCATTTGGCATACACTATGGTTTCTATTCCCGTTCTTTTGGGAGACCATAATCCTAGTTGTGTAGTACCTTATGTTGTATCCAAATAGGCTCAACTAAAGAGTTGTTTTAGGATCTTCTTTAACACGAGCACATAGACGAAAGCTAAACATAATGTTGAATCTAAATGTTATGAGAACAAGTAGTCTTCCAAACATTTCTCTATGTTTAGTTTTTACCTACGGATTTACTAATCTCATTCTTGATAAGTCATCAATAACTTAACTATTGAGAACAAGAGAGCAACTAGGAATGTCTTTAAGTTAAAATCCCTTACTTTTGTGGCTTGCTTTTATTATCAAAAAGTCTTTCAAATATTGAGACAATACTCACTTGATTACTTTGAAATATCAATTTTATTTCACTAGTTGTTTATTCTAAATTCCAAAAAAATTGTTTTTGTTGAATTTGTTTAGACACAACTATGACCTATAAATCAAGTTTTATGACTTATGTCAATTTTACTTGATTCAAAGTTTGACTCAAGGTGAGAAGATGTTATTATGTACTTTTGCTCCATGCTTGTCTTGCCATCATTTGGACTTTCGACTAAGTCATCATCTACCAAAGATGATATCTTAGAAGGAGGAGATTACTCGTTAAATGTTATATTCAACGATTCCTCGACTCTTTGAGTTTTCTTACTTAAGACACTATGAACACTATTCATTTTGAAAAAGTCCAAGAGGTACAACATCATGAGACTAAGGGTCACTTTTGATGTGTAAATCCTAGATGTTGAAAACTCATTTTCTTTCACACATCCTAATATATGCTAATGTGATTTATTTCACCTTGTGTGTTTTATGTGAGATTATCATAAAGGAGTGATTGAAGAAAAACACAATTAAAGACTCAAAGTATGATGTTTGAGAAAGTTGTTAAACAAAGGTTTGTTTTGCAAGCAACACAAAGGTGTTAGACATTTTAACACTTAGGAAATTCTTAGTTAGCTCACTTGTAAGCAAGAGTTGAGTGAGACTCACTCAAGAGTTTTTTGTGTTTATCTCTAGATGGTTAAAGAACCAAAACACCTTATATCTCCTACTAGTACTAATGACGACATTCCTTGTTACATAGAGTCTAATCTTAGTTATTACTAATAGCAAGTAAACACTTTTAGAGTATTACTAATAACACATAATCCTACACCTAATGCTACAAACAAGAGACGATCAAAGCTGAGTTGAAGTAATGTGTACCTTTTAAATTGCATAGAGATGCTATTAAGCGGATACGCATAATGCGTAAAATCTTGATTTGACAACCCGCTTTGAAACTTAATAACTCATGTATCCAGGAAGGTTAGATAATCATATAACAGCATAGAAAAAAATAATCCTAATCCTTTTATCATGAGTTTCTACTAGAGATTGAATTATCTCTAAATCTCTCTTCTAGGTTTGACAAATTTTACTTGCTTTGTTTTATTAGTTAATGGTGCTTTTGAGTTAAATCCTAATCCGGTTTTATCTTTAAACAACCTTTGACTTCTCAACAATCTTTCAAAAGATTTTGAGCTTTCATCAAATTTAACTAATAATTTTTCCTTTCTCATTTTGCATTATAATCTTATGTTTGTAATCTAGACATAATTTACATTCTAGATTAATTTCAACATTACTCTCAATTCTAGACATTTTATCTTCTAATAAGATTTCCTTTTCAAAGATATTCTTAAGAGATTTTGAAGACTCATTTTCTAGTTTAGAAAACTCTAGGATAAATTAATCAAAGCAAAAGCGTTTGGTTTCAAAGTGTACCTTGCTTGATGTTTTATCTAGTTTAGAATCGCAAACCGGATGGTTGGTTTCATCTTCATCCGTGTAATTCCATGAATCGTAAGAAAGTCCACTAAGAGCTTGTCATGAGTAATCATCTTCACTTACACCTTCATTTAAGACATTTAAACTAGTAGTACATGTATTCATCTCAACTAAAAATCAATCGATTAATATATCTAAGATTTCTAATTCATTTGTGAGATCAACTTGATCATCTTTGACTTGACATATTTCTTGATGAAAATGTAACATATTTTTCCAAACATCATTAGCCTTTTGACAAAAATACATTCTTTCATATTTGGTACTAAAGCTTTGTAAAGCATTGTTTTAGCTTTAGTATTTTTATCAAGTTTTAAGATAGTTATCTTGGTTTTCAAAAACTTGTTTTCTTTGGTTTGAAATTATCAAAAGAAATAATATGCCAAAGATCTTGATCAATTGATTTCACATAGTTTTCAAAATTACTTTTCCATTCAAGTAAGTTTTCTTTTTCAAATAGCGGTTGGTTTTGAATAGGTTGCCCTTCTTTGAGATTTTCAAAATCCATGGATCGATCCAAGTTTTAAAATACATTCTATTTTAAAGATCTTGAGTAACATAGCTCTTGATGCCAATTGTGGTAAACTAGAAGGGGGGTTGAATAGTTTACCGCTTTTTCGATTCATGCTTAGCTTAAATATCCTTTTAGAAACTTGACATTTGCTTAAAGATATAAACACAACTTTATATGTTTGATTATTTGAAAAGCTTTTCATGTGAATAACAATTCTAACTTTACTTGTTTCATGCTTTGAAAAGCTTTACTTGTGATGATCCTAACTTTGCTTGTTTTAGTTCTTTGAAAAGCTTTACATTTGTTTCAAGATATAAATACAACTTTACTTGTTTTAATTCTTTTGGAAAGCTTTATATGTGGTTAGCAATTATAACTAAAAGACAACATGTAATAAGCAAAGATAAAGAAAGAAATGATCAAACCACAACACGATTGTTTATCGTGGTTCGGCTACAAGGACTCTTTTTCCTTGCCCTACATCCACGCCCCGAGTTTCCAACTCGAGAGTTATAAGCACTAATCAACAAGCTCCTTTCACCGGCGGAGAAAACCTTTACAACGTCGCTTACACTTTTACCGACACTAAGCTAGATGTCGAGTTCTTTTACATGGGTTCAACCACTCCCGTACGTCGCTTACACTTTTACCGACACAAAGCTAGATGTCGAGTTCTTTTCCAAGGGTACAACCACTCCCGTTAGTTCTTTTACAAGGGTACAACAACTCCCGACACACTATGTATTTTGAGGCCTAAAATACTAACCACTTACATCTATATACATGACACACATGAAGTATAAACTATCAAAGCTTATACATGACCAAGCTACCAAGACTTGCAACTTTAGAGTTGAAGCTTGTAACTTCTTGAATGATCTTGTGAAGTCCCTTGCTACATAAGAGAATCACAAATCAAAAGGTTACTGAGTTAGTTGAGAGAATATGTGAATATATGTCCTAAAAGGGTTAGCCAAAAATCAAGTTATGGCTTGGTATTTATAGCACACCACACTGCTTGCTTGGCGGATCAGGCGGAACCCTCAGATGGGTTCCGCCCGTGTACCCCCAGGGTACCGCCGGGTCTGCAGTAGGTTTTTGCAATAACTCTTCAAACCAAACAAGGTCTTGTCTCATAACTCCTAGCAACCAAACAATGTCACATAACCTAAATCAAGTCAAATACAAAGCTTGTAAGCAACATCAAAGCTAGTCAAACACATTTCTTTCCATAACTGCATAGTGACAAAACTTGCCCTAAATGTGATGTGACCTTACTATATTAAGAAATAAATATGATGTGACAAGACTCATTTTAGTTTAAGAAGTAAAAACAATGTTTTGTTTAAAAGGAAATGTTAACCTTAGTTAAACAAGACTTAAACACTTAAAGTGATGATTTACTTATAGCTAAACTTCATACTTTGTCATTAACAAAACTTAGCAAAGATCGTAAAATATAAATAACGTTTTTAGGCGATATTTGTATTAACACATTTTATTTCATACCAATTAAACGTGAAAGATTAAAAGTATTTAAGTCATTAGTAAAAGGAGAAGTTAGTGTAAAGCAAGTTAAAGCACTCATGTTAAAATTGATGAAAAGTTATATTGAGGGATGGATTTTGGTACATTAGGAACAAGTTACATTTAGAACTATATAAAGTCGCCCCACCCCAGCGGGATTGGGTATGCTGTTATCGTTAGGCCCATATAAAGTAAAACGGGTAAAAAGCGAGTGAAAATGGCATAATGCCAAACACTCCTTTAAGTCATGCATAATATTATAAAGATGTAGAAATTTGCAATTTTAAATCAATCTTGATTCGTTAATTGTGTTATATGTGGTCTTTACGTCGTTGGTGCTTCCATAAGCGTTATATGTCGGCAGTTGAAAAAAATGATACAACCAAAACTGTGGCCCTCATTTTATGCTGTGCAGGTCGCGGCGTATTGGAAATGAAGTTACCAGGGCTGACTTTGGTACTACAAATTCAGACGCTGAAGTTTCGGAAGAAAAGCCATCAAATTAGCTCTTGGCACTGCAAAAGAATGGTGCTCTCAAACAGGTAATTGTTCATTTTCGATAGAGATTGTGAAACAAAATAGTACGTATCTGTAGGGTGTTTGGGTTGCTTATATTTAACTATAAGGAAATACTAGACAAAAAGTGTATCTGATCAGTTTAACTTTGACACATTGCCGTTTCTGTGAGTACCAAAAATTGATCAGTCTAACTATATATGAAATGGCAAAAATATTACGGAGGCTACTTGGTTAATTGGGTACAGCTTGGTTTATTAAATTGTTTTTTTTCTTTTTAATTTTATTCTTTTGTTGGTGCAGCCATATCATGGTGGAACACTATTGAAAGCAGGTGCAAATCAGCCTGTATCCATTCCCATTGATGCTAGAGGTTCCGATTTCCAGTTTTACTCTAAGGTAACTTCAAAATTATAAATAGATGACTGGATTAGGTATGTGAACATTGTACACATAAGATTGATGAGCTAGCATTTCTATGTTAGTTTGCAATTATATTTCTGCATAACTTAAGGTATGAAAACTCAATGATTTAGTTCTAATTGCCACTTATTGTAATTTTGCAGACCTTATTTGCGACTCCGGTCTATGGTGTAATGGGTAGGTTTGAGTGATAAAGTGGAGTCTGAAATGGGTGGGATTGGGGGTTGAAATTGAGCCGTTTGGGTGTTAAGATTAGGACTGAAACTGGTAGATTTGGATGCTGAAGCCGGGGTTGAAATGGGCCTGAAACGTGTGCATTTGGGGGCTAAAGCAGGGCTGCAACGGATGTGTTTATGTGCTGAAATGGGTAGCTTTGGCTGCTGAAGCGGAAGCTAAAACAGGTGGGTTTGTGAGCTCAAGTTGGTGTCGGTTTGGACGCTGAATTGGAAGCTAAAACGAGTGAGTTTCGATGCTGAAATTGGCGTGTTTACGGGCTGCAGTGGGTGGCCTTTTATGCTGAAATGGGGCTGAAGTGGGTACGATTGAGTACTGACGTGGGGGCTGAGTTGCGTGGTTTTGGTGCTGAAACCAGGCCTGAAACAAGCTTGCTCGGGCTCTGAAATGAGGGATGAAATGGGTGGTTTAGGAGATGAGAAGGGTCGGTTCGGGTACTGAAATGGGCCTCAAATGAGTCCGTTTGGGATAAAGAAGTGTCTATTTGTTTGGTACACAATGAAGTTTGAAAGACGCAGAGTCGGTACTCATGGTAAGGATAACTAAAGTTTGACCAGATTTTATCGTTTATAGTTACTGATGCAAAATAAGTTTTGTATGAAATCGGTTTTGAGCAGCCCAATTGTGAGTAAATGCATACAGGAAACATTAAACTTTGAATCTCCGACTTATATGGTTTTGAGTCTCATGGATACCTTTGCTAGGAATTATTTGTCCCTTTTAAAAAAAAACAAAACAATGTTTTTGTACTACTTTTTATACCCAACTCAATAATAGCCTTTGTTTATATGAATTTGTAGGCGCGGATACACAAGAAAATGCTCATGCAACCGGTCCCACTATCGATGTTGAAGGTAAGCCGAGAATCATTATAGGTATAAGCTGATGTATAACAAAATTGTTGATGCAAAAAAAAAGATAAAATAAAAAATAACATAATTGTAATCAAGACTGTATACGTACGCATATTTTAGAGTGTATTCACTATCACGTACCCAGGTTTATGCAAATGAAAATCTGTTTATGGTTGCTTATTACAGATAGCGACAATAACTTGAGCGATTTTAATAGGATATCTGAAGTTTTGCTGATAACTTGCTGATAAATTGGTTGGTGAACGTTAGTTTAATGTGCTCATCTTTTTAAAACTTTTGAATGGTGCTGCAGGTTATGAAGCACCAGGACTTCCAACTGATTTAGATTCCGGAAGGACTGTCTCTCAGATTACGCATGCTCTGTGGTGTGACTTTTGGTGCCTAGGAAACGTATTAGTCAAAGGTAATTTTGTAGTACTATTTAGTGTATGTTAGGTTTATTTAGTGTATGTTGTAATTTATATAGTTTTGCACTGGTTTTTTTGCGAAGTTAGGTTTCTGAAGTGAATATTTGGGTCATAGGTCGGGTAAGAAAGGAGAAGCAGGGTATATATGGTGATTATTTTGACGGTTGATGATGCGCGGAAGCTTACTAAGAAAAATGGTCATAGGTCGGCTACACGAGAAGGTCAGAAACGTAATTGTCTATTTCAAAAAAATTAGATTGAAACTACATATTAACTTTGATATTTACCGCCTGCAGTTTCAAGAGGTAACACAATTTATTACTGGAAATGTGCTTAGAGTATACTTTGTAAAACCAGCAATTACTGCACTCTTTTTTCAGGTAACTCTTTTTTCTGGAAATGTACCGACACATACACCAATAAAACTTTGAATACTTTTTTTATTATAAAGCTATGCAATCTTATTGACCCATGCACCAGATGATGTGTGTGGGTGAGCATAGGCCTTTAAATCAACCTATTTAACATCATAGTACTAAAAAGTTTCAAAACCATATGAATATTCAAGGGCTGAAGCTTAGCAGTTATGTACTGTATGTATATATGTGATCAAAGGGGTGTTTGGGAAAGTTTATGTAAAGAGCTTATTAACTGATATTGTATCGTAACATAATTTAAGAGACAGTATTGAAATAACTTATTAGGTTGCTTGATTATCTGCTTATTGAATTGTTTTAAGGCGGATTAGCAAATCACAAACACTCTATAAAATTACTTATGTAATTTTCAAGACAGATAAGCACTTGATTGATAAGCAGGTTGGTACCTGCTCATTTTCAAGGCGCATAAGCACTTTCAAATAGGAATCCTGAACATCATAAGCTAATCCAAACAACTTCCTTAGAACAAGTAAAATAAGTTGACGAGCATAACTGAATTAGCGAGAACTCTATTTCTCATGGAAAGTATATGTATATTATATTGTAGGTAAAATACTTGCGACATCGCTGTAGTAAGAGCAGCTTTTCAGAATGGTATCCTCACTGTGAACACATCCTTTTCCATCCATGAACTGCCGCTCCCATCAATTGCTACTCTAACTCCCCCTTCAGTCACCTCCTGTTTCAAGCTCCAAGGTGTTGTTCATAGTAGTGATTACAAGAATCAGGTGGAAGCATTAACAAAAGGGCTCAATTCTGCACATTAGTGGTTGTTCTAGGAACCCAGAATATACCTATCTATACAGGAATAAGGTACTTTTTAGAAACAAGAATGAGATTGTTGAGTAGGATATACTTTGACTGCATAAGGTGATCTTATAGTTTCCATTTTCATTGTTTGCAGCCAGAATCATTTTTGGTATGCGTTTAATAGCATTGTGGAATGGAATCAACCATTATAGCAAACACAAAATATTGGTATGTACCTTGCCACTACAGCAATGTGTATTCGGATGACAACTTTTCGTATTACAATGTCATTATTTATAGAAAACTTCTCGCCAAAAAAATGGCCCGCCCGCAACGCGGTGGATTATTGCCAATCTAGTGGAAAATAAACTACAAGTATTAGGAGTTTAGGATCTCTTTGACTCATGGTTCATTTAATCTTTTAGGATACAATTCATGGAAAATAAACTACAAGTATTATGAATTAGTCAGCCCAAATGTGAATACGTGACTCGATTGTCACCCTTAATTAAACAACACAAGCGATTATAAAAAAGAATACAAATACCCTCTTACTTAATTCAGAGACTACAAAATTTTAAAATGGCCACCGCCCTCAATAATTGCTTTATAATTTATAATATACTTCTTTGACCTAACTACTATTTTCTGTTAAGTTAGTTATCCAATGAAATGATTCACTCACAAATTTCACACAAATCAACCACACACTGAGGTGTCATCCACTAATTGGTGGTATGAGAGAGGAGAGAGAAATTGTAATAAACTCCACCAATTAGTGGGTTACACCTCAGCGTGTGGGTGATTTGTGTGGAATTTGTGAGTGAATGTAGCATTCCTCTTTCTAACTTGTGCTTTTAGAATGGTGGCAGTCATGCTTCCGAAATCACTCATACCTCTCAAATCCACCAATAATATCATTCCACCTCATTTCACCTCATTCATACTTTTCTCATACCTCCCAACTTTTTTTTAGTGGCAACCATGCCTTTTTCATACCTCCCAATTATTTTTTTTTATAAATTATATTAAACAATTTAATAAAAACATAATATTTCATTAATAACTAAAAGAAAATTACATAATACTTAAAAAAATAAATAAAAACATAATTAAAAGAAAATTACATTATTCTTAAAAAAAAAAAGAAATAACTAATCATCGAGATATGTTAAGTTTTTAGCCTCTACGTGGTCCGTAAGATCATATAGGAGTCGGTAATGGATTTGTTCGGCGATTAACTCTGGTAATACACTATCGTCATAAACTGGCGCGACCGGCGGATCCATTATATGAACCAGTGATATTGCAACTCGGTCGTCTTTTAAAATCATATTGTGAAATATGATACACGTATAAACGAGTTTTCCAATCTTTTCAACCGACATTGCCCGGAGACGACGAGCGAGAATCATCCATTTATTTTTAAGACGACCAAAAGCTCGCTCGATATCTTTTCTTGCAGACTCTTGTAGATTCTTGAATCTCTCCTTCAGTTCAACCGGATGCTTATATGCTTTAACAAACGTTGACCATGTAGGATAGATTCCATCGGTAAGATAATATCCACGTTTGTAAAACCGTCCATTTACATGAAATGAACTGTTTGCCGCCGTTTTATTTCGCTCCGTAAGATACAATGGTGACTGATTCAAAACATTGATATCGTTGTTTGCACCGGGAGGACCAAAAAACGAATGCCAAATCCACAAATCGTATGAAGCGACGGATTCAAGCATAATAGTTGGGTATTGATGATCACCTCACTTATATTGACCTTTCAAATATCTAGGACAATTACGCCATGGGAAATGTTTACAATCAATGCTACCAAGCATTCCAGGAATGTGATGTTTATCTTCATGGAACTCGTATAAGCGTGCAATGTCATGGGATGTCGGCCTATGTAAGAACTCTCGACCATATAATTGAATAATCGCTTGGCAAAAATTATCAAGACATTCTCCTATAAAAAAATTAATAATGCATAATTACATGTATATCTTTGAAAATTTCAAAAAGTTACATATATATATCCTTTTTACTAGTTTTTAATGCATAAAATACAATGCTTTTAATACATCAAAAGGATATATGTGTAATTTTTGAAATTTACAAGGATATATATGTAAATGACCCTAATAAATATATATAACGATAATTTTATAAAAAATTAATAACAAGAACTTTAAAAAATATATATAACGATAACTTTATAAAAAACTAATAACAAGAACTTTAAAAATATATATATAACGATAACTTTATAAAAAAAACTAATAACAAGAACTTTAAAAAAATATATATAACCTGACGTTCGGCGTGCCATGTTTAAATAGTCATCAAATCTATCTGCAGGTTCACCCGTTGCGAGTTGCCGAATGGCCGATGTGCATTTTTGTAACGCCGTGAAAATTTTTTTTCCCCTCGCATCTAGGCCCTCTTGAAACCATTCGAAATTCGCTTCAACATCAGCAACAACTCTTAAAAACAAGCTTTTATTCATACGAAACCGTTCACGAAAACGGTCATCGTTAAACTTTGGACGTTTAACGAAATAATCATTCATAAGGGTTCGTAAAGCTTCTTCACGAAAACGGGTTACATACTCCCGAGTTTTGGTAGAGCTTGCCGTGTCGTCAATTGAATCGTACGCGGCTAATAAGGTTTCTAGGGTGCTACCGGATGGCAATAATTCGGATGATTCGGCGGGACTCAATATCAAGTCGGACGAAGAAGAAGATAATAAAACCATTGTAAAAATATGTGAATTAGTTATATATGTGAATTGTATTGTTTGTGTTAAAAATGTATGTGCTTTAGTTTAGTATATATAGGGATTTTTTTTTCATGTGCTCCAACGTTCACAAAATTAAACACCCAACGGATACATTTTCCATCGAAAACATCAAACCGCGTAGGCAATCTTTGTCGTTGGACTCTTGCCGCTGGGCATGCCAGCGAGGTGGCGGCGGTATTCACCGCCGGCATAGGCATGTCGTTGGTGATGCCGCCTTCCACTGCCACCCTCCTTAAGCAAATGTTAAGAGGTGGGCCCTTGTGTCTTTTTTATGGATTATTGTTATTTTTCAAATAAAAAATATATTTTGTGTGTACTTTTTGTGGATCCCTGAGTAAAAATGACACACGGGCCCACTCTTATCATGTCTTTAATGGCACATGTTAAGAGGTGGGCCCTTGGCCAATTACAAGCTTATTTTATTTATTAATTTTTTTAGAGCATCTTTAGTGTGTGTGTGTGTGTGTGTGTGTATATATATATATATATATATATATATATATATATATATATATATATATATATATAGTGAGGATCACGTGCGGATACATATTTTTAGTGCGGACGTGCGGATGGATCTGGACCGCCCATTCCAGATCTGATCTTGACTTTTTGTAAAAAAGTCAAGATCTGACGCTAATATCACGGTACCAATTGATCATGAAAACGATTTTTTTGATTTTTTTTCCTTCTCAACGATCCTTACTCTAGTTGTGTTCTTTTATTTTTTTATTTTTTCAGATTTTTCTGAGCACTTTTTTCTTTTTTGATTATGAGTGTTAATGTGATATTAACGATATTATGAGTGGTACCGTGATATTAAGCTTTTTTACATGTAAAAATGAACCGTGATATTACGATATTAAGAAAAAGTAAAAGTGATATTAAAAGAAATTAATTTTGATATTAAGAAAGCATGATAGTTATGGCGATATTAACAATTTTTATTAAGAAAAAGTTTTTACGATATTAAAAAAGTTATTGTGATATTAAATTTTTTATTAAAAAAAAAAGTTTTCAGAATCTGATATCACAATACCTTAAAGTTTTGTTACTATCGTATTAGCTTTTATTAAGAAAAAGTTTTTACGATATTAAAAAAGTTATTGTGATATTAAATTTTTTATTAAAAAAAAAGTTTTCAGAATCTGATTTTGACTTTTTTACAAAAGTCAAGATCTGATCAAGATCTGATCTTGACTTTTGTAAAAAAGTCAAAATCAGATTCTGATATCACAATACCTTTAACGATGAAAACGATTTTTTTTTGAAATTTTTTTCAGCGATTCTTAATTATTTGTTGTCCTCTTTATTTTTTTAATTTTTTCAGATTTTTTTGAATTTTTTTTAAAAAAAAAGCTAATACGATAGTAACGATTCTAAAAAAAGACGGGATATTTACGATATTGCCACTCCGCCTTTTTCAGATGGTTGACTAGATGGAGGGCTGAGATTCATCCGTACCATCCGCACTAAAAAACAAAAACGTACCTGATCCTCACCCTATATATATATATATATATATATATATATATATATATATATATATATATATATATATATATATATATATATATATATATATATATATATATGTATATATATATATACACCAAAGTTATAAATAGCGTGAGGCGTAATATGACCGTATGAAAAAACCTCAAGCTTTAACGTGAGGTGTGGCGGCATCACGTTTTTAAAGCGTGAAATAAGGCGTCAAAAATCATATCTTACTATATTATAAAGCATTAACGCCTACTTAATATAGAAACTCTTAACATTCAGAAATCCAAGTTAAAAAGCTAAAAACACAAGTAATTAAAACATATTTTTTAACATTAAATACAATTACGAGTTATTAAGCTCAAAGTACAGTTAATTCAACATCGCTTATTATAGTAAAAAATACAATTAAAACATAATTAATGTGGTAAAAATATTTAATGTAGTCAATTTATTAACTGGTCAATAAATACAATTAATACAGTTATTAAAACACCCTTTACATAAGAAATACAACTCATCAAGCATATTATATAACCAACTCAAACACAATTATTAAATGTCACTAATACAAATAGTAAAGCCTACTATACAAATATTCAAGTCCGAACGAGTAACGAGCCAAACGGGCTCAAGCTCAAACGGGCACGGGATAAACGAAATTCTTGATATCCGTAAATTTAAATTGTCAAAAAGAATATTATAAACTAAAATATATGGTTCACCAAAAAATTTTATTTCAGTGTACCAGCTGCTGCAATGCGTAGATACCATGCTAGTTTCATAATCTTTTACCTAATAAAATAAAACCCCTAGTGGGGACTTTTCCATTTCAAAAAAATCAAATCATACTTATTTTGGTAATTTTTTTTTAAATCTTAATTTTTAAAAAGGTTTTTAATATTTAAAAAACCTATAATCTTTCTATATTTGTGTAATAATTGATTAAAATTCGTTTTTATACTTAAATATTGAAATTGGGCAAAAATATACAAGGACTTTATTGTTGTTTTTGGATATTTTAGTCCTAAAGGGTAACTTTTATATGAAAACCGGAGTAGCCATTACATTCTCACCAACACATCCATTATCAAACCAAAAACACACACATATCAACACATTACAAGATCCATAACAAAAACAATAATCGGATGCTACAACAATGACAACAACAATCCGATCCTACAACAACAATCCGATCCTACAAGTCTACAACAATCCGCGAGAAACTTGCGTTATGATTATTTTTCAGTTTGGTAAGATTGCTGGAAGAATAAAGATCCGGTCTTTCGTTCACAACAAGGTAGCCATCAGGAGAGTTTTCAGGCAAACACTTGGTTAGTTCCTCGATTTTATTTATTTCTGCTCTAATGATTAAATAAAAATAATAATTATAATCTTTTACTATATGGATTTTTAATAATTGCAGTAATAATTTGCAGGACACTAACTCCATGTGTGCAGTATTTGTAAGACATTGAGGATTTACAGCAACTGTAAAGATCGTTGGGGAAATAAAAAAAAAAGCAAATTTCATGTCACAAGAAATCGTGATTGATGATCAGCCTGAAGGTGTGTTAATAGGTATATTATATACATTTGATCTTTATACATGTATAAGCCTATTTCTAAGTTTCATGAATTGTGTTATTTGAGCATGAAGCACCAGATGACAATATGATAATACCAAGAAATTATTACTCCACAATCTTCTAATATATGTGTCCCTTACTGTTATAGAAATCTTTTATATGTAGTTAGTACTTTCGGGCATGTTCCTTGCATTGATTAGGGCCTTGCAGCCTTGCTCTTTATCAATGGCATAAGAATGTTGCTCTGCAATATTGATGCCTACATATGTTAATATTTTACATTCTATTGTTTAGCTATATTGTCGTGTTTCCATTCGGTCGTGGTCTCTAAAGTACTATCTTTGGCAATTGATAGATTTCCGAGATGTCAAAAATGGATGCATAATGATGTTGCCGATTTAAAAGAAACACTCACACCTTCATGGTTCAAGCGGTTTATAGTACGCGCCCAAAAGCCTGAAGTGACTAGGCATTTCCTTTGTTTTGGGAAACATCGCTCTAAACTCATCCAAAGATAAATTTTATAAAAAAAAAATGCTCCTCAATCCTCATCATGCATAGAGACCTTCAAATCTTTTCCTCAAACCTAACAAATCGTTCTCTTCATACCTCTGATTCCCTTTGTTCGAGACATCAAATTCGATTTTACAAAAATCTAATTCCCTTTGTTCCCAAAAACAAATTCAGTTGTCCATAAATCCATATCATAGATCTCTAACAAATTTGTGTTAGCTTTTCAAATGTATCCATCATAATGGTATGTTATTTATACAAACATTGTTTGTTTTTGCTTTGATTTTTTATTTGTTTTTTTTAGATAATATATTTGGAATTCATTTCTTGTGGAAATTGTTTTATCATTGGTGTGTGTTTGTAAACATATTATAACCCCTGTCTTGTGAAATTACTAAGTATGCCAGCATCACTAAGAGCGACTCATAATTTCTTCAATGCAAGTGTTTCAATTTATTTGTGAATAACAATAATGTTTTGTTTACAAATCATATTTTCAATTTTTCAGCAGCTATCCCATCAATCTATATATGGAGATCATCCTTATTAGTTTTCGCAACTCCAATAAGCATAGAGGTGGAAAATTTTAGGGAGGACAACGGTGGAGAGGTAGAGGATCAAAATTAAAATCAAGGTAAGGTTAATGTGTTGCTTGGTGGAACTTAACCAATGTTGCTTCTCCGTTTCCCATTATTGTCATGATCCATTGTTTGCCTTACCTCTTCCTACATACTCACTACTGCTCCTCTAATTATCACACACAATTTACCACTAATAACATCTGATCCATTTAGACACAAACTGTTATCTTGATTCCAATTCCAATTGCAAAACAATAACTATTCTCTGCATATTGTACTTTAAAAACTTGAACATTTAAATAATGATTTTCGAGTCGAACAGGAACACGTGTGTGAGAAAGAAACTGAGTTGTTAGATGACCCAATTTTAGACTTACCAAGATTTAACAAATTTATGTGATTCAACTGTCTTAATTCCAATAGCAGTAATTTACCTTTTTGATGCTTATGACTTTATGAGGTATGTTGTATATGGGCGAAGGATGATCTTATGATTCCTCACATACATGACACATATATAAAAGTATATGTTGGTGTATTACAGACCATTCAATCTTTGTTACTGTTTGTCAAAGCTCAACAGGAAGACCTGATTTCCTTATACTTGGATCATCCACACATAAGAGCCGAGACCAAATAGGTACTTTTCTAGAGTTTAAATGCCCAACATTGATGATCAATACTCATTAATTTTGATGACAACCATATTACTACAAAAGCCGTGATATGTGATAGTTTTTATTTTGTAATGTGATCATTTGTTTACTGTAGGATGATGGAATTCCGGCTCACAGGCATGTGCTGCTCATCCCACAACTTATGAATCGGGCAAATCGTAATTGTGAACAAAAAGTGCAAAATATTACTTTGATTGTGCCTTCACATTTCAATAATATATTCAAAAAAATCGTTCATTCACGCAAGTTTTCTGCATTGTTTCAAGGATTAAGGCTAATATGCAGTGAAAAGCCAGGTATGATAGTTTATATTCTACCAAACAAAATCAGTCAAAACATATATTCTGATGTAAAAGTAAAAAAAACAAAAAATGTGTCTCTTAACATGATATTTCTTGCAAGTATACTCAATCATGCTATCTCTTGCAGTGTAGGAAGTTGGCTAGCCCTGGATCGACCATATGTTCCGAGTTCTGTTGACAGTACTCTGGATACATCTAAAGAGATATGTCTTGAATAAAGGAGTGACACTCAGCTTTATATGATGCTTTTTAATTGACATGAGGAACAAGTAAAAAATATTGGTTTTCCGCCATAGCAAAAATAAATAAAATCACTTTTTGTTTACTGATCTCACATTATAATGGAAAATTTGACATTTTCGTAGATAGTTGATTCCTTGCTTTAATGAGTGTACACTTTATATCGACTATACAAGTGAAAATTACCTACATCACTTATCTTTTGTCTGGAAAATGAAAATAATGATCACAACTTAGAAGACAAGTTATAGGGACCAAATAAACAACTTATATTTTGTAGTAGCCTTAACTAATCTAACTCAGTATTGTTTGGATCTGTTAGATCACAAGTGCACTCATCCTTTTGGAAACAGGAGTAAATTCTAAAGAGGTGGCAAATGGGTTAGGTTGGGTCGGTTGGTCAAACGGGTCACGGGTAACAACTGATCTACCCAAAGCCATGGAGAATGTTCCATCAGATTGGGTTGAACATAGTTCTCACAAAGGAGAAAGGCATTTGGCTTTGTACCTTAGTTTTATATGTGAGACGTTATCCTATTACACTCATTACAAACTAGAAGATGTTCCTTTTATTGATTAACCAATTATAGTAGGGTGAATGACCGGGATTTGTCCATTTGATCTTTAAAGAATTTATGATCTATTTTGAACTCCTCTCATTTATTATAAAGGTTAACAACATGTTTACAAACCACCAATAGGGAAGAGGGCATGTAAAAGAAACATGATACGTTAAACAACTATTATCGTCTCTTGAACTCTCTCTTGATAAATTAATATAAAAAATAGACAATTATTTTAGGACATCTAAAATTTAAAAAGTGAACAATAATTTCAAGATTGAAAAGTATATATTAGAAGGTCGGGTATCAGTTTGAAAATGTTTGTCTAACTTGGGTTCGGGTCGACCCTTTTGACCCGAATAAGGTTTTTATTTTCTTTTTTTTTTTTAATATATTTTTTTTATAAGTTATCTATCTAAATTAGAGCAAATAGGCAATTTAATGGCCAGTTTACTCATATTCGGGTTGGCCTGAGCTTGAATGGACCCGACCCGAATTAACCTGAACCCGATCAACACGAGTTCAAATAGGATCGGTTTTGGATATATTACTTTTAGCCTCAACCTGACTTTGACCCGATCGAAATTGATTCAAACCCGACTAACCTGACCCGATTAACACCCTAAATTGTAAGAATAACTTTTAGTGCAACAAATCGTGATAAGTATACGATGTCTTTCTTTTTAGAGTTTAAATAATAATATTCAAAACAAAAATTATAAACAAACATATTATTATTAGCGTGAAACTTTCAAAGAAGCAGAGTTCAATGAGCCATATGATAATGGTGCAAATTCAATAAAAGGGTCTTTGTGAATATAAACATTAATGTGTTGTTGAAGCAACTTCAATCAACAAAACCCATAACACAAGTTCTGTGTTTTTGATGCATAGATAAATGTAAGTGCTAATATAACTTTTCGAGTTTTTTACTATTTTTTGTTTTGTTTTTAGTGCCATTCGACCAATCTTAACTTCATTTAAAATTAGAATTTTGATTTTCAAGGCTCCTATTTGATAAACTTACGTCGGTAGATTTACCAAGTCTCACTATTTAAGTTTGGATATTGATCTTCTTGCAATGCCTTGGTCATTGTGGGGGAAAGAACGATAGGATTTTTCAAGTAATGGAGGCTGAATGTGGAGTTGTAATCGACATGATATGGTCGACATAGGGTCAGCGGATCCAGGATAAATGCCCACAGATTGTAGGCTCATTATAAGAATACTTATATTGATCGTTGGAGATTGTAGAAAATGACTGGGTTGCATAACAACGTAAATGTCAAAGTAATGAATATAAAAATAGATCGTGAAATTCTATGTGGATGAAGCATCGTGCCAATATACAAAAAGCTTTGCATTGAACTTGAACCCCTCCGAGTTGTAAAGGGAATTGCATTTTTTTTTTTTTTTTGGCTCCCTAAGTACCATTTTTTGCTTCCTTGGAGAATACAATACTTAAGCAAAAAATGGAGCAAATTAATCTACCTTTCTGCTTATTAGGACCAAAAAGAGGATGCATAATGAGAGTTTGTTGATAATCCGTGAATGTGTTTTTGAGGGTTGGACTTGAGGCATGGACGGAATTTAGAAGCCTCAAAAATTTTGACCTTATGTATATTTTATACCTTTTTACATATGGTTTTAGTTATCTTTTATATAATAAAACAAAACCCCTATTAAGAATTTTGCATTTAAAAAAAATTAATTCATTACTGATTTAGTAATAATTTTATTTTAAAAAAAAAATTATTTTCTTATTACGTAATATTTTATATTTATCCCTAAGTAGAAGATAAATACAAAAAATATAGATAAGACATTTAAAAAAAATTATTTATTTTATATTTATCCACAACACAAGTAGAAGATAAATACAAAAAATATAGATAAGATGCAATTAACAATATGAGTAAAATTTTTAAATAATTATTTCAAAAAATTTTAAAAAAAACCCGCGCGTGCGCGGGTATTATAACTAGTTATACGAAAATGATACAATAATAGGTTACAACATGTATAATTCCAAAGCACAAACGAAAATCAGATTCATGAAATTGAAAAGCGAATAGTTTTCTATTGTTTTAAATATTCATGTAATATTGTTAAATTTTTATGTCATTTACATAGAGGAATATTATTGTATATAAAACTTTATTTATTATTATTATTATTATTATTATTATTATTATTATTATTATTACTATTATTATTATTACTATTATTATTTAGTTTTTAGCCAAGCCCGGAGTCAAATATCATACACGGATCTGTTTTCTGGTTTTAAATACCATAAATAATACTAAAAACAAAAAATTGATATTTTTTTCTACTTTTCTTCCTAATAAAATATTTCATGTATAATGAGCCAAACGGGCTCAAGCTCAAACGGGCACGGGATAAACGAAATTCTTGATATCCGTAAATTTAAATTGTCAAAAAGAATATTATAAACTAAAATATATGGTTCACCGAAAAATTTTATTTCAGTGTACTCGCTGCTGCAACGCGTAAATACCATGCTAGTTTCATAATTATACGAAAATGATACAATAATAGGTTACAACATGTATAATTCCAAAGCACAAACGAAAATCAGATTCATGAAATTGAAAAGCGAATAGTTTTCTATTGTTTTAAATATTCATGTAATATTGTTAAATTTTTATGTCATTTACATTGAGGAATATTATTGTATATAAAACTTTATTTATTATTATTATTATTATTATTATTATTATTATTATTATTTAGTTTTTAGCCAAGCCCGGAGTCAAATATCATACACGGATCTGTTTTCTGGTTTTAAATACCATAAATAATACTAAAAACAACAAATTGATATTTTTTTCTACTTTTCTTCCTAATAAAATATTTCATTAAAATAAATAGTGAAAGTTTTTTTAGTGAAAGCATATTCTTAAAAGATATTTCTTTTACACTAAAATAATGCAGTATTTTAGAAGCTTTGCTACACCCTCTTACCTTTTCATCTTACAAATTCTCCTGCACACACAACAATATTATATACTAGTTTTTTTTATCACTCATTCTCTCTCTACATCCAAACCGTCCATTCAGACATTTGTCAGCATCCTGCGAGTAAGAGCTTCTGTAGGAGGAAAATGTAAGATGTTTTAGGATTTTCTATTTTTTAGTACATGCATCTCCGATGCTATTAGAAAAAGGAGATGAGGTTTTTGATTTGTACACTTCAATTTAAGCAGAATGTATACATAGTACAATAAGTTAATGCATAAGTTGGAGTGTGCCAATCAAAATATTGAAATCATTAGTTATATAGTCAAAATAATGCTGGTCAACTTTTAAGAACATTCTAACATTATGTAAACTATGATTAAATTTTTTTTAAGCTGAAGTATATTCTTTGTTTGATTGAAATTGAACGAGAATGATGAATCTGATATGATTGCAAGAATATAACCATATTACTACTGATTATTTTATGTTCATGTATGTAAATGAATTTGGACTCTATATACAATCATATTTTATTAATCTCACCCATATACATCAACATTTTGGTCAATTAATGTATGTAGTCACACACAAATTAGTTTAAGAAAGATGAAAAACGTTGCTCAAAGGAAATAGAAGAGAAAAAACGAAAAACGAGTTCTTCATGTTTTACATGAGGTAGATAGATATCATTTGTTAAAATATGAAAATAAACGGGTGATCAATGTAATATTCATTTCATTATTTATTTATTTTTGAATGGCGAAATTTTAAAAACTAGTAAGGAGCCACAAACCAAGACAATTTACAAAATAGAAGTAAGAGTAAATTGCAAAAATCGTTCTTGTGGTTTGCAAAAATTGCATAAATAGTCCCTGGTCTTCAATAAGTGCAGGCGGCCTCCTTAGAACGAAACTTTTTGATCAATTTAGTCCTTGACACTAACGCTTGTTAGTCCCTATCTATTAGTTGGTAATATTTAGAGGGTACTTTTGTCTTTTTGTTTGTGGTCCCTTTTAACTATCCAAATCCAACCCGACAAAAACAGATCGAACCACTTAGACCCGAATTACACTAATACTTAACCCTAATAAAATATGTTTGTATCCTCATTATTTTACTTTCATTCCACTTACAATCCCTAAAATTAGCACATAAGAAAATGAGTCCACCAATCCAGCTTTGGCACATAAGAGCTGATGGAGAAGCTTTTGATGTGAAATCAGTTTATGGTAAAGTCTCTAATACATTTGTTTTGTATTAATATTTTAAGATTATTGGCTGTGTTTGCATGTTATTGATTGATTGTTATTTGATTATGTAACAGCATCGTATCCACAGTTGTTTACAATGATGATCCATCATGGTGGAAGATTCACAGAACCACCAAAGAGGAAGTATGTTGAAAGTGAGGTTACTTTTGTGGACTTAATAGACATTAATCAATGTAAGATTGACATGATAGACACAGTAATTTACTAGTGTTTAGGTTTAGAAGAGAAATTGTTTTATCACTACAAACTTCCTATGAAAAGCTTGGATTCTGGATTAAGGAGTTTAGCTAGTGATAGTGATATTGGTGAAATGCTTAAGTATGTTCATAAGCATAGGATAATTTATGTTTATGTTGAGCATGGTACTACATATTTGGAAGTTGACGTCAATGTAGGTCATGATGAGACACAAGTTGGACCTTCTAATGTAGGTAATGAGACTGAGGTTGAGAATGATGCTATTGATGTAAGTGAGGGTGAGGGTGACTATAGTGATGAGACTGAGGGTGAGAGTGAAGGTTATACTGATGATGAGACTGATGGTGAGGATGAGGGTAACGACACTAAGAGTGAGGGCGAGACTGAAGTTGAGAATATAGTTGATGAGGAGCACATGGTTGATGAGGTGGAAGTCCCCATGAAGGGTTTTAGGTTTGAAGTTGAAGATGAATTTATAGACCCAATTCACCCTAATTTAAACCTGACTGAAAATGATTTGAAAGTTATTGACTTTGAGTCTTTTGAAAGTGATTTAGAGGGTGATGAAGATAGTCATAGAAGGAAAGGTATTAGAAAATTAAGACAACTAGCTAGCTGATAACTCAACTTCAACAACTAGTTTTTTTGCTGGAAAAGAGTTTCCAAATAAGGATATAGCAAAGAACATGATTAGAGCACATGTTGTGGAAACTAGAAGAAATATACACATTGTGAAGAATGATAAAATAAGGGTAAGGGAAAAGTGTTTTGGTGTGGTTCCAGAACCTATAAAAATGACCAAACAAAAGATAACGGGTAGACAGATTGTGGATACTGTGACATCAGTTGTTGAAAGAAAAAAGGTGGAGGGAACTATAATATGAAAAGGTTGTTGGGGTGAGCAGCAAAGGGTGCTTGGGGTGAGAAGTGTGTAGTTAACTTGAATGAAAGGGTATGCACTTGTAGAAAATGGGAAGTTTCTGGCATCCCATGCAAGCATGTTGTTGCTGTCATTTATGACATGGAAAACAATGACATGGATGCGGGGTGTCCAGAAGACTATGTTCATGATTCTTACAAACTTGAAACTTGGAGGGCCGTTTATTCCTTTAAGATTAATCCAGTGAGTGGTAAGCAATTTTGGGAGAAATTTGAGTGCCCTACTACACTTATTCAACCTAAACAAGCTCCTAAGATAGGTAGGCCACAAAAGACTAGGAAGAAAAGTGTAGGGGAGGTTTGTATGGTTAAAGATGGAAAGCTGTCAAGAAAGGGAAAATCAGTGACTTATGTTATGTGTAAAGGTAAAGGTCAAAATAAAAGAAGCTGCAAAGCACCAACAACTCAAACTGTTGCAGGTCAAACTAGTGCAAGTGCAGGTCAAACTAGTGCAAATGCAGGTCAAAGTGGTGGTTACAAAAGGAAAAGCTCAACTAATGCAGGTGGTGGGAGTCAAAGTGCAGGTAAAAGCAAGAAAAGAAAAAATGAAGGTCCAAGTCAAACTGGTGCAAGCCAGGAATCTAGTCAACAAGCAAGTCAACATGGAACAAAAAAGAAATGAAATTCTAATGCATTGAAGACTGTGTTTAGCATGATTGTTTTAGGGTTTTAAGACTTTGAATTTTGTTGTCTTGCAATGTTTTATGCCACTAGTACTATGTAAGAATGTTTTATGCTTTTGCTATTTCCCAAACTATTTGGGTTTCTAGGCAATTTGTTTTGGATTGTAATGGTTTCACTTGACTTCTATCATATCTCCATTTCAACTTTACATATCATTGTTTTGGATTGTAATGGTTAAGTCCAACTCTTATGCACAACATTTTATCATATCCACTGTATTACAAGATAATAAGATCAACTTTATAATAAGATCAACTTTACATATCATTCAAAATTGTTGAGCATTACAAAATAATACGTCCACAGTAGTGATATTCACTTAGAGGTTTACATTTAAAACATAAAAACAAACAACAACCATGTACAAATCAAACAACTCTTCAATCGATGATTTGCAACTGACATTGTGTTCAAATGTGTTTCAAGTGCATTTCTTGATGCCAACAATCCAGGTATAATAGCCCTCGCTCTTGCATACATGGGAGGATCAAACCATAGGAAGAAACCACAATTTGTAACCTAAAACTATAAGAATAAGAACATAAATTTAGAGCACATGACCAAAACTAACAATCAAAAGCTAAAAAGTTAACTTACAAATTGAGCACACGACCAAAACCAATGGCCAGGGTTAGTGTGAGTCCAAGAAGTTCGCATAACTGCTTGATTGCTACAAAAACAATTAACCATTGCTAGTGAATTTTTTTGGTTTGATGGGTTTTACAAATTAGTTTGGAATTAGGGTTGTATATGATTTTGATTTTGGGGGAAAAAACAGATGGACACATATTAAATAGATGGATTTGGATAGTTAAAAGGGACCACAAACAAAAAGACGAAAGTACCCTCTAAATATTACCAACTAACGGATAGGGACTAACAAGCGTTAGTGTCTAGGACCAAATTGATCAAAAAGTTTCGTCCTAGGGAGGTCGTCTGCACTTATTAAAGACCAGGGACTATTTATGCAATTTTTGCAAACCACAGGGATGATTTTTGCAATTTACTCTAGAAGTAATAATAGATGGATTTTGAAGTCACATGACCCAACTAAATTGCTTATAACTACATCTACTACTAATCCAAATAAACGTCTGTTATGATCCCACATCGCCCAAGTATGGGATTGGGTGGTGGTTTATAAGTCTAGGTGTCCCCTCCTTTTACAAGTTAGCTTTTTGAGTGAGTTCTACACTTGGACTTATGAACCAATATGAGCCTAGTATGGGATAGGTTTGTATCAATTGGTATCAAGAGCCAGCCCTACCGTTCGAGGTTCCAACACTCGGAGTGGTGGCTTGGACCCGAAAGAAGGGTGCCAACCGTGACCAACACAACCATAACCAACGAGCTCGGAGTGGTGGCCTATGGAGTGGTGCCAACCGTGACCAAAATAGCCGTGGCCAACGAGGACGTTGGTTCTTCAAAGGGTGGGGTATTGTTACGATCCCACATTGCCCAAGTATGGGATTGGGTGGTGGTTTATAAGTCTAGGTGTCCCCTCCTCTTAAAAGCTAGCTTTTTGAGTGAGTTCTACACTTGGACTTATGAACCGATACGAGCCTATTATGGGATAGGTTCGTATCAATGTCATCAAGACAAAGTTATCAAAGAAGACATTTTCCCTCGGCCGCATTCCTCAAAAAAAGCAAGCATTCCTCTGAGCCCACACGTGCCACCAAAGTGAAAAAATGAAGTCTCCAATATAGCCTTTCCCATCCTCTTTAACCGCAGATTTAGGAACCAATCCATCCATTGCTAAAACGAAAGCAACATTGGGATCTGAATCTCCCACCAACGACTAAACAACTCATAAACTTGTGAGACAAACGAGCATTGTAAGAACAATTATTCGTACTTTTAGAAACTTCTCTACATATTGGGCATAGAATTGATGTCACATCAAACTCGCATACAACATTCATGGGATAGTTATATTTTTATCTTAAAAGAGAGTTCAAATCTCGACAAGAGTGAAAGTAAAATTGATGCGGTTGCATGTTATTATGTTTAGTTATAGTTAGGTTTTGTGAGTTTACTATCTAAAAAAATGTTTTATCCAAAAACAATCTAATTAGATGAGAGAAAGTTCTAACTTTAGTCATGTTTAGCCATGTTTGTGTACTTTCTAGAAGAAAAAAAATTGTTTTCCAAATTTAATCTTGTGCAACCGTAAAACGTACGGGTGAGCACAAAAATCAAAAACTGAATTGAAACCACGAAAATCACACTGAAAAACCAAAGGTGGCGGTTTTGACTTTTGAAAAAGTCAAATGCTTGGGGCGGTTTTGTTTTCATATGAAACACTAGACCACAAAAACTGCCCCGCCCAACCCTCATCTATCCAACAAATTATAAAATATTTTGACTAGGCAAAAGTTTTGGAAGTTACTAACTTTAATATAAGATTTGTATATGTGTAGTTTTTTAGACTATTCACATATTTTTTATTTGACATCCAGTCTTGGTGGTTTTTATGTTTTTTGGTTTTCATCTAGTTGCCGCTTACTTCTCTAAAAACTCAATGTATGAGGAAGACATATTCTGTATGTGGCTTTGAATGAGCCGATCACTAGCCACACGTATTGTTCCGGGAGTAACTTATCATTTGTGGTATTTTCAACAAGGTAGTGATTGTCGGGTAAGTTGACATTTCCACACTGATGATGTGTAACACTGCTATTCGTCAATTGGCATACGACACCGTTCTGATGCTTTATTTTGCAAATGGGTTTGAAAACATTACGTGATGCTATCAAAAAAATTTGTAATGCTATTGTAGACTTATATGAAGAGGATTTTTTGTGAAAACCTACTTATATTGATGTCGAAAAACTCATGCTTATTACGAGGAGAAACATAGGTTTCTTGAGATGTTAGGAAGCATTAATTGTACGTGTTGACTATAGGCTAACTGCCCAAATGCACATTGGGCTCAATATTTTAGGAGTGATCACGGGCTACATCTATTCGTTTTATTGGAAGCAGTTACCTCACAAGACTTAAGAATTTAGCATGTGTTCTTTGGTGTTTTGAGGGCGAACAACGACGTCAACATTCTACGGCAGTCGCCTATTTTCAACGTTTTCATAGACGGAAAATTACCAGAGTTTTCATTTGTGGCCAACGTGTGTAACACCCCGAAATTTGATAAGCAGCGGAAGTCTTAATCGGGGTCATTACAGTTTAGTACACAGTCATACTCATAGAAAACAATTAAAAAGATAGTCGATATCATTCCATGAAAACTCAAATATTCAAAGTTACAAACATTTTTCCAAAATGTTAATTGTTTAGCAAAAGAAGTGATGAGTTTGTAAAGAATGATATAATTATTGAAATGAAAAGGGAGGTCCTGTGCCCTTTGCCAGCTCCGTGCCGCCATGCTTGCTAATTTCCTGAGATAAACATGCTTAAAAAGTCAACACAAAGGTTGTGTGAATCCATAGCAGTTTAAGTAATAATATTGTGAACACAAGTCAAGCATTTGAAATAAACAAGCCAAGATAGACAGGTCTTGACTAAACTGGTGTAATATTGCTCCTAAGCCTCACGAAACGCAAGCCTTAACATCGATTTGACATATCATAAAGATAATAACAATCATCTACACCACAGCGGATGTAAATGACAAGGGGCCCTCGGTGACAGGAAATGTGCCAAATTTACATAATACCTCGAATATAGCACACCTCCTGCCAAGTGATCACCTTGACAGAGGCGGGTTGCCATTCCAATAGATCTATCAACTATATTCGCGCTCACTCGCAAGTGATTAAGGTTCGTGATATGAGGGACTTGTAGCACAGGTGTCAACTTAGGCAATATCAGGTGATAACAGCATACAGAAAAATACTTGTGTTCGATTTATAGCATGTATCTCCCCACGGGGTTTAAAAACAATTAAAAATGTGGAACCATGAACTCGCCTGAAAGGTGGTGTGAATCACAACGATGCTCAAAAGTGATGGTGTACTGCTATGACTAGCAATGAAACTCCTCCGACTTGCGACCTAAATAATACATTGTAATCGGTGCTTTAGATTCGTGTTGTAAATGACATGTGATATGTCACGTGTACAGTGATATCCATTCGGGTGTCTTATTATATTCCAAAATAACTTCACGTAGTTATTTGTATCGTTGTTAGAACCGGTGTTCGATAAATATTAACTCATTGTGAAAATAATATCGTTTAAAATATTTATAATTAAATATTTTTAGTAAAGTTATATATATTTTAAAGTTACAAAAATACATATGTATTTATCAAATTATATGAAATAATTAATTATAAAATACCTTGTCACATCTTAACCCTTAACTTTATTAAAGTTACACTTTTTACCCTTTGGTTAAAAATAATTACAATATGGTCCTTTTGTACTTTTTACATTTTATTCCTTATCTTTGGCCAAATGACAGTTTTTACCCTCAATTTCCAAAAGAATTCGGTATTATATAATTAGTCCGAAAGTTTGTAGTTTTGACGGTTTTAGTCCCTTAACGTGGGACTTTTGCAAAAATAGTCCTTGATTTAGTTTTTGAAAACCAAACTTTTTGTTACATTAAAAGTAGCATTTAAAACTTGTAAAAATACTTAAATTCGGTTTTATACTTCTCGTTATTTTTCCAAGTTGCTAAGCCGAAAATCTCCTTTTGAAAACTAGTTGCGCTCGTTAGCCCAAGCCAGGCCCAAGTAGAGTTTTAGTTAAAAATATATATATATATATATATATATATATATATATATATATATATATATATATATATATATATATATATATATATATATATATATATATATATATATATATATATATATATGGGTGCTCGACATGGGTTTAGTATAGGCGTATTTTTCATACTATAAGATCGAGAGTGTCTTGCATGTCTCGTTTGTTCAGTTAAGTGTGAGTCGAAAAATTGGAGTGTCGAATAATATATGTAGGTTGTACGTGTAAAAATGAAATGGTGAGCCCTTTCCTCAAGGGGTGTCGAGGCGTGTACATATATAAAGTTGTAAGCGTAATGAAAATTATACTTAGGAAATAAAACGTGTTGTGTGAGAATCTTAACGTGATATGCATGATACGAGTATATGTAAAGAATGAGAAGAGCGGTGATCAACTTACAACACCAAAGTGGTGGTGGTGAGGCCGTGTGTACGAGACAAGTGGACAAGCAACGCGGTACTCCTTTCCCGACTAGCAATCCTTTATCCACAAGAGTTACCCAACTCGTTCAAACCCAAACCTTAGCTTGTGTTCTCCTCGGTCCTTCTCGACAGCAACACGAAACGAAAACACTAGAGTGTTTGTGATTGGAAGTTTGGTGGAATTTGAGTGTGTGTGAAAACTAGCATTAAATGAGACTTATATAGGGAGTTCTTGGGTGGTTCGATGTCCCTAAGAATGCAACATCCTTCGAGTGGTCACTTCATCTCTCGACAACCTTGTCTAGCCTCCAAAGGCATTGTCAAATCGAGTTGTGCAAATTTTAGGTGCTATGGTGTACTTTAAATATTGTTTAGCACAAGTATTAGGGACATGCTTGAGTACAAAATGAATTGTTTATGTTGTGCTAGTGTTTTATGAAACATTCGATCCAAGGGATAATGGATCGAAGGTGGGTTTTGTGTTTGTCCAAAGGTTCGACGGCTCAAATGGTGGCATTCTTGTCTCATGAAACAAAGTCAAATGGGGGGTTAGTTTATTAGTGTCGTGTAAGTAGGAAACAAGGATTTCAAAACGTGTGTAATTCCACAAA